>CM065354.1:11942000-12594500 GCA_033032245.1 Poecilia picta
TAGATTTCAAAATAAGAAACCTGAAGAGAGAAAACGAACATTTAGAGTCTGGTCACAATTTACTGAGAATTTCATAATTTTTTATTAATTATTATTGTTATAATAATAGTAATAGTTATTATTATTATATAAATTTATTCTAAGTCTTTCTACATAGTTTCTTTTTACTATATTTATTTATTTTTTTATTGTGCAGGTGAGCAACATGTGGCTCGCTCTACCTTGATGTGAAACTCCAGGTTCTCGTCCATGGAGTAGATGTGGTCAAAGATGTCCTGGGCGATGCGAGGGATGATTCCCATCAGCTGTGGGTCGTGCAGTTTGCCCTGAACGAAACAAAGTTTACACACAAACTTTGAGTCATACATGTAAAATATATTATCAAATATTATCAAAAACGTTGATAATGACAAAAACAAAAATATACAGATCTACCACGACATATTAGGGATATAGAAATAAGAAGGAAGATTAAATTTAAGCCAAAACCTTTTAAATTAAAGTTTAAAATTTGCTATAAAATATGAACATTTTGAGACTTTTGGAACTCTTGAAAATCTGTATTTTCTAACAAATTTTCAACTTCTCACACTCAGACATTTCCAAATGTTGTCAATTAAATTTCTGAGATTAATCTCAAAATTTTATTTTTTCTTGCAAATTTTTGACCTTTAAACTCAGATGTTTCTGGGGGGGGGTGTCTGGACGATTTCTGAGTTTTCTACTTTTCAAAGTAATTTTTTGAGGTTTTTGGTGGAAATGTTCTTATTTTTTGTTTAAATCTGCAGTGGCCCTAGAAACCGTCAAACGGATCAGATCAGAGAATTAAGAGGCTTCAGGCTTCTTTTTCTGGGGATTAACCAACTCCATTTGGAATCATTTATACTCATAAAAATCAGTTTCTGTAGAACGAAACAATGTTTGACCTTTACGTTTTATCCAGAGGCTTGGTTGTCTTTAGATTACTTTGGATCTAACTCTCCTTAATTCTGTTACACAATCCTCTAATCCTCACACTGTGGATTAAATTTCACAACAAAACTCTCGATTCATTGCTTGCGCCACCGCCTGAGCGTGACCTCTGACCTCCATGGTGTGGGTCTTTCCAGAAGACGTCTGTCCGTAAGCGAAGATCGTCCCGTTGTATCCACCCAGCACATCTACCATGAAACAAAGATGTTGGAAACTTCATAATACAGCCCAGAAATTATGTGCAAAAATGATGTTTAGAGGAGGAAGGGGATAAAACTAGAACATTAATTCAGAAATTTTGAATAATTCCTAAAAACCACAATTTATTCACCTTTTTCTGTGTGGATTTCTAGGAATTTGTAACTTAGCTGATAATTGATATAAAGACAAACCTGCTGATTGCACTCAAAAACACCAAATATTACCATATATTTTCAGTCTACTTTCTAGTGAAAATAGAATAACTTTTCAACAAAATATAAAGTGAGTAATTCTTTAATATTGATAAAAAGCATTAGTTCCACAGGCAGGACATTGAAGAAATATTGGTTTATTAGTGAAGTAATTGCCAGTGGAACTATAGGACTTTTATTTTTAGCAATATTAAGGGATTACTGGTTTAAAACAAGACCATATATGTTGTTGAAAAGATATTTGTAAGTTAGTTTTGTCTCATCTCAAGTGTACCAAGATGTTTCTACAAGATAGTAAACAAAAATACTAGTTTGGTGTTTTTACAGTACGGAGAGATTAAAAATAGGCCTAGTAAATGGTTGCTATGGTGATATTATGAGAATAAAATTGAAATAATATGAGAATAAAATAATATTCTCATATTATTACAACTTTCTTCTTGTAATGATATTTTTTCATTATCAAATTGTGGTCCTAATTCTCTGTTGTACTTTTTTGGTTTTGTGAGAAAGGATGGAAACATTACCATAAAAGAATGTATAATATCATATTTATGGTAAATGAAACTGACCAAATATATATATATATATATATATATATATATCTTCACGTGTGTACTATACTATGCTATATCTTCATGTGTGTACTGTTCGTGATAAATGTCCAGCCTGTTACCTTTGACGATCTGTTTGGCACACTGCTCGTAAACCTGCTCCTGTGTCGTGTTTGGCGGCAGAACGCGGTCGAACACGTACGGTTTTCCCTGTTTCAAAACAAAACAGATCCAAAACAACACGTCAGCATCTGTTTCCGATCTGTGGATGAGCTGACAACACTTTAACTTTTATGGATTTAATGAATTTCTGGGACGAGTTCAGTTATTTTACGCATAAAAAGGTAAAAAAGAGCTCATATGCTGTTTGATTGTAGGGAAAAACGTTTATTTCTAAATGCAACTGTCCCCAAACAATGATTTTAAATTAATTTTTTGGGATTTCTGACACGGCCATCCATCATTCCTCCAGCTTTATCCCAGGGGTAACATTTCATCGGTGCATAAAGCTGCTCTCAGCATTTGAAGGCAGCTGCAGCAGCACCCAGAGCCTTAAAATACAGCAGAGAAACTCCTGACACCAACTGGATCTGCCTGCTGCTGCTCGTCTGACTGATGGCAGGAAGCTGTTTGATCAAATACGCAACAATACAAACCATGTGGAGCTGCTCTGGTTCCTGAGGCCTTTTGTCTGACTGGCTGCACTAAAGCTAATTTAAAACTGAGGTCCAGAAATCTAATCACTTTGAGAGACTATTTGTAAACATATGGAGAGAAATTTTATTTCTAATTTAAAATTATAATAAAAAAAAGGATTTTAAAAATTAAACATTGAAAACTTTGCAATCAAAAAAATGCATTTTGAGAAAAATGTATGTGTACAGTAGTTGAACCTAAAGTTTGCCATTTTTCTAGATTTTATCTATACCAACTTTTTCAAATAATTTTCAATGTTTTTTTTACTGCTTATTTTTTTTCCTGATTTTATTTTTGAAACGTTCTCCATATGCTTGCAGTAATACTGGAACAAATTTCTCTCCATATAAACAAACTTCCTCCAGTTCATATAAAAGGGGAAAAAAACTTTGTAATTTGACGATAATAATTGAATCTAAAATGAAAAAAAATCAACATAAATGTGAAATTTACTCGTAGGCACATAAAATCTCCTGACTTCAAATAAAACATGAAAGCTGCACAATTTATTTACTTAATGAACAAGATAAAGGCCAATACTGATAAATATTGATACTAGGAGCATTAAACAAAAAGAAACCATTTCTGATGGAAGAAGTTTCCTAAATCCAAAGCTGATCGGGGCCCCAGATCCTCTAGAACCGCCTCTGGAGACATTTCTTTTCATTTCTGTTTTCAAGCACATTTTAATTAAAATATTTGCTCATAAGTAGTGGTGGTTCCAGTCTTATTCTAAAATCAGACATGAAATTAGAGGACCTCAGGTTTAAAACTGAACATTTAATGCCAATTATTATGCACCGATTCCCTGCAAAAGTCAGTCAAGCCTTTATATTCTATTAATTTCTCTTCAGAAACCTAAACATTTGCGTGTTTACTATCCTATTATTTCTAAATTTCTGCAAAAAGCGCGCATCTCTCCCCTTTATGCATCACTCCTATAAACGCTATTGCGCACTTTCCGTCCTGCGTCAGCCCAGCAGCCAGACTCACGGTTATCACCACGGTATCGTCCTCCTTAAACTTGGGGATGTACTTGTCTCCTCTGGTGATTTCGGCCTCGTTCAGCGGCCTGAAGCGGCACATCACCTTCACCCCGCACTCTGCTGCATCCATGGCTGCTGCTGCTGCAGGGGCCGACCAGAAACGAAAACAAAAGCCTGACAGGAGAGGAGCCACTAATTATTAAAGGCTGGAACCATTAAAGCCTATCGCTGCATTTCCTGGATTCCATGGAGTTGAGAGTTGAGCTCAGCAGCGCCGAGTTTCCTTATCTGCGCCATGGCGAGGCGGGACGAGCCGCAGCGCTGCGTCCCGATGCGGAGCTCGCAGCTCGGTGTGCGGAGCCTCCTGGTGCTCTGCAGGCGGCCGGACGCTCCGAGAGGGAGGAGGAGGAGGAGGAGGAGGAGGAGGAGGAGGAGGAGTCAGGGCAGCATCAGCCAGCAGAGCCGCATCGTCCTGGACCGCTGAGGAGACCGGCGCGCGCTCCCGGAAGGTGACGCGGCGCGCGCATGTCTGGCGGAGACGCGCGAACACACACCACACACACACACACACACACACACACACACACACACACACACACACACACACACACACACACACACACACACACACACACACACACAGTATACAGCCTCCGTTTTCTTTAACACTTCAGTTACACATTTTTATCCAGAAACAAATTTTCTACTGAATTAATTTAAAGTGATAAAATCTGCTTTGTTCTATATTTAGCATAAAAAAGCAGATTTTATTAAGACTGTATACATGATATGTATAAGCAAACTAATTATAATATATTCATAAACTATAATATATTCATAAACAATCTCAGGTTCGTTTTTGATTTTCTTAAAATAAAAGTGAGGCACTGCTACAGATAAGCAGGTTTAAACTCCAAAACATCACAAAAAGCTTTTAGAAACAAACACACACATCATGATGCTGCCACTAACAAGTTGCTATTAGGTTTAAAAAGCTAAACTTGTCTCATAAAACTTTACTGATTTCTACTTAAGTCTTAGATCATAATAGATTCTCTCTTAGAATAAACCAATGAGTTATAGCACATTATAGCATTTTAAACAAGCTTTTGGAAAAAATAAGTGAGTGAAAGCTTTTTATAACTCATATAAATAATAATCCCTAATTTAATCAAGACTTTAAATCCATCTAACTAGTTTTGCTGAGGTAAATATCTGCAGATCAGTTAGATGTGCTTTCATTTTTACCCACTAGAGGGCAGTGAAAGACAAGAAACGCGTTTTATTTGGCTGCAAAAGAATCCAATTTGGAAAAAAATACAATAAAAACGACAACATTCAAGTAAGAGTGAACATGTTTTTAATATCTTAAACATCTGTGCAACATTATTCAAAATGTTACATCACTGCATGACCTGTAATGTTTCACAATATTTACAAAAAAATGCTGCTTACATCAAACCATTAAAATAAAAATAAAAAGTCCAAACAATCTGAAAATAATGGACTCTGACACACTATTCCTAACCCACATTAATGCAGAAAGGAAAGAAATAAACAAGAGCAACCAAGTGCACACGGTACTTCACGCAGGTCTATTCTTTTTGTAAAGTATATATTAGTGAGAAAATATATACTTAATTACAAGCCGAAGAGAAAGAAAATACAGAAGAGGGGAAATAAAAGATGACACTCACACCTCAACACAGAACCACAGGCGAAAAATGTTTCCTATGTTTGGCCACGGAGAACATGGGCGTGGCAGAACATGGGTTTATGACATTGCACACAAAAAATAATAAAATAAAACATAAAATCAGGAGCAGAATGAACTTTACCGAAAGAGTTCATGTGTTTAGAAGAGGACAGGGGGGGACGTCTGAATCGGGCAGTAGTGAGTGACCACACGGATAATAAAGTAAAATAAAATACCAACTAACTTCTTCAAGCAAAGAAAAAATTAAACGACTCGAAAAATTAGTGAAATTTGCTTTTTCTTGTAGTGCTTAATATTTTATTATCTGGATACAGACACGCTATTTTGTAGTGTATCAATAAACTTTTTTTTTGTGAAAAAAAAAATCCTAAAGATGATTAGTATTTATTTTAAATGGGGATTTTTCCAGCACTAAAAAATATGTTTCCACTAACAAAACAGAAACAAAAAACTTTTGGGTTAAATAAAAGAAAAATCAAAGAGCAAAACCTAAAACTCCCAATTTAGTTGATATTTTAATCATCTTAAGAGTCATAATCACTATTTCAAGCTGAATTTATAACAGTTTAACTCTTTATAAGTGACGCTAGAATTTATAAATATCACATCATCTTGTCTTTATAAATCCTGTTTGCTGTGATGTTTATCAAAACGACGCCTGTAGCTCCTGTTTCCAGAGTTAAACCTTTAAGTTTCACCAGCAGACGTTAAAATGTGATGCCGTTTATGAGCAGATTGAAATCTAACACTGGTGTTTAGAAATCCTGCCTGAAACTGAGAAAGCAGCTCATTTTCAGTAGCATCGTTTGCCTATTTTGTCCAGATTGAACTTTCATAATTCCTGTTTGCTGAGCTCTTCACAAACATGAGGTTTTAGTGTTTATAACTCGTGTTTATAGAAATGTCTATAAAATCTTTAAAGATCACCAGCAGGTATTAATAAATCCTGCTTGAAACAGTGTTTTTAAACTGCTGTTTAACAGCCTTTATAAGTTAAATTAATTGAAATTGGGACATCAGGTTGGAGGGAAGAGTCACAAACAGCAACTGTGATGGTTTAATCAGATGAGAATTCAATATTTGTTTTAAAACGAGACGATTTTCGTGATTCGCGCTGGAACTGCTTTGGTCAGAAGAAACATCTTAAGTTGTGTGGAGTGTCTACAAACTACAGAGCAGAGAGAAGTTTGAACAGAAAAGGAAAGTAAGCAGAAGACAGGAAAGCAAGCAGAGCACTAACGGTTGCAGAAGATGCTGTTGATCCATCGCTTGGTTTATTGCACTTGATCATTCGGAAGCGATTTCAGGTTATTGATCAGGAGGAGCAGCAGTTTGATGCAGCGTTTCCGATACTGTCAGTACTGTAGTGTTAAAACTGCATTTAATACCTCCATGTCTGCATTTCTAAGAGGTTAATATTCATAAATAACATGGTTTTTATAGCAAAACACCCCATGACACAACGTGTAACAAAATGAGGAATCTGAGTGCCAAACTTCTTAAATAAAAACGGGACACATGATCTGTTGTTCACCTGTTAAAAAACAAATAGAACAGAAAAAAAACATACATATACACATATAAGGCTTTAGTTCTCAACTCTTGGTAGTATTATTGCCATCTAGCATATTTGTAAAGCTTAAAATAAATATGGAGTACTGTACATAAATAATTTACATCGACAAGCAACAAAAAACAGAAACAAAAAGGCCTCTAAATAAGAAAAATGCTTCCGTCAAGTTAGTGTTTCCTTTCATAATCTAAACTCTGAGGTTGGTTAGTCCACCTAAAGCTATAGTTGTGGCAAAAGAAACTAAAATACTGTACAGACAAGCATGAAAACAATCGAATCAGAGGCGACGGCTGAAATCTCAAAGGAAAAATCCACCCAGACTCGTGAAACTGGAACCGTTTGAGAGAAATGAAGCTTTTTACCGTCGCCTTCAGGTGGATTATTCCTTCTGAAAAACGCCTCGCCGGATTCGTAAACATGATGGTTTTCCTGTCCTGGATGAAGCTGGTGGAGGAAAATAAACACGGAACACTTTCTGCTGGTAAAGTTCATTCTGTTTTGTTTCTAAACGAACACTCGGCCGATCCTGGACTGAAGAAACGAAGGGAAACAGCGCGACGTACGTACGGCCGGTCGGTCATAGAAAAGCTTTACGCTGCCATCTTATTCGTCCTACGCATGCGGCCTGAAGCAGCCGCATGTCTGAATAGAAACCAAGACATTGGTACACTTCTACTGCTTTGTTTTTGTACAATAAAAGATAAAATGTGCATTAGGTACGCTTGTACATGACATTGTACAATATTTACATACAATTCTTAATAGCAGGAAATTTCAGGATTATCTATATACATATTGAAAATGTATCAGAAATATTTGGACTGTCTATTTTTCTTAAATATGTAAGGTAATGCTTGTAGCTTTTTTTTGTTTATTTTACTATCTTATACTAGAAAAAAATAGTTAATTCAGTGAACTGTAGACAAATTGCAACTGTTTTTAATGTTTTTTCTGTGTATTTTTCTTATTTTTCTCTCTACAGTTAAAACTGTATTGGTGATTGGAGTTTCCAGCACCTTCTGTGGTCAGTCAAAGTCACGTTGGAACAAGGTTTGTACCACTGAAAGTCCATGTGTAGCACCTGTTGAAGAGCTCAGACCGCCCCGTCCAGGACGTTCTTGGGCCGGACACATTCAATGTTATCTGGATATTTTCCTCCTCTTGGGTTTGGGGAGCATCAGCTGACGGTCCCTGGATGGGAGCTGGAGACAGAGGGGATGTAATTAGAGAAGAACTTTATACAAGACACAGCATCTCCGTCTTAAAACGTCTGGATTGTGGTGGACAGACTGTAGGTTTCTGGACAATTAGTCTTTAAAAAGCCTGATACTGATTTTTTTGTGTGTGGAAAGTCACTAAGTTGTCAAATAATGTGGTGACTATTGTTGACTGTGACCTGTTGGGTCACACTCTTTCACAGCAGCACTAAAAGGCAAGAACATAAAATAAAACTCATGTTTTTCGATAAGATTTTTCTACAAAACACAAGTCGTGATCAACAACCAGATGTTACTACAGCTGGAGAAAATAAAGCCGACGGCAGGAAGTGATTGGAGGATGCAGGTCTGTCACAATACCACATTGTGTTTAATGATAAATTGTCCCAGACGTTATTGTGATAAACAACAATAGTTGTTTTCAGAACATTTTCAAGTAAAATAATGGTAATAATAATGCAAGAACACATTTTCAAAGATACATAAGTTTCAAATTCTGATGAGCATTTAACTCTAGAACTGGAAGGCATTTTAAATATCCAAACCAAATAAAGAAAACAACAGAAACAACAAATTAAATTAATTATAAAGTCTCTATCAACAAAATTGTCCTTAACAAAGGCTAGTTGAGACCAAAGCATCAGACTAAAGAGTTTTATCATACAGTTTTTTGTTATTTACATAAAATAATTGCTTATTTTAATTTTGCAGTTGATTTGTTATGACAGGCCTGTGAGGATGACGATGAGGCGTGTTTTTTGACGACTAGAGTCAACAAACCGGTTCATTTGTGATTTTAATTGTGTTTTTTGTTTAATAGAAACACTGCAATTGTAATTTTTTCATTTTTTTTTTTTACATTAGTGGAATATTTGCAAAGTTTTGAAACGAAACGCAGCCAGTGAGTGTCTTTAAATGAGAGCATGATGGAGATCTGTGTTCCTTCATGCAGTCAGGTTGTAGCTAATTTAAAAAGGTTCAGGTTGGAGGGCAAAGACTTTTCTTCAATAAACAAAATCATAATTTCAAAACTGTTAAATTAATTTTTTAACACTTAATTGATGATCTGAAACACGTATGTGTGTAAAAACTGAAGAAATGTGTGTAGGACACTCACTGTGCCTGACATTTTGTCGAGCTCGCTCATGGCCTCATGGAGAGCAACTTGCAGGGGGTTGTTCAGTTTGGGTCTGCAGGAAAACCGTTTATTTCATCATTACCATAGAAACCAACAACACTCAACGTTCACTGTAATGTCTGAGGAGCTTCTTACTTCAGGCCTCTCTTGGCGGCTCGGTCTAGTGCCTCCAAGTCGTGGGTTAGTGTTTTTAGTTTCTCCGGCTCCACCTGCAGGGTCAAAGGTCAAACTTTAGGTCAGAAAAGAGCTGCAATTAATAATTGTATTAGTAATCAATTATTCTGAATAAATTTGATTGTTCATGTAAGCCTTTTTTATACACCATTAGCAATATAATAAAAGAATCAAACAAACAATTCAACTCCTTTTTTGAACAAAAATTTTATTTTTTGCCTAAATCTAGTGATTATTTTTTTAATTAACAGGTTAATAATTTAACAAAAGGTGCTTAATATATTTTTTATGTTATAAAAAAACTATTTTATTTTTTCAGAACTTAAGAAAAAAAAAAAATCGGCATATTCTGAAGATTTTTCATTTAAGCCTCTCTTAGAAATAAATTGAAAGATACTTTAAATGAGAAAATATGCAACGACATGTGAAAAGCTCAGCCCTTTCTGCTTGATTTATCTATTCAATACTGATTTTCTATTAATTGATTGATTGAGCAAAAGATGATTGATATCAGATTTTATTGAACCGACTGAAGCCAACATTTCTGGGCACAACTTTTACAAATGTTTTTCTTTTTTTAATCTTAAATGCAAAGTGTATACAGTTTTAGAATATGTTCTTTCAACAAACTGACTTTTTTTGAGTAAAATCTACTCCAAAGATCAATCGTTTACTAAATTAGTTGATGTTTACTTCAATAATCGATGTATCCTGGTTAATCGTTTCAGTAAACATGGCGCCTCACCTTGGCCTGCTCTCGCAGCTGCATAGCGGCGCAGTGCACCTGTTCGTCACCGGCCAGCTTGGCAGGCCAGGAGGGGAAGCCCTTCAGCTGGCCCCAGACCAGCTCCCCCATGTTGAAGGTTCTGGAGCGGTAGTGGAGCAGCTCAGACGAGGGCGAGTCGGGCTGCCGCAGGTCCTCCTCGCTGCTCAGGCTCTTGGTGTCCGAGGGGCTGGGCGCCATGCCGTTGAAGTGGCCGTTGTAGTGGCTGTAGTCTTTGGGCGTGGCCAGGGGCCCCTCCAGGCTGGTGGAGGAGCCCGGCGACTGGTCGTCCCCTGTCAGCTCCTGCCGCGGGGGGCCCAGGACTTCCCCGTAAGCCCTGGCGTTGAAGTGAGGCGTGGCGCCGTTGATGTGGGCGCACCGCTCCACTGTTTGTTCCAGACGCTCCTTGTAGTTGGCGGGCGTCCGGTTGCAGTTGTTGAACCGGTCGAAGAAGGTTTTGTCGTGGGGAACGGGCAGGCCGTGGTCATTGGGGCCCTCGGCAGGGCAGGGCGGCGCCGGGGCCAGGCTGGCAGGCCTGTCCATCAGAGGACTACTTCTCACTTGGGTAGAGCACTCCAGGAACTCCTCCCCTCCCCAGGCGTTGTTGCTCTGCGCCTCAAAGCCTCCGCCGTGTGGCGCCTCTCCGTCCCACTGGCCCCTCGGCGTTCCCCGGCCGGGGGAGCGGAAGTAGTCGTTGGGTTCTGGACCGTCCGGCGTGCTCTTCCCACCATCCATGTTCTTCTGTCCGCGCCCTGGCCTGGCCTGCCGCGGCCGGTCTCCGTCCTGGTGCCCGTGCAGGACGGCGCTGACCGCCTGGGGGAGGTTGACGGGTTCCCCCATGTTGGCAGTGAAGGCACTCATGGCACTGAGGGCGGGCACCGGGCTGGCCTGCGTGGTCCCGCTCACCGTGGTGGTGATGGTGACGTGCATGCCCTTACTGGCGGCGTCCACCACCGCTCTGTAGATGGCGTCCACCACCTCCGGCCCACCGCCGGCGCCCCGCTCAGAGCCGGCTGGGAGCCCCTCGCTTTGCTGCTCCTCCACAAACTGAGGCTGGGGCAACATTCCCTGCTGAGGAGGCACAAAAACATGATCAGACTCACCAATACAATATCAATATCTACAATATCAATACCTGTATTGGATATGACCCAGATGAGAATTTGCCTGACCCATAAAGTCACATCTATTGAGTCTAATTCTATGATTTGTGCCTTTCAAATTTCACTTTAAAACCATTTGAAAGGATTGTTGCAGTTTATTTATTTTTTACATATTGTTTTTATCTGTTTCTTTATTATTTATGTTCCATTGGCTGTTCTGCTCCTAATTGCATAAATTAAAGTCGTTTTTACATGTTTGGCCAAGCTTGTGAAGCTATTGGTGTATTTAAGTTTCCTGTTCTGGTGTGGAATTATCATATTAATTAGTAATTTTTTAAAAAAGAAAAGTTTTTAGTCAAATTAGATTTGGTTTTCTGTATTGCCTCAGTATCAGTCGATATTAAACGGCAGATGTCTTTATCGGAAATGAAAAATTATCGACTGAGTTACTCCAACATTGATTGACTTAATTAATTATCGTTAAAACTCGAGTTTTCTCTTGTATCAAGTGGGCTAGATTTTTCACAATATTTTGAATTTAAAAACAAATTCAAATACTAATGTACCAGGATAAGAGAAATATTCACTCAGATGAACTTGAAACTTAAAAAGCTTATCAAGTGTTTATATTTCTAAACAGAACCACATTTGGACTCTGTTTTGACCGTTTCCCCTACTGGGATCTCTCCGCCATCTTTAATTCTCTATCAACTGGTTCTGCTTAAGAATGACCAGTAGTGCCCTCTGATGGATGGAGGCCAAACTACAATACTAAAACAAGTTTGAAGCGGAAGTTATTATTTAATCATATGGAAGAAGTTTTAATCTAATAAGCCAGTAGCTGTAAAAACAATAACAGAACCAAAGTCTACCTGGTAGTTCGGATAGAGGCAGGCCATGGAGCCGCCGTTGCTGCCGCCATCTTTGTAGTGTTGGTTGTCAGAGAAGTGCTGCTGCCCCTGGTAGGCTGGGTGAGAGGAAACCGCCTGTGGCATTCGCTGGTGGACCTGCTGTTGGTACATCTGAGCTCCACCAGCGTTCACATGAGGCTGCATGGTGCCCATGCCAATGCCTGAAAAACCAGAGGGGATACGATTCATCAACAAACCCAATGCTGAAACTTCAACTCTTCCAAACAAGCCAAATTTGACCAGTTATTAACTTCTCCATTTGAACTGTTCTAATGGTGAACATTTCTGATTAAGTCAATTGAAGAATCTTCTCTAAGTTTAATCAAAAGCCACATAATTGGCAAAAGAAGCAACATTTTCAATTCAAAAAACCCTTTTTCATGCTAAATTATTGGATAGATAGACAAATGAGATGAGCAACACAGATATTTATTGTTTTAAAATGTTATTTAGGCTATTCAACCATCAGATTGGTGCAGAGTGCTATTAAACATATCCAGCTTTCCAGTGTTTCAGGAATTCCTGATAATTTATAGTTTTTTGTTTTTCTTTAAATATGGATTATGGACACTGATACCTCTGCTGAGATGCTACTTTAGGCTTAAGTAGCTTTGCTGATAGGCTAACTCCTTTTCTACAGCTCAAACACAAGTCTTTATCAAATTCATTGGAATTAATGCGTTAAGTCCCGACTCTACATTTAATCTAGTCAAGCCTGAAATGGCGGTTTTGGATTTTTGCTTGATTAGACATTGGGGTAAACGAGCTGGGACGTAACTGTTGGAAAGCTTTACATTAGCTTTAATCTTTTAGTGAATAATCTCTATGTGAAATAGCAGAAATGTTGCTTCTCTAAGCTCATTGTTGTTGTGTTTCAGCTCTTGTTTTTCGTGATTCAGCGTTTTCATCCAAAAACAGATCCCCGCATTTTATAAGTTATGCTAACTCCCACCTGCAGGTGGCAGTGTTTGTTACTTCTACAAAACTGCTGTTACGCAATATGGCGAGCAAAAAAAAAACAAACTATTGAACTTCTGTTTGTGTGTTTAATATGTCTGCTTGTTATTTTTTCTCCTCTTTTATGCGTAGATTTTGGAAGAGGTCTAATGAGGGGAAAAAGTAGCACCACAAAATCTATTATTTTAATCGAAAACAATAAATAAATCACAAATAAATCACAAAAATGCTGGAGGTATTCAAAAATATCAGTCTGAGCTTTAATTTAAAGGTTTAATAATCTAAGTACTACAACACGAAACCTAACAGAGTGTGTTTTAAATATATTCTGTTTGGCTAAATGATAAAGCTAATTAAATTGGTTTCCCTTCCACTGCACTTTAGTTTTAGTCACTTTATCGCTCTACTCTAATCTGGTGCTTCCACCAGGAAGAAAATCAATGTTTCTGAGTTGAGACTCACAAAAGGGAAAAGTTGCACATCAACAATCTGTTGCAGCCCAAACCAACAGATGGACAAGCTGCCAGATGAACAGTACAGCCAGACTTGTTAGCAAAAGCATCCAAGGACGGCGCATGGACAAAGTACACGGAGGCCACAGATGTATCAATGAATAAAGGGAGAAGTGCGCAGACAAAGCCGAGGCAGATACAGAATCTCGAAGGCCTGACGTGTTTTTGTGGGTGTGAACATGGACGAGCGGCGACTGGAGCAGCTGGTGCGATGCTGCGCCGCTGAAGGGCAGCTGTGTGTGCTCTCTTTTCTTCCTCGCCGCCCCCCCCTTCCTCTTCTCTCCAACTCGGCTGACCCCCTCCCCCGTCCTCCCCACATCATCCGCTACTGCTATGATATAGTGACGGCTGTTGCTGGGGGACGGTGCCATGGAAACCGAGTGATGATTGGTGGTGCTGTCCACAGCCAGGAAGCTCGTTGGGGGGTGGGGGGGTAAAGGGGGTCGGGTGGAGCGGTTTTAGACTGCAGGGGGATGGGGGCGGCGGTCAACTGGATACAGGGGGTCCGGGGGAGTTTACAATGAACTTTTGAGTATTTGTTAATGGCGGCAGAGTGAGTGGCAGTGGGTGGGGGGGTTCAATCGCAGCAGCTGTATGGAAACAGATGGTTCAAAGCTACATCTCAGACGCCACCGTCTAGCTCAGTTTCTACGACTCTTAAAGGCTTTTAAATGCCGAAGAATGGGAAACTCTGCCAAACATGACATCTGCCACAAAGTGGAAATATTAATCCAGGGCTTAAGCCTAGAATAAACACAAAACCTGCAGTCCATGCTCAGACTAGCTAATGGGGCCCATTGTAAAGCTGTATCATCGCCTAATGTTGGTCTGAAACAGTAACATTTTCTGCTAGGAATGGAGAGCAACACTGATATCCGATATTAATATTGCTGTTATGTCCAATATTTCTGATTTTACATTTTTTGAAATTAACTAACCCTAACTTTTAACCCTACTTATTTGAGTATTTCTCAAATAAGTAGGGCAAGAATGAAAGAAGTCGGACAAGTGCTGGAAATCTTCAGCGTACAGAGTGAAAAGGAATGGTGAGAGTACAGTCCCCTGTGGTGCTCCTGTGATAATTAGGTCACAATTAATCAACAAAATATGCAGCGTTTTCAATTCATAAACCCTTTTTTCTGCTAAATTCTTAAATAGACACAAACTCAACAACAAAGATATGTATTGTTTTTCATCTGTTATTTTTTGTAGATTATTTTACCATGAGATTGGTCTAAATTGCTATTATACCGACTCAGTTTTCAAATGTTGATCTTTCACATAACTTTGAAAAAATCCTGTAGAAATGTGGAGTGTGCAAGCTAAAACTTAAAAACAGTCGGTCACACATTGGCATGTCAAGATACAGTTTGTAGGGCAATAAATAGTTCCAGAAATTATTGCAATAAATGCTAATGTCGATTGGAGACCATTTTTGAACAAATGTAGTAGTAATAATAATGCAAGTATACCCACTCAAGTGAAAAACATATAAAATTTACAGAATAAAACAAAACATCTAAAACAACATCAATTAAAATAGATTATGACGTCTATGTAATCAACTTAGACAGGGAAAACAGGCAAAGGGGCAGGTAAACTGAAATTGGGGCAGAGGTTTTAGGGTTTTTAAAAACTGCTGACTTCATTTCTGTGATGACCAATTAACTTCAACTTCAAACATCTGTTTCAGCAGATACACTGAGAGGATGCAGAAAATTTAAAAAATCCCCAGTGATGAAAAACATCACACTCCACCAACAAGCCTGAATTTCAATGAATTCACGTGTCAGAAAAACAGAGTAGCTGGTGATAAGAGCAGGTGGCCTGGAGCAGACCTTGGTCATATTTCTATGATACAACACAAAAACGCAAATCGAATACATAAAACGATTCCGGTTCGACTGCAGGGAGAGAAACAGAAACGAGATCTGAAAAATACAGTCACACTGCAAGTCATCCATGTGCATACAAATAAACAGAAGCGCACACTCTGTAATGCACAAGCAGACCTACACAATCAGACACACCGGCCTAAACTGTCATCAAAGGCTTCACTCTGGCCTCTATTCAGGGTCTATCGTTACTATAGTGACCAGCTTTCTGGGAGAAGCTCTTTACAGCTCCCTATCTGGGTTGTTTCCTTTAAAGCGTGATGCAGATCCCATTTCTATCTCTGCACGCCATTCACTGACGTTAGAATACAAATAAAACAGAGAGAAACACTGGCTGACTGACAATTAGTGGGCAGCTAAAGATGAGGGGCCCACTAGTCAGCTTTGACACGCTGAAGGAGTCGGCTCATCTTGACTCTGGGCCTATCACCCAAATCCTTTGGTCTTACTTCACTCATAACCATAGAAACCACTGCTTCATCAAGCCAGAGACTTATCAGAAGAAACGAGGAGAGGGACTGGCACCACAGAGGGAGTTCGACGTTTACAAGACATTCGAGGAATTGTTGGGGTTAAAAATCGACTGCATCACATATCCTGTTCAATTTACACATAAGTTAGTTAGTGCTCAAGATAAGTCATTAAAAATCATGGTGGCGATGGATGCAAACAGTTACAAAAGAAATTCATATTCATAAAGCAGGAAGCGGACTATGGCACAGGGCATTCTGGGTAAAAATAACCAAAACAAACGTGCGTGTCTAGCACTAGCGAGAGAAATGGCTTATGATCTTTTACTGAAAATCTTTACTTAAAATCTAACACCACTTTACATTTTATGAAAAAGGAAGTTGTGCTCAGTGTTTCAGTTCTTGGTGCAGTGCCCCCACAGGCGAGGAGGGAAACAGGTCCTCCAATACGTTGGTTTGTTTCAGAGGATCACACCAGCTGAGAATATATAACAAGTATGGCAGGTTGGTCCCAAATTGAACTGAATCTATCGGACTACGAGGTGGAAAAACACCCGTTGAGTCTTACTGAAAAGTTCATTCGTCAGCAATTCAGCCCAATAAATATCATCCATTGATTCAACATCACATCCAACCTGATTGTAATTTAGACAGCTGCTTCACAGTCGTGCAAAGTCTCACCTGCATCAGAGACCGTCTGGTTGCAGCCTCCATCGCCTCCTCCATGCGGCACGATGTTCGTCCTCCTCATACTGTGGAGCTGTGAGGGGTGCGGACCCGGATGGGACAGCGGTGGTGGGTTAGTGTTGGGGCGTACCAGCGGCATGCCGTCCGGTCCGATCGGTCCGCCGCCTGGCCCCATCGGACCGCAGCTGTTCATGGACTGAGCCTGCATCTGGGCCATCATGTCGGGGTACTGGCCTGGACGGGGAACCAGGTGGCCCCCTGAGGGGTCCAGATTCTGGCAGTGCTGGATGGGATCTCCTGGAGGTCTCAACCTCTGCTGGACCAGGAGGTTCTGCTGCATGCCCGCACTGTCGTTGTAGTGAAGCGGCGCCGCTCCGTGTGAGCCGGAGCTGAGCCCAGGGCGGTGGCTGTTCCCCGCCATGTTGTGAGAACTGTGGCAGCTCATGGACTGCAGCAGCTGAGCCATGGAGGCGTTGGGGTGCAGGTTCCCCATCCGGCCCACTTTACGCAGCTGCTCTGTAGCGCTGGGCCCCTGCAGGTGGGGTCCCCCCATGCCCTGCTTGTTGAGCATGTTGAAGACCATGTTGTTGCCACCGTCGTGGTTCCCAGCGCTGCCGGACGACTGCTTACGTTTTCGTGTAGGATCCCTCTGCTGGGCCATAAGTTTGTCTCGTAGCGCCGCCCGGCCACTCTGACCTTCTGGAGTGTTTAGCAGCATGGTGGAGTTTGGCGGGAGCATGGGATTTAAAGTGCTGTGTCCCTCCATGCTTCGAGGGCCGACACCCCCACCGTTACCTCCGCCGGCCGCCCCCATTGCCGGCATGCCGACCGCACCGCCAGCAGCCATGCCGGGAGTGCTGTTGCCAGCAGGGCCGAGTTTGTTTTGATTTGCTAGCTGTGCTTTGGCTGCGGCTGAGAGGAGGCTGCTGGCTGGGAAGGAAGCGGCGTTCTGTTGGTTCAGGATCTGGTTGAGGGGCATCCCAAGGAGACCAGAGTGGCCCTTCTGGGAAGCGCTGGAAGTTGCCAGAGAGGACGATGAAGAGGTGGGGGAGTACATGGAGTTGCTGTGCTGATGGGTGCCGACTGGGTTTCCCATTCCAGGCAGCAGCTGGGAGTCTTTATACTGGTGGAGTGGGTCGGTTTTGTTGGTGGATGGGCTTGAGGGCATGGCTGGCCGGGGAGACCCCATAGCCGACCTGGGAGAACGAGGGGGAACCTTCATGGTGGCACATGGGGCCTGGTGACCCGAGGGCATTGCAAAGCTCCCGTGTTCGGAGGAGGTGGAGGAGGAACGCGAGCGATGAGGCGAGGCCTCGATTCTCCCCAGAACCGGTCCAGCCATGTGAACAGGGGAGGTGACAGGGGAGGGGGACATGGAGGAGGAAGGACCGCTCTGTTGAGTCCTTTGCACATTGCCACCATGGCCCACAGGTCCAGGCTTCACTGTGGGTAAAGGTAAGTTGCTTGGTAGAGGAACGATGACAGGAGGGGGGATGTTTACATTCATCATTTGTACCTGAGAGTGGATGTTGGGCTGGAAGTTGGGCAGGTTTGGGGCATGGGTTGGGGGCTGGCTAACTGGCTTGCTAGGGATGGGATCCAGAATGCCTAAGGGGTCTTTTTCAGAGGTCAACTGCCTTTTCTGAAGAGCACAGGGTGGTGGTATGGATGGCGGGGGAGGTACAGGATGCAGAGGGGGCTGAGATTTATGATGAAATGCTGCTCGAGGCAGATCCATGCCGGGTGGGAAGTTCCCCCGGGGCATGTTCATGTTCATAACAGGGCTTTTGGCAGTGGCCGTAGGGGAGAGGGGCGTGCTAGTCCTTCCTGTCATGGCGCAGGATGGCTGGCCTGCAGGAGAGCCATGAAGCATTACTCTGGGTGGGGAAAGAGGAGTCCTAGGGTTCCCATGGATGGATGCTGAACCGGGACTACCGGCTCCTGGAAAGCCACAAGGATTGGTCCTCTGAAACCCCTCAGGGCTGCCCAGAGTGTCTGTGTTGGGAGACTGAGAGCCATCTCCATACAGTTTAGCACTGGAGGAAGATGGGCTCAACATGCCTCCATACCCCACCCGATATGGAGATTTAGTTCCAGGGTCCCCGCTCGGTAGCCTCTGTGCCCGGGGGTATCCAGAGTAAAGCTCAGGCTGCGGGGCTCCACCCGCCTCCTGAGGTGGAAACAACCTCTGCTGCTGCTGTCCGGCTGCCATTATCATTTTGAACGGGTTCTTGCACTCAGGGCCAACAGCATTGGGCAACCCATCGTGGGCTTTAGTCCTTATTGCTCGTTGAGTTGTAGAATGCGCAGCAACTGCAGAAGATGTACCTAAAAAGGGAAACAAATCATTGCCAATTTATTCAAAACCAAATCATCAGGAAAAAATGTCTACTTCTTTCACATGCCAGTAAAACTAGCAGACAGACATTGCAATTACTCTGTAAATGGTTTCCTAGTGATGTACAAGTACAATGAATAGCAGAAGTTGGGCAGTTTGATATAGTCCCATATTTTAGAACTTTTTTTAATAAAAAAAAAAAAAATCAGCAAATTTTTTCTGATTTTGAATCAATACTGACCACAGAGAGTTTAGTTCATATTAGCCAATATGCCAGGAGCATCAATATTTAGAACATTTAGAATGCTAATATTAACATGATAGCTAATAATTGCAAACATGAAATTGTGGCGTTGCTAATTCAAACATTAGCATCTATGCTAATATGCCAAGAGTATCATTTTAGAAAACACTGACCTTTTGGAAAGTGGGATCAGGATTTGTTTAAACTCTGAATGAAGTTTTGAAGTGAAATATTTATGCTTCAAAGATCCCAAGGTGTCTTTAGGATGCGAAAGTTTGTTTCATAATTTAAAATATTTCCTACCAAATACAACATTTATAAATAGCAGAAGTCAAAGTTATTTGAATGACTGCAGTAGTTCCAGGCCAATAAACAAGCTGAAAAGCTTCAGCAGCTGGGCGATGTCAACTAGAAGCACGCCATAAAGCAATTACAATTCAAGCCAGATTGCTACCCTTGCTTGTATAATACACCAAGGTTGTAAGAACTGTATTTCCATGTACCTCCTCCTGGGCTGGTCAGTGCCAGAGGCGGGTGTGTCTCCATGCTCTTGTGCAGCGTGGCCACAGCCAGAAGCTTCCTCTTGTGAATGCAGAGTTTAGTCACGTCTTCGTCTGCTTTCACATCCTCCGCCGTCCTCTGTTTGACAGCCGCCCCTGGGTCGAAGTTGAACACCTGACAACAAACAGACGTGTGATCTCATTATGCATCTTGAAAGCCTTGTTTTTATTCAGAACATATGTCTAATATCGGAGCAAAACCCATAAATAAATCACTGATAGCCAACCTTCTTCAAGTACACGGGACTAATATCCTGCATCATGCAATAGAAATATAAATCTGTAGGACCTTTACAGGAACAGATGGTCATTTGCTGGACAACCAGTGGTTCTGTGTTCGCTCATAAAGAGGGGAAAAGAGTGTTGCAGCTGTGCAAAGTTCTCCAACAGCTGGAGTGGACCAACATGGCAGAGCTGGCATCAATGCTAGCTATTGAAAAACACAAGAGGGCGACTAATGAGGCAAGAATTAAAGAAGAACCAACACTGTCCTCCAACTGAGGCAGAATGACAGACTGGAGGGTGTAGGAATTACTCCGCTGTAGGGAAACAGAGAGGCCTTGAAGTCATAATCTGTTTAAAAACTGGACTGAAGACTAACTCACAAATGGGAAAGTGGATCGTTTCGTTTGTCTGCTACAAACAAACCGACTGACCAGCAATACATCCTTCCATCAGGATGTCCACTCCTTCGTCAATCCACAGTGATATGTTATAATCAGTGTTATAATCACACAAGTTATAACACTTTTCAATGGATGGATTTAGATAGGATTTTGCTTACCTTGAGCTCTTTAAAAAGAAAGGTTTTGTAATTTTGTTTTCTAATATTCATGGCATAAACAAAAATCTTTTTTGGAAAAACAAGTATAATCTTTTAATCTTTCATAAACATGGAAAATACTTAAACGAAAACTTCAGTTTGTACGACTGCACAGAAACTCAATCAGGTCAAAGTGAGGTGACTGATTGGAATTTGTATAATGAATCCCAACTATGTCTGCAACATAAAATGGGAGTTCAAAGCTAAAGAACCCAGTAAGAGTGTCCAATCTTCCCAGATTCAGCAGCTTTTCACAAACACCGTTGTCTGTCGCTGTCCTGCTACTTTGTGTCAGTAAGAACACAAAGGAGCAGGACAAACAAGAAAGAAAAGGATGGAAAAGAGAAGAAACGACTGTAGGAAATAAGGAATGAGTGATGGCATAAGGAAAGAACGGAGGAAAAACAAGACAATGTGAAGCAAAGTTGAACACAAAGGAGGAAAGACAAGGAGAAGGGAAAGAATAAATAAAGGCACAAGAATATAGAAGGAAGAAAGGAAAAGATGAGAAAATAAAGTTTGCAGAACAAGGAAGGAAGGATGGGAAGATGGATAACAGACAGAAAAGGACAGGAAAAAAGTGTTAGGATTAGAGGGAAAAAAGGAGAGAAAAGGCAGATAAAGTGAGGAAGCAAGGAGAGAAGGAAGAAAGAAGGAATGACAAAGACTCAATCTCTAGGTCTGGAAAAAATAAACTAAAATTCCAAGTTTCTCTCAGTGACGTCACATGAACCGGAGCAGCAGCATTACCTTGTGGAGGATGAGCGGGCACTCCAGGCCACATTTACAGGTTCCATCTGTGAGCAGATAGGTCTTCACCTGCTCCAGGCTGGACAGCAGCGAGCCGCTGGGACTGGAAGACAGCAACAGGAGGGGGAGGGGTTCAACGCAACGCTCATGGTAATGGTAGAATAATAATTCACTTTTAAAAAGGGATAAACTGAACAGCTTCATCAGAACATAATAGAAGACATGACTGGTCAGAAAGATGAGCTTCATTCTCAAGGTTTCCGCAGGTTTCACCAACGCAAATTTAAGACTTTTTTAAACCATTATGGATGTAATTTAAGACATTATCTTGACAGCAATGTACAAAAGAAAACTGCATATTTTATATTGTAGTAGTGCCAACCTTTTTTGCACAAACTGCAGGTAACATTGTATGGATTTGCAACAGAAGAGAGCCAGTAGCAAAGCAGGAATGTTGTCCAGCCAACTGGAAAGCTAGCTGGTTAGCAAGGGTTTATTAGCAGTTAGTTAGCATTAGCCTCAACTGCTTCAAGTTTGCCTGCCAGAAAAATAAAAAGAGAAAACTATATAGAATATAAGACATTAAAAAGTCCTCTTACAACAAAATTTAAGGCATGTGATTAACGTATTTAAAGCTAATTCTCATGTTTTCTAATGAATTGAAGACATTTTAAGGATCTGAAGACAACCTGGTAAAAATATTCTGCTCTTATTTCCCCCATTCTGCTTTTCTTTTACTTTCAATCTCACAACATAACACTGCCACTACCATGTGGACGGTGCATATGGAGTCTCCCTCCATATGCACCGTTATTATGGCCACAAAGTTTAACTTTAGGCTCATCTGATCAGAGTACCAACAGGAAATTGGACTTTTTGTGGCCACATTTTCATGTCTCGTGATCACAGAGCGAGTTCTGAACTCTGTCTGAACCCATGGAGGTAGAGCCAGTCTGAAGTGGGATGTCCCATTATATCATGATGAAAAGTGCAGACTTTGCACACTTGATGATCAGGGCTGATGGAGACGATTATCTGAGCCACTGACAGGAACAGAAATGTAACACTGGTGCATTGATCTGAGACAGTTTTGAACTATGGGACAAAAAGAGTTTTCTTCATGAATGGTTGGTTTCTCCTAGACATTTAGTATTTATGCAAACATGTAGGTTGCAGTTCTTCTGTATCAATAAGTCGTTCAGTGTCCGACGAGGACAATATGTTGGGGAGATTACAGACACACTGCAGCGTCAGAGGGGACGTGCGTGACTCAACACAGGGAGCAGCAGCATCTAAACATCGCTGTGTTTGTGTCGGTTTCCTGCAGAGCCGATCAATCATCTCAGCTCTGACCGTGTGTGGACAGTAAACACACCTGCTGGGGGCTTTCTGATTCACACCACCGACCCTCAAGCCTCCCGTTTACATCCCTCCTATTAAAGCCGTCTTCTTTAAGCAACAGTGCTCATCAAAACTGAAACATACTTCACTCAGGATACACTAGTTTCTGATGCTCAAGAATAGATGCAAATTGTAGAAATTATAGTTTTATTTCAAATGCAGGATCTTTTGCAGATCAAGAGACAATAATAACTTAGAAATGAGTTAGGGCTAATCCTTATATTAACACTTCTCAAAAATCAAAAGTCGTCTGGATTCTGTAATTGACACGATCTTTAGCACAAATACCAAAGTTCATAAAGACTCTATGGTCAATATCTCTGCAGCAATAAGACTTTAATTATGGATCCTGGTAAAAACACAAACTAACCTTCATAAATAGATGATAGACCAAAGGTTGGTTGGGAGGGATGGATGGGTGAAAGACCATTAGTAGGATGGATATACTGTAAACCAATGCTTGAATCCATTCATCCAACAATTGATACACCAATGGGTTGATGGATGGATGGTTGAATGCCAGACCAATAGATGGATTAAGGTTGGAAGAAAGATAGACCAATGGTTGGATGGTTGGCTGGTTGGATGCTGTGTTTTTAAAGAATAACATTTGGTTTAACTCTGGGACTTCTTTGGTGGAGTTCAACTTTGAACCCTGAAGCTGACCTGAGTGACCAGATTGTTCTTCCATCAGGAAACGGGACACCAACAGCATGTAAGACACACCACCTTTCTGGACATGTTCTTACCTCACATACACGACGCCTCCGCCGTGCTCCGCCTTGCGCTGCCAGCCAATGGGGACCTGGACAGGGACGACCTGCCTCTCATCTCCCGCCTCACAGTCCTTTCCGCCATTCATTGCTCCACTGGTTTTACGCTCGACGCCTCAAAGGTGTACGTATCAGACATGAACCAGCGTCATGTTCCGTCTTCCGAAGCCGTGGTGGAGGGGTCGGTGTTGGGAGGGTGGAAGAGAAGGGTTGGATGGATGCCTGGATGTGGGGGGCGGCTCTCTGGCGGAGCTAACGGGGTGGTGGGAGGGTAGGGTGAGGCGGGCTCACAGCTGACCCTACCCTCTGAGCTGCATTCTGGCTACAGCGCGGAACGGTGTGACCACATCCATTACTGTATCCTGTCATTCGGAGCCATCCGATTGGCCAGAAGGGAGGGGGCGGGGATCAGGACTGCCGAGATCTTCCAAAGAAAAGTCCTCTATTTTTTACTTCTCAACACTTGTCCATTTCCCAGGAAAAACACCATCAGAGATCTTTTCAGGATTTTGGTTCCCAATCACAGTTGGGTAGTGGTTTCCCCATGACTCCTGAGGAGGAGAAGACGGACAGTTAGAGTCAAAACCTAAAAACTGCCCAGTTCCTCATCAATCTGAGGTCACCGTGAAAACAAAACAGTAAAACTAAATTAGCTTTGAACAGTTCACAACATTCTACAAACTGCAGACAGATATTTTGATGTTAAATCACACTGTTACCATTTAAAAAGTGGGGTTAATCAGATTAATCGAGACAAATCGTTCACTGAAGTAATTGCCAACTATTTTAGTTTTAGTTAATGATCAGTTAATCAAAAACAAATTGCTAAGTGGCCTTTATCAAGTCTGAATACTCCAGTTAAAGATCAATCCATTATTAAATTAGTTGATAATTTCATAAACATATAATCTGATTAATTGTTTCAGCAATAAACTGAAATTGCCAATTTATCATATTCAATATCACAATAATCAATCACTAAAATAATTGTTAGTTGCCGCCTTAGATACAACATGGGCATAAGAAATGGAATCAACTTGTGCCAATTCAGTATTATTTTTCTTTGGGGTTCATAACTGGGTAATTATTGGTGGATTTGCTGAAATATATGAAATCACTTTCAAATGTAAGTATCACCAATCTCCTAAAATTAAGGAAATCGGTGCTGAGAAATCGGCTGATATAATCATATTTTGCCCATACGCCATCTTGGATATTTTCTAAAGGAAAACACAGAGCGTGAACCGATAAGCGGAATGGAAATAGTTGAACTACTGAGAACTGATTCTGTACAAGAACCGGTTCTCGATTCCCCTCCCTAGTCACCGATCAGAGCGACTGATTGGTGCATCTAAGACCTTCAATTAATCACACGTTTTCGCCGCTCGCCAAGCGGAGCTGAAGGCAGAGTCTCCTCTCAGCTGGTGGTGCTGCTGACTCATAACAGGCCTTTAGCTGCTGAAACAAACCCAGAGATGTTCCCACAGAGGCGGGGAGGTGAGCGCGGGGAAAGGGGCAGCTGTTTATCAGGCAGAGCGCTGCAGCAATCATCTCAGGAGACGGCTGTGGAATCGTATAAGTGAAACGGCCACATCATTAAAATCTAATTTCCCAGAGCTCCATGTTTGGCAAAGACAGACGTAACAAAAAGCACATCATTTCTATTGAGAAGAAATTACCTCTCAAACAAGAGCCTAGTGCAGCGCGAGGATGTCTGACAAATGTTTCGGTTATCGGCTTTTTTATTGGGTTGCATTAGAAAGAAAAGGAAGAGAACGGATGTAAACCGAAGACATTTTGATTAGAAATTCCTTTTCTTTCTTGCATTAGAAAGAAAAGGAAGAGAACGGATGTAAACCGAAGACATTTTGATTAGAAATTACACAAAGCGTCCCAGCAGGTGTTATCTTTACCTCAGGCAAAGCAGCTCTCTGCTAACTCTGCTTCTATGCAAACGGGACAAACTCCAGTTATGTCTAAACCTGCAACATGTCAGATTAAAACACTGTGAAGCTTTTAGCAGGACCTGAACATTCACACAACTTCCCAGAGCAGATTTTAAAACACAAAGATGGAAGTTCACTGGGAGTTTACAGCAGAGAGCGAGGAGGATTTAACATGAAGGAAGGAAAGGAGGAGGAGGTAGGACACAAGGAAGGGAGGAGGGAAAACAAAAGAATGGACAGGAGACAGAAAAAAGAAGGAGGGTAAGACACAAGTAGGGGAGGAAGGAAGGGATGTAAAGGAGGGAAAGGAAGGAAGGAAAGGAGCAAGGATGGAATAACAAAAGGAAGGAAATAAAGAATAAAATAAGAGTGAAAAAGGAATGAAGGAAAGAAATTAGAAATAAAAGCAAAGATGAATAAGACAATACGGAATAAAAGAAAAGTGAAAAGGAAAGAATACCTGATAAGAGTGGGAAGGAAGGAAATAAATAAAATAATGGTGAAAAGGTAAGGAAGGAAAGAACATTGAGGAAATAAAATAAGGAATAAAGGAGTGAAAATGAACAAAAGAAGAAAATAAGGAATAAAATAAGATTGAAAAGAGAAGGAATGAATGAGGAGTAATAAAGAAAGAAGAAAGGAAATTAGGAATAAAAGAAGAGTGAAGACAAAGAGCGGATTTAAGGAAATTGGGAATAAAATAATAGGAAAAGGAATAAAGTCTGGAACGCTGATAATCTGTGAAGTGAAACAGGAAGTGACTCCCTCCCTGTGGCCGGTTTTACCTGCGCTGTCCCCAGCAGAGAGTGACTCAGGACTAAACCAGCCAGAGAGCAGCAGAGGTTCACACATAATTGAGCTTTTTTTTCCCAGATTGTGACATCTGAAGCTTTTCTAACAGCTTCCTGTGATGCAGGTGGGGAAGATGTTCCTGTTTTCACCGAGCATTAACACTCTGAAACCGCAGCCCGGCTGAAGCTACCTGATGCACACAACATGGACGCAGAGGCAATGAAGGTACCACTTGAGAGACAAGAAGTGTGATTCATCTGCTGCTGGGGGCTCTAAAGGCTGCATCAGTGATTTATAATGGAGAGATGTCAGATTTTAAGCTCTGTGATATTACCCACAGGAGGAAGAGAGAGCAAACAACCAAAATGCATCACGGTGAAAAACAGGAAAAACAACTGTTTGCATCAAAATGGCCTCGCAGGCAGCAAAACGCTGCTAAGAATATCAAAATGAGACGTCAGAGCAAAGCGACCTCTACCAGACCGATGAGGAGCAACGGCTGCCTCATCCATGCTGTTGACTTTCCGTCCTGGCACTGTGTTCCCAATCAACTGATTATCAGCCAATTATAAGGTTTCTATTAGGTTTGAAAAGGATTCTCATGATCTACGGACAAATGGAGGCATTAATGTGTCAAATTTCTTAAATTGTAGATATCAAATCCATGTATAGATGGAGTTAGTTCTATTCCAACCAGGAGCTTTTAAATATTTGTAGTTATTTAATGAAGAAGTGTACAAATGCACATCATTCATGACAGTGTAACTGGACCAGTTCAGGGTTTCTGCCAAGATAAGCCTGGCGGGCCACCAGGCTTTATTTGTGCTGCCACAAGTAAAGTCTTTTTAAAATGTTTGCAATTTTTAAGATTTTATAGTTGACATTCAGGTATTAATCTTCCAATCTTTTTATAAGACATAATTATCAAGTGATATTTTCCAAGTTTCCTGTCAACTTTAAACATTTTTTAACTCAAAAACACGGTGGGTCGCTGGATGAATGACACCCAAGCACCAGGCTTAGCCAGTTTTGTTGTAGTTGAAACATTTCTGCATAAAAATGGCCACAAACTTCTGACCAATCAATTCTAAATTTTTACAAATAAAAACCACAATCCTTACCTCAACTGATTTTTCTTTCTTCTCAAACTCTATTTTCCAGATTTCTCAGCTCCCAACATTAATTTTAACATGTAAAATACTGAAGAAGAAAGTTCTGCTGTGGCTTTTCTTCACTCCATCTTTTGGGGTTTAAGAGACAGAGATGGAACAAAGGAGAAAGTTGGTGCTAATTTAAGTAATTAGTGGAGGCTGAGACCAAAGTGAAACCATGCATATATTTCAGAAGCTGAAGAAATCAGCTTCTGATTAACATACATACTACTTAGTAAACACATTTTTAAAATCATTTGATCCCATCAGTTAATAACAAGGAAAACAAACAACAAACAAGGTGATGTTACTAAATACGAAAGTGATCCAAAAAAGAAATCATAAAATGTCCTTTTTACTCGATGAGCTGCTTGTCTATTCAGAAAGCAAACTTTCATTAGTCTAAAGCTAAGAGAGGCTATTGAGGACCAAAACAACAAGACTGTCTGAAAAATAAACGTTTCAGGTCAGAAATCAGATCAAATAAAGGAGAAGCTCGGCTAAATATGGCAGAGTAACTGGATCTGTGGTCCATTAAGGGCAGCAGTTTATGGAAATGTAGAAATAAAAACAGACAGAGAGACTGATCTGACAGGATTAGGGATGTCTGACCAATCAGTGATGCTTTAAAGCATCATGTGTTTATGTCTAATTAATTAATTACAATAAAAGAGTTTTAAATCACAGGAAGTCTAAACTTTATGGCAGACTGTTCCACCTTTCAGCTGCTAATAGAGTTACAGACAGTTCAGAGTAAAACAAACAAACGGATGGATAAAAACGCACCAGACAATGTACGGTTATTTTAATACATTAATAAAAGAAAAAAGAAATAGTGATGTTGGATGTTTTGTTTATTGATATAAACCTTGGTTTTGATGATTTATGTGAGACTCTCATGAGTGAACATCTTAAACAGTTTTGTGGACAATAGATGTGTAGATACAGATGGACGCTTTTTATCTTTTAGAGCGACATTTTAGTAGAAAACACATTTTTTATCTATAACAGTATTGCTCATTTATTATTCCAGTTTCATATTTATGTCAGAGCAACTTTTATTTGCTTAGCATAATTTCTGTTTCCCTTAGCAAGGGACACGCATTTCCCTGAGGCATTTAAAAAACATATTTTTGTTTCGAAGCAGAATATTCGGTTGCCTTTTTAAAATGCATTAAAAAAATTTTTTTTCCTATTTAAAGCAATATTACAAGTTAATTAACCAACATGAGGACGGCTATGAAGGCAGAAGGCAGACAGGTCTCCTGTTCAATGATTTTAACATAAATTAAGGAACATATTGGCACAAAATTGCATTTTCTAAGATTCTTTTCTAAGATCTAAGATTTTGTATTATTGAAAAGTTAAGTATATAAAGATGCATAGTAACCTTTATTCAGACAAGAAGTCAAATTTGCAGGTCTTCTCCTGTCGGTGAGTCTCCGGCTGCAGATTTTTACTCCCATTAATCTCAACATCCTTTAAATAAGGATTTAATTTGCTACACAAAGGTGAGGTTCTGGGAATTTCTGATGATTTATGCATATCCAGAATATATTTTAAAAACATGCTGGACTTAACGACAGGCTAACAGTGCTTTATTTACATCAAAATGTACAGAATTTCAAAAATCAACACAGTTTTGGGTTCAAATACAGAAGAGATTCTTAAATGAGCCAAACATAGTGTGGAATGCAAAGAAATTGGAAATCGGTAGAAATAAATCAAATCCTTGTTTTGAGAATAATCTGTCGCTGCTTTATTTATTTTATATTAAGATTTAAATGGGATTTAAGAAACAACTGAACGGAAAATAAAATGTCAATACACTTGAATTCAGAAGAAGTTTATATCTACTGTCTTCCTTATCTCCACTGCAAGGTTCAGCCAATCAGGGCCAAGGAAAATAAATAGTGCTCCTGGATTGGTTGCTTTCCAATGACCAGTCAATCACATGTCAAGTAGCATTGCACCTATATTTCCTAATCTGCATTTTTCTTTGAATATTTTATAAATGCTTTACGTAAAAATCCACAAATAGACTGATATTACGCAAACAATTTTAGTAACGCTCATAAATATATGAATCCGCAATTACCAACACATTACCTAACCACTCTATTTCTCTTCTATTGTTCTTTATTTTAATCCACTGAGCCCTGAAATATCAAACAAATAGAAATCATTTAAATTCTACTTCCTTTATAGTGTGAAATGCATTTAAAATAATGTATGTTTTAAGGGTTAAAACAAGTGCAATTTCACTAAAATCCATAAATCACAAAATCATTCTTTAATAAATTTTCTCCTTTTGTTATAACATTTTACAAGTTTTAATGCTAATTAAACAACGTGTGAATTTTGCTTTCACCACATCATGGAAGCCAAAGATTTGGGATCATTTAAAGATTTCTTAAAATTCTCCAACATTAAATCATTTGTTTTCACACATATTTTCTTTTCAAAAAAAGACCAACAAACCTTGTGGGAATACCAATGGCCCTTTTCATGTTAATTAGAGGGTAATTACATGATTTTCCAGGTTACATAGAGAGATCCTCAAGCCCTTACAATAACAGAAATGTGTAGATTATATCCAGTATTTATGATCATTCATTAAAACCACGCTGGCTCAGTGACACATTAAATTAAAGGCAACCCTGACAGCTTTAACAGTTGGCTAAATGACAGCAGTTCCCCCTAAAATCTGGACCTGACAGACGGTTGGACATCATCAAAACAAGCCTAAAGGTGAGATAATTAGCCTGTTGACTTGGGCTGAACAGCGCCAACCTGCTTTATGGCGCTGCTTTAGCGGCTGTTCGGCCTCGCTGAACCCGGTTCGGTGTCAGAGAGGCGGACTGGGACCAGTCAGAGTCTCTGATGCTCTGGAGCCAACACTGAGCTAGCCGTTAGCCTGCTAGCTTGTTGTAAGGAAAATGCACTAGACGGAGAGCCCAGCTCAAGCTAACAACCGTTGTTTTTTTAATCTGCGAACCGGAACCGGGTTCGGGCACGTCCAGCACTCGCAGCCCGGGTTCCGATTTACAAATTATCGAGGTGGAAATATTTTAGCAAGGCCCCAGTTAGGTTTCGAGCCAAATGGGGGCAAGGAGAGGCCAGGGCCAGGCCGAGTTAGCACGGCTAGCTTAGCCTGGTGGCTAACAGCCGTGCTAACCCGTTGCGTTTGCAGATGAAGAGAGAGACGCTTTTCAGGCTCTGTAATGCTCCTGTCTGCGGCAAAGCAGGCCGAAAACCGACCCTTCTTACCCGGACACCCCGGCGAGTGCATCCCTCCGCTGAAAGAGTGACAGAAAGGAGCGAGGAGGCGCTTCAGAGGAGGAGAAAAATAAGAATAAGAAGCATACCCATTAGTTCTCTGCTGCTGCTGCTCCTACACTGGAATACTGGAGATGATGGAGAGCCGCGCTGCGCATGCGCCGGCACGGGCTGCCAGCAGATGGGAGAGAGGTGATGCACGGTTTACTCCGGAGCGCTGCATGGCATGCATGAGGTGTGCGGGGTGAAAGCTGCAAAGTTAGGGATAAAACAGCTGGAGGAGAGGCTGGGATGAGTCACAGACACGAAACCCGTAAAAATACACAATCCACAGCCGGTCGTTCCACTCAGAAACACCGAAAATATCGGCATAGCTCGAAATTAACAGAGAAAACAATAGCAACTTTTGCAAGACAAAAGCAAAAAAAGCACCGATATCATGTATGAATGTGAGAAGTTACACGGATCACCACTTTCAAAATGGAGAAATGAAAATTTTAGAACATGAACATGCAAATTAAAGATCAATTTAGAACATTTAAACCACAAAGGCAAAATTACTATTTTATTTTTTGAGACATATTATTTCAAATAATAACTGAACCTTTCATAAACATCGATATTTGACAACAGAATTCAAAAATACAGAAACATTTCATTAAATTAAACATTATGAAAACATTACTAAATATAAAAGCAAAGAAGATGCAAAGATGTTACACAGAACAATAGTATTTGGCAAACAATTCCATTTAAGCGGCCATCATAGAACTAAAATATAAAAATGGTGGGAAAACAAAAAAATTAGAAAAAACACAAAAGCAAAACTTGTAAATCATTATTTTAAGATAATAATGATGCAAAAACATTAACAAATCATGAAGATTTGACAACTCAATCCATATGTAATAATACAAATACAAAATGTATGCTAGTATGTCAAAATTTAGACATACTAGCAAAAAGATATTCCAGAAAGACACGCACAATCAGAAAATATAAGTCAGAAAATGTTTGATTTGAGAAAAAGAAAAACATTTGGACAAACAGTTACATTCTTAGGACCTCTAATCTGACAAGAATAAGAATAATAAAAAACAAATCAACATGCATTTATTTAAACAGAATAAAAGAGAAAATCTCTCCCCATATATTATCTGGGAAAAAAATAACAAAATTACTCCCAAAAATCCCCCAGAATGAGTCATTAATGATTCAGTTTATTTCACAAAACGCTTTTATTATCCTGAGTTTCAGTGTTGCTCATTATCTGCTGTTAAATTGTAAACAAGAGTCCAGTATAAATGCACAAATCTAAAAAACTGACACTGCACCCAAAACAGACACTCAAACAGGATCAATAAAACCCATGAAAGCTTGAAAATGAGGCCTTTGGCTGTGAAGAGGCTGCAGCTCTGAAGGTCAAACCTGAGGAAACCATAAACGAGTTCGGCCGCCGTTTTAAAAAAGCTCTTCATGTGTTTATATAAGGGCAGACAGGAAGCTAAGTATGTCAGCAGAAGGTCGTATTTTACCATAATGTGACAGAATAAACAGGCGCTTCAGTGAAGCAGGCGATTTCTGAGATATCTGCTAGTTTATTCTGCTTATTTCATCCATCAACTTAAAGCCACAGCATAACCAGAGCTTTATCTTTACTGAGGACGAGTGAAAATCTGAGCCAGTTTTATCAAAGTCAGAGGAATGTCTGATTCGTACATTTTAATGAAAACAATAACTTATAAATATAATATGATTTTTGTATAAGATTGTCAACAATAAAGAAAACATATTTTCCATGTTCTGTATAGATTCAATAGACACATTTAATAGTAAAGAGTGATATGGTCACTCTTTACTATGACCATATCATAGTAAAGAAGAGAAATAACTGTCACCCTTTTTCACTCTTTAATATTACTTTTATTTTTAATTTAGCTGTAAATTATTTTGGTTAGCAATACTTATTTTTTTCATGTTTCATCCTTTATTTCTTAGTACTTTACAGATTACATAAAAATATTAAAAAGACAAATTTTATTACAAAGACACAAAAAATTGACTACTAAATAAAAAATACTAACCCTGAAAAAAAAAACTGTTTAAGGAAATAAATATAGGAATAAATTCAGTAATGCAATTTGGACAAAACAAACATGACCCCAGAAAATAACAATAAATGTTTTGAATGAGCAATGACACATAAATAATGACAGTGACTGTTTAAAGAATTTTAAAGCTGTGAAATATACAAATAATATATTCAAATGTTGTTGATTTTTAAAGAAAAAAGCCGGACTATAAATGTAAACAAATACGCCTGCGTTATAATTTTCTTTGCCCCTAGAGGGCGACATTTAGACATCGCTGGGTTTAAACTTTAACTCTCGCGCTGATGTTATTGTTGTATTGTTACTATTTTTAATTTCGAAAAATAATTGTATTTAGTTGTGAGTTTATCTTAAGTCTGTTTGTTGTATTTTTTATTTTTTAAATTTCGTTTTACTACTTCGTGCCACTTTCCGGTCGGCTGTCTGCCTCATCCAATCAGAAGTGAGCTACAATCATAAGCAGGAAGTGGTAATCAGTGACATCGCTGCGTTCCCGCGAAGATAGAGAAACATTTTCACCATAACACGTTCAGGTAGGAAACTTCTCCTGTGCAGATTATTATATGAAATATCTCTCTATTAAATATATAACGGAAGGTTCTTTATCTCAGAATTTCTCAGCTGCGGGTTGATTAATTAGCGGAGGGGAATGGAATGAACGTTACACCAAACTCTTGTTTTTAATTGAGCTGTTTTAGAAATCTTATGGTTTCTGACAGTTTTTTAAGTGTCCTCAGGTAACGGTTGGACAATATTCTTTAAAAGTGATGCCCTCTTTACAATTCGGCTAACAAACCACCCTGCTAGGCCTAATGTCGAGTACTAAAGACGTAATCGATAACAAAACAAGTAAGAACTACTGACGAATCTTTTTAAGGGATTATTCAATGCCGACTTTTTTCCGGCAGTGATTTATGAACATAAATACATGTTTTTTGATTTAAAGTGCGCATTTGTAAAAATATTAAATCGTGTTTTACAGGTTTTTCACATCATGAGTAAAAGAAAAGCAAAAGATGCTCATCTACCTATTGGAGAATGCATCAGTCAGGTTTGGAATGAACAACTTTTCCCCTTATTTCGTTTATGTTGATTACGTTATAAATTTGTATTTATGTGCGTTTTATTTTCAGGTTCAACAGATTTTAAGGAAGAGATTTTGCCATCAGCAGCTTCCTGTTAAACCAGAGGGAGTGGAGGCTCAACACAAGTAGGTGAATTTATCCCTGGTTTTGGAATAATGTCACCCAGGTCAGCTCACAAAAGTGTCCTAGTAAAACAAAAATGTACAATTGTAGAAATGGAATAATGTTGCATGTTTACCTGCAGACACCTGGCGGAGCTGCTGAAGCGAACGGCGATCCACGGGGAGAGCAACTCTGTGCTAATCGTCGGCCCTAGAGGAGCGGGGAAAACCATGGTGAGCCTGAGCTCCATCGGGTTAGCGTTGGAAAACTGTCACATGCCGAGGCGTGACGTCTGTTTCTGTGTGTGCAGCTGCTGAGGAGCGTCCTGAGGGAACTGTCACAGGAAACGGAGGTGCAGAAAAACCTCCTGCAGGTTCACCTCAACGGTAAGCGCCACCGCCTTCGCAATACGATCTCGAACAGGAGCGGTTCTCATGGGTCCTTTCATCCGTTTTCAGGCCTCCTGCAGACGGACGACAGAATAGCTCTGAAAGAAATAACAAGGCAGCTCCAGCTGGAAAACGTTGTTGGCGATAAAGTGTTTGTGAGTAACGGCAGGTGTTAGCAGGAGTTTCTGCAAGAAAACTGCTTCAAAAGCAGATTTCTGTCTGACTTCAGGGAAGTTTTGCGGAGAACTTGACTTTCCTGCTGGATGCGTTGAAGAAAGGCGATCGCAGCAGCAGCCGTCCGCTGCTGTTCGTCCTGGACGAGTTCGACCTGTTCGCCCAGCACAAGAACCAGACTCTGCTCTACAACCTGTTTGATGTTTCTCAGTCTGCCCAGGCGCCTGTCGCTGTAGTCGGCCTCACCTGCAGGCTGGTGGGTCATGCATACATGAATTACTGAGGTTAAAGGTCAAACTTTATGTAGCACTTTTGACAATATATAGTTTTTAAGGCACATTTTTGTAAATGGGTAAAACGGGATGCATTGCCACAGGAAATGGTGTAGTAGGTCTGCCGGGCCAATTGGTGGCGCTGTAACGACACAAAAAACCCACCAGATTTCCACCCAATTCAATTTCTTCTCGTTTTATTCACTTATTTTGAAATGTCTAGAATATGACAAATGTGACAAAGCCTGTCACAATAACAAATGTTTCTTTACAATAAATTGTCCCAGAAATTATTGTGATGCACAATAATATTGTCATTTTCAGATCATTTTCATAATGGCAAACTTTAATTTTGTACAGAATATGCCACGCTGCAGCTGGAAGACATTTTAAATATTCAAAATAAAGCAATAAATCAAACGGAAATATAAGACTTCACACAACCAAAACCATAGATAAAATGGACTATGACGTCTCTCTGGGTTCTTTCTCCAGGATGTGTTGGAGCTGTTGGAGAAGCGGGTGAAGTCTCGGTTTTCCCACCGTCAGATGCACCTGCTGAGCAAAGTGACGTTCCCTCAGTACCTGGAGCGGATCCGAGACCAGCTCAGCCTGCCGGACGACTTCCCGGATGGAAAGTTTGCTCAGGAGTGGAACGCCGGCGTGACGGTGAGTCAGTAAGTCCTGAAACGGAAACAGGATTTCTTGATCTTGACTTTGTCTCCTGCAGACTCTCTGTGAGGACAAATCGGCTGAAGAGGTTCTGCAGAGACATTTCAACTCCAGTACGGACTTCCGCTCCCTGCACACGCTGCTGGTGAGATAAATAAAGCAGCACATTACTGTAAAAATCTTTCAAGTGTGGATACAACCATGAAGTGTTTGTATTGGTTGTCTTGTTGGTTAGCGTTAGCTTCTGATAATATTCCTGTGTTAACTTCCACTAATTAAAAAAAAATTTTTTAGTGGTTTATCGATAGTTTTTGCTAATCTTTTAACCTGTCTAGTGGTTTAGAATTAGCTTCCACTAACTTTTGTTACTGGCAATAAGTACTGCAGATATTAGTGCAAACATATATTCTACATTTTGAAAAATATTAACCATAAAAAGGAAACACAAGATCAAGAAAATACAAATAATTTCTATGGTTGAAAGTATGTAGGCTATGATTTCACACCAAACATATCCATCTACAATGGCATATTGGGTAGAAAATGTATATTTCTGCTAGAAAATCAAAAAATTTTAGGCTAAAGGATTTTCTAGAGAAAACAGGGGAATTTTAGCAAACTTCTGAAAAATTTCCAAAAGGTAAACATTTTTGGTTTTATGAACTCAGAAAATGTGCAAGTTTTTTTTTTCTAGATTTTTTTTATCGCAGATTTTCAACTTTTGGAGCTCAGAAATTTCAGTTTAGTTTTTTTGGGGTTTTTTTGATGTCTTGAGTTTTTTGGCAGAAATTTACTCTTTGATTCTAATGCACAATTGTATTGTAAAATCAAAAAAACTATCAGTAAATATTATTTCTGAAAAATCAGTTATGAATGATTTTGCACTAAAAGTCTCCATCATGGATAAATATTGAATAATTTAGAGCAAAAATCAAATTTCCTTGATGACCATGGCCACCATTTAAAAGTTTTCAATAGATAGCGTTTTCTCAAAAACCCAGCTGTAGGTTTTATCCACATGTGAAAGATTTTTCTGAATTATTCAATGTCCTGCTGCTCCAAAAGAAGTAAACTTATTCCTTTCAGATGTTGTGTTTGAGTCGAGTCTCGGTGGCCAGGCCGTCCATCACGCCGGCGGATCTCCTGGACGCCAGTCACTTCTGTCTCGCCGACGCCAACGCAAACATGCTCCACGGTAAAACAGTTCACCTGAGTCCCGTCCGGAGTCTCACACCCAAATTAGACCTAAGACTTTCTTCTTCGCTGGTAGGTTTGTCGATCTTGGAGCTGTGCCTTATTATCGCCATGAAGCACCTCAACGACGTCTATGAAGGAGAGCCGTTCAACCTGCAGATGGTTCACAACGGTAGGCCTGGAGATGTGAATGCTAAGATAAAGAAAGTCACTATAAGTTCTGTTTTCTTCAGAATTTCACACCAACATGAGCATAAACGGGGGAAAAACACTTTAACTGTTTAAATATTCAGGGCTGGGAAAATGTAGGAACTCTTATGGTCACACAAAGTAGGAAAAATATGAGGTAAAAGATCTGAAAAAGCAACACGTTATTCCTTGAATCACTAGCAGATAGGAAACGAACTCATTGACAAGTCAATCTGGGTTGCAAAGTCGTCTCTAATGCTTTAGGACTCAAGAAAATCACAGTGAAAACCATTAAGGAAACATGGGAAGCCTTTACAATATTTTACACTTAATGAAAACATGACATTTTAAAATTAGAATATACATCTAAAAAAACCATTCTTAAAAACAGAAATGAGTTTAATGAAAAATGTGTTTCTAGAGGGAGGAGACATCACTAGGGGCTGATCAACCAATCAGATTTAGAGTTTGAGAAACTTCACTTATGTCACTTTAGACTAAAAATAACAAATCTAATTACATTCTTTGTTTATACATTTAGACAAGATGGACTAAAACAGTCGATCATTGTAGATAAAAAATTCATTCTGTGAAATAAAAACACAAATTTCTGATTTCTGGATACCAGAACCTAAAGCTCAGCCAAACACATTTTGAAGTGACCTCGAGAAAAGCCGTTAATAACTTGGGCTCTTTGCATTTAGAGTTTAAGAAGTTCCTGCAGAGGAAGTCCAACTCCATGTATAACTTTGAGCAGCCAGTCATCATGAAGGTACGTTTCCGTCTGATATAGCAACCAAGCTTCCCAGGCAGACCTCGTTGTCATAGTTACGTCTCCCCCCCCCCCACCGCAGGCATTCGAGCATCTGCAGCAGCTGGAGCTGATCCGACCTGTCGACGGCACCTCGGCTAAAACCCAGAGGGAGTTTCAGCTGATGAGGCTGATGCTGGACCACAGTCAGATCATGGAGGCGCTGCAGAAGTACCCTCAGTGTCCCACGGATGTCAAGCAGTGGGCCACGTCCGCCTTCGCCTAGACTCTAGACGTTTGTTGAAATAAACCCAACATTTAGCTTCAAATATTCACAATAAATTATTAAAGAAAGTAAATGCTACTTTCATCGTATCTGGTTTTCTTTTTACTGACTTTAGGATCTGAATTTGGCTTTGAAGGTCCTCTCTGCTGCCACCTAAAGGCGTTTATGTGCAAACACATTTACTGCAACTGTTTAGAACAAATCTGCAAACAATAGCCTCCAAATAAATCCACCTATGTGATCAACTTAATTACAAATAGATCTGAAGCAATGACAATATTTTTCCATGTGATTATGTTGTCAAATATTTATTACATGAAAAAAAGTGCTTAAATTACAGAAGGTCTAAAAATTGCAGACTCTTTATTTAAACCAAGAAAAACACCAGCGAGAAAGTTCTGTGGAGGGAAAATCTCTGGTCTGGTGAGTTTTCTAAATTTCTAGCCTGGTGGATAAGGTTAACAAATATGGTGGTGGCAGAATCATGCTGTGATTAATGGAAGTATTTTGAAATGTTTCAGTGTGATATTAAGCAGCAGCAATAAAAAAAATATTTGAAGGATTTTTATACAAAAAAGCACCCAAAATAACTCCTCTTTAAAAAGACGATTGGCTACAGCGCTGGTTTAATAGGCGCTGGTTTTTACAGATTTTATAAGTTTAAAATCTGTCAATACATGCAGGGAAATCAACTAATTATCCCTGAAAAAGTATATTTCTGTGATAATTCCTCCTGAAAAGAGACTTCAGTTTTCAAACAAATCAATCTGAGTCACAATAAAGACGAGAGTGAGAGTTCACAATCTAAAAACATTTATTTACATCACGTGGATCACTTCAGCTGATAAAAACCATGTTAACGTCGGCGGAGAGCCACAGCGCTGATCGGGGATCAGTCGTCTTCTCTCAGATGTTTCCAGGGTTTCTACGCTGCTCTAATACTTTTCTCTGCTTCTTCTTAACAATTCAGATAGCTTTCTATCTTCACATTATTTTTGCAACATGAAATTTACAGTCACAGTAAAAAACTAAACAAAAATCAATTTGCTCATTGGTTTGAGCTTCAGAAACCCTCCGTCGCCATCATTAGAGACAGTTCCAGCAGATCTCAGATCAGCGCTGCCACTTCAGAGTCTGGAGAAATGTGGGGTGAAAAACAGCCGTAGTGTTTGTGTTTCTCTAGTCACCGAGGTTCAATGTTTCCTCTAAAGTCCTTACCAACAGTTTGGGGAGAAACAGGAGATCAATGCGGGATGAAGCAGGGCTCCTACACAGCTCACAGTTCAGTATTATTTTACCAAATAAGCATAAAAATCAAGGTGGTTTGATTGAGATAAATAAAAATCTATTTTATCTTGATATGGAGTCCTTTATCACCATTCCTTTTGTTTATCATCTTAAAGTACATATTCGAAAAAATGAGGTTGTTTTTATTCCATCATCTCAACACTTTAATCAAATTTTCTTATTGGTTTCTCTTTCTTGAGATGACAGGAGCTTACATGAATTACTATAGCTCTTACTAAGACTGATATTGAATTATGTTTGATATTCTGACTGTCAGCTTCAGTATTTCTGATTATTTCCTCATCTTAAAAGATGAAACAATCAGAAATCAAACCCTTTTTTGTCTTGTAACGGTTGAGTCCAGTTTTATTATCCCATTTTTAAAACTTAAGCTGAAATATGTTTAATTTTCTTATGTCCAGAGAAAAAGACATGAAGATTGGTGCTTAATTATCTCATTGTGTCGAGAAGACAATGAGTTAATCTGCTAATTTCAACCCCACCATCATGACAGAAATACTAGGAAATAGGATAAAAATGTTTTTTCCACATCAAACTGTGTTTTTCTGTGTAGGAACCCTGGAAATACTCATGGTAGATGATTGTAATTTCACATTAGGAAGTATTGCAATGGCTCTTTCAGAATACAAGTTAGGGTAACTAAACAGCTGCCCTGAGGAACGCCTCAGGCTTAATGTTGATTATTTCCTTTTAATTCAAGTGCTTCACAAACATGAGCTATTTTTAAAGAATTTTTTCTCTTTTTTTTTTTTAATCATCGTAACGGGCAACTTTCACACACGAAGTGAATGTAGAGGAAACACTGAAGTTCAACACGCACTTGGAAAGATTCAGCTCAGAGTATATAGTCAAGAACGGGTAATTATGTCTGTACAGATCCTAGACTGCCTAAAATAGTGGGGCAACAAGACACAAATGTTTCACGGGAAGTTTATACGCACAGCAATGTGAGGTGCTGGGCTGGAGAAGGTCACTGTGGAAAACCGTAAAAGCCTGCATGCTCAGAAACCCATTCATACACCTTCATGTGGCAGATTTAACCAAACCTGAGGGGAGACGACGGTTGTTTGGCAAAATGGCAAACAAGTTTTGCATTTGTTGAGAGAAGGTGAACAAAAACTGGATATAATTTAATAAACTGAGTTGTTTGGTGCATAAATGAATACCCAAACGTGTTGCTTTTACCATTTTCTACAGGACAGGGCACAATCACACGACACCAGCCGAATGCGAGGCCCTCTACAGTTATACAGGGCCGGGCTCAATCCATCAAAGTACACACTTTATATATATATTTATATTTATATATATATATTTATATAGAATCCAGGAGTCTGTAGAACATTCATTTTCGGTCGTTTGTCCATAGACTGAATAGAAAGAAGCATGTTACAGTTTATATCTACTGTCTTTTTGAATTAATGAAAATATTTCCTGAATTAGAACCCACCCACAACCCCAAATAACGACGACGACGACAAACAACCGCAAAACGTGCCAACTCCGCGTGACTTTATCGAGAGTCGCACCTGAGCTCTGATCCCCGAAACCTCAGGCCAGAAAAAAAAACAATCAAAAAATAAATACGACATATCAATATGCAAGGTCACGGATTAAAAAAAAAAAAAAAACTAAAATGCTACAAGGTATTTGTGTGTGTGTGTATTGAAAGCCACTCCTGCAGCAGATCCTACAGAGGTGTAGGGTAAAGTTTGCGGCACTGGTTGCATATAAACTGGCTAGAACTTAGAAAAGCATAGTACTGAATCCCTGAATGGTGTTTATCGGCTGGGGTCGGTTTCCTGATCGCAGTTGAAGCTGATCCGTTTTTACAGCGGCTAAATATCCAAATGGGCTCAAACACTGTTGAGTTTTTACATTTGAGGACATAATTTTATGGGATTTTCTGAATTAAATGAGTGAAAGTGAGGAAACTTCTTCCCAACTTCAACTTGCACCAATGGAAGCTTTCAAACGTCGTTTGGATTTCTTCCTGATTTTGGTTCGTTTGCCACTCTTCTACCCCAAAATGAATCCCTGCGAGTGAGGTAGTGCTTATTGAAGGGCTGCTGGAGGTTTCTTTTTCTCGTCCCTGACCTTTGAGGAGAGCTGCGTTTGAAACGGCAGCGGCAGCAGAAAGGAAGGAACAGACGCTGTTCTCGTGCTACAGAGTGGAAATAAAATGATGGCTTCGACTTCCTTCAGGTTTGCTGTGTTGTTGTTGCAAGAAAACCGTGCACAGATTTATCTCAAGCTCTAAGTTTCTGGATTTTAACTGAATTTAAAGTGGAAGTTTGCATAAACTCAGAAGGATAATTGTCGTTAATTTTGGGCTTTTGAGCTTAAGGATCTTAGTAAGGATGTAAATTCATCTGTATTCAAGGAAAAACATTGCTCAGATGTGGTGTCAAAAACCAAAATTTTGGATTTCAGATAAAAAGAAACGGACTAAAATGTTCCCTAAGTGTAAAGCACAGTGGAGTGTTGTCATGCTGAGGGTCAAACACAAAGAGGTAAGAATCGAGAGTGATAAGAGAATATAATTTCTCAGAATTAATACGTTTTTTTCTCCAATCAATACCTAATTTTGGATCTAGAATAATTTAGACAACAAATAAAACTACTTTATTTGTTTAATTAAAGTTTTGCTGCTTAATTAATTGTTGTGTAATCTTTTTTTACCCTCAGGTTCTTTCAGATTTTGATACTGGTGTCCAATATGTGCCCCATTGGCCATTTGTTGCCCTTGAAATGATTTTGTTTGGCCCCCAACTAACAGCAATTTGGCCAAGAACATAAAATATATATTTTTCTTTCATTAAGGCAACAATCCAAAGCCCAATTTATGTTTTGGATCTTTAGTTATATTAATATTTCACAAAAAACCCTACATTTTACTTTAATCTATTTAATTAATTTAGTAGTTTAAATTTAGGTGTGTTTAGATATTTTTAAATAAATAATTAACCCTTTTAGTCTGTATGTGTAATTACATGACACTTTGCAGTTTCTTAAAAGACGTTGCGCTTTACAGCCGATAGAGTTATTACAGTAATGCCACCCCTCATTTAATAGACTTTGTACAATTAAAATAAGCAAAAATATGCAGGCGGAGATTTGAAACTTAAGACTCAAAGGGTTAAAAGCCCAAAGTTAGTGACATTTATACCCGTGTTTGTGGAAACCTGGTGGCTATAACTGCATTTAGTGATGTGTTTGGGTGTTTTCCTTCTCCTTTGGAAGAAGTTTCCTCATGTTTCACTCTGTTTTCGTCAAACTGCGTCCCGTGAAACCGCCCCGAAGCTTGAGGAGACTGCAGGTATGCCGGCACCAGTGTTCAACGTCCCTCAAAAACGTCTAGTACATCCGTTTGGCCTGACATCGACGAGAGTAACTAATACAGACAGGTAAGAAATGGCACCAGGATGGAGGAGGAGGAAGTGGGGGGAGGGGCCCCACCGGCTGCGTCTACAAGGTTCGCAGAAGTCAACGGGTCTGAAGCGAAAAGCAGAGTTCTGAATGGGAGAAACTAAATCGAATAGCAAAGATTCCTGAGGTGTATCAAAAAGAGAGAAACCGAACAACCGGATCAGAAGCAAGCTGACGAATACTGAGCGGCTTGTTTGAAAGAAGAATAAAAACAACAAATATCCAGTTCTCAACTCTACTTATGGATCTGAAACCAAAGGGAGCAGGAAGGGTGAAACCGTGAGTGTCTGAACTGAGGTATAGCTGGCTGAAGGAGGCGCATGGTTTGGGAATGGACCCCCCTCCCCGTGAAGATGATTACCAGGTGGTCTGGCTCCGTGATTCACTATGTACAGCAGCATTACACTATAAACATTCAGAAGCCGTTGCTTTGTTGGCAGAACGATCGTCGTTTCAGAAGAAGAACAGCTTCTTGTTTTTTTTTTTCTTCTTCTGGTTTTTAACACTAAAATGCGCTGAGAGTTCAGTGAGGTTTCTCTTGAGTTCGCCTCACATGTGGATAGAAAAAACATACATGATCAAACCAGGGGGGTTTATAGTCACTTTTGTTTAGTTTTGTTTTTTCCCTTCAAGCGCCATCGTCCCGCTTGGTGGAAGGAGAAAAAAGAAACAGAAAATCCTCAGGCACACGTATCAAAATGAGGTGGATCTCGACTCGATGTGGTGAGGAACCAAAGAAGAAGACAAACGTAAAAAAACAAAAGAGCGAGAGGAGGGGGAGGACAGGAAGTCGACCAACCAGGGTCGGACGTTCGCTCCCCCCTCTGGGTCGACTAGCCGATCATAAGCTGGACTCCTTGGGCGGGAGGTCAACGTTCGTCACCATGGTGACCACAGTGACGATCTCCTCGGGGCCGATGACGGGGGCCTGGCGCTGCATCTGGCTGATGCGCTCCTCCACGCAGCCGGCGGACAGGCGCGCCTCGGCCTCGTGGTCCCAGCAGTCCTCGATGGTTTCACACAGCATGGACAGGCCCTGGGGGGCGGCAGGGGTCAAAGGTCACAGCTACACCTCTAGGGTTCATAATATAACAAATATTCACCTTCCTAAAACAAAGTCATTTCCCCCCTAAATCCTGTTTTGGCAAAAAATGACTTTGGCCATTATTTTAGGAAGTTGACGACATAATATAAATTATCCTTGTTGTACCTTTTGATACTACACATTTCCTTCCACTAAAGTTTCTAGGTACTTACATTTTTCACTAAATTTATTTTTCTAATATGACATAATAAAACTATTTAACATGGTATAGTGTAATATAACACACTGAAGTTATCCTTGTTTCACCTTTTCATGCTACACTTCTTCCTTCCACTAAACTTCCTAGTTATTTAAATGTTTCACAGAATTTTTTTATTTCTAATATGACACAATAGATATATGATGTGATATGATGTAAGATAGATAACATAAAAAAATAAATAACATAACAATATAAAATGCATATTATAATTTTATATAACATAATAAACATCAAGACAGACATTATCCATGCCATACTTCTTCCTTCCACTAAACTTTCTAGGTTTAGGTCTTTCATTTTTCACATAACGTATTTCTAATGACATAAAATAATTACACTGTAACATATAACAAACAATAAAACATAATATATAACCATCTAATCCCAGACTTCTTCCTAATACTAAACTTCCTGGGAATTAAAATTTTCCACTGAATGTAGTTTTTTATTTAATGTAATGTAACATATTTTATATAATGCAACATTATAAAACAATTTAACATTTTAACATATGATATAATGTAAGATGGCTTAATAATATAATAATATAGCATAAAATACCCCAAAGCTGATTTTATCCCACATTTCTTCCTTCCACTAAACTTTTTATACACTTACATTTTCAATTGAATTCATGCTGTTTTTTTAACCTGGATAATTACTAAGATGAGAATAAAATGACCAATGAATGGCTGAAGGCGTTGGGAGCTCACCGTGTGTTTCTGCCAGCAGTCCCTCAGGCAGGGCCGCAGCTTCTTGTGGACGACCACTTCCTGCATGTCCTCCAGAGACGGGTGCTGGCCCACCTCCTCCTCGAACGGCAGCATGTACTCATCCACAGGGCCTGCAGACACAGACAAGTCAAGCCCAGCTCCTCTGCTGGAAGCGGACGAGGCGGCTGCGTCGCCCTCACCGTCTGCGGCGGTGCACCGAGACGCCAGCTCCCACAGGACCAGGCCGAAGGCGTACATGTCGATGCGCAGGAAGGAGTCGCGTTGGAAGTTGATGGCGCCCTCCAGGACTTCAGGAGCCATGTAGCGGCGGGTTCCAACCTGCAGGAGAGAAGGGAATGATCAGAGGAGTAAAGATTTAGCAGGAGAGGTGAAACCTCAGGAGGAGTTCAGCTCACCTGTCCATGCGTGTCTCCTGCTGATTTTCCAGCCTCAAACTTCAGAGCCAGGCCAAAGTCAGCGATGCAGGCAGTCAGGTTGTTCTTCAGCAGAACGTTCTTACTCTTAATATCCCTGAAAAGGAAAAAACAAAACAAAATGACTTCAGGTTTCTGCAATGTGGCAGTGTGTGGAAGGAGTAATATAATAGTAATGGCAGAATAATGTAAAAAGACATTTTCAAAGATCAATAAACTTTAAACTGTAATAAACATTTAACACCGGATATGGAACAGATTTTAAATATCCATAATAAATGACTTATGGAGTCTCTGTCAGCACCACATTAAACACTTATTATCAAGTTTTTGAGAGAGAAATGATAAATAATGCGAATGTAAATTACTGAGCTTGTTTGAACTGATTTATTTCTTGCTACCTGTGAGCGATGGACGGCTTGTGTCCGTCTTTGTGTCCAGGGATGTCTTCGTGCAGGTAGGCCAGGCCGCGGGCCGCCGACTGGGCGATGTGGCACAGCTCGTTCCAGGACACGACGTTGGCCTTCAGGTAGTCAGTCAGGGAGCCCTGCACACACACAGAGAGGCTCAGGTCACTAAATCACCTCGGCTCAGGAGACAGAGGTCAGTTTCAGCTAGAAAACAGCCTGGAATCAGCTTCTGCCTTCCAGTGTTTGATGAAAAAAAAGAAATTCTGCAATTATAATCTTTGTAGATGCATTTTCTTTAACTGTTGTTATAAATTACAGCAAATTCAATATGTTTTTCAATACGTTTCAGCTTCTTACTACGACTTGAACTGGATGTAAAAGTTTTAGTTTTTTTTATTAGTTTTCTCATTATTTCATTTTTTTGTTTGACATTTTTACATGTTTGAAATAAAGATTTCACTTCAGCTCAAACATCAAAATCGGAAAGATTAAAATACAAAAAAATAAGCTTTAAGTTAAACAAACCCCCTAATGTAATATAATAAATACATGTAATAAAGTTGGGGGGGAAAAAAACTCAAAACAAATGTAGATTAAACTGAATAAAAAGTGTCTCCATGACCTTTAAGGGAAAACAATGCACATTAAATAAAAAATACAATAAAACAAGCAAATCACAAAAGAAAATGATAAAAAAAAATTAACATGGTACCATTATTTATACTGCCATCTAAATTTAGATTTTATAATCTAATACTAGATAAGTGGAATCTGCTCTGATGACACTGTGTTGATTTATTGAGAAGGAAAACATTCATCAATGTTGTTTACCAATAAATCAATGCAGATCAGAATGGGGAATAAATGTGAGATTTTTTTAGGTTTAGATAAAACAAACAAAATCTGTGGCATTATATGAGCAAAAATACATGAAGAAATAATATATTTTAATTAAAGACTGGTGTAGTTATAGGTAGTGACCACTAGAGGGCAGATGGCTCTTACAAATAAACTGATTAACTCAGCTTGAGTTAAAAAAAACAATCACCTGGACTTTATGCTCTTCCTTCTGACATGTTTGACTTTTTCCCCCTGAAATTACCAGTCAGTCATTTTCTCTTTGAATCCCGTCTTCAATATCCACATTGTGATTACATGAGAAGACTGAAACTCAGGGAGTTTTGCAGGAAATTTAAAGCAAGCCTCTGCATGCAGATTTCACCATACAAAGCTACTCGGATGCATCGAATATCAAAGCATAAATCAAGCGTGAAGACGCCGCTGAACTGTGCAACCACCGCTTCAGAGGAGAGCCTCTAAAGACATTCTGCAGCTTTGCTGCCACCACATCGAGAATAAATTGGACATTTTTCAACCATTTTGATGCAAAAAAGCCTCCGTAGAGCCAGAAGATCCCCTTTAGACGATGCAGGAAGAACAGAGTCCATTATTAGCCTTTAACCATAACTTTCTCCAGCTGAACAGAAACAACACTGAAGAGGAATTATCTAGAGTCAACGCACAGATTGAATTATTTCAGCTGGAAACTCAAGATCAGGCCTGAAATTTGTCCTGAACCTTCACAATCACATAAAGACAGTTACAAAGACGGTCTTCTATCACTTGAAGAACATTTACAAGACTAAAGGAAGATCTAGAGAAACTCATCCATGTGTTTATCTTGAGTCGCATTGATTGCTGCTGCTGGCGTTCTGACTAAAACCAGGAAGACAAAGAACATCAGCCAAAGTCTGAGAGAATAGGCTTTAAAATACTGTTGTTAGTTTATAAATCACTGAACAACTTAAAGGTCTGCTGCTTAAAGCTCTGCTCCCCAAGAACCAAACATGTAGAAGCAGCATTCAGCTTCTATGCACTGCAAATCTAGTACAAACACAGAGTTCCTTTAAATCTACACTAAAATCCATCTGTTCAGAATCCTTCTAAATAAAATGTTACTGGTTTACTGTGTGCCGTCTTTTATTTGTGAGATGTGCTGTCCAAATAAACTTGATGGATTGATTGCTGAACCTTGTCGTGGTAGGTGGTGATGAGCCACAGCTCCAGGTCCAGGTTGTTGTTCCTCTTCTCCACGCCGATGAACTGCAGCACGTTGTCGTGCTTCATGCCGCACACGCTGTAGATCTCGTACTCGTTCTGCCAGGAAAGTTTGTCCTGCACCCAAAGAAGAAGAGTCAGCCGCGAGCTTCACCGCTCTGCTGCTAACCGGCGCAGGTCCAGGTGAGGAGGACCTACCTGGATGGGGAAGATCTTCACCGCCACGTATTCGTTCAGCAGCTGGGCCTTCCAGACGCAGCCGAAGCGCCCCTGGCTTTCAGCTCGATGAGCTGCAGCGGCTTCTGGCCCAGGATTGGGGAGGGAGGCGAAGGTCCTGGATCCTGTGGAGAAGCAGAAGGAAGAGAGAAGGTGACGACATGCCTTCTGGTGGTTTTACCCAGAGGTTTTATTGCTTTAGTTCATTTTTCTGCTGTTCGGACTTGTGGGAGTTCGGCCCGGATTTCAGGGAAGCTTTTTTTGGCTGAGGGGAGGCTGCAGACCCAGCAGGGTTTGGATCCATTTATTTCAAATTAAGTCAAACCCCAGAGGGCGGCCTGAGCTTGAATCTGAGATAGGAAACCTGCCAGCTGGAAGCCGAGGAGCCGGAGACAAAAAACACTGAGAAAAGCTTAGAAATCCACTGATTACTCTTTACTTTGTGTCTTTTTGTTTATTGATTTCCCCAAAAACTGTAAATCAAGAGCTTTACAGATGCAGAGGCTCCCGCAAAGCTCTGCTTTAGGTTTAGTTATTCAGATAATATTCTGCAATGCATTACCTTCAAAACTATTGGTAAAAAAAATCTACATTTAATCTCACTAATCTATACTAAAAACAATCTTTAGTCGTTTCATTGTGGAAAATCTCCATATTTCATCTTGACAAAACGAAATCTTGGATTGTTTTGCTGCAACAACAACCTGAATTCAAGCAAATCATGATATGATATTCTAATATTAGTTGGTTTTTTTTGTTACTTCCAAGTAGTTTTTGCAAACATGTTTTCACACGGTATTGGTATCATCAGTCCAATAAGACCTGACCTTCGTCTCACAAAATAACAAGATGGTTTAAAAATGACTCCACTTTTTCTTTAAGAAATAGAGCATTAATGTTACATTTACATTTTTCCACACTTGCATTTTAAAACAATCTGGACGCATCTTGCATGTTTTTCAGGATTTAGATGTTTTAACGAAGCTGTGATGTTTTTCCAGCCTTATAATCAGTCCTCGATGTAGTTTTCCAGACCTCCGCCTGACCTCCACTGTTCCAGCTGACTGCCATTTAATTACATTACAAACAGAGGAAACGGCTGCACGAAAACACTTCATTATCTACAGCAGCCAACTTCTGCTACATGTGCGTCACAAACTTTAATTTCTCAGCACTACGGGGCCAAAGAAGGTCCCAGTTATGCTTCAAACGTCATTCTTTCAAACACAAATGATTTCAAACACATCCTCATTACCGAGGAACAACTGTTGGGTTTCTTCCTGATAAAACGAGAAATAATTTAGCTGTGTAAAAATCATAAAAGTCTCATTTTAGTTTCTTCTTGAGGTTAGACAACGCATTATTGGTTGTTAAATCTTAGATTATTGCCTTTTCTAGCACTAAATGTTACAATATTTATGTTAAAGAAACAATACTGATGTTTGAGAAAGTAATTCCAAGTTAAATTTGACTTTCTATAATAAAGTCCAGTGTCTAATGACCACAGAATGACATTCAGCTCAGCTATGATAGCTCTGACATAATTGGTAAAAATTACATTAGAGTACTCATGACTGCTATTGTGGGTATTTGGAAAAAACAGAAAGCAGTGGGCTTTAATTATACGCTACAAGAGCGTGGGAAAAGAATGAAATGTGAAAGTCAAACCTTCCCAAGCCATCCTGGATATCTAGTATCAATAACAACATACAAAGACAATTCTAACTCATCAAGTTATATCAGTAACACCTAGAGGACAGCTGCTGTTGATTTCTAAACTCCAGGAAAGAGTGTTTGATTTTATGTCAGCAGGTTTGCAATAAGAACTTTCAGATTTTAAACACCTGAAAATCACACTGTTAAGTCTTAAGCTCTAAAATGTTTACTGGAAGGATAATACAATGTCAGTTTTTGATGTTTAACAAAAGATAGGAGGAAGCAAAATGTGCAGAGATGGTCATAAGTCATTTTCTACAAGTCAAATATCAAATCTGTGAGGACAAAGTCAGTTCAGTCGAGTCAATCTCTGACTACTAGTTAGGTTAAAGCTGTATATTTTACCATCTGCAATAACTATCTAAATGAGCTGCAGCAACATTTCATAATTTTTCTTAAGAATGGAAAAAGTATTTTTGATTATTAGAAATCATGTTGCTACAAGTTTCATTTTAGAAACTAAAACCTACTCCAGATATCTAAAAACTTCCACCATATATAAACATGTAACTAATAAAAATTATAGTGGCACTCAGAGGATTAAAACAATTGGTGTGGTTTGATTACCTAGAGCAAGTTCAAGGTTTGAGGCTGTAATAAATGTACAAAGTGTTCGCGTTTTTTCCCCCCACTGCCCTGTAAAGCGGTTGCAGTAATAACATTAAGCTCAGAGATATTATGTAAAGTTATGAGGCAGTATAATGCATACCACAGTGTGAGTGAGTTTGCATGTCGCTACAAAAATCAGAAAAAACACACAAGAGCCTCTGTGTCTGAGTGTGGCGGGTCACGCTTCCTGCATGCGTCCCGTGTTCATGCTAATGCCGTTCAAACAAAAAGCCAAAGCGGGGGCAGCCGAGCGCTCCCGATCCAAAGTAGGTTAAACACAGCTGGTGATCGGGATTAGACTGATCACTTTCACATGTGACTTCACAGAGGACGGCGGCGGCGGACGCCGGAGCACAGGCGAGAAAAGCGTGAGGAGCAGACAAGAGAGGAGGAGAGGGGAGGTTAGAAAGAAGCATGCAGCGCCGGAGTCACATTTCTGAGGGGATAAAAGGTGGAGGAGAAAGACGAGCACATGACTGACGGCCTTTGATGCAACCAGATATGCTGCTGTGAAATCTCAGCCTCTGAAAGAAAGAAAAAGGCTGGCGGCCTGCGAGGATGTTCATGTTTTCACTTGAACCGCAGCAACTTTCAAGTCCCTGAGGCCTCGGCAGGATCTGCTCAGAGTGATGCATCGGGGGAGTCTGTTTTCTTAACCTCATAAAACAGGATTCAGACTCCAGCCAAGTCCTGGGCTGTCAGAGGAATAAATGGGAGGATTTCAGGCAACACGTACGACCTCAGATTAATTCACCAAACCTCGGCAGCCAAACTGCACACGCAGTAAAAGAAGGAGCTCAGAGTTTACACGGCATGTCCTGACAGGATCCCTGAAGCAAGCTTAGTGGCATCCATGCGGGAGTTTTTATCGGTTTGATTTTTATCAGGCGGAAATTTTACAGTTGGTCGTGAACTTTGGCCTTTGAATAAAGTACGCCAGGGTGGCTTTTGACTCCATCTCTGTGACAGCAGGGAGAAAAGAACGAACATACGAAGAAACAACACCTCTGCTGTTTCTTTTTTGTGTATTTTTAAAGGAAAATCACAGCAGAGGGGGAGGGAGCGCTCTGCCTTGCAGAGTGTGAGGGTGAAGGGAGGATCTGAATGTTTATTTAAGCTAGCAGAGAGCTGTAAGGCAGACCTGCTGTCTGCATGGCGCTTTCACACCAAACACAGGCCAAATCGGGGCCAAAACGACCCTCCATGCTGCGCAGGCTGGCTCTCACAGCAGCCTCCATCTCCACAGACAGGCTTTATCTATCAAAATAAGGACTCAAGTGTTGCTCCGACAGGGAGGTGTGTGGAGTTTTCCTGTCTGAGCCGGCCTGACGTCATGGTTTCATCCAGATGGGATTTGCCGTGACGACAGGTCGTCACCACAAAGACTCATCATCAGAACTGAAAGCCGCGTCACGGTTTGGTGGGTGATCCACCAGATGTGGTTCATAGCTTTATTTTTCTTAAAAAGCAAACAAAACATGTGCAGCAAAGCGTTTTCACATGTAATTGCTTATTTTTTTTAAACGAAGAAATCTCGCTTCCTCTTTTAAGTGGAATAAATATGATGCGTAACAAAACACTGCCCAACTTCTGATAAAATCCGAACTTCCATTCATAAAATAAATCATTTTGATCATCTTTCGTCAAATAAATTAACTCCTTATGAAGCTACAGTTAGAGAAAGACGTATCCAAACCAGCCTGGGTTTACATAAATAAGTGAAACGGTGATTAACTAGATTTTTGGAAAACTGACTTCAGTTTCATGAGCGACACGCTGCAGCATGAAGAACCACTTTTATAGGATCTGTCCTACAACATGAAGTAGGCTTACTGATCTCAAACGGCAGCGCATCGCCTCCAATTTACAGAAAGGATTAAGAAACATCATCAAAGTGTTAGAGAGGATTTTCAGACTCCAGAAAACATCAGTTAGATGTTATCCACCAATGGAGAAAACATGGAACAATTGGAGAATCCTCCAATGAGTGATTTCTGACTCTAAAGAGTAAAGCATGATGGTGGCGGAGTGGTGATGGCTCAAGAGACAGAATGGCGATTTTAAGACTTTAAATACGTATATATACATGTATATGCTGAGGCGTGACTTTAAAGATGCGAACAAATCAGATTTTGAAAGCAGTTATGCAGAAGAAAATTCAAACTTATGTGAATAAATTAAATCCATAGTGAAAGGTCGGAGTTTGTGTGTCTACGCTGAACCAAACCTTTGAGTCACAAACGCCGTCTGGTTTGGATCACATTTCTACAAGCTGTCCCTTTTAGGCCTCTCCAGACTTTGGGTTCATTTGGACTTCTTTCAGGAGAATGAGTTTGCAACTTTTTGATTCCATATTTTGTAGGTTTATAAATCCAGGAGGATGTTAATACGAGGCGAAAGGAACCAGAACAATCCACCTGTTAATGAAAATGGGTCGAGGTTTCAGACTCTCCTGGTGCCACTTTTAAAAATACCTTTTGTTTTTGCCTAATAATCCAAGAATTGAGGAATGCAAGTGAAGCTCAAGAGTTTCTGGAGCTACTGGAGTTTCCAGAAGCACAGCGAGGATTATAATAATTCATCAACCAGTAAAAACGCCACCAAGAGAGATTCCTTCTAATCGAGAGGAACCAATGAGATGTGAGAAACAGTAATGACCCATGAAGGTGCTACAACTGCATCATTAATCCTGGTAGTGAATTCCTGTGGAGTCGATCTGCTTCTGGAAACCGCCTCGCGGACCTCAGGCCCGGCCCGATCAGTTGTCCGATCGCCGGGCGCCAAGGCCGCGGAAAGGCGCAGATTACACGCAGTCAGCAGCCCACAGGAAGCAGGAAAACAGAAACTGCTGCTTCACACCGTTCTTCCCAACCGTTAACCGGCTCCTATGGCCGAGTCGGGTTACAGCCCACCGTCTGTCACATGAAAACGACTCCTTTTGGCCCCGCGTGAATCGTCCACTTTGGGTTTTGATGCGAACCAGGATGCAAAAATAAACCAGAACGCGAAGCCGGAGTTTTCACACACGTTTGGTTGAGGCTGATAATCAGCCAGAGCTGATTCCTCTGACGTCTGCAGACAAATTCACACACAAATATCTGCACAGGGTTCACTTTTCAAACAGCAAAACTCAAGTATTTTATTGGACGTGGAGCTAAAATCAAAACAAGTTGACTAAAAGAAAAAAATAGTTTCAATTCACTCTTAAATTATTACTGTATTAATAATGTCTTGAGGTTGTATGTTACATTCTGCAACAGGGACATGCTAAATTAAAATATGACAAAATATCTGTTTTGAAATGTTTCTCTAACATTCACCTGATTGGTCCAGAACAAAACATTTCAATAACTTTGTTTGACGTATAAAATATAAGATGATCAATAAGTCATTAAGCAATTAGGAATAATAAATATTCAGTAATATTTAACAAATCATGTTAAAGTAAATGACCTTCCTGCCCAAATTAAATGATTAAACACAATAAAGTTACATTTTATCTTTAAAAATGTTCTTGCCAAGTTTTCTAGCATGTAGCAAATTATATCCAACTTAAAACAAAAGCTTAATCTGATTAAACTTCAGACTAGATATTTATGTTTTATTAAATGTAATGTTTTATTCAAACATTGGATTGCACTTCATTACAAAATTGTGCATTTTAAATAAAAAAGCACTTTCAAGGACTTTCCTAACTATGAAAACACAAGGTTTTCAAGGATTTTAAGAACCTGAACCTGCAAAAAACATTTCCTATTCCTATGCTCATGTCTGAGATGTCAGTTCTACTGAACAAGCAGCTACACATCCCTAAAAGTGGGTCACATGACAAACATCAACACCACAAGTGAACATTTGTAGAATAAAAAAAAAAAAAAAACGAGGGGCTGCATCCAAAGCCATTTTGGCGACTTTCCTGCATGCAAAGAAGCAAACAAAAGACATTCATTCATGCAATTAATCCAGGCGAGGGGAGAAAAACAAAAAGTGTTGTGAGCCAGAGTAAGCAAGGCGGTGCTGGACAAGGCAAACACAACGGTGGTGCAGGACTGAGGTGGAGAGGTCACGACCTCTACCCAAACGAACGTCAGTGAAACTGCTCTTACCTCCACCATAATATGAAAGGCGTGCTTGTTGGAGAAGGAGCATAAGAAAGCAAAGAGGAGAGATTACTGCTGCGTTCTGTCTGTTAGTGGATGAAGCAGAGGCAGGTTGAAACGCAGGCCGGTCGTCGCGTCAGAGATCCAAACGTCTGATTTGAGGATGGAGGCGACACATGGATAAGGTCAGGTGTCGCACGTTAGCAGCACATTTAGCAACGGAAAATTAGCGTCGATGACGGGTGGAAACCCAGCGAGCATGAATGTGTCACAGACGACATAAACTCTTAAACATGCAAACATCAGATACTGAGAGGCAAGAAACTCTAAAAACTACCGGTGACCTTTGAACCTAAACACATTTTGTCACGTTATGGATCAAAGGTTTATCAGCTGTACAACCTGATCTCTGTATAAACACATTTTTTGTAAAGGTCTCAAAATTCAAACTATTACTGGACATTTTATCACACCATGCCTATTGTGAGATACGGTGATGGCAGCATCATGCCATGGAGAAACACATCAAACTGATGGGAAGATGGACGGCGCTAAATAAAGAATAACCTCACTGCAAAAGAACAAAATACTACCAAGTATTTTTGGTCTAGTTTCCAATGCAAATATTAACTTAGAACATGGGGAAAATGTCTTTTTATTAGTGAAATAATCTGCCAATGGAACAAGTAGACTATTATTTTATCATCCGTAAACCTAAATTGCTACCTTCAACAATGACAAAAACATGCAGTGTTTTATATTTGGATGCATGTTTGAGCTAATAAATTACATTTTAGTTGTAACTCCTGAGAACTTTTGGTGTTTTTCACACATTAAGAACAAACCAGTAGAAAATTAAAGCTGAGGTTTTGGTGAAACTTTTTCATTCTGAATAATTTACAATGGCCCTCCAGTATTAACAGGCTGCCAACAGATACCTTAATCCACCAATAATGTCTTATTTTATAGGTCAAACATCAAATATACCTTAAGACGCATTAATGCATACAGTAGAAAACACATATATGGTTCAAATGTAGGTTCATGGAGGCTGAATACCAAATAATGCCACATTTTTTAAATTACAGACTACTTTGTGTTGGTCAATCACATAAAATATCAACAAAATGCACTAAAGTCACTTGATATAAAGTTCAAAGGGCACTTAAAGAAATGGAATATGAACAGATTTACATCTTAAAACCAAAATAAAAGTCAAGACAATATAACTTATCTGCTGCCAGACGGTCAACATTATCCCTCAGCTGAACGACTCAGGCTGGATTCCTGGAGATTTATAGGTCTGGGTGGGAATAAAGAACCTCCCCAATGTAAATAAATACATTAAGTAATAGACTTCCATCCAAAGACTGGCTCACAAATAAATTAGAGGAACAATGGGGTCAAATCGCAGCTCAGACACCTAAAATCTCTTAAATAAGGATTGGTTGAGGAAGGCTTCTCACAGCCAAGTAGTTTTAGAATCGAGATTTTAGTCTGGAATGATTCCTAAGACCAGGAGAAACTAAAGTGAGAGTTGTGTTTGAGTGCTAAAGGTCTGAGCATTCAGACACAATTGACTCCAGTTTGTCTCCACTTGGCACCGAGTCGTGAATTATGGAGGTTTGGTGGCAAAAATGTGCTTCAAGCCGGAGCAAAATCATGACAACATCACCGGTTCATGCAGTTCTCATCGTTCTTCCTCTGCGTTTCATCCTGGATGTGATCTTGTTGCGGCCTGCAGAGTCTGTAAATTAAATGTGTGCTGAGGAAAAGCCAACATGCCTCGTCTTCCTCTGTTTTTTTTTCCCGCAATGTGATAAAGATAAATCAGCCTTCAGCTTTATTAAGTCCACCTCCAGCCTGGCTCCATGTAAGTTTCACAGATATATGAGGAGATGCAGAAGCAGCTCAGTTTTCTTTCTCCACAGCCAAACAGAAAGGAAGTGAATAATCGCATTAAAATGTATTACATATTCAGAACAGGAGGTGATAGTGTATGTATTTGTGAAGGTATAAACATGAAAGGTAATCCCTGGTTTGTGTTTTTCTAACAGCACCCCACGCCAAAGCAATGTCAAAATGACTGGGAGTGACATCAGGCAGCAGATTTAAAGATTGTCTCTGAAATGTGTTTTCTTCTGTGCAACAACCCAAACCAAGCCAACATGACAAAGTTACTGGAAGCACTTCACACCAAAGGAATGCAAGAATGACTGACAGTGACATCAGACAGCAGGTTCTTCAAGTTGGAAAAACTTTGAGTTTAACTTTGGTGTTGGGAATTGTAAGTGTTGGAGCAATTGGCTCACAATTCAGTAAAATAGTATGTTGTAACATTTATGCAGCTAATTAGCTCATTGCTGCATGTGTTTATGTCACACAGTTCTACTTTTGAAACTGGTGTAGATGTTGGCCAACCCTTGACTATTATACAAAATATTTCTCGCCTTGAAGACTTTAAAAGCATGGTTTTCTCCAAAAAACGTTCAGTGGGTGCAAACTGAGAGAAAGAGGCCAAGGTGTGACGATAGAAAACTAAAAATCAAATGTGAAAACGCCCTTAAAAATTGGATACGACAAACATGGGACCTAAACTCCTCAGAATTACAAAGCTGGCATAAAAATGCTCAAATTAAGAAACAAAAATAAAAAGAAATACTTTACAAATTATCAAAAAACAAAGATTAAACTCCAGGTGAAGATAAAACATAATGAAAAGCGACTAATCCGATTCTAAATGATTCTAAATTTAGGTATAATCCAACCAAAACTTGATCTAAAACAAACCACACCAGACAAAGAGAAAACAGAGCAAAGACCTTAAGACGCCAACAAAAACAAAGTGAGGAAAGAAAATGCATCATAAGCTGGATGTTGGTCTCTGACGTTAGTTTCTCATCATCTATGCATGAAAAAAGCATGATTAGTCCTTCAACATGGCTCAATTAATACCAAGAGGGCCTTCCATCTGCACCGGATGCTTTAAATCCAACACGTGTGGTCAATTTGTTGCCGTCACATTAAAAATACATGACTAAGTGCAGCGTATTATTCCCCAGAGACTCTACTATCGAGCAGGCCGAGTCATGACCGAGCAGAAAACCTAAACAAAGTTCCAATAAACGCATCTGGGTTTTTGACATTTCACTGACTCGCTGCAAGACGATCCGCAACGTGACGGCAGAATTCGGAAATGAACGGCTTGGATTTCATCTGCCGAACAGAAGCGGAAAGCCTGACAGGAAGGAAGATCAATGCTCTCCAAACTGTTCAGAAAAATACTATGAAGCGAGAAAAAGTTTTTAATGAAGCAGCTTGAATTCCCATCGAGCGGATTTTAAATACATTCCTGCGCTTGTGACCCCTTTTCCTTCCCTCCTGCTCTCCTACACCTACTCCTTTATGCAATAATCCACTTCAACTCCATTACAGACGCCCAGCATGACTTCATTTGCTCCACGCTGGCTAATATATTTCATTTTATTCACGCATTGCTGAGAGAATCTATTACATATCGCCGCTCGATATGTTAGCCCTGATCTGGTGGTGCCGTTTATTTCCCCCCCCACTCATTTATCCGTTTCCAGGTAAAAACGCTCTATAAGCCTCTTAGACTTGTTGTTTTTCCGACGCACATCAGCTTTGTTTCCAGATTGCATTGTGTAACTGTCTTTTTATCTCTCTCCCGCTGAGCTTCGGCGCTCTGCAAATACAATAAGTGAGCGGAGAGAACTGCACGTCTCTCTTCGCTCGCTCGCTTCCCCCGCACTGCACCCACCCACCCACTCACCCACCACCTCCATTCTCGGAGGCAGAGCTGCGAGCTTCTCTGTGTTTAGTTTTGTTTGCCTATATAAAGCCTCATCAATAATGCAGAGGCCCCTGACTCCTCTTCCATACGCTGGAAAGCTCTGCTTTTCTTCCCCCTGCTGCCGAGCAGCTCAGAATATACCTCTGCTGCAGTGGAGAGAAACGAGAAGCTTAGATTCATCAGGAGTTTGAGAGGATGCGTTCATTTCTGTGGAATGTTTTCAACATTTAAGCACGCAGAGAAAAAGGTGGGGAGACCAGATGAGACTTTGAAAGGTTTGAACTCAACCAGCACAATGAATTTCAGATTAAATTTAATGAAAGAGATTTCTAAAAAAGCATGAAGGTTCAGACGAGGTTCATGAGCGAAACATTTCAAGGCTTTTTTCATAGATTTCTAGTTTAACATAAAAGAACAGAGACTTGTCTGGTTGGTGATGCAGATCTGAGATGATCTGAAGTAACAATTATCTAATTCAGTCGATGTAGAGGAAACTTCAGCTGCCAATATCATCACCTCTCCACCTCCATGCTCGACCTTTTTCTTGTGTGTTTTAGCCAAACGTTTCTCCTTTGGTTTATTCTAAAGCAATTTTGCAAACTCAGGAGTCAGAAGTCCAGAGTTTGAGCAGATCTGAACTGAAACGACAAAAACCGACTGTGACTATGAGATATTTTTACCTGGGAAGCAGGGAGCTCAGATGTTTACAGAGCTGAGGTCAGTGCATGATGGACGGCTGGACAGAGGGATTTTAGTTTGTAATATTTCTCCTTTCAAACTGTTTCCTTCCTCCAGACTGAAGGAATTTGTGAAACAGAGAAAAAACTTGGATGAACTTTCAAGTCGGACCAGCTAACATATTTAAACCTTGGTAAATTTACGACAGGAACTATAAACATAATTGATTCATCTCTGCTTTACTCTCATGTTTCCAGTGAAACCCTGAGCATCCACCGTTTCTCTGCTCTAAACAGTAAAACACGTCTGAGTCTAGATTAAGGACATTACAGTCAAACACAGCAGATTCAAGTTGTGACAAAGCTGCTTTCTGCTTCTGCTGCTTCTATTTCCTAGGAAAGACGAATGTGACACTCAGGAACTGAGACGGTTTCCATTTCCTCTGTTAGCATTTAACAGGTAAAGGTGAGGTCACCGCGGGTGAACACACAGAAAGAGAAACCCGGACGCCCGAGTGCCGGGTGAGACTTACATGTGTGGGGACGAGGGCAGCAGGGTAGGCCAGCTTGTGGTGCCTCCACATCCAGAAGGAGAAGAGGACGACGCCGGCCAGGCCGATGATGGGGACCAGGGAGTACAGCAGCGTGCTGAACAGCGCCGGCTTCGGGGAGAACGGGTTGGATGTGGCTGTGGGGACAGACAGACAGGAAGTGGTTGGAGAGGAGGAATGAACGCTAGGAGACGCATCCGATTGGGCGGCACTAACCCCGGCTTACTGCTGCTGTGCTTAGAGATCATATCAGAGCGCGTGCACACACACACACACACACACACACACACACACACCACACACACACAGAAGAGTGGGGCGGGATTAGCAAATCCATCTCGTGACATAACGTAATCCTGCAGCCAAAAATACCAGCGCTCTCTGACGGCTCGGCCCGTAACAAGGTGCCACTGTTTGATTCAGCAGCCAGCAACGAGTGGGGGAGGGGCTTCGCCAGCTTCTCCGTGGGCCTCTCAGGCCGCTAGCGACGACTTCTTTACACAACAGCCTGTCTGCAGGTTTCTCTCAGTCACATCCAAACCAACACAAGCAGACAGACGAGCCTGGTAGCTGTAAAGTGAGAAGTGCAAGGACGTCGGACGAGCCGCTGCTGGAGGAAACATTTGGGAGGACTGGAGGCTGCTGTTCAAACTCTGGACTCCTGATATCTGAACACTTCACTAGAGCCTCCATCCAGGCGGTTTCTACTCTTGCTTTGGACTTTTTCACTAAAGCTGCTGTTTGGGGTTGAAATGAGTAATCGATTCATCACCAGCTGGAGTATAGAAACTCTATAAAAGGCCTTTCACTAAAAGAGCAACACACTCTGAGCAATATTTAATCAAAAATTGTACCAAGATACACACATTTTGGATTTAATATTTATACCCAGAAGTCCTCAAGTTGCAGTTTTAGCTTCACCCAGTTCAAATTCTGCAAAACATTTCTATTAAGCAACTTTTCCTGGCTCAGAACAGATCAGCTCTACACTGAGCTTTTCAAGTGTTGGTGTTAAAAGGATTTTTTATCTGCATCCTTTCCATAATAATCAAGGATGCTTTAAAACTTAAGTTTCTGTTTAAAAATGTAATTGAATTGCATCTTTTAACACGTTTTTAATGAAAAAATCTGCAGAATGTGTCACTTTTTTAAGTGATCAATCATCAGAACAATAGAGTAGTATAGTAGATTGTTGTTCTGTTTCCAGGTTTCAACAAACTATATACAAACTACATCAGCTCCATCATCTTCATTCAAATGAAGACGTCCCACAGCATGATGCTGCCACTGCCATAAAAGTCTGCTAGTGGCAGCATCATGCTGTGGGACAGTTTCAGGATTACTCAAACTGTGCCAAAAGCAGGGGCCTAATTATCCAATCAGAAAGGCAAGCAGCCTAATTTTTTTTAATTAAAGAAATGCTCAAAATGAATAAAATTGCTGATTTATTTCTCTCTGATGTCGTACTCCAACGCGGCGCAGAGGAGAGAAGCTGTGCTGTACGTACTGTAGGCGGTGGAGTGGCTGGTGTCGTTCTGCGGCTGCGTGTCCGGGACGTACATGAACCTCTTGTTGCACATGTTGCCTTCACAGCAGCAGAAGAAAACCTCGGGGCTCACCTTCCTCTCCACACACTCGTAGCTGCAGAGGACATCGAGGTGGGAATTAGAAACACACACACACACACACAGAGCCATCCATCTCTGCACGCAGAGGCACTTGTATTATTCAGAGTGCATCGAACATAAAAAATGTGACGTTGTGCAAAAAGCATGAACACACACTCCTCTCTACTTTTCATTCCCTCACAGCCACAGAGGACAATGAAACACAACATTTATTAAATAACTCCTACGCGAGCCAATGTACACACACACACTATTTCACTCTCTCAGAGTCATCAGATAAAAGCCAAAGGAAGTGGCAGCCGCCCTCGACTTGCTCTGCGCTCTCCAGGGAGGCCAGCCGGCGCCGTCTGAACCGAGGCACCTGAACGCAGCGGACTGCAACTTTATCGTTTGGGAATCAAAGGAAAACACAAATTGCCTCAAACCAACTCCTGATACCAGCTTCAAGTTCTAGTGAGAAGAAAACTATGAAGACACACTTCATTAGTAGAGGCTTTTTTTTAGACTTTTTAGAAATCTAATCAGTTTCAAGCGCAAAGCTTTTTCATTTCTGTCAGTTGCAGTAATTAAAATGTGGCCTTGTGCGAGTTATTCGAATGGGGAGCACGCCGAGGGACAAAAAATGTGCTCAAGGTGAATTTAAATGTGTTTAGAGATGCCAGTGAGTCATGATGAGCTGGCTTTGTCTTGATGAGAAAGGAAGAGCTGTCTGCAGGCGATAAATGTAAAGCTACCTCACAAAGACTTCTATCTCTGAGCTGGATGAAAACTGAGGCAATGCTTCACAGAATCTGAACTCAGGTTTGAGTTCATAACTGAGATCTAAGATCTGGGCAAATGGTCCTTTTAATTACTCAGCAATTAATTAACAATTGGGTTTGACAGAAACTCAAAGCCACCGCCAGCAGATTGAACATTATCTGATAATAAACCTGCAAAGATCTGACCAAAAACCTGAAGGACAAATTATGATTCAGTTTAATGAATCTTAAATTAAATTAAACAAATAAATAAATAAATACAAATATTTTAAGGCAACTGAAATTAAGCTAAGTTTACACAGGCTAAGTAGAATAAAGCATTGTATTCTATCTAGTATTCTTGTATTCTACCTAAAGCATTGTAAACAAAACTAATTTTAACAGAAGGTTTAAATAAAAAGACCTAACCAAGCTAAGACAGACTAAGGTGAAATAAGGAACTTAATTAACCTACAAAAAATAAACTAAGCTAACATAAGCTAAACTAATGTAGGCTAAACAAAACTAAGTCTAAACTAAACTAAATTAAGCCAAGACAAACTAAGCTAACAAATTTAACTAAAGATAAGCAAGTTAAAGTAGGCAGGGTGATCACCAAACTAGACTCAGACAATATATGCTAACATAGATTAAAATAAGATAATGTAGGCTAAACTGACATATCTTAAACTAAGCTAGTGTAGCCAAAACTAAGCTAACATAGACTAGGCTAAGCTAACTTAGGTTAAAATGAGCTAAAATACAAATGTATCAAAGGTTAAAATAATGGCACTAAGCCAAGATAGACTAACAACATTAACTTACCAAAAGATAAATTAAGCTAAGTTACTTGAAACAAGTCAAAACACATGCAGATGAACAAGCTAGCATATCATGCCAACAATTTAGCAATTCAATTTCAATATTTCTTAATTAGCCTTACAGAACAGCGCAGTAGTTATAATTTAGTGCTAACATGTTTTCAAATTATTTTGGGAGTTAAAATGATATCTTCTGCTTATCAAACTGTTATTGTGACGTTATATTTAAACACAGAAATGGGAAGTTATGGTATCTTTAAAAGGAACTGCTTAAATTAAAATCAATTCACTGCTATTTTTGTTTTGCAGCGTGCAGAAAAAACATTGGCAGAATTCTGGGTCATTACTAATATTTTTAGGTTATTAAATAATGAGAAAAAGAAGCGTCTAGTTGAATGGATATGAATTTTCTCACGGTTCAGTTGAAGAAAATAAAACATTCATAATTTCAGGGGATATTTCTGCAGCTTTAGTCCAAAATGAATCACTTGTGTTGTCCAAATCATCAATAAGGACACAATTCTCCTGCTCCCTCAAACTTATTGAAAGTCTCCCTGCGTACCTGTCGTAGCAGTTCATGTCGTCCAGCCAGCAGCCCTGCTTGATGATCTCGATGGTGCCCGAGACGTTCTTCCACGTGGCGAAGCAGTGCCGCCGCTTGTCCTTTTCGCCGATGCAGTCCTCGGTGCCGGTGTGGTTGCTTCGGTCCTTCTCCCAGCTGGAGCTGAAGAGGACACATTCCTGCGTCTCCGAGCGTCCCAGAATGGCACCTGCAGAGGACAAACGGGAACTCACTTCAGTGTGGCTGTTTGTGCTCTCCACGCTGAAATAGAAGGTAATTTAGTTTTGTTTGAATAACGGTGTCAAAATACACAATGAGCGAAAGTAATAATAAAATGATGCATCTGCTGAGATTTTCATCTCATCCTTTCCAACTAATGACTAAGCATATACATAAATAATGCAGTCATTGCATTTTAGGCAATCAAATGTTTATTTCCTTATTTAAAATATAACTTGCTTATTTGCATATTTTCATGTATGTATATAATTGATTACTAATCTTTACTTGCAAAGCTGCTGGGAATTGTAGATAATTTTAATAAAAGTAATGTGAAGAATGTAGAAATATTAAAAGGGTATAGGTATTCTTTCAAAAGGATATTCTGATGTGAAACAGTTTCCAAACATGTAAATCAAACATCAAAACGCTTCTGAAAACAGTGCATTATTCTCCAAGCCCTGCAGCTCAAATGAGAAACAATCAGTGATTTCTAACAAGCTCTGCTGAGGTACATCAAGTGGTTAACATAAATAAATAAATAAATAAAATCAAATTTTTCTGAGGTGAAATGCTCTGATTGGGGTTCTTGTGTGTGATTACAGACTCCAGGTGCAGCTAAATGAAAACAGAGAGAAATCCCACACCAATAAATGTTTGCTTGTTGTTCATTCCTGCAGAATTCTTCAGACAAATATGAGAATAATTGAGCAATTTACGCCGCAGACATGAGAGATTAGTTCTCATCTCCTGCACTGGATGTTCATTTAACACACGTGATGCATTTTTCAACAAGGCAGCTTCAAGTAAAGCCGGTTAGCGCCTTCCTGAGAGCCCTGCAGCCTCCCTCTGCAGCCAGCAGGAACAGCTGCACAGAGGTCACGCTGCCTCCCATCCGGACCCGCCGGCGCTTTTCTCTCGTCACATCGTTTCCTCTGAAGTGGAGGAGTATTTCGCATTTCGCAGCAACAGGTGCAGCCGGGAACTGTTGCATATGTGACTGAGGCGAGTGGAATGTGCAAGGCGGAAAAATGCAGAAATAATTGGTTTGCTTCGCATTTGTGCAACGACGAGATGTGGGGAATAATGGGACGGAGAACGCCTGGAACTTTTTCTATGCGCTAAAAAGTAGAAAGAAAAAAGAATAAAAATTAGCATTGAGGAAACTATCTATCATCACCACAACGCCCTGGAGCGAGTCGCTCACATCCGCAACAGGAATTATGTGTGAAGAAAAGCTGCTGAAAAGGAAAGAACAAGACAATAATGGGGACGTAAGTGCATTAGATATGGCCCTGCAGGAATAGCACCGCATCCGGAGGTTAGAGACGACTCCTTTGATCTGACAGCGTTGATGGATTGTTATTTTGCCCAACATCCAGCACCCGGGGCAACAGAACATGGGAGAGAAGCCAAGTGTTCAAAAGAGAGAAATCTGACTGCATGTTCCCCCCGATGCAACTCTGAGTTCCCGTGTTACGAGGCATGATCTCCGTTTGTTAGAGGGTGCAGATCAGAAATGAAGCAGCAACTCTGAGCTGCTCCGTCTTTACAGGCTGGTAAATTTAAAGAGAAATATAAATCTGACCTCAATTTGATTCTCATTGCTTTAGGTTACAAACTTGAAAGAAATCTTGTCAGCTGCAAAAATATATGTATAGTAGAGATAAAGAAATGGACATGAAAAGGTAAATATAGATACATATTATAAATTTAATAAACATCTTTAAAAAATATAAACATGAAATTATAAATTAATAGTCTTTAAGTCAATTTCTGAAATAATTTCCAGAGCAATACAAACATTTATATTAAAGTACATAAATAAATATTAATGATCAAAACACTAAACTAAATAATGTGAAAAGTTTGAATAAATTATTTTAAAAGCTTCCAAGTAAAAATCTAAACCAACACTTAAATACTACATAAATGTGCATATTTTACTTCTAAGCAAACATTTATAAATGAATATTATCAGAAATTGATTAATTTCTTTTTTAATTAACAAATATAATTTATTTTCAATTCAAATAAATTAGAAAAATAAAATTAACTTTGTAATTTAAATTTAAATAAATTTGGTCAAAAGAATAATTCTACCTAAAAGCTTCATATTTAAATATATTCTAAAATAAAAATATATAAATAAATAATGTTTTAAAATCATGTGGAGAACAAAAACATTCTATATCAACTAATTAAACTGCAGCATTGGATTAAACTCTGACCTGCAGCGTTAAGGTCTGCATGTTTAAATGAAGCTTTTCTCTTTTTTTAAACGCATTTCCAAGTATTGCGAGAGCAGAGCGTCGCCTCAAAGAGCTCGGAGCCATGTGAACTGCAAACACGGCTGCTAAGAGCTCCAATCAATCACAGGTGACAATACATGGAGCCTCTTGCCAAAGGTGAGCTATAGCTGCCCGGATATGAAGGACATAAAGCACAAGAATCAATCTTCTGGGTTGTGCTGAAGTTTACGAAGGCGGATATGATGGGGAGCTGCTGGATTGTGCAACGGCCCGGTTTCCACCCAGCAGCCAACGAGAAAAAGCTGCTTTGTCTGAAGGGAGAAATTCACACAGTGGAATGAGACGACATGAAAGGACCGGCTCGCTTTGTTTACCCGAACGCCGCGGATAATTCAGACTTATTGTAGCAGCTTCATCATAATCAGAGTCAGACAACAGAGATGGAGGGAACCTTGAGATACATGAATGTAAGATGAGACAGAAACACATTCTCAGAACGAAGATGAAGACTAGAAAAAGTGTTTCAGGATCTGTAATTGGGGTCACACAGTTCAACAGGGCATCTTTTAAGCCACTCGCCGTCGGGTGCTATGGTAACCGCCTGGCTCCATTCATGATGCTGCCACTTTTTATTAGAAAAATCAATCAACGTGACCCAATACAATGCAACTTTTCCATAGATCCAGACATCAATTTGCATTTAGTGCCAAGTGGATGAAAAGTGATCACCTGAATGCTAATAATGGCAGAAAAAACTCACATGGAGTCCAAGAGACTCCAGCAGCCAGCTCAGTTTCCCTCCGTCAGCTTCTCTGTTCCCAACTTTAAGTTCAAGCGGGTCCGTTTCCTTTCCTCAGGTGGAGAGGAACGACCTGGTAGCATTTCACTGAAACTCAGCTCTCTGTTCGACTCAAAGCGGAGATTTATCGAGCAGAACTGTGACCTACTTTAGCTGCGGACATTTCAGCAACACCTCCCCTGCAAAATGTCTAAACACCTGACCCACTTTTCAGCTCACCAGGGTTTTGGGCTTTTAATATGAAAAGGAAATGCCTGTTAGCCTTCCTCAGATCATTACAACACTTTACATTCCAGCAGGAAAGAAATGACTCCATTACAACAGAGATCTTCACAAAGAATAAAGCTGCGACAGACGGATGAATGGATACAATAAATAGAATCAATTTGAATTCAAAGTGAATCTGGACCAACGAGGGTTTCAATTCAAAAATACTTTATTAATCTCAAAGGGAAATTAAACAACATTTACACACTTGGATGAATAATTGACTGAACTGAATCACATCAGTGGAAACCAAAGCAATCGTTCAGTCATGTTAAACTTTGCGCTGCTGACAAACATGAGCTGAACTACAGGAAGAGTAGATATTTACAAGGTTTGTGTTGATAATTGCTAAAATGTTTAAAATGTAGGTTTTGAACAAGCATTCTAGTAAAGACAAACAGTGAAATGTGATTTTTTGAAAAGATAGAAGTATGTATAATCCATTTCAGGATGTTGAAGTGTTTGATGTAGTCCTTACCATTGTGTTTGCCCAGTTGTGAAACATAATCATGAGTAATTTCTCCCAGAAGGATTTCCAAACACACTCCCTTTCTCTCGGTGAGGACGGGTCAAGCTGCACTTCTCTGCAACACAAGAGGCCAGCGCTCCACAGAGACAAACCAAACATCACAGGGGACGCGCTCCACCTCTCCACTAGCAAAGTGAGCTCTTTCCAAGCTGGAGGGAGACGATAGTGGCCGGTGAGGTGCATGCTGGGTGGGAAATGATCAGCCAAGCCCCCGGGCAGGTGTCCAGCTGCACTTGGAGGTGTTGTTCTGTCGCTGTGTAGCTGCCGCCTCGTTCTGAGCTGATAACTACATTAAAACGGGATGTCATATCACTTATTTAGCCTGTTAAAACACATTAAACAGCTCCGGCTTCCTGTTTTGGAGCCTCATATTGAAGTGGCGCTTTGGCGTTTGGTGGCGCTGAACTCAAGTGGGTAAACAACTCATTCATCAAGGGCCCGTTTTTGTGCAGCTGCCAGCAGCGGGGATTGTTCGTTATGATGGAAATTGTGCCAAGGATCAACTTATCATCTGTGTTCCTGGTGATGTATGGTTCTGTGGGCTTTTTTAAACATTCCTGCACAGCGTTGAAAAATGAACTTAGAGGTCATAAGGTCAAAGTGCTATCTGCAGAGCTGGCCGCTCTTCTTCCTGGCAACGCTTGTTGTTGGTCCTGATGCAACCCGACACTTATGCCTCCTCCGCCCCCATGCGTGACTCAAGAGGCGGCTAAATGCGGCTCCTGCATGTGGGACTTGATTCAGGAGAAATCTGTAATCACAGCAGCAGCAGCAGCACCTGGCTGCACTCATCCCACATACAAGTCATTCATTTCATCTCACTGAGAGCACGAACTTGGGTTTGGTTATGCACCTCTAGCTACTCTTCCTCATGGGAAAAACAAGAGCACATTCAGTGGTAAAAGTGAAGAAATACCAAAGGGGAAGGTGACGTTTAAATCCAACTGGTTTTATTTCATAATTATCTGATATCCACTGTTGGTCTATCAATTAAAATCAAGAGTAAAAGTTTGTTCAGAATTTCCCCAAGAAATCTAGGTAAGCTCCAATGTATTTTTGTTTTAAAAAATGTTGACAGGCAATTATGCAAATAAAACATAAACAAAGAAAATACATAAGTGGATGAGATAAAACTAGTCTTTATGTAGGTTGTGTGTGTAAAAACATCTAAAAAATAATTTAAGATAAACAACGCTTAGTTGGTCTCTGGGAGAAACCCTGTAGTCGTTTAAAAGGGTCATATTGAGCAAAACCCCAGTTATTCTCAGTATTTTTCTAAAGTACAATAAATATTTATTTTCATCTGTCTCTTTCTGGTCATTGTAGTAGAGAAATGTATATAATATTGGGAAATATCAGTTATCAGTCATAACAGTAATATAAATATTGGATATCTATTGAACAAAATTTTCCTATCCCTAGTTTCAGTAGCTTTTACGGTATAACCAAGACTGTTATCACTTTGTGTAATACTGCAAATTAATTTAAATTTGCAGTTTAAAATATTAAAATGGGCGGTTATAAATGTCTTCAGAGGTTATGTCTTGTATTAATGTATTGACTATTTGCGGGCAGCTGTGCTGCGCAACCACATGTCCGATTTTTAACCTCACAGCTTTCAAAACTACAGTGCATTAGTGTCATGCTAATAATTACCCTCTTCAGTGAAGATACCTTTACCGACAGAACGTTCACATTTAGTAATTATGACATTTGGCATATTAGTATATACTAAGGTGAAAACAAAAGAAACTCCAGAGATCAGGATTTGTCCTGATTGTTACTCCATCTGAATATAAAGTAAAGATTCAGCTGGACCTAATGCAGCTCTACTGTACGTCTTTTGAGGACATGTTAGATTTGGAAATCTATTTAACCCTCCAGAAATTCACACTTAGTAAAGATAACCACAATAAGCGTGCTAATCGCTAATGTACGATGCCATTTGGAGCCTCTGTTCCTAGCATAAATATAGATGCAATGAATATTTTCAGTCCAGAATAAAAATAAGACTCATTGACTGGAAGCCTGAACCGTTTTTTCTGCTAATCGTAAAAACATTCCTGATGTATGTTTAGAAGACCCTTAAAACCTGTTTATTTTTGTACTGATTTTAAAAAGCCACTGTTCCAAAAACCCAGACCTGCTAGAATAACTCAAGTTTTCTTCAGATTTATCAAGCTTAAACTGATGCAACACTGCCCCTCCCCACCTGTTGCTGCACAGAGGTGGCTTAAACATTTCCGCTTCTTTCACAAGAATGAAATGAGCTGAGCAGCAAGGCAGTACAATATTAATTTAATGCATTTAAATTGATAATTTCTTACTTATATTTGATTAAACGGGTCAAAATATTGAAAAATTGTCCCTGGTAAAATGATTAGATCTATTATAATGTAATAAAGTATTTATTTTAGCACCATGAACTGCAAGTCTATCACTTTTTTTACTTGAAATGTGTCAAACTCATGGTGGATGCAGTGGAAATCTACTGATCAAGGTCATTTTACTCTCTTTTATTAATTATTAATGAATTTCTGACCAAAGCAAGGTGAGTTGTGTTCATTCATAACACAGAAACCCATATTTGACGAGATATAAAGTGCTTAAAGTAGAAAGAAGAGGACTAGGAGGAGAACTGGGCTGCACCGGATGCGGATTGGTGATACAGGCAAAGGGAAATAAAAAGAATTGACAAGCCTTTGGGGTCATCAGGGGTTCAAGCTGAGCTGTTTTGGAAGCTGTCAGGCTCGGTTAGAGCAACAGCCATAAACAAATCTGTCTAAATTTCCTCCCCGTGCAGCGGTGTCTCCATGTGATGGTGCTCTGTCAAACCTACACCTATTCAGAGCACATCCTGCTACTGTAAACCGTTGGAGATGCAGGACAGACTGGAGTTCTGCTGGTTTCCCTCCGACACTGATCCCGGGTCACATTCCGGCCGTCCAGCTTCTTTTTCCAGACAGAAATGTTTTTTTTAGTTTGGATTATTTCCTAATATGTGCAACAGGTCACAGCCTCCAGCTGCTGGTTTCCACACCCTCATCCTCCCCATACTGGGAGTCGATGTTACAAACACGAGCAATAAGTCCAGTAGATTTCTCACCTTAAAACGCGGGAAATTATTCAGGCCTTTGCAGAGTTCTCGGTTAATCAGTGGAAACGCAGCTACACTCCTCTGTTTCCTGTCTTCCTGGTTAGATATGCATCCCACCTACCTGCCTTCAGGGCAGCTCCTAGATAAAGATGCTAGTGCTCTGGATATCACAGGGATCAGCCACCGGGGGCAGCAAGGAGGCCCACCTCTGACTGAGTGGACTGGAATATCGTGCTGAATACCATTAATCGATATCCCAGACAAAGTCCAGCAAAGAAAAGATGTTTCTGCCTGAATCCACCTGGTTTAGCAGGTTTTCTGGGAAAATCTTGTTATTCTCGACATCTGATACATTTCAACCTCTCTTCTAGGTATATTTTGCTTTTTAAATCCAGTTTTCCATAAAGTTGAGGTTAGGAATTTGGGAATGTTGCTTGCTGCACTCTTTAAAATGAAGCTGGATTCATGTTTAAGGTTATTGTTCTGCCAGAGCATTCAGCTGTTTCCAAGCTTCAATTATTCAGGCGTCAGCATGATGCTGCCACCTCCATGCTTGAGATTTCGTACGTTTCCAGATTTAAAAGGAATGTTTGGAATCCTCCAAATGTATTTTTAGTCACCTGATCAACTTAATCTCTGGAGTTTTTGTTTTTACCTTAAGATCTTTAAGTTCAGGAGAATGTTTAAGTTAGATATTTATTGGAGTAACTCTCAGTTCTGATTTGTTCTTCTTTTAGACTTTTGGTGAGAAGGTTTTTGGATGAGGCGCTGCATGTTTGGACGATTATCCCCTCTGGTTTTGGATGCTGTGCAGCTGGACATTTGATTTTCGTTTTTGCTCAGTTGTTATGATGCGTAACCAGGGCAACAAGGTATTGTGTGTTTACAACCCAGAACAACTGATAAGCATCTTAAAAGCTGAAGTATCACCTGACCGACAAAAACAATTCCAGAGAAGTTGACTAAAACATATCTAATGTTTTATTCCAAATTTAAACTGCTGATGTCCTCCAGGATATGTTATTGTCTTCAGTCAGATGTGTTTTTAGATTTGTTGCGAGACTGACTGCTACTGGAGAACCTTAATGACATAATGACTTCTTGAAGAAACTTCAATGATGAGTTGCAACATTTATTAGAGGGGTGTATGGATACATATGAGCCTGTTTACATAATATTAAGAAAATTGATAAACGTCTGCAGTTACTTCATTGTTTGTTGTATGATGGTTTAAATAGAAGATGAAGAAATGTTTAGATAAATCATTAAATGTCTGAGCAGGACTGGATCTCCTCAGGTTGTTTGCAGGGGTCCGGTTATATAATCCCACTGCTTCCATGTTTCTCCACCAGCAGCTGAGGCTGAGCTGTTGGGTAGGAGAGGAATCTCGCTGGTTTACAGTCCAGTGTTTTCACAGAGCAGCCAGGAACTCTCTGGAGTGCTACATTAACGCTCAATCAGACGTTGTTGTGACACGGCAGGGGTGGCTGGCTCGCCGGAGCCGCTCACAAAGACACCAGTCTTCCCATGGCAGCGAGGGGGGAGGGACGAGAGAGGGGCATTAAAAACCAACACACTCAGCAACTGAATCCAATCCCTCTAATCCTCGCTGGAATGCCCGAGCCCATCCGTCTCCTCCCCAATTAGCGCTGATGGAGCTGCTGGTCGGACAGGTCTGGAGAGCACCTGTGTGTCTCTGCAGCAGCAGGAGGAGACATGCATGACGTGCTGCATACCACGCATTCTTCACAGGAGGAGCCTTTTAAAGTGCCTCCTTATCTCTGGTAGGGTACAAACTCCTTACACTCACGTGTCTGGGTTTGCAGCTGCGGCATCTTCAAACCAGAAATCGTTTTTTTAAGAGAAGAGGGTGGAATCCACGCTGCAGAATTACGATCTAAAGTCCCGCCCCGCCGTGAGTCATCACACGAGGTACGCCGTCTCTTTCACGACCTCGCTGACTTCTGCCGCTATATATTTAGTGGAAACTAAACGTCACGAGGCTCCGCTGCCAAAATAAAATCCAGACACTGCCGGGTATTTTTAATTGGGATTAGATTACAGGTGGAGGCAACAGGCTGATGACGAGCCCACAGCATCACCGGGAGACGGCCGAAGACAAAGAGGTGGAGGAGGGCGGGGGGGGGGGAGTGTGACGCCCACCAGAGACCCTGAAACGAGAGCATGATGAATGTACAGCTCGTGGTTTTTAATCAAGGATCAAAGCGGGCCCCTTCGTTGGAGCAGCCAGCCTGTCTAGACTCCAACTCTCCCATGCACATAAAGCAACATCTGCAGTACGCATTAATTACAGTAAAAGGCCACTCTGGACCAACGCATCAAGATAAAACGCTCCTCCAAATCTAAAAACTCTCCAGAGTCAGGGTCCTTTAGAAACCTTTATTCACACACACACAGGAGGTAAGCAGCATGTGCAAATGTTACTTTTTTTGAATTGGATATCGGCACGCTGAGAAATCTCCATCGATTTGGTTTTCCTCCAGCAGCAGGTTGGAACAAATCTCTGCTGCTCAGGAAAATCCCCTCAGTGGCAGATAAACTCCTCCGACTGCAGCAAAGGTTTGTTCACTTGCATTAATGCAAAAACAAATCCATTTCAGTTCTCACAATAAGAAAAAGTTAAATACCCAGTAAAATACTGTATAAAACAGTGCTAGAACTGGTGCAGGACCAGTCAGAACAAGCAGCAGCAGCCGCTTTGAGCTGAACTGAATTGAGGAAACAGTCAGGGCTAGTTGGGCCCGGTGGGGGGAACCGGGACAACACCGGGCCTTAACAAGTACACCAGTGCCACTGGACCCCATGCATAATGCAGGAGGACGTATCTGTGGGAAGTGAGAAAAACATGGCAGCAGAAAGATGGAGTTAAGCAAGTGTAAAGATTTAGATGCATCGGTAGTCAAAAAGCAAACTCTGCACTGGCGACAACACACAGTTCATTTAAACACAAAATGTTTCATTAAAAAAAACAACTTATTTTGTCCGAATCCAGAATTTTCAAACAAATTCAGATCCTTTTGTGAAGATGAGCTGTCAAAACAACCCCTGATGGCCATAAAAGGTAACAAACATGCAGGTGTTGGCAGCTTTTAATCTCTCTTTTGAAAATCTGCTGGTTTTGGTTGATTGTCTTGTTTTATCAAGATAAGAAAACTTGAAGCTTGTTTTGTCATAGAAAATCTCATTTAGACATAATGACTTCTTTGGGTTGAGATAAAAACACAAGCACATTTTATTATCTCGTTAGGTTGATAATCAACCGATTTATGTTTTCAATAACTAAAGTATGGTGGTGATGGTTTGGTTTACCTAGTTTTTCAATTGTTGTTTCCATGATAACAACCCATTGTTTGCCAACACAAAATATCATCACAAAAATGTAACTACATATTGTTTATTCTTGGTGTAATTACATTGAGCCTATGAGGATAAGAGAAAATTCACAACAAAGTCAAATATGTGGTCTTAAAACCCACTTTTATTTATTATTTACTTTTCCATAAGTGGAAAATGTTAAAAATCTATTTGGTAACTCTGAAAATATTTATTATTATTATTGCAATTTCAACAGACTTTTAAATTCAAAACATGAACAATAACCACCTTTGGTCAACATGTGGTGAAATGGAAAGAAAAGTGTCTTTAATAAGTAAATATTCACCTCAGAAAAGCATTTCAGTCCCATCATGTCTTCTAATCATTAACCATCTGGGGGAGGATGTCACAAAGTTTGTCACCTATTGCAGCAACACTGGAGATTAAAATCTCTATTTTAATAATAATAAAAAATGAAGCCATCACTCTGTCCGTTTGCTCTAATGTCTGTCCATATGCATGGATGTGAGCTGTATAAACTGGTTTATGTGCTGACACAGTTTCCTGACACGAAATGGGGAAGCATGAGGATTAAGACAAATCTTCAGAGTGGAGTTGCACGGTGAAATCTCTGGACGTGTTGTCTGGGATGAAGTCGCACTGTAAATATTTACCGATCTGCAGTTCAGGCTCGCAGCAGAGGTCGCCTGTAAAACTGATGATCTGGGGCGGATTACCAGCTGCTCGGGAGGAGGAACGTCGTTTGAAAACAGTTTTATCTTTCGTTTTTCGGACTGAACCGACTATTTCTTGTCAAACTAGAATTCTGACAGACAAAAGGTCTGTTTTTCCCCTCGGTTCCTGAGGTTTAAGCTTTCCTTAAACTCAGTTTAAGGAAAGCTGCAGCACATGAATGTGTGGGTTCCTTCCACAGTAAAAACATGTAATCTTTAGGTTAATTTACCTTTCTAAAATTGTCCTTAGGTATAACTGTGTGGGTGGAAAAGCAATCTTCACTTTAAAAACTATTAATTGCAACATGACAACAGCAGACAAATATTTGATTTGTTTATGATTAATGAGCTGTGTATAGTTATAATTACATGGTTAAAAACTACAACAATCTCAACATAAATTGGTGTTTTTTATCCACCAATGTAATACTATTTTGTATTTTCAATAAAATACATTTTACAGCTGAAAATAGGCCTCCAGTAATGAGCAGAAAAATCACTACAACCTAGTATTAATTGCAATACAATTTTAAAACTTTAAAACTGAGAATCTTATAAAATCCTTTAAAACTTTTTTCTATGTTGCATTTTTATTATTATTATTACTGTTTTGTGTTTTATGATTAAGCCCAAATACATTCAGAAAACAATAGGTGATGCATCTCTGCAAGTAGCAAAATGTAAATACTGTGGGTACAAAAACAACAGATAAATGTCATTACTATCTCACAAGGCCATCAGCATTTTGTGGTTGAGCTCCAACTTCATGGTGCATTCAAGAACATGCCATGAACTACATTGTCTAGATTTAGACAAGTTGATGTATGTATTTTTAAAAAAATCATCAAAAGTCACCAATGTCTCATTCTAAATATAATAATCAACTTCTTCACAAACTTTTCAAATTATTTTCAGTCATTGTGGATGGTGATGCTGTGGGTATGAAGGATCTCTGGTAGCAGTCAGTCTTGCAAAAAATCTGAAGATGCCTCTGACTGAAGAATACTGATGTATGACATCTCATGAGAATCATGACTCAATCCACATGTGTACTGGATGGCACTAGCTCTGCTAATCCGCCTCATTTGCTTCTATTGCTAATTTTTAAATCTCTGGTCATGCGGTTAACTGTGGTTAGTTAAAATGCTAAAGTCGAGGATCAAAATGTAGATATATCGACAGTCTTATAGTATTTTTTTTATTTTTTTAATCTCTAGGCACAAAATCAAACGTTAACGTTTGGTGTGTCTCTTCTGTTAAAGGGTAATTTTGATATTTAAGGAACCGAAATTGCACTAGACCATTTCTAATTTAATTTCCTCCCTATTTTATCATGAAGAGCAGCTTACATGGGGTTTTTCTGAAAACCCAACAGATAGACTAACTCTCAAGCCATGACAAACAAACTTAACCCTTACGTGTTTCTTTTGGCCTCATCAGATAAAAATCCCTGTTGGCTAAGTGCTCTGCCCTTATCACCGGGTTCTTGGTGCCATTGTGAGCGGTGCCAGTTCCACTCGGCTTTCCCAGAGAGTTATTATCCCACTCTGAGTGGAAACCATTCATTTCCCCACTTCAGACGGTAATGAGCGAGTAGAATAATCATCTGCTGCACTCTGCAAAACACAGACAGCACCTGGCTCACACTTTGAGCAACCCCGACTATTACCCAATTTGAGAAAGCTTTTCATTTTCACCCAAACGCTCGCAGACACTCGAGGCACCTCACTGTGAAACTATCCTACTGCGACGTGAGAGAATGTTTTCGCCTCCCATCCTTCCTCTACTTCTTGAGGTTAAGCTTTAGCACTGATATGCCGCGTTTCGTTTCCAAAGCAGTTGATAAAATTCTGCCTCCAGGCTTAATTTCTGTTGTGCAACCTCCAATTAGGCAATTCCCACTTCCAAGCTGAAGCATCAAGTAACAGAAAACCGTCACTTTGAAAACTGCAGTCTCAAACTCCTGATCTGCAAATCCAGCAAACCCAGTGACAACAGTCTCAGCCTGCAATGGTGACTTTCCTGTAGCGTCTCCAAAATATTTGGAGTTAAAACATAAAAGTCAGGACTTTTAGCTTCATGCAAGAGTTGACTTTCAATGCCACGTAAACAATGCTGTGCAAAAACATCACAACGGAAAGGGAAGAAAAAACCCAAACAGCACTTTGTGGTTGGCCTTGTGTTCGTCAGCATGTCGCCGTACTGGTGAGACGTTTAACTTTAGGAAAATGAGGACGTAAAAAGAGGAAAGGGGGTGTATAATTAACTGTAAACCTATTAAAGTCTAGCGTACTATGACTAACAGACAAGAGATATTACTCATTAATTTCATGAAGATCAGCTTTAAAACTGCTAAAATATTCCATCACATTGTTACTGCAGTTTAAAATTGTTTCAAAGTCACCCAAACATACCTAAAGTATCATCTTTGTCCTTTTTTGAGTGTCATTTTATTCCAAGCAGGAATAAAATGACACTCAATTTTATGAGTGTCACTTTATGACACTCATAAAATTATGAGTGTCTTTTTATGACACTCATTAAATTATTTTGGAAATTAACATTTCCAAAATCACATGCCAGGCCTTCTCCTCCTGATTCCATCACACATTGGAAATAATTTTCATCTTAATTTAAAATTGTAGCTGAGATATTTAAAATAAAAAAGCATCAAGGTAGAATACTCTTTTGATGCTAATTTAAATGATAAATTTATCTTCTACAGCAATAAATTATCTTCTGGCTGAATAAAAGAAACCCACCAATCACTAAAAGACAACCTAAATCAAATAAAACTTACAGAATATCTCATTATAATATCAAAAACTTTAAGATCAAGCATTTAACTTGAGGGACATAAATAACTTAGCATTTAATGACTCTGCAACTTAATTTTTAACCAAAAATGTCTAATTTCAACAATAAAAATTCACGCCTTCTAGTCAGCAAGTGGCTAAACTTACTTGTGGTGTACCACAAGGTTCTGTGCTCAGTCCAATACTTTTCATATTATATACAATATCATGCATCAACGGTATATAATCACTTACTTTTTGGTCAATTTCAGTGTATTCAGTATAACAGTTTCTTTCACAATGTACATTAAGAAAAACTAAATCAACATACAAAAGTTTTTTGATTTTGTTACTGCCCTTTCAGGTAAAATAACTAAAAGTGTAGCTGCAACACGGTTTTAATTCTGCCTCACCAGACTTCATTTCTGCTTGTTTGCACTTGCTTGTTCAAGTGAATATACTGAGAGTGAAAAATATATAATACACTAACAAAACCCACTGCACAGCCTCATTCAAATCTCAACCATTTCACGTTAAATTTGGGCTTATAATCTATTTATTCCCACTGCACAGTCCTTCCTTAAACAGTCTCTTATTGTTTCCTAATTAACTTAAACTAAACAGACCCCATTTCTAGCAGCATGTCTCACTCAGAGCTCCACAAAGGCCCCTTGAGGGCCTTAAGGCCCCATCTTAAGCTGACTAAATATGAAACATGCACAGCCACACAAGTGGGCTGCAGAAAAGGTTGAGGGGATTTGTTTTTTCTACCCTTCTTTCCTTCCCACAGGTCTGGGTTGTGTTGCATTCAATGCATCCTGCAACAAGCTGTGCATTGCATTCTGCAGAGGTAATAAACATTGCATTATAAGACCATGCATAACCTCGATGTACCCACCTGAAGAGCAGGAGATGAGGAAAACGGCTATGGCCAGTTTTGTAGCGTCTCCCATTTTCCATCCGAATGTGTCCACAAAAATAATGGTTTTATTAAAGCTCAAACTCCACAAAAATGAAGAAAAAAAATCTAAAAAAAAACAATCTAAAATTGAATGTCTTGCTCCCCAAAGGAGAACAGTCTCTGCAAAATGTGCATATTTACAGAAAATGGAGGCCAAATCCAAAATATTCCAGGTTACAAGTCCCAAAAACAGGAGAGGGGGAGAAGGGAATGCTGGGTGGTATTTCCAGGTTTTACAGCGAAGCAATGGAGGGCGACTCGGTGGCACCAGTGCCAGTGTTTTCATACACTTGCGAGGTCAGCAGCAGCAGCATTATAGGCAGACAAACTGAGCCTTCAGAAGAGCGGCGCAGAGAGCCGAGCCACAGCCGGGCTGGGCTAACATCCATCGGACTCCACACCAACCGCACTCGGGTGCTTAATCAAACTTGTCCTCGGCGAGCTCCGGAACATAGCCGGAAAATATGATTTCTTTCTTTCTTAAAAACACCACTTCGTAGTCTTCGAGTTGAAAACGGTGGGTTTAAAGGCAGTTTTTGTCGTTTAAATCCGCGTGGAAGCTCGCGCTTCGCCCGACAGTCCGATGGGGCTGCCCGGCCACAACCACAGCCAGCTCCGGCCGCTCCAGCAGGGACGCAGCCGATTAAAGGGCTCCAAACGGAGTGAAATGCTCCTCCAAAGTGGGACAAACAACCGCTTCCGTCGAAATAACTCGATGCACGGAGCGAAAACCGTGTATTATGGCAGAATAATCGGGCAAAACTACAGTTAATCCGTGTAGGACGAGCTGGATTTTCCAAGTCCGTCTCCTCCTCGGGTCGGGACAATTTCAAGATGGAGTCACTGGTCTGTGTCAGCTATGCCAAGTTGAGCTGTCCCGCATCCGGTGAGGATTTTCAAAGTAAAACACAAGGTAAATACTTTTTTTCTAAATAAATACAAATAAAAAGCAACTGTTAAAAAATATTTAACATCTATAGCAGAATGTACGTTCTTAATAGTGTTTTCCATTTGTTCAAAGAAGTTTGAAAGCAAACCTGCCAACAAGCTGGGAATATTGATTTTGAATTTTTTGGGGATAAAACGTCATTGGAAGTAAGAATTTCAAATTCCCAGTTAGAAAAATCACCTGCAACTGCTGCTGAAGTGGACATACTGATTGGGAAGCTCAGAAGATTTGGGGAAAAGTTCAGCCAACGTTAGTCGCAAAATGGAGCTGTAGCATGTAGGAATAACCAGCAGAAATGGGATTATATTTGAAACATTAGATTTTTTGGGGTGAATAGAATAATAAAATGTTATAGCTCATTGGAGCCCTGATATTAGTGGGAGTCAGAATCACAACAGTCTACAAAAACCTAAAATCGACCCCACTCTAAATACTTTTAGAATATCTTAGATATGTGCTCAAAAAATCCCAGAATATGTGAATTTTCCACAAATATTTTGGAGTTATGTTCCATGAAGAAATCCACAAATATTTAACCAGTGGCGTTTGTTTATTAATTAATTGTGATGTCTGAAAACCTCTTTTTATATATTTATTTATACACTAAAATATTAATGTAGTTGGTTTTGCTCAAGTTTTGACATTGCGTTCGTTCTACTTTTACTTTGGAGGTAAAATCCGCACACTTCCGGTAGGAAGCTGAATAACTCTTTGGAGCTTGTTTGAGCGGCTTTACGAGCTTAGGGATTGTTTTTGTTCGGGAAGGCTACTTGTTTTATACTCTGGTTTGTCCCGATGCGACAAAAGATGGGCGGTCCGAGCTGGAAGGTCCACCTTTTCATTTTAAAAAAAGACTTGTAATAACATGCAACATATTTGTAAGTAAATTGCAACAATAAACTTGCATTTCTTGCGTTACATGGAGGATCTAATTAAATAAAGAGAGCTTGTGTGGCATTTCTGCCATGTAGGAAAACCCAGAATGCAAACTATCCTTCTTTTAACTAACTACCAAGTGTATGTCCATCTCCCTGTTGCTTAACAGAATCTGCACACATGCTGCAGCCTGCAGCTATGTGCTACTATAGGTCACATATTGGATTTCAACATGGGTTGGGTGCTAAGTAATAAATGCTGAGAATGCCATGAAGAACAGATATAGGCTTGGCCTGCTCCCAAAATCTGTGTGACACTAATCTCCCTAATAGCCTGGAGCAGATCTCCAGCTATAAGCGCTGCTCAGCGATTAGGAGGTCAAAGGTCTCTGGGGATTTCTCCGCTGTGCTGGAAGCTGAGTCACCTGTTCTACATCGGAGCGTTGGCTTTCATCTCCAGCAAGAAAAAGAAAACACGCTCCTGTTTCTTGAAGCTGGAGAAACCAGTACAGGCCAGTTTGTGGTGAAGGAGAGGATTTAAATCCAGTAGACGCAGAGATTTTCAGTCTATTCCTGGAAACCCAAGCTCAGGAAAAGTAAAAGTTATTTCTTATTTTATTTATCTTGGAATGACTCTGTGTTTATTATGTGTTAGGTGAGGCTAATATTACAACAATAGCCACATCGTCACCTTATACGCCAGCTACTGCAGATGTGGTTGCAGGTAAGGTTTCTTCCATCCTGCATGAATGCATACACCAACACACCTGCAGCTGCATTTTCCTTCACTTCCTCAAACTTTTGCTCATATATAAAAAACAAAAAAAGAGTATGACTTTCTTGTGGAAGTGGCATGTTGTATCCATCTCCCTTTGAGTGGGGAAGACCTGCCATCCTGGTCTTGGAGATTTATTGCCCATGAAGCTAATCCCATTACTCAACTATCAGATGCCAAATCTCCTCTAATGGCATTACATGGGCCTGAATTACGTATGGTGATGCTTGCAGTGGAGGGCTCAGCACATATTCCTTACTGGAACCACTGGTCCTTGTGCAGAGTAACCCCATGGCTCTGCAGCTTAATGGACTCCGTATTGAGTGTCAAGGGAAGTCAAATGTATCGACAAAGGGCTTTTAACAAAAAGCAGGTTGCTCACAGACAGCATGGCAGAGCAGCAAAAGATGTAAATACATGTGAAACCGAGAGAACACAGTGAAATGTTAGCAATCGAGGGTCTGTAACGTGTGACAGCAGGAGCTGCAGGGCAGCGCTGAGGCCAAGTGGACACAGCATGAATGATGAATAGAAAGATCAGGTTTCAGAGCTCAAATCAGGCTGCAATGTTGCTCCTAAGGGTCATGTTTAATGGTGCTGTGACACGTTTCAAGGTTAGAGCATGATGGACGCAGTAAGACCTCAGGTATGAGTAGAAACAACGAAATCAGCATTTGAGAATACGATCTGTGCAAAACAAAGCTGATTATTGAAAATGATGGAAGAAAATTGGTCATGTTAAAGTCAAATGGCTTAAAAACTAAAAACAAATAAGTAACAAAACTAAAAATGCATAAAAAGTGAAGAAAATTGTTGATTATCATACATTTATTGATAATGTAAAGCATATGGACTTAAAATAAAAATGAAAATATACATGTAATTGTAAATGTATGTTTATGGAAAGCTATGCAATACTCAATAAGTTTAAAAAAGAAAGAAAGAGAGAATAGACAGACAAGAAACTAGAGAAAAATAAACAAATACATAAAAAACACTTTATTTATGCCAGTATATTTAATGCACAACTTCACAACAAATAGCAGCAAAAAAAAAAAAGAAAAATCAATTGCAAAGAAAGACACCAAATCTGTTGCATCTTGTCTAAAGTAGGAATTAATATTTTATTAAAATCTCAGCATCAAAGTGAGAGCTGGTTGGAAGAAAAGGAACTACACGTCCTCACTGGCCTTTTAAGTCAACAACAAACCAGGTGAAGCATTTAAAGTATGTAGGTGGCTTTGTTGACAGGTGTGCTTGTCGTCTCGCACCAGGAAATGTAAGCCTGATATAAACTGTTGACACAAAGCTGGAAGGAGCAGAAATATCCCTGCAATCAGGCATCAAGAGACGACAGCAGATAAGGAAAAACGAGGGACTGGAACAGATTCGGTGTTCCAATAAACATCCTGGTGTTTTGCTTTTAGCTTCTGGTTTGATGGCGAGCAAAAGGGCGAGAGATAAAAGAGCAGATTCCTTCACGCCTTGGAGTTTCTTCAGAATCACGTGGAGACCTCTTAAATAAATAAATACATGAATAAACGCTGAAAATGTCTAATCTGTGTCCATGTTAATACTAATAAAACTCAGAGGGGAAAAAACAAGGAAAAAAATAACGTTATTAAGAAAGAAAAGAAGCAATAAATTTAAATAATTAAGTACATTTATTGTTATTGTTGTAAAAAAAAAGACTCCTTCCTTCTGTTTTCTTCTTGTGATTGATAAATAAAATGAATAAAGAGTGATTCAACTAGAACATATTGTATCTTTGTGCATGTTGACTGTAATAAAGGTGAGTTTTGTAAAACTAACAATAAAAACTAGAGTATACATGCAAAATAAAGTGATAAAAAAGAATCTCCTTTGTCTGAATAATCCTGTGTTCATGTTGCTGGGCAGCATTGAGGATCTTTCCTCTCTCCAGAAACAAGCGGCTAAAATAAAAGCCTCTCCTTCTGCTCTGAAAGCTCGCAGTGCAAAATGATTTATACTCCTGCTTTGGGCTTGTCGTGATGCCACTCAGAGCGATTTATCTTGTCTTGGCACTGCTGCTTGGTAGAGGGAGCCGTCCAAGCCCCTCTTTCCCTCCTTTCTGTTGTTTCAGCATGAATGATCTTTTCCATTGACAGCTTTGTTCATCCCCGCAGGCAGATCTGCACCTGTAACCAAAACCGGTGGATACCAGCCTAATTACCGCTCTCATCTGGCACCCAGCTGCCTTCCTTGTCCTTGTGTGAACCTGCGCTGCAGAACCTCAGAAGGGGGAGTTTCAAAACGAGCCCTCAGCTGCCGGGAGCCGCTGCCTGCACAGATGGAGCCGAGGAGAGAGGGAGGCTTTCAAGGACTCCGGGTCAAATCGATGCACATGCATCGTCAATCAGCAACGACAGCTTCTGTCACAGTGGCAGGTATCACCCGCCTCCTTAATCCTCGGCGTGCCTGCCCGATCTGTGGCAGCTACTGTTTTTAAAACCAAACATGCTGGAGCTGTCAGCAGCGGAGGCTGGGAATGCCGCTGCTGCTTCTCTGAAGGTCGGTGGGTTCAGCCTGGAAACTGCAAACCAGAGCCGAGGAAGGTGGATGAGTGGAACTAATGTGGGCATTGGGGAGAAGGAGCACGCAACCTTCTCCTATTGAATAAACACATTGAACGATGACGCGAGTTGCACTTGTAAGCCACAGCTAACGAAGGTTGAACTTATTGTGAGGCTTAAGTGCTTTTTAATCATCTGAGCTCATATAAATAGCCACTGCAGCTGAATGTAAATGCAAATCTTGACCTTTGTCAAGCTGTTTAATGCACCCCAGGTTCCAGCCAGACTCACCTCCATTTGCATCCTCCATCCTTTAATCAAGGTTGGAGGTTTGAGTCAAACGCAAATGAACCCGTCCACCTCTGATGAAGACGACTTGGCGCTGACAGCTCTAAATTTAATGCCCGCTGCTCCCAAACATACATGTCAGCATGACCAGGCCAGTTTGAAAATAACACCACGTTAAAGCCGAGGTGGCAGGATGCTTCCAGCGTGACGCCACACTTATGCAACTCCGCGGTGAGGTCGTGATATTCGTGGAATGTAACCCGACACTCCAAAACCGTTTTAGACGAGTTGTTGCCAGCGTTCAGGAAGGCAGCTGCAAATTACAGGGCGATTTCTGGAAGAAAACAGGCCTAGGTGTGTTCAGGAATCACTGGACTGGAAGAAATTAAAGTAATCTCAGTATAACTATAAGAATAAATGTAATACATTCAGCACAGGGTCTTGGCGCAGATGGAGACTTTTATTTACATCAACTCAAAAGTATCAGATTTTTTTAAAACCAAGATTTTATAGTAAATAAAACCACATCGTATCCTGAGACTTTCATTGCATCCAAATCAACTTTAATCCAGTTTATTAAGCTTAGGTAAATATAGCAAACGTTTTTGATGTAAAGTGACCGAAGTCCTATATAAATTTGTTCAGTCGAGCCAAAATAACTTTGAAAACCACGATTCTACCCTGCAACCTGTTAGCCAATTAGCCCAGTCTATTGTCCCAGCATTCCCAGTAATCAGTCACATCTCTCTCATTCCTTGCTGGTTTCTCCTGTTAAGTCCATGATGTCTTTAGTTACTGGATTCCTCTGGTTTTTGTTTTGCTCTGGCTCCCTGCGTTCCTGTGATTTTTTTGGTAAGTTTTTTCATTAAGCATTATTTTTCTACAAGTTGCCTCTTCCTCTTTGTGACAGTCTCCTGTAGTTCTAGCAGAACTCTAATAAAGTTACTTTTTAGTCCCAGAAATTAGTCTCTAACTTCTCTAACTTCTCAAAACAATGTGCAACTGCAAGCCGGACAAAAAGCGACAGCATTGTCATCGCCGAGAATGCCTGTTACAGTTTGTCAATATTCAGCCACCCTGTTTCATTTGACGGCTAATTTCTCTTTTTCAAACCCACTTAATTCTCCAGCTCTTGGTTTTTCCCTCCAAATGTTCTTCGCTCAGAAAACCCCTGAAGGATTTCCTCTTGTTTCTGAGGGCAGCTTGGCTTTAAGGATGGAATTATCCTTTCTCCCGGCGCTCCAGACCAACATATCGGCCGGGATTATGTAGTCGTTTCCATGTCTACTGAGAGCTCCTCCAAGCTGCAGGCCCTGATTTTTCCCACTAATTTCACGTTCACATTTGGGAAACTTCCAAACCGGGATTGGCTCCAAATTCATTATTTTATATCAATTGTTCATATTTAACTGGTATTCTGAGGAGGTGTGATTTTGTACTATTTTTCTCCTGCAATCAGAGCTGCATTAACCTCCTGCAGAGTGATAATTTGATTAATTTATGATACTTGATTAATTTACTAGAAATAGTAAAGTGCTTTTTAAGTTACATTAAGTTACATTAATGTGAATGACATTTCTTTATATTGTTTATGTTGGATTAAAATACCAACTAAAGTGCTGAAAACCTGTTTGGAAGACCTTGGAAAGAAAAGGCGCTGGGAATATTTGGTTTCTGGAGAAGACGTTACTCAATCATGTTGTTTATAACTAATCGCTCTGTGAGTTTCTATAATGTAAACCTGAAACTCTCATCACTTCTGCATAGATACCTCAGAGTGTAATCCAGCCATGCTCTTCTCAGGTGAATCAGGTGACAATTATTATCTAACATTACACTTGCTCACAAGATCACACGTGGTCAGGCGGGTTATATGTATGAGGTCATTATTAGCACAAGCGGCGCGCCTCAGGCTGACTGAAGCTCCTTTTTTATTTTTTGCAATCCAACACAACTGCATTTTCTAAAACTGACTGATGAGACGTGACATGATTACAGACCGCATCATTTCAGGTTCCCCTCCAGGCATCAGCATGAGAATAAAATTAGCATTGGGGAAATGATATAATCCTCTTTTTGTTTATCTTTGTGATTCAGCTTTTATGATATCTTGAAACTAGTCTCTAAATCCAGCACACTAACTTACTACCCAACCTATTAAAGGTTTAATATAACAAAAAACAACCTGGTGAGAAACATAACCCCAGAAAATATTACTGGTTGCTATGATGAAATTAAAATGACTAACTTTTCCTGAAGTTTTTCAACTGTGAATGGTGTTTGGAGCGCAACGTGTATCTCAGCTACAAGTCCAAAGATTTGTTGCTTCTTTTGTCAAAATGACACCAAAATAGTGTATGTTTGGATATGTTATACTTTTTACAGTGGCACCATCAATTAGAGACAAGCAGGCGTAATTTCAAGAAGAACAAAATTTCACCATAAAACATGAATATAAATCGATGGAGTGGAGTTTTAAATAAACATGCTCTACAAGCCTCTCTTGGTTGAAACATCTGCAGGGAAAGCAGTGCATGCCACACTATCACTTTTGATAGTATCAAAAGTGATACTATCAACAGTATAGTAATTCAGAATTAACAGTAATTTGGATTTTATGCTATATTGAACTTGAAATTGGTGTAAAATATGCTTAGTGGAGCATAAAACAAGTATTATTACTACAATGACATGAATGCTGTTGAAACATGGTGCTTGGTAGAAGCTTTAGATTTTTCCTCCCTCCCTTAAAATAGGTCCCCGTATTTTAAGGGATGTTTGGCAACCCTACCTACCGCCGAGATCTACTCAAAACCTCCCACGGTCGACGTACTGCAGATCTGCTCTAAAGAAAAAGCTATTTATTAACTGATTAAGTTGTATTTTAGATTATTCTTGAAAAACTAATCACTCACGGCTGCACAGTGAACCCATTGATGTTTTACAGTCGCTCCTCTCTCTTGCAGAAGTACCCAGTACCCGACAGTACCTGGTTGGAACCAAATATTGGAATGTTTTTGGACAAACTAAAGTTTAATTCACTGTCTAAATTGTTAATGAATAAATATTTGGTTCTTTGAAACTGATAAGGTCTATGGTCTTTTAATGTGAGTAACTCTTGTGTTCACTGCTGGGAAAGCAGTGTTTGCCACACTTGATCTGAATGTAAACAGTGCAGAAGTGGCTGTCTCGGCTGTGTTGCTGTTATGTTTCAGAGACCTGGTACTGAGCCGAGTCTCCGCATCCATGAGAAACTCGGTGAGCATCTGTTTACACGACCAAGAGGGGTTGAATTAGCGCCTCCTGTTTAGAGCCAGTCACATTTGGAGAATAGTGTGTGTGTGTGTGTGGTGTCTGTGTGTGTGTGTGTGTGTGTTTTGTATGGAGTAGCATATAATAGTTTTGGCCTTGCTGAGCTGTGTGACAGCATTCAGCAGCTGTACAAGACTTTGCCAAGGACCTCCTCTGTGTCTCTGTTTCTTTTCATGTCTGCTGCTCTTTTTCTCTCCCTGTCAGAGACGATCGCTGCTTCTTTCTTTTTTATTTCACTCTCATCCTCTTCAGGCTCACCTCTGCTGCCTCTCAGGCTTTTTACATGTTAGTTCCAGCTAATGAGGCCAAGTCCAGTAGATAGCTGCAAAAAAAATGTGCCAGAAACAAATTTAATTTGAGGGAAATGTTAACTTTTGGAGCAGATTACATAACGAATAAGTGCAACAGTAACATGAGCTAATATTCACTGCAGTTCTGCTTTTGAACAGGAGGCATTGTGAAGAAAACAAATCCATCCATCCATCCATCCATCCAACCAACCAACCAACCAACCAACCATCCGTCTGTCCTCTCACCAATAATTTTACACCATAAACAGCCCCAAAAGAAAATACAACATATCTGGTTAAAGTACAAAATAAATCTACCAACTTCTTCTGTTCCCACCAAGATTATGCTAATTTAATCTGGAATGTCTGGCTGGCTTGGCTCTGGCTCCAATAACAAACATATTGTGGTTGTTGAACACCAGCGTGCTAAGAAGTGCGATAGCATCGACTCTGCACAGTGAAGGTCAACCAACCCAGTGAAGGAATTACAGGAAAAGTGGTCAGGACCGACTCCGTCTCGAGGGACTGCTTTATTGGAATTAATGAGCTGAAATTAACTTATCTTGTTACAAAGTAAAGTTGAGTCATTTCCCAGAGACAGAAACCTGGTGTATGAGGTGCTACAGCTCTGCAGTTCAAGTGCAAAGAGAAACTGACGGCTTTGGTTTCTCGCATGGCTTCGTTTCCCAAAGGACTCCGCTCTGCTGGAAGGAGTCGCTTTACCTTTTTGGTTTGGAAACAAACTCCTCACTTGACATTTTTCTGTCCGAGCGGAGAAGAAGGAGAAGGGAGGGTGAGTGACATCAGCTCTGCATTTTGGCGCCGCTTATCTCTCCAGGATCTCCCAGCTGCCCTGGTATTTCCTTAAAATGGCCTCCGTTAAACTCCAGTGATTTAGGGAACAATTAAGGAATTCTTCTGGGCAATTTGGAGAAATTTCTTAGGAACCAGAATTAAACTGTTCCGGAAAAAGACTATTATAAACGATCCATGAGGAGGAAAAACACATTCAGGACGAAACCTGTTTAACTTTCTCAAGCAATTTTGTCCTTTGGGATTTATTTCAATACTCTTTCAGAAACGTTTCAACTTTTGTAAGTATTTAAGAAGAAAAATATTATCAAATTGGACGCTAAATATTTTCACGGTAGTGACTGTGAGGTATTCAACCATTGGTTTTCCAGTTAGTATCTACAAAACTCACATTTATTTTGAATCACATTGCATTTCAACAGTTCTTTCTCTAAATAAAATCGGTACATTTCAGTCAAAGTTGCAGTTTTTCTGGCACAGTGTTGATCACTTTGCAAAACATAACAACTGAAAAACCACTTCATCTGACTACAAAAACCTTTCAGCGAAAAACTTACTTGTTTTTCTAATTGGGATTTTTATTTATTTTCATAATTCAAATGGGACTGCACAGTGGCGCAGTTGGTAGAGCTGTTGCCTTGCAGCAAGAAGGTTCTGGGTTCGATTCCCGGCCCAGCCTTTCTGCATGGAGTTTGCATGTTCTCCCTGTGCATGGTGGGTTTTCTCCGGGTACTCCGGTTTCCTCCCACAGTCCAAAGACATGACTGTCAGGTTAATTGTTCTGTCTAAATTGCCCCTAGGTGTGCATGGTTGTTTGTCCTATGTGTCTCTGTGTTGCCCTGCAACAGACTGGCGACCTGTCCAGGGTGACCCCGCCCCTCGCCCGGAACGCCAGCTGGAGATACGCACCAGCACCTCCTGACCCCATTAAGGGACAAGGGTGTAGGAAAATGGATGGATGGATGGAATTCAAATGGAGATGCAGCCAGTGGCTCCATCACCTCTTCTCTTTCTCAGATCTCTGCATCCTTCCTGACCGCCTATCCGATGGAGGAAAAGTCGAGAAAGAGTTCAGAGTTGACATTTTTTCTGCTTCGATTCTGCGCATCCTGATCCAAAGGAGTTAAAGTTTTATTTCCAGAAGCAGAAGCAGGCAAGGAGTGACACAAACAGCCTTGCTGCAACTTGTTTACCATCTTCACACTCTGACATTTTCAGTGTTTACTCCAAATTATGATCAATGCAACGTTCGAATTTTGGGCTAATTTTAAAGCGAGCCTGCAGAAATAATGACAGAAACTCTCTGGCTCGTATTGTTGTTTATCTCTTCATTAGTGCCACTCACACAGTTGCAAACTTTTGAAAATCTTAACACACACACACTGTGAACTCTGCCCATGTGCATACGCAGAATAAAGCGAGCCAGCTCTGCTCAGTAAGGCAATTTAAACCCCTCGCGTTCTCGGTGCGGCGCTGCCAGCACAGCTTGCCATCAGGCCGGGGTTGGCCGACTCCAAACGATGTTTCCAATCTCTCGCACCATCTGCTCCTCACCTCGCCGCTACCGAGGGGAGGAAGAGTGTAGCTTCCTCTTCCTCCTCCTCGTCCTCCCCGTGAGGCCGGCCATCTTGTCTGGAGGTGTGAAAGCTCCAGGACGTCAAACCCCTTGAAAATATTAGCAATTATAGCGAATTTGAATGTGAAAGCTTCTTGTTTTGCTCCCTGCTGAGATTATTTTCAATTAAAAGCATCATTAAATGTTTTGGATTTCGCTCCGAGACGTTCCGGAGGAATCATCAGATGTGAAAGTGGTTTGTCAGTGAAAGTCCTCGGCCTCCGTCTTTTCTCTCCTTCAAGGTTGAGATGCATCAGAGCTGACAGGCACACAAAACCAACAATATGTTTTCTTCTCTGCTTCTGCAGGTGGTGCGCTCTTCAAAATGACAAAACTCGACAGGAATCTCCTTCAGACACAAGCTCCAGTGAATATAAATTGAGATTTTATGGGGCAGATCAGCAAAAAGTAAGTAAGCTGTGAGAAATTACACATTTTTCAACATTTTTAATCAATAAAAGGCTAAGAACACAAGCTGGTCAAAACTGATCTGATCCAGGATCCTGGAAGAAAACCTGAAGAAGACTTTACTTCTTCTACACTCTGTTCACTAAATTAAACACATTATAGATTAATTACACACAGATGGATCTTTGAAAACCTTCAGTTCTGTTAATTATCATTTCATGAAAACATGACATCTAAAATTAGAATATTACATCAGACCAAAAAATGAAAACACTATTTTTCAAAAACAGAAATGTGGGATTAATCGGTTTGACGTTACTTTCAAAACAATCTGCACCTGCGTCTTTTATTTTTTTGGGAACTTAACTCACTAAACATGACATTAAATAATAAAATACATTAAAGTTCTTGCAAACGTAAAGTTTTTTTTCCTTTTACAAGTTTATTGTGCTGGATTTTAAGTATTTGGATTCATTTTTATTAGTAAAAAAGAAATGCTAATCACAAAGTCACAATAAATCCAAATAAACACATTAAATTTGTGGTGATAAAATAAATGTTGGACCTTTTATAAGGTTCTGTCAAAAAGAATGAAGAGGTGAAACAATATCAATAAAGTAATTAATACAACAAAATGTTAGAATTGTCAATAAAAGAGTTAAATAGATAAAAAAATAACAAAATGACCATAATATTGATGGGAAAAAAGTGTCAAAATTGTGTCTATTAACTGAATAAAAACTACAACATAATTAAAAGTTCATCAAAAGTTGAAAGTGACACAGATGAACCTCTTTTTGTTTAGTTTTTTTCTGAACATGTTGCTTTGGACGGCTGTCGTTTCTTGTTTCCATTGTCCCAGGAAATTATTCACCCGTCCAAGTCCTTCATCGCCCCAAATGTCCTTCTTCTCCCCCAGCAGCATCCTCCTCCTCCTGGTCTGGGATCAGCGGTGACTCCCAGGCCAGCTGGGAGTTGTTATCCCACCAGCGGGTTCGGGTTTGGGTTCTGGTTCTGGCCCGCTCTCAGCACCCTGGCAGCCAGGAGGCTCAGGAAGCAGCCAACCGTTTCTAACTCCTTTTGCTTTTCTGTTTTCTCTGCCTCTTGCTCTCTGGCTGTCAGATTTCATTTCCTGTACAGGAGGAAGAAGTGCACAGGTTAAAAAAGAAAAAAAGAGAGATAAAGATATGAAATCCTGGTGGACTGAAGGAACAGGATGATCAGAGATCTAAGTGAGGGCAAGGTGACATGCAGCTTTTTATGTAATCAGCTGCATCCTTTAGTGCAATCTGTAAGGAAGAGGAGGAACTATGAAAATAAGAGACACAAACCTGCAGCATCTAAATATTATGTATTTAGTTATAAATAAACATACCTAAATATATTATTTATCTCAAAATAAATAATACATTTATTATTTAAATATAGTTAGAAATATATAAAAAGTTGGCAGCTAAATAAACAATTAAGTCATAAAAATGCACAAAAAAAGAAAACAAGAAAACTGCACCAATAATTTGGCTGTTAAATAATAAATGAGAAAAATATACATGAACATTTGGCAGATAAATAGATGAATTAATGCATTTTATAGAAATTACTACACCTGCAACAAGCAAATGATTAAATCAAAGTAAATCCATAAATATGAAACATCTGGAATAGAGAATTAAGTAAGAAACAGGCAAGTAAGTAAGTAAGTAATTTGAAGTTTTCAAACTAAATAAATACATACATAAAAATATGTTCAAATATTTAAATAAAGATGTCATAAACTAATAAATATACAAGAAACAAATAAATATTACACATGGAACATGACAATTAAGTAAAAAAATGCTTATTAACATGTTTGGTGAAGCTGCAGAGACCCAGAAAATCCACCATTTCTGATGTTTTTCTTAGAGGAAAGTTCAGAGTTTGTTTTGCTGCCGTCTGAACATTTGAAGCCGTTCGAGTGCAGTCGCTTTCCGAACAACAGAGCCACTAAACTGTGTTTTACCTGGAATAATAAACGAGTCCAAGGTTGAGTTCTAGTTATGCGGCTTTCAAAGGAAACAATAAACATCTGAGCTGCCATTCAGAGTCTGCGTCTGCATGAAAAGCAGGTCCTGGAAGGCAACGTTTGTCGCCGCTGTTTACAGATGAAACATCTGCATCCAGTTGTTTGACAAACAACCGAATCTGACAAAGTCAAGTCAGTTTTTCTGATTCCTGACATTTACCTTAAGTGATTGAATTCCTTTCATTAAGGTGATTCATCAGCATTTAATCCTGACCTTCTGAGCAGATTACGGGATAAATTCAAACGTCTGAGAGGGGAACATGCACCCTGTGCTCCCATAACGCTGTTTGGTCCTCTGCAGTCTGCTCACACGTCGCCCCTCAAACCTTGAAATCACTCTTTCACTGTCTTCTTTAATCTGTCTGCCTTCCTCAAATCTATTTGTCTTGCGATTTCATTTTCTTTGAAAACATTTTCCTCTCTTCAAGCATTTACCTTCATCATAAAGCCATCAGTCAGCAGCACAGCATAGTGAATCATTTACATTCAAAATATTTTTCCCTCATTGCTTTTTTGTCAAAAAACGTTTTTTAAAAATAAACATTTCTTTTTTTTTTTGGTTTTCTTTATGCCTCCAGAGTTTCCTCACCTCCTTTGACCATATTGTTCATCCTCCGTCTGATTTTCATGCCAACAATCACTTTTGTCCAGTCACCTTGATGTTTCAGCTCTCTTTTCTCCTCATAAATTTCATGTGAAGTAAAAGAAATGTTCAAAAAAGTACAAAAAACAAGACGAGTCAATATTCAAGAATTATTGACTCAAAATCTATAGATGTCATGAAGCGGTGTGGTTGTTGGTGGTGAGTAGAGACGCTGAGACCCAGGTATGGTGTAGATGATGAATTTAATGAGAGCTCTACAGCCCAAAAACCACACAGCTAGTACCGGTAGCATCTGAACACAGACTGACAAAGGGAGCTAAGCTATCCAGGACTTACTCAGTTCTACTGGCAGCTAAAAGACAGAACAAGAGCTAAGCTGGCCAGGACTTAACAGTTCTACTGGCAGCTACACAGACACATTTGACAAATGACAATTGACATACTACAAGGACCCGACAAGGAACACAGACAACCGGGGAGACTAAATACACACAGGCTAATCACGGGAATGAGACGCACCTGGGAAACAATTAACGGGGGAAGACGCAGAGACGGGACTCAGAAGGAACAGGACTACACAGAAAACTCAAAAATAAACACGCAGAAACACAGATCCTGACAATAGACATAGATATATACTATATCTGGAAAAGTTACTTGTAAGTTAGTTTTGTTTTCTAGTACAAAGATATTTGCACTAGAATATCTAGTGCAAAGGTATTTGCACTAGAAATTGGAGAAAAATTCTCCACAAAAATATCGTACGAGCTTCTCCATTTCTTTAAAAAAAATTGTAGACAACAGTTTCTGAGAAAACCAACAGCTTGTTGTAGTTTTAGTGAGTTTTGAAAAACAATCTAAACAGCTACATGTTTATACAATAATAGAAATACTTTGAAAGATGTAAACGAATCATTCAATTCCTTTTTTAAGTAAGAAAAAAGAAATTTTATTACCTAAAATCAAACAGCATGGCATTCCTTTAGTGAACAAATGGATCTGCAGCTGAAAAATAAAGCTAAACCCTTCCCCCTAAACTTAGCATTATTCTGACTTTTTAAAAAATAAATAACAAAAGTTGCCAAAGGTGCTTAAGTTTTAGATTTGGATCTTATGGGTAGTTACCCAGGACGGCCTCAGAAAGGGGGCGTAGGTGCACCAGATAGGTAAGTTTTCAGTTGCTTTTTCACATTTGTGCTGTGTCAAACCAACTCCCTGCTTCCTGCAGAGAACTTGAGCTTTCTTCCCAATCTCAGGTAATTGCTTGCAATTTAATTGTTGAGTGTTTGGCAGAAGGAGGAGCTCACTCAGGGTGCCATTAATTATTCGGGAGGCACCACCTTGCACGGTGTTTTACTGCTCACGCTGGGGGCAATGTGTGTCTTTTTCAGCTGCTTTTCAACACCAGCACGGAGGAACACATTGTGACTTGGTTGCTAGTGTTGACGAAACGTTTCTGCAAATTCGGAACTTACAAAACAACTTATATAAGCAGAGAAATAATCACCGAACGTCTCATTCAGCTCACAGCAAGCCCAGAATGTGTGACTCTCTGGTGAACCTCACTGCCAAAAATCTCAGCTTGCACGAGTCAAAACTTCCTCCCTGTCTGCACACGCAGTTCATCCAGCAAACGCTGCCCACGCTTAGAGGAGAAACCTGCAACCTTCCTGCAGGCTGCTCCTTTTTCCCCAGCAGCAACTGACCTGCGAGTGGCACCTGTTTACTTTTGTTTGTTGTTGTTGTTTTGCGCTCCAAGCAGGTTGCTGTGCAGGAACGTAGGAGCAGAACTGAGCGCGACGCGGCGGCCAGCATGCTGGCTCAGATCGGAGCAGATTTCACCAGGACGAGTTCCAGCACGCTCAGCGTTTCTCAACAGCTCTTCCCGAGACACTCTGGTGTCTTCAGCAAGGAAGAGATGAGAACACAGAGTGGAAGTGGAGTCAAGAAACAACAAGTGACATGCAAAGAAACACAAGGATAAGAAACTGTTGTTGCTTTGGAGATGACGGACCAAACTTGACCCAAAGACGGAGCTGAAGAATCAAAAAGCCCAGGATCACAGTGCAGAAGATTATTAGATATTTCAGGAAAATCTTTCACATGCTGATACAAGAACTGACTCTGGCACTGATGCAAAAACAAACATTAGCCAGGAGAAACGGCCACGGTCATAAATTATACTAAATTTACCCAATCATACATAATTGGCCCCAAACTTTACTGATAATCTTTTGATTTTTCAAGGTGGTCACAATGGTTACCATGGAAAATAATGCAATAACTTAAATGAATGCATTTGATGTCAAATCATAGCTTACATACATCAAACCATATGATGTTTTGGATCTTTTGTGCACTTTCTCTAGTGGATAGTTTTCAAAATGGGCACCAGACATTTGTTTATAAATCTCTTTGTACTAAAATTAGCAATAGATATTATGAGAGGTCAAACCAAAAGGTGAGTTTTACTAATCACTAACTTCACAACATAAGAATCTTAGGTTTGATTATAAAAATTAAACTGATTTTAATAATTAGCAGAAACTAACTAAACAGCTAAAGAAATTAGCAGAAACTAACAGAAAGCTGCTAAGCACATAAAATGAGCAGAATCTAACAGTAAACAGCTAAATGGATAAAAAATGCAGAAGCTTTCAATAAGTCACTGAACAGCTAAAAAAAATTAGCAGAAGCTAACATGAAAATGCTAAAAACACCTGCTGAAGCTAATTGTTGCACATTTTGTTAGTTGCACAAATGTGCAGCTAACAAAATGTGCAACAATTAGCTAAAGGGTCAAACTTTAGCTTAACAACACATTATCTAAACCGTAGTCAAGCTACTAAACCATGAATTTGGATTAATTATCCTGCATGTTTTTTGTTACTGACACTTTTGTGTTTTCTAAAAATGATTGCTTGTTTTTTAAACCACTTTATTTTCTTAAAACCAATGTTTTTCCTAAACTTCACATGTAAATGAGTTCAGGTACAAGTTTTCTTTAGCTTGTTTTTCATTGTTGGTGCAAAATCTCTATTGATTTTGTGTTTTGTGTGATTATTTTAGTTCTCTTGTCTTTGCTTGACGTTTCTATAGTTTTGTTGGATATCTAGTTCATTTAAAATAATAATCAGAGAGAAGCTCGCTCTCTGCTGACTGCAGACCAGAAGGAATCACCCGCTGATTTGCTGACTGACTAAAGTGGACCTGCATGCAGGAAGCAGAATAATCAAAAATATGAAATGTTCACATTTATGAAGCACGGTGGTGCAACTGTTGCTGCAGCATTTTGGCCTGATGATGTAAAGCAAAGAAATGAGGCTGTGATGAAATATGGGAAAAAACCAATATTTAGTTTTCGAACATTTAAATAAGGTGAAACCCTGAGAATCGGTTGGTTTTATGGGACAAGAAAAGAGGCGTGTCACATGTCTAAGAAATTAACTCTATGGTTGTAATGGTAGTGGCAGCTTCATGCTGTGTGAGTATTTTTTTCAGATGTGGTTTTTAGTGTTCAAGTGGCCTAGTCAAAGTTGAGACCTAAAACCAACTGGGAAGACTTGATCATTGATATTCAATGATTCAATGATCTGGAGACTGGTCACTGTTGCACATCAGTCTCCAAATGTGCAAAAGTGGTTCTTTTCAGATTTAATTCTTGTTAAAGCGATGAGAACCTTGGGTTGTTTTACACTTTTATGCACGTCTTCGGCATAAATGTGTTGTTCACATGAAGTCCAAATAAAATATTTTGCGATTTACAGCTGTAAGTTGACAAAATATGGAAATGTTTTCAGGATAGGAACAGTTTCCAAGCCTCTGTTCACCTTTCCGACCTGGAAACTCTTTGGGATTCTTTACAGGATGAGCTGGAGGACTGCAGAGGAGAAGGATGTTTAGGTTTCGTTTTAATATTTGAAGATTTCACCTCCACAGCAAAATTTTATTTCAGATTTTATTCAAACCATTCATTTCTGAGTCAAAATCAATCATCAGATGTTTGGATTTTGTTGGTTTCTTGTTCATTTATGTTTTCCTACACAGTTTTGATTTGAACAAGATCATTTGATTTCTCTTCTGGCTCAATCAGAAACCTCCTTCGTGTGTTTCTGCAGCAGCTGCAACACCTCCGCTGATGTAATTAATCTAAATTACCAGATTCAGTTACCAGAAGAGTTTCCTCCTCAGCCAAAACGCCGGCGTTGTGTTCATATTTTTGCTGCTTTATTCATTTCACCATCGCCACATCGCAGCTGTAATTGAAATGAATGTTGGAGCTAAGCAGGTGCTGCCGGTCTGAGATCCCTGAGGTTAAATAAAGCGTGAGTGTGTGTGTGTGTGTGTGTTTGTGTCTGTGTTTGTGGGTAATACACCTGAAAGCCACAGGAAACAGTGCTTACATATGCATTAACTGAAACACACACACATTATAGTCCCTCTGCTCCGACGGTGATGAAGTGAAGAGTGTGTTTGAGTTTGAACATGGCCGCTGAGGAAAACCACCGGGAGAGGAAGATGAACTGGATCGGTAAATGTTTCCAGGGTGTTTGTTAAGACAGACTTATGTTATCTCTCAATGGAGACTTTGGACTTTGTCTTATTTTAATGAGATTTGAATTTAGCAAAATTTGAGATAAGAAGTTTTCAGCTTACAAAGGAGTCAGATTTTGATCTACAAGGAGGTTAAATACATAGCAAGGCCAAAAGAGGGCAAAATATGTCAGTTCATCTGACGGTGAGAGAGACCTGTAGACTCGTTAGTTAATGAGGAGTTTTCACAAATTGGATAAAGGTTTTTGAATCCTCAAACTAATTCACAGAGTTTCACTAAAGAATCAAGCAGTTTGGGAGACTTGCAGGAACTTCTTTTGTTACTCCAAACTAAAAACATCAGCTTACAGATATCTCTGAATCAAGACTCTGTAACTTTTATCAACGTCCTGAGGAACTGATTCAACCATTTGGTTCAGTTTTGGGTCACCAGGAATTCATTAATTAGTCAGTAAACCTTTCTAAATTCATCTCACTTTTAACAGTTTTCCAATATTTGCAAACATGATGAAGCTGAAATAGAAATTACTTCATAAGAGATGGAAAAGTTGGCTGAGCTACATAACATAATAAGACACCAAGGACCCAACTTTTAACTGGAAACCAGTGAAGGACATCAAAAGTACAGGGTTGTTTATATTTTAAAGTTACTCAAGCAAATGTAACTAGTTACTACACAACTGGTTATAAGACACCTTACATCCTAACAGCATTTCAGACTTTTATTTCTTCCACTGGTTGGTGTTATACTTTAAAAACCTAATTTCCACTTAAGTATTATGCAATTTATTTCAGTACAACATCCTCTCCAGCGAAATGATTACAAGATGAATAAAAGAAGAAAGTCGACCCGAATCTGCTGAGAGGCTGAAATGTAATCTGTGCTGAAAAACTGGGAAACTTTTTACTTCCAGTTTATTCCCAAACATTTCCAGAGGGCTGTTAAAGGAAGAGGTGATGCAACGAGGTGGCAAACACGCTCCTCTTCTTTCTACTTGTGGGAATTTGCAAAGTGCAGCTGTTCCTGCTGATGAGAACCCATCCAAGTGAGTTAAAACCTGTCTGGTTAGCAGCGCTGCACGGACAGCTGCGAGACATTTAATGAACCAGCTCTCTTTGAATTGGCTTCAAGGCTTGAAATAAACATGTGGGCCTTGAAAAATATTAGAATTATTTTTCTTGTATGGAACAGAAGTACAAGAATGAAAAATGTGGAGATGATAAAAGAAGGATGAGTGTTTTTCTTCTGCTCCAATGCAATGCCTGAACTTATAAATGTGTATATTTGAGCACGCATCGTTCCAGGAGAGGACAGATGGAGTATATCATGTGCTGTACAGTGTGTTTCTGCAGATTATGCCATCTGACTGACAGAAAACGAAACCATGTGAGAAATGAGGTGAAATTTGCTCCTAATGCTCAGATATTCAAACTTTTAAAGTTTTGGAAAACTTAAATTGAGATGCTTCGACTGTGTTCAACCAACTTCTGTTTTCAATAATTATTGCAGATGTATAATTAGTTTTTTTTAACCAGAATTAGAGTGAACCCTGCATCAAGCTACTATGAAACGATTAATCGTGATGAATCATTAATCACGATTCATCACAATTAATGATTAATCACGACTAACCATGATTAAGCATGATTAATCATGATAAATCATGAGTCACGATTAATCATGATTAATCGCGATTAGTCATGGCTAATCATCTTGATTAATGATGAATCATGATTAATCACAATTAATGCTCTTATTGAGCATCTTTTACAATCCAATTTATTGATTAGTTAATCCAAAAATCTTAAATAGATCAGCTCTACATGGTATTAATGTTAAGTTCATCAGAAAGGCCTGAACCTTTCATACATTGGATCAAATTATCAAGAAAACACTAAATAAATTCGATGTTGTTGCATTTTAGGGAATAACATTTTTATTTTCTTAAATTATTTGTTTATTTCTAGAACTTAAAATCTGCAGAATGTGCCAATTTTCTATCTGATTAATCGATTGTTTGAATGATAGACAGATTAATCGATAACAAAAATAGTTGTTACAGCCCTAAAGTTTCATGTTTTTGATCTAACCAGAGAAATTCCACAAATATGCTCACAGAAGCTATTTTTAAGGATACAAACTGTAAACGAATACCAAATTTTTTTTAAATGAGTTGTAGACAATCTTGTTATAAATATCTTGCAGAAAAACAAGTTAGTAGGAGTCTGAGTTTCATGTTATGAATTATAACACAGAGCCCTCCTGGTTGACCCAGGAGGCGCCAGAATCCACTTGGAGCACCTTCAGTTCCTGTCCAGAGATAATTGTGTTTGAAGTCGAGTCGGAGCCCCGTCTCCGAGCCGAGTAGCAGTCTGTCTCGAAGCGCCCAGATTTCTTTGTCTCGCTGTCTTTTTGTGTCTCTTATGTAATTAAGCAAATGAGGTTACCACGAATCGACTCCCTGAGCTCCCAAAATAGGAAGGAGGTGTTAAACGAGGTGCAGGGATTAGTGCATTGGATCAGAACGCCTCGTATGCAGATGCACATTTTCCACAGGATGAAAGGCAGACGATGTGACTTTGGAAGAGCTTTAGTTGCTTGGAGTGTTTGGCAGACAGGTTTGAGGGCTAATGAAGACAGTGCGAGCTTTCATTTAGGCTGCATGAGGAGAACTAATCGATACATGGCTCTTACTCTGTTCTAGACATGCTCCTGTCTCAGGCAGAGATCCAGCTGGTCCTTACTGTAAGTGCCATGCTTCAGGGCACTTTGGAAGAGCAAAGGAAGTTAACAGACCTCATGAAAAATGCAACCTTAGTGGAGACAAGCTCATTCATGCATTTCCTGGTGGATCACCTTGTTTAAAATGTAATGATGCTTAGATTGAGGATATTCCCTCGGCCATCGCAGTCCGTCATTGAGGGAGAGTACCATTTGATCTTCTTCCCATACCACTCAGCATTGGTTCTGGTGTTTTATTCAGGGTTTCCAAGTTGCTTTTGTGACGTATGTAGAGAGTAATCTGACCAATCAGATGGAGAGTTTACCCAGAGGGGGTTTCACATGACATGCTGGTGCATAGAAGGAGTTTTCTCCATAAAAGTCCAGTAGACTTGGTTCGATTGGGGACCAAAATCACAACATTTGTTACATTTTCAGCTGGTGTGCCTCGCTTTCACACTTCAATGTCAAACTCTTTGAAAAACCTGTTTCCCTCCTCACTTGTGGGGACGCTGCACCAAAAACCACTGAAGAAAATGACATAAAACCTCTGAAGAAGACACTGAACGCAATTTCCATCTTCACAAAATGTAAACATTTTGTGAAGCCGGAAGTTGAAGAGAACTCCGGTGCGGTTCGAATGCTACATATCAAAGTGGACTACAATTCAGGGCATTCTGGATAAAAACAATGCATGACTCTAGTGCCTGTAGACAAAATTACTGGCGGCTACCAAAGAATAAAACAGAAACAACTTATACAACCGATAAAGTTTGATGGCGCTCCATTTTAGTAAACTAAAATGGATTACCGTCAAATTTTAGTGGTTGTAGAATTTCTCTTTTGTCTTTGGTAAAAACCACAAGACATTTCTCTCACTTACCCTAGACTTTTGCATTTGTTTTGGTTTTATTTACCCAGAATGCTCTGCGCTGTAGTCCACTTCCGCTTAGCATATGCATGCATTCGAACAGCATCAGAGCTCACTTTAATCAAACAAGATCTAGGTTTGTAGGCGGACCAGAGTTTGCTTTTTTGGTCACATCTCCCCAAGCCAACCGGACTTTCTTCACAGATTAAATCGGACTGAACATGGCTGGTGTGAATGCAACCTGAGTTTAGTTTGATAAAGTCCAGTATCATGAATCTGGAGCTTATTTATGATGCAGGACACTAAGACTACTCCTCTTTCCCAACAACAACGTTTCTCTATGAAGTTTGTGGGCCTTTATATCATATGTATGTAAGTAACTTTTGTCTTATTTCAGTATTACTGAGATATTTACACGAGAAGCTAAATCTTAAACTTGATTACAGAACTGCTGCTGAATGCTTTGTGATGTGACTACAATGTGAAAAAACAAGAAAACTAAGAAGCAGAGAGAATATTTTCCCCTCCAGGATTCAGTTTCACGAGTGGACAGATGCTGTGAAAATCCGGTCTTGTCACAGATGCAACAGATTTTACAACCAACCAACACATGGTACAGTAAACGGTAAGTTGAATTTCATCCACCATCTGAGCTCCCCACACCGAGTCTGAAACATGAGATTCCTTCGCCCTTCAGTGTAGGCATCCATGAATCCACCACAAATCTTTCAGTGAGAGAACAGACGTTTGGCTTTTATTTCAACACTGGACAGACACTTATGCTTTCTCACTTTGGCTTTAGTAGCAATGAAGAAAATATTCAAGAATAGAACTCCAAGCTGATCAATCTATCATGGATCAAGAAGAATCTGTCACCATTACATCCATCCTACTTTCCACATCTCACAAATCAAATCAATCCATCCCAGCTTCTTAATTCAAATTCCCTTCATTTCACAAACTCCATAAACAGAAAGTATCTGTCTGCAGGAAGAGATCATGATCAACCAAACTGAATGCAGGCGTGCCTCAGGGTTGTATACTCAGTCCTTTGCCCTTTTCTTTACTGATGGTGCTTCCCAGCATCAACACAATCAGTAACAATGATCAGAACAACAATAATATATAAATATACTGTCCAAAAACTAAATCAGTGGATTAGAATGTGTCAAGTTCAAGGGTAGGGGGTGATTATTTATTATTGTTTTGCTTTGTAAGTTCTTCACATGTGTCATATCTGCAAAAACTAAAATAAACCATCACTCCTCCTACACTGTGCTTGCCATATTTTGGGCTGAAAGGCATTAACTATGGCCAAATATTTCTACTTTGGTCTCATTTCTCAAAAGGACATTGTTACAAATGTCTTTTTGTACATTCAGGTGTTTCAGATGGAGATTTCCTCTTACCAATCTTTTAAACAATACCTTTGCTGAGTCTTTTTCTAAATGTTCTTTCAAGATATGTTGAGTTTTTGTCATTTATGTGGTCAATAAAAAGTCTATATAATTTGGAAATGGTTTTATAACCCTTCTAAAATTGATGAGCAGTGCTTTGCACTTTAAAAGCATTGACTGTGTGTACAGTTTCCACATAACTATAGTTGAAACAGGAACAGCTTGATTCAGGTTGTATTTTTTTTTCGGACATTATTTCTCCCTTCTAACACAGCAGCAGCACATTCAGTCGTATCGGAGGATAATTTTAAGAGGTGTCAAAACAGTGGTGAGATGATGAATAAGACATCTGACTGGAAGCTGAGTGTTCGATCAGATCCATTAGAGGATGTTTGGGGGATTTTAGCCTCAGATGTACCGATCGATGTTTACTGCAGTGCCTGACGGCCCGGGGATCCTTTTGTTTGCTAAAAACAAGCCTTCATCTTTCATTTAGGCTTGCAGAGCTGATCGATTGAGCTGGGAGTCGGTGACATCGAACCTGGCCACTGTCTTCCACTCTTCCCAGCTTCACAGAGACGGAGATTTCACTGCAGTCACAGGGCTGCCAGGAAAATGGGATTATCTGGCATAAATGCCAGCAAATGGGAGAGGAGTATTTGTAGTCACAGACTTCAATGAGAAAATCTTTAGGAATGAAATCTCTTACAGTTTTTGTTTGTTTTTGTTTTGTTTCATTTTTGCTTGAAAGTACCCTCGAGCCTAGCATTTAATTACTGACTACTGAGCGGCATCAGGACGCAGCTGCATTGAGCAACTTCTTAACATGAAAGGAGGTTTTTCTTTTATTTACACCAGCTGTGGACTGAAAAATGTGATTTAAAGAGACAACAGAGACCTAAAATGCTAAATGAAAAACACAGCTTTGTAGAGAATGCTGGAGAGCAACAAAGAAACTCAAAAAGATGTCAAATAAAAACAAGAGTTTTTTGGCGTTGCAGGAATCAAACCCTTTCATTTTGGTTGTTTTCAGTATGATTTTGAAGATTTATCTCTGGTGTGGTTGTACGTTTTCTTTATCAGCACCCCAATTTTTAGTTTCCAAAACATATTTTACACACAGTCAGGCTTAATGTCAATCAAAACCGTAGACTCAGGTCTTTATTTATCGGTTCCAATTTTTCACTTCTGGTCAAAATATCTTTATAACATCAGAAAGAGCAAAACATTTTACCAGGCAACGACTCATTCATGTCCAAATTACTTGGACTTGTAAAGGTCTAGGGTCAGCTAACGTCTTTGCAGACCCCACACATCCTGGACACAAATTGTTTAGACTTTTACCTTCCTTTAAACACCTTGGGATCCTGGATAAGGATAAGAAGAGCATGGAAATGGATGGATCGACTTCGGAAAAGCCAAGAATAAAACCAAAAATCAATTAGAATTTGTCCTATGTTCAGCCTTTTTGCTTCCTTCAGAGTGTTGGTGAGAGTCGTCCATGTCTGCTCAGGCAGAGCAGCGATGTTTGCTGTTGAGTGAAGAAACCAATGATGAATCTGCTTCAGGTAGAAAACAGAGAAATTCCTCAAGGTCCTCCTGAACAGGAGCCTTTTTCCAGATGTCTACCTCGACACGCCTGATGGATTAGTGTGCTTGTATCTTCATTAGGCTGCAGGGTTAAAATCTAACCAGTCAAATTGCTCATTTAATTATGAGACTTATTGGAGGATTGATTATAATTAGAGCCGCCTGATGGGAAGTTAATATCCGTCAATTAGCACAAGATAACGGCGTAACGAAGACGAAACGCCGCTCGAGGTTTTCCCCCCGCTGCAGCGGCGGATGACAGAGATTCCAGGCTGGCCTCAATCTGTCTTCAAGAAGACGTAGATTTGAATATTAAATACCTTTTTTTCCTACAAAAGGAGAACAGTTTCTCTCCTGGGAGACTCGCCTTAACATTGTGTACTCTTTTGAAGCAGCTGCTCCTTTTTATACTCAGGCTTACGTTTACATGAAGAGCTGCCAAGAACAGTGAAAACTCATCGTTTCCTGTCTGCTGTTTAATAGTCGAGGAACATCTTACAATTCAAGGCTTTTAAAATTTAAAGATTTGCCACAAACCTTGTATCTATTTTATTCTGCTTTATTTAACCTTTAACTTAACAGGAATGATCCTGCTGAGATTGAAAATAGATTTTTTGTGATGGACTCAAACCAAAAAGTCGTTTTACGTCAAAGCTTTCAGCTCCGATAATCAATAGTCATACTTTTAATGTGTTTGTTTTGGTTGAATTTACCCAGAATTCCCGGAGTTTACTTCAATCGAACCCAAACCTTGTTTTGTAGAATTAGGTGTTTTGGTTCACATCAGAGTATTATTTTTAAAGATAGAGGGGTGTACAAATTTTTTTCACACAGGCTCAAAAAGGCCAATTGAAAGTACTTTTAGGCGATAAAGATTATATATTCTTCCATTGTAGATCTGAGACATAAACAAGGTTTCACATGTATTATTCAAAGAAATATTCCTTAGATGAAGTTGAAACGGCCCAGTCAAAGTTCAGAAGTATCTAAAGATCACTAGGAGGCTATGAGGACATATTTTTTACAAAGGCTACTGTATTTATCATTGTTTCTGTATTGTTTACAGTCTCTTAAGACGCTTATAGTTTAGTTTGCCTCCTGAGATGAGTTGCAGTGTTGATAATCTCCTCTTTATTGCAAAAACGTTCTTTGGAACGTGCATTTGCAGGCTTCTGAGTTCAGCTGTCTGTTCCATCTATGTTGTCAACAAAAATGAAGAAAATCAGGATTTTCAAAATGTGCCCAGGAGATTTTCTCCAGTTACACAACAACAGTTTTTGAGACCAGATGACATTGTTCTCTGCGTAGCTGGGAAGGAGGAAACCAGCTTCCAGGCCTGATTTTTTTAAGTCCCCACAGACTGTGGTTGTGCAACAGGTGAGGGAAGTCAGCTGCAGTGTGAAAGCGCCTGTGGTCGACTTAATACGCTGCAAAATATGGCGATAAGCGTCGGGCATTCGCAGCGGGCCGGTGGGTTTGGACCGGTTACACCCTCAGACCGCAAGACAACACGGACGGATAACCACTGATCTGAGAGCAGGCGGTGGGGGGCAAACACAAAAACAGCCTCCAGACTTTAATTTGGACAGAATGTAAAGTCTGGCTTTGGTTTTTATTGTCAAAAACCAGCAAAGCAAATGAAAATCAGTGGAGAAACTTTTCACAGGAGGCAAAAAGAGCTGATGCATGCAGAACAAGGGGAATAAACATTTAGCACATTTGAGTTTTTAATTAACTCTCTTACTTCACTGCATTTTGTTTTTCAACATTGTACTTTGTTGAAAACAGTTTTTCAACAAAAACAGTTTTTTCAACTGCAAAAACACAAAATCTTACCAAGTATGTTTTCTCTAGTTTCTTGTGCAAATTTCTTATTGCACTTGAAATGAGTGAAAGCTAACTTACAAGTAGCTTTTCAGCAAGATATAGAAGCTTGGTTTAAATCATCCATCCATCCATCCATTTTCCTACACCCTTGTCCCTTAATGGGGTCGGGAGGTGCTGGTGTCTATCTCCAGCTGGCGTTCCGGGCGAGAGGCGGGGTACGCCCTGGACAGGTCGCCAGTCTGTCGCAGGGCTGGTTTAAATCAATAATTCATTAATGTTGATTTTTAAAAATTAGTAGATCCACTTATAATAACACATTTTCCCATAAGTGAAATAATCCGCCATTGGAAAGTAGATTTTCATAAAAAATAAGGATTTATTAGCTTAAACAAGCTCCTACATGTTTGTTAAAAGTTACTTGTAAGTTAGTTTGTTGTATTTTAAGTGTAATAAGATATTTGGATTAGTATGAATGTTTTTGCAGTATGAATTTAAATTAATTCTGACTGAAAGCCAGAACATCTTATCGCTTTGCCATTTAGAAACACATCAGCCTCTTCACTTTTAGTGTTAACCTCAGAAGTTGACACCAAAATTACATAAAAAAAGCATTTTTCATTTTTTCCTGTTAAACTTTCCCTCTTGGTTCCCTGATCTTTGGACGTGTTGGAAACACAGTAATAGTTTCTTCATCCAGACAAACTTGTTTTTGCACTTATCGAGATTTTCATCATGTAAAGGAGACACAAGCCGTTAGCTGCTGGATCATAGGGGAATGAAACAGGACTTTTCAGATCTGATCCGGCAGCAGATGTGGGTTCCTGGAATATGCAGGGCAGATTAAGATTGAAAAAAAGGAAGAATATACTTCTGCTAAAAAAAACCTCAAACATTTTTAGATTCATTTTAGAAAAGATCTACAAAATTCTAGTTTTTTTCTAAGAATTTTGAGTGTTTTTTTTTTAGCAAATATTCAAAGTTTCAAACTCAGAAATGTCCAAGTTTTTTTTTTTTTTTTTTACTAAGAAAGTTCTGGTATTACTCTCAAAATTTTTGACTTTTTTTCTATCAAATCTTTGACTTTTCTAGATAATTTTCAGAAAATTCCAATTTTGTTTTCTAAGAAATGAAGTCGTAGCAAATGGTTTCCTGAAATGTGTGGAAGATGCCAACTGATGATTTCAGATTTAATCTTAAACTGATTAAACTTTCCTTTAGTGTTGCTGCACCCTCAGATGATTCATCGCTTAAAAACACAACAGCATGAATGAAATTATTCCAATTTTCATGCGCTTTGAAGATCTCAAAACCGCTCAACGCTTGTCTAACCAGCAATAATCCTCGTTTTCTAGCAAATATCCACATATCGACGTCCACATGTGGCATCTGCAGCCGTGATTCGCTATTTACAACAGGCATCAACCTTGATCTGCAGCCAAAAGCCAGACAGGCGCCACACACCAGCACACACACACACACACACACACACACACACACACACACACACACACACACACACACACACACACACACACACACACACACACACACACACACACACACACACACACTCCTCTCTCTCTCTCTCCAGAGCAGTGGTCTGAGGCCAGCCTCCAGCTCTTCCTTGCCTGTGCCAGCTCTGTAGTTGCTGCAAACACGCTGCTAGAGAGAGAGAAAGAGACAGAGCGTCAGCCAAGACGGTATCTGATCCGACCATCGCTTCACGCAGTTAAAGCGCAACAATCGTCTTCTGCAGAGATCCTGCGCGCCTGGTGGAGGGAGGCTGCTGGCTTGTTAGAGGGAGCTCCAACCGAGACCAGATGCTTCAGTGAGTTAGGCCTGCAGCATCTCCAGAAGGCTCAACTGTAGATATTTGTTTGATTACACTCACTGACGAAAAAGTCAAGCAGCCAGACGGAGCGACGCAAATGAAACAAAACTATTCAGAATTTGAGCATTTGCACTTTTTTGTGCTGGCTTTGTTGAAGAAATGAGCAAAAAAGCCACAGATTATACTGATTTTGGTTTAATTCTATGTAAATCTCTAAAACAGGGTAGTTCAAATTGTGGCGCGAGGGCCATTTGTGACCCTCGGACTGATTTTGAGCGGCCCCCAACTGAAATTAAAAAAATGATGCAAGTTTGGCCCATTCAGCACAGGAGACTATTAATTTGTAATCAGAGTAAAATTATTACATAACATAATGGAAAATGTAAAGTATTTTCAGTTTAGTTTCTAGAGAAAATATCTTAGTACACTTGAAATGAAACTAAACTAACTTAATATATATGTGAAATAATCTAATGGAAGATGTAGCTTTTCATCAATATTAATGAATTATTGACTTCAAACAAGCTCCTGTATCTTGCTGAAAGGTTACTTGTCAGTTTTGTCTTATTTCAAGTGGAAACTAGACAAAAATACTTGGTTTGTGTTCTTGCAGTGTGACAGGAGGTGTCAAAAGTACAGAACAACATGTGAGAGCGTCAGTATAAAGCAACACTACGAGCGCTTTAACCTGAATAAATAACTCATGAGCTGGATGGCATTGATGAGATTTCTGCCTTTAAAGGATTTATTTCTGTTTCACTTGCTTCTTTTTCTTCTTCTTTGACCCGTTTTCTCAGAATGCTTGAAAGCCGAGTTTTTCTTGGTACCGAGTCGCACATTCGCATTTCCCTTTAGTGATTTTACATGAGCGTGGCACGGCGTACAGCAGCGACACCAATCATATCAGCATTCGAACAGCTGCCCACTTAACCTTCTTCCGACTGAGCGGAGACGGCGGCCGCTCTTCTGTCGGTCGGTGAAATTTTCATGGGCTGAACGTTGGGTTCATGTCAGGGTTAAACTGTCTGAAAACACAGAGTTTGAAGCTGAGTGAAGCTGACAGCTGCTCAGCATCCCTCCTGCAGCATCCTGGCACACCGGTGACCTCAAGAGCTGCGTCTGTGACCTGAAAGCACGGACCGCAGATTTGCAACTTCTCTGATTTTATCGGGGTTTTTTATTGTAATTTACAGGTGAATTTCCTCATTAGGTTTGCATCTCTTCACTTCTGAATTCATTATCTTCCCCTATGAGTCTAATTTGAGCTGTTAAACATTTCCAGGGCTGTTTTGTACATGGAGGAGGAAGTTTAATCTGATCTGACAGCGCTGCCTTTAAGTGGCTCTAAGCCCAAAAGCTACTGACAGTTACTGACACTAGTGATTCAGCTGGAGGATGCAAAAAAGTTGGATGTAAACACCACCTGTGACTTGAGAGCCACAAAAAAATCCTCCCGACTCCCAGGATCATCAACACTTATTCTGGACTGCCAGTCAAATAATCGCTGAGAGGCACAAATCTGATCTGATATGAAAACAAAGATGCTTGTTTTTTAATTCGCACCATCCTCGGTTTCACTCTTTGGGATTCTGCCAGGTCAGCTGAAGTGTAAATAAATGCTTGCAGGATGTGTCAGTATATTTTGGATCACTTTCTAATTTTTTAAATTTTTGTAGCCCTTTGAGGTCAAAATACAGCTCTGAAAGAAATTCAGAAACTACTGAAAATGATCAGTTTCTCTGATTTTACATTTTATATTTCAGTAAATTTAACATTATTCTTTTATTCTATGAAGTTCTGTCTCAGAAACTCCAAGCAAAAATTTGAGAAAATGAGAAATGGTTTAAAATAACAAAAAAGATGCACTTTCAGGTTAAAGCGCTTTCAGACCTCAAATAAAGCAAAGAAAACAAGTTCATATATGTTTAGAAACAACAATACTACTTCTACTATCTGAACTTTTGAAAGCTCCACAGAGTGTTGATGGAGTTGTAATCTTCAAACTTTAAGAATAATTTCACCATAAATCATCCTGATCCTCCTTGTAAAGGAAAAAATGTATCCTGGATGGACAAACTAGTCACAAATATTGGCAAATGCAGACCAGAGGAATCAGGATGATGGTAAAAATTGATAATTTAACACCAAGATGGAACAGAAAATATTGTAGGATCTGACAATGTGTGACTGAAACTGGGGATGACTGAATATAATTTCAGCAAAAAGCTGAAAAGAATTTAAAACACAACTGTTATGTTCTACTTTCATTTAAAAAAATGTGACATATAAAACCAAAAAGTGATATTGAAATGAGATACTGTCTTTAGCACCTTATTTTGAGGAATTTTATTGAATATTTTTGATTTTTTTTACTTTTGTTTTCAATTAAGGAAAAAACCCACCAAAATCAGGTTTGAAAATTTAAAAAAACAAAATCCCGGATTACCTGTTTCCGGCCAGATTGTTGCAGTTTGTCGTATCAGAACGATAATCTCTGAGTCATTGAGTCATTGGACGTCCAAACCAAGGCCCATCTGACCTTGAGATGCTCCTTTGTCCTCATTGTTTCATCCCAAACCTGCACATGTTCCACTCTGTGGCATACGTTGCTGTGAAAGCTCGTGCCAGAGAGCAGGGGATTGGCCTGCGATGACGTAGTGCACCTGATGAATACATCCTGCTCCTCCTCCTCCTCCTCCTCTTCATCTAGGCAGCCGGCCAGGCACCATGATCTCATACGTCCTTGGATTAAAAAAAAAGGGGGGGGGGGGGGGGGTAGGTTTGGCAATCTTTCATTCTTAAGTAGCCCCTTGACAAATGAAATGGATCTGAGCCATTTTTTCAAAAAACATTATAGAGAATAAAAGCCTTGCTCTGTTGGACTCTACCACCTCTACATGTTGGGTTCAGGAAAGCTAATTTCTATAATGACAGTAGATGCAGATGATCATACATTAGAAAATTACATTCAGTGCTACACCAAATAATTACTCCTAAATGAGAGTAGGAGAGGTTTAAACAACACACTGCTCATTTAAATAAACTTATATCTGCAATAGTGTAGTATTTATAAAGGCACAACACTGATGATAAATTCTTAAAGATGACATAAACCAATTAAACTAACAATGTTTTGATAAATACTGCCATCTGGTGGCTCGATATTTAAATTGCACTACAATTGCATCATGACTGTTATTGTGTATTTTACAACATGCAGGAAATAAAGAGGAAGAAATAAATTAATGTTATGTGATGCCTCCACCTAGTGGTCATATTAATTACGACAATAATAAAAAAATGTAGTGAAACAGAGATCATAATTTAAATACTGTTTATTTTTGCCTTTAATATTTATTTGGATATAAAATATATCTTCTCTTGTTTGCTGTATTTATTTTGTTTTGCAGACTTGCAATTGAACTAAACACACTTTATTGCAACAGTTCGGTTTTCATGTGTCTTTATTGACTTGATTGATTTCTTTTTGGCACTAGTAGCCTTTATTGAACAAGATAGTCAAGAAATAGCGTGGAGAAATGTCAATTTATTATCACTTCTATTTATTTTTCCAATGTAAAATTTCTTTATTTCTTTCGTTTGTTTATTGTGCTATGTTTTATCAAGTAAAGTATTTTTGAACTGTTTTATTGCTGAAATGTACGATATAAATACACGTTCTTGACTTGAAACAACTAGTCCGAGACTGGGACTCGAATCCAGGACAAGCGACTTCAGAACTATATCGTCCGCGCCTAGTGCGCATGCGCAACTAATTGATCATCCTTTTCGTCGATATTTGTTTTTAAAACCCCTTTAAAAATATTACAGACGAAACTATAGTAATAATAATAGTTGTCACCATCATAAAATTAAACGCTTTTTAAATTTTATTTTAATAAATATTTTTCTGTGAAATATGTCGTCATCAAGCCGAAGGTACGATCCAGTGGACACGTGTGCAGACCTAAGGTACAGTTTTAAATTTACGGTATCTAAAATATAATTTTTCTTTATTTACCCAGAGTCTGGAGTCTCATTATGACTCCCTTAGCTACATTATATTCACGATAAAGAGGTGATTTGCAGTAAATGTGTTTGTTTGACCTTTTAAATGTTAAAAAGTTATGCTAACTTAAATTTAACCCGCATTTTTCTTTAGGTGCTCGAAATAATACAACCAATTTTACAGATTAATAATTTTAGTGGGAATTCAGATTTGACAAAACCCCCACTAAATTCAGTTTTAACAGAAGTCCATTCATGCAGAATTTTAATTTGTTTTGTTAAAGCTGAAATTACATATTTGATGTTTGAGTGAAAACTGACCACTGTCATGGGAGCAAAATATTATTATAAAATACAAACAAAAATGTACATATCAATTTTTAAATGAATATAATCTAACATTGATTAAAATATTGTGCAACCGCAAAGATATTTCAACTGTGGAAATAATTTAATTATGGAAACTCGGAAAGACCAAAAAGTTGGAATATGTGAATAAAACAATTATGTTTCAGGCGATATAAATTATCATTCGTTCTCCTAGTTTTAAGCTAATGTGCATTTAGCTTAAAACTAAATAGATATTAAACAGACACTTCTTTTAGGATACAAAACTGTCTCTCATGAACATTTTATGTTTGCAGCTTTATTTACTTTTTCAAACTGAAGCTTAAATCAATAAAGCATTTTGTTTAGGATTTAATCTTGTAAAAAGCACAGATGCATTTTTGCTTTTTCTTTGTAATTGTTAAATGTAATGCTGCAGCTCACTGCTCCCCCTGCTTTAAATAATAATAAAGCTTTTCTAATCAGTATGAAAATGTCAGCTTAATTACTTTAAGTTGAGATCCCAGAAAATTAAATAAAGCTTCAAAAACACAAGAAATAGGGTGAGCAAGGAGGTAGTTAATTTGTGTTTTTGTTGCAGATCTGCAGTGGACTCCCAGATGAATGGGATCTGGATGAACCAAACTAGTGCAGCTGCACGATTCTCTTCCCAATATCTTGGCTGACGACCTTTGACCTTCCAGTCATGTCAAACCAGAGAGCAGAGTGTTTCAGGTGTGGCCTTAAGATATATCTAAATGTGCCTCCAATTAACTCAAATGTCTCAGTTAACCTATCAGAAGCTTCCAAACTATGACATCATCGTACCAAGAGATGATGTCATGTTTTGGTAATTCTAATCAACCCAGACAAAAATAGTTTGGTCTGATTAATTAAAATTTAGTAACAAAAAAATAGTATGTGAATTTTGATTTGTTGTGTGTAAATCTCTGGTTTTGACCATATAATTATTACTCTTTTACTCTTTGTTAAGAGCATTTTTACTTCACCCCAATTGACTGTTCAACAGGAAAAACTCTTGATAAAGTCTGCTGCTGGTGGGAATTGTAAAAGCAGATTTTTTTTCTTCTGTTTTGTTTTGTAGATTTATAGATTATTGCTGTGGTGAGGTCAAACATCAACAATCCTTCAGTCACTTTAAACACAATAGGTAAGAAATAGAACTGGATTTATGTTATTCTCCTGATGAAATGGGTTTGGTTTAGGCTACCCCTTGGGTCTATTACGGTACAGTTTCAAAATGAAGTTTATTGAAATTTTACAGCTCAAATATTGAAATTTTAATGCTGTTGTGTCATTTTTTTAAATGTAAATTTTGTGACAAATTAATTCAATTTAAATTTTCTATTTTACATTTCCAGTCTTTCTTAATTATTTGTTGTTGTTTTTTTACCAAATAAATAATTTCATTTTTATTTTTATTTTTAATGAAAAAAAATAACAAAAGCAAAATTCTGAGCGTTTTTTCCGAACGGAATAATAGAAAAACTGTCTTCAGTCAGAGGCTTCTTCAGATTGTACAACAGACTGCTACAGGAGGCCATTCCTGCCCACATTCACTAATATTCTACAGTTCTGCAAGAACTCTTTAATTAAATAAATTACAGCATTTAATTTTTCTTTGGGATCAATCAAGTATTTTTAAATTTGTGTACAAATTCATGTACATATAAAACCAAAAGTGAACTTTTTTTTGTGACTCAAACAAAAGTACGTAAAACTACTTCAAGGCAAATGTGCATTTAGGTGCATGGAGCAAAATTATGGAATAAGAAGAATGATGTTGTTTGCAACTTATATTGTTAATTTAACGTATGCAACCAGAAAAAACCGAGAAAGCAACAGGTTTGTGGAAGTTTTTTTTTTTTCTGCTCCTTTTTCACGCATGTCGAGTAAGTCTTAAAAGAGAAATATCTTGCAGTAAGAACGCTTGAAATGAATAAAATGATCTTCTTCCTTATCCTTTTATAAAATCTATCCCCGAGTTAAAGTGCCGCCGTCGTTCTGAGTGTTGAATCCAGTCAGGCCCACAGGGGGCGATCAACAGGACAAAGAATCGACAGAGTTTCTTTCCTCCGCAGCGCCGCGAATGCAGAATGTCTTCACGTAGAGAAACGCAGACTAAGTGAGATGTCAGATTTGAGCTCCACATTAAACATGTAACAACAGTTTAAGGATACAATCCATCACTGCTGTCCTGGATCACATCAGAACTGGGGGGAGAAAACCTGCCTGCCTGCCCGGCTCATCATTTTTCACTGCATTAGATGACAAATAAGTGGTCATTCATCAATAACAGTGGATGGAAGCTGAAGTGATTTATTGCCTTTATAGCAATAATTGGGACGGCTTTGTGAAGACGACGATGATGATGGAGCCCTGTGGTCAGTCAGGCAGAAAGAAGAGAGAGAGAGGGAGAGGAGGAAGTAGATTGAAAAACGGGGGAGAAGATACGGCAGGATGGAGGGAGTGAGGAAGGTGGAGCAAAGAGGAAGAAAGGTTAATGAAAAGTGACGGCGGCTAAATGAAAGGAGAACTGGTAGTTTTAGGAAAATGTATTCCAGATTTCTTCTGTTTCTGCTTCAACATCTTGATGTGTAACGACGGGACTTGACAAAATGTAAATAAGACCTTGTATTTCTGTGTTTTAATGATGTGTTGTACAAATAAACTTGATTGATTATGCAGTGTTGAAATGCTATGAGTTTTCATTACTAAAATTATTTACTCTGTGTGTGAAAATCAACTGTGGTAACTTGTATTCAGTCTTTTACTTCACTGCGGACTAATTTTGACCCACTCCTCTTTGCAGAATTATGTTTATTCAAGGTTATCTCAGCTGGACTTTGACTAGACCACTCCAAAGTGCAACTATATTTGAAATCATTTGGATACAGTTTTACTTAAACAACTGCATCTTGTTTTTATCGAGGTTATCTTTTTCTGCTATTAAAATTAGCTTCAAACATTTTAGCGTCATTTAGCTGCAGAAAAACCAAACTTGTGTTCATAAATTACGTCTAAAGTGGGCGCATTTCAGAAGCAGCACTGCTCCCTTCCTCTTATTACCTTGTGGCTGCTCTGCCATCGACCACCTCTCAGCTCATGATGGATTCCTCCAACCTGATAATCCTGCTGAGCTGAAAGACGTGAACACCCTGCAGTCCTTTTATTGATCGATTGAGAGGAAAGTCCTGGTCTGATTACCACCTTGGCGTCATCCTGACAGAGGCCTCTCCATCATCTACTACAAACTGTTCTTCTGGGACTGTTCTGGGTCAGGTTTGAGCTAAAACATGAGCCGTGAAGTACTAATCCAAAGGTCATGCTGGTAGTCATCCCTTATTGTTTGAATTAATCTCAGACTGGATGGAACTTGCAGGTTAATTAGCCACCCACTGAGTTGTTTGAAAGGGGATAAATGTTTTATTTTTGGTTATTTGGACACATTTCTAGGGTTTTTATGGTCCACAACAAAAATATCAAGCTATAAGAAAAATAACTACTTTTATTGGAAAGATTTGACTAGAAAAGATACGACTGATTGGTAATTTAAGCAGGTTTGGCATCCTTAGAAGGTCTGTATTGTAAAGATACTATGACTACAACTTGGGTAAATATTTTCTTAAACCATTCTTTACAGACATTCTGATTATTCAAAGGGTTATTGTAGATGGTTATTGCTGTAGACAGGAAATATCTTATGTAGCAGTCTGTATTGCAGCGAATTTGAAGATACCTCTGACTGAAGACACTATTTTTCTACCATAGTTTATGAAGAGGAGGCTCAGGGTTGCCCATAATTTTATTGATATTTATGTAAAATCCTTCTTTTTTGCTTAAGCTAAGATATGCCACGCTTAACATAATGTAGGTAAGATAAGCTATGCTAAACAAGTGAATAAGCTAATAATTCACATGTAGGCTAAGAGAATAAGCTAATTTAACTTGGAAAATCAATGTAAGTTAGTGAGAGGTAAACTGATGTTCATGTAATATAATTAAAGGTAAATTTAGGAATGCAAAGCTAAACTATGGTTTGGGAAAAAATATGCCAAGGTAATATGCCGTCCATATACCTAAGCAAAGTTATATGGATGACTGATCCTACCAGAATTGAAAATAAATAAATGAAGAAATTGAACATTTTTGTGTGTTTTTCAAGGAAAAGTTCCAGAAACTTTGTGCAGATTTGTTGGGATCTGATTATGGCTCAGGCCAGTGGTAGAAACACCCACCTGAGTACCTTCAGGTAAAAAAGTGTGAGGAAAAGTAAAAGTTGATAAATAAATGTGGAAATTATTGTGAAAATAACACTTATTTATTTTCAAATGTATTTCTCTTAATTGTTTATTTACAGTTTTATTTCTTCATTTATGGATGTATTTGTTACCTCATTTATTTATTTATTGTCAATTTTGACAGGATTAGTCCTCCATAAAGGGATGCCGGACACACTGACTTTGGAGAGTGAATACTGGAAAATCTCCTGCAGGAAAAGAAACGCTGTGGTTTCCAAGAACCACTGGACTCTCAAAACGGTGAGGTAAGCAACATTAAACAGGATAAACAAAATCCAGCGAAACAACTTGTTTAATCTGTCAAATTTTTGAAGTAAGAAGTAAAATTTAATCTAAAATACTGTCTCTTTTATGTCAAACTGTGAAATAATTAGTGTTTTTTTATGAAAACACCCAAAGAAACTGAAACATTTTGACAAAGTCAGTTTATTTGTGCAGCACATTGAAAACTTTGAGATGTACAGAACACTGCAAAATAGAATAAAATATCCATTTTCAGTTCTACGCAAAGTTACAATAAACACTCAGATTTGAGTAGAATTAAAAAGCAATGAAAAGTTATAAGCATTTTTCTTATTTGCATGTCTTTCTACAGTTTTATTTGATTTATGGGACATTCAAGAGCCTGTAGGAAGTACGAGATCCTTTGAAAAATCATTTTAGCAGCTTATATGAACCCTTAAAATCTTAAAACCTGCCTTATAAAGAACAGAAAGCTGTATAAATAAATCCTGTTTACTGCTCTTCTTCTGCTGGTCTTCTATGTTTTTAATTCCTATTAAACCCTGATACTTGACATAATTTACAGTGGCATATTTTTTGTATATTTACTGCCGTTTTTCTCATATTATTTTTTTTATCGCACCTCTTGTTTGAGTGTTTAACAAACTTGGTTGCAATATGAGATTTAGAACAAACTAGTACAGATATTTAGCAAAATAAAGAAGTTCTAATGTGTTTGGACATAATACATTTCAGCACTTAATTTCCATTCATTATAATCTTAAAAAGTTTTACATGGGAGTTGGTGAAAACTGCAGAAACCCTGAGTTAAGTCAGCTTTGATTTGGACGTGCTTAGTTTGAATCTTCTTGAATCAGTTTAGTTTTAATCCCATTTCTGATCAGCATCACCAAATTACATTCAAACCTTCTTATGTTTTGGTTCTGCTGCTGCATTTTTACTTAAATCTTCTCACAAGGTGAAAAAACATTTAAGAAGTTTAGAATATTTTGTACAATATTCTGACTTCCCATTCATGTTTAATCTCTTTTGATACATTCCCTCCAACTTACCTCACTGTTTTCCTCCTTTTCTACATTTTTTTACCTTCTCTGCCCTCAGTGTCATGCGGACTTCCCTGCAGATCACGATCTCCTCTCTTCTGCTTCTCCGACTTCTGTAATTCACTTCGCTTTCCCCTTCCTGAGTAATTGAAGTAATTTCCCACCTTGGCTATGATGAATGTGTCCCGCACCACCGCCGTGCCCTTCTACTTTAGTCGGCCTAATTAAAGAAAACATTCCATGATTGCCTATTTTTTCTCGAGCGTGACAACCTATTATTCTCCCCAGCACCTGATTAGAGAGTTATTATGCTTAGATTTAGATTGATTTAACCAGGCAGCCTAATAAAAGACTACTTGAGTTGTGATTTAAAGTAGGGGAATTGCAGGTTTTTGAGCCAGTCACGCTGCGTAATTGTTATTACTCGTTCATGATATGGAGGGTGTTGAAATTGAATTAGAAAATTAGAAGGTCACTCCGCGAACAACAGGTGACATTTTGGGACCTTCCTAGGCCGATAAAGCTGTCAGGAGGAGAGACGTTCCAGCGCAGATTTGTCCGCAGTGATAAATCACAACCTGACATATTTCTATCAAAGCAAGATTAATCTCTCCATCAGCCACAGAAAAGCGCCTCATAATCATTGGCGAGGATTGGATGCAAAATGAATAAATTGACTGGTGTTTGTTCAGCGGTGAGCTGACCTCAGCTGAGAGCCGAATGAATCCGAAGCAACAGAAATCTATCAGATTTGATTTTTGTGGTCAGTTTCTACATTTTGGTGGAGAAGTTTATGGAAAGCTTATTTAAAAGTTATTATTAACTGACTAGTAACTGGATTAAAACCCTTTATCGTCCCAATTCTCTGTAAGACCGTATGAGCGGCACTGGATCACTGAAATTTTGGAAAGTGTGTTGCCAAGTTATGATTTTACCTTTCTGGTTTTTCAGACATCTTTCCATGTGTGTGTGGTGTTTCTGTACCTTCACAATCAATTTCAGCATTGCTCGAAACGTTTAAATATCATATTTTCCGGACTATAGAGCACACTTCACTATAAGCCGCATCTGCAAAGTAAAAAAAAAAAATAAATCTGGAAATATGCATATAAAAGCTGCACTGATTCTACAAGCCACATGGTGTGGGAAAAAAAATAGCAGCTTATAGTCCAAAAAATTTTAATTTCATCAGTTTTTGGGTAATTAGGATTTTGTTGGAGTAATTAAAATGGAGACATTTTGCTTACAATATAAGGTGAGGGAAAAAGAGTATTCAGTTCTCTCACTTAAAAAGATGAGAGTTCTGAACCACAATATATATTTTTCTAAAGTACTGGTTCCAAACTGACACTAGGCATTTTTTGAGCTCTTTATGCTCTCTATCTGACCAGAGAACATTTTAAGTTTAGGGGATGTGAAGAAAATAAGATTTAAAAAGGTTTTAGTTAATTTTGTAAGTAGTGAGTATATAAAGTGAAATATGTTGTAAAAGAGAGGAGGGATGAGAAAAATAGAAAGAAATTAGAGTAAAAACAGAAAAACAACAACAGAAACTTGTGCAGACAATGTTTATTATGTCTTGGATAAATGAGATGTTTGAACAGCTGGCTGGACGACTTAAAAGGCAAACATTAAAAATAAAGAGATGATTTCTTTAAGGGATTAATAGCACTCTGAAGTCATTGCAGATCACTCACTGGGGACTTCATTATTCCACTTAATGGGCCCCGCCGCTACTTGACCCGACCGTCAAAATTAGTGGCGGGGAAACCTTTAAGTCAGATGGATGAACTGCCACAGCCTCGCCGGCTAATTGGCAGCTACAATCAAGAGCGAATATGTATCTGGAGGCGGAGAAGGGGAGGAGAAGGCTCGGTATATTAGCAAATACGAGACGAAGAAGAAAAATGAGGAAGATGGAAGCAACAGCTGTCTGGATGTCAGTGAGGGAAAAATGGTGATGGTGCAAAGAGACGGAACCAGAGATGATGCACCAATAAATATGTGGATTCAAACTAAGTTTGGAGCTTCGTAACATATGAACATGTTAGGTCCTAATAATGGAAACTAAATGTACTTGCTGCTGGGTCTGAGAAAGAAACGGTTCGACCCAAAACACCAACTAAGGCACTTCTAGTTTTGGTTCAGATGCTTTTACAAGACTCACAAAGAGACTGTGCCCTACAGAAGCTCAATGACTCATTTATATCCACATTTTTGTGCAGAATTGAGGGGCGATGCATATAAATCATCATTACATTTTACTATAACCTGTTACCTAAACATCTTCAGGAAATGTTTTATGAAATTGAGGGTGGACACAACTTAAAGGGAACTGAATATGGAGCTAAAACAATGTCCAAACATCTACCAGTTTAAAAATAAATGCAAAGCTACGATGCTCACATTGTTCAGAGAACTAAATAGACACAACTAGGAGTTTTTCTTCTGTTTATTCTGTGTACTATTACCATTATCAGTAGCTAATTATTGTTGTCTTACCATCATTATCATTAGTTTTTTTTTTTTTAACATTTTATGTGTTGTTATATAACACAGATTATGAAGAATTTATAGGTGAACATTGGCAAGAAGTTGGTAATTATTCATCCAGTTATCATTATTATTATACATAGATAATCTTGTCTTGTTATGAGTTAGTTTGTAAACATTTTGTCTTTTTAATATAATTTATTTGTTGGCTCTTTAACCCAGTTCATTGATTAGACACATTAATATTGTAACATAGCTTTAATTATAATTTTTTAATAATTATTGAGTCAGTAAGTAGTATATTTTATTAAATTAAATTAAGGTGCAGGATTAGATAAATGTTCACTTCTTTTTATTCCTTTTTACACAGAAAATATTTATTTTGTTCTGTACTACTCATTGCTTGTTTTCTTGTTTTTAAAAACCAGTTTGAAATAAATACATGACATTTTAAAAAGTACATTTCATTAATAACCTAATTAAAAAATAAAGTTTAATTTAGTTTCTGCACAAAGGAGCCGTCATAAGATGTGTACAAACCAACTTCCCTGCAAAAACACAAAATCTTACCAAGTAATTTTGGTCTGATTTTCTGTGTAAAGATCTTAATGCACTGGAAATAAAACTAACTTAAAAGTAACTTTTCAGCAAGATATAGAGGCTTGTTTTAAGTAAATAATCCCTCTATATTGATGAAAAGTTACTTCTAAGTTAGTTTTGTCTTATTTCAAGTGTAAAATCTTTGGTAGGATTTTGTTTTTCCTGTGTCGTTTCACAGAGCAACCGTAGAAATTAGACACCAAGTCTGGGAGAGTTGGATTTTCTCTTTGGGGAGGAGAAGGATGGATTAAAGAAATGATCCTCCAGTCTTACTGTCATGCATCAGGCAAGTCAGGCATAAAATAGTTCTTTGGGATGGCTGATCATGAACTGGAAGCAATGAGGTTTTTGCAGAGCTAAATAGATACTCAAACGCGCATTTTTATCTGCCTCCCAGCACGAGTTACGGCTATAATTTATGCTAATAATATCCCTGGAACTGATAGCAGGAAAAAGACGCAGATGAGGAATCTGCATCTTCGCAGGGTGTTTATGTTCATTGTATGTTTGTGGAAAATTGGAGTATGAATAATGATTTTTGTGGAGGAATGTATCTTCTCAGGTTGATTAGAAAAGGTTGATTTCAAGTTTCAGTGAGCTTTTGGCATCAGGGATTTTTTGTTGCCTCTGCTAATTGTTCTGAGTTTCCTGTTTTCTGTCTTGTTTAGATTATGTGCATAAATTGTTTTGAAGGCTATTTCCACAGCTCACGAACTCTAAAAGGCAGCAGATGGTATTGTTTAGTCAATCCAGAAGGTAAAAGACTATAAACCAGACTTTATATTTAAATTCTCAGTAGTTACATTTATCTGTCTTCATTGATAAATGTGTGTTTCCTGACTGAAATTTGACGATTTTCTTTACCAAATAAAATACCTAGACTAAGATCTTTTTCACAAAGGCGACCTCAACAATAAAGGTAGCAGCTCATAACATCATGAACAACAAAATTAAGAGAAAAATAATAAAATGCTAACAAAGGATTTCTGTTGCCGTGGTCTGGATTGCCCTGGTTTTACCACGAATACCTGAATACATGGCTTTATCTCAAAAAAAACGCTTATAACTGCATATTTTGATAGACCAAACACCAAATATACGCCAATTAATACGGACAGTAGAAACCATGTTAGCTTAGAAGGTAACATCTGCAGTCTTCGTCATTTCTGCTCAGCCAATCAGCACCAAGAAAAAATAAATGCAGCTTCTGGATTGGCTGCTTTGCAGACCTCAGCCAATAGTGTGTAAGCTGGAGTTTCATATTCCTAAAGTGCGTTTTCTTTGGAGTATTTTGGAAAAATCTGTGATTTTTGGAATTTTGTTCCACAGAAAAATTTGTGACTCAAATTTTGTCTTGTCGCCATAAGAACTTACACTTTGCAGTTCTGGCCATAAATACATAAAAATCTTCCACCACAGTGCTGTAAAACATTGACTACTGAAATTAAGCAAAAAAAAATGCAAATAAATAAGAAGAAAGAAGAAAAACCCCAAAGCTCAGCTCTGTTTTTAGAGTAGAAATACAATTAAAATATGGTCTGACTGACCTTCTGTGCAGATTAATGTAATTGTTTTTACACAATTATTGTACAAGCTTTTATTTTCGATTAGTGTTGATCTTTGTGTGTGATATTTTAACCCTGTATAATGTTTAAATATATCTTTGTTTTCTTTAATGTTAATAATTTTATACTTGCATGTCTAACTTAGACCCGATGCAGAGACACTCATTCTCTCACATCACATTTCAGCTCTGATATTTGCAATTTGAATCCTTGGAAAGAGGTTCATTGTTGTTTAAAGCATCATTTGTGTATTTTGCAGGCAGAGGTGCAGGATTGCAGCATATTTGACAATCTAAATCTGTTTCTGCAGCTTAAAGGACCTGACTGTAAAAGTTTTGGAGCCTCCAGCTCCTCTCCTTTGCAGTCGGCTTTCTACAGACTGCAGACAGAGAGCTACTTGGGATCATTTACATCGCGGCTATCATGAGTTTAAGATGGCTCATTAGCCTTGAGCGTGTAGATAAAGCTCCAAATTGACAAGTGCAAAGTAAGGGCCGCTCCATCAGTTCAGGGCGAGCAGCAGCAGCGGTGGCTCCAGAGTTCAGGTGATTGATGCACCGTTGTTCCTCTTGGCGCTGCAGCCGGACACAGAAGTCCTGAGTTACTTGACCTGGACGTTGTTCAGCCTGGAGGTTTCTCAACATGCTGTAACTTTAACAGGGAGCTGATTAATGAGGCTGTCACCAACACCAGCTATCCTTGTTTGAATTTTAATTTTACTTAAACCATCTTTAAAAAAAAAAGGGACCTTCTTAAAAACGTTTAATGAAAATAATTTATTCTAATTATGCACACCGCCTACCTCTGTGCTCTGATCTCTTGCTCCCCCCCAATCTTGCTCCCTGTAAACCTTTTTGGTGCAAATTAATGTAACAAAAAGTCCATTAATTAATGTTTTGTGGCTTTTAATTTTTGGCAAGGAAGCCGTCTCTGTGCAGCTGCCTGTCGAGGCCGTCACTGCTGAACCTGTGCCAAGGAAGTGCAGATGTAATTCTGTTATCTCTTGCTTAGTCATTTACACAAATTAATTTGAACAATTAGCCTTCTACCGGCCTTTTGTGAATCACGCAGGAGCAGCTGCCAAAAAATTAAATGCAACACAATTTCCATTTCAATTGGACGTGGTTCCCATTTCTAGGAATGGCATGTTGCATGTTGTCTGGACAAATGTTTAACAGCAGGAGGAGACGACTCCGTCTCAAGTTAATATAGTGGCTGTTTATGGTTGCTGAGCGACTGCACTAAGTAATTTTAATTAAATTTATTGCCTCTTAATATGAGAATTGTGGTCTTAATCTTCTATTGGCATAAAATGGCACAGACTGCAATTATAAACACTTAACTAATTTTAATTGACATTAAAACATATTAACATAGGTATTAAGTGTGCACTCACGTGAGGATGATTTTTTTAATATAGTGGAGCAAGCTTAAGTTTTTCTTCCTCAGTTTCTTAACTCGATAAAGTCTGATCATCCTCATGTAGTCTGATGAATTTATAGTCTGTATAAATCTGTCTCCGCCCTCCTTTTCGTCTGACGTGGTTCAGTCCAGCTCACTCCGACAGCGATTGAACCTGGAAATTAAAATACATTCAGAGTGAAAACACATGCAGGAGAAAAAGCAACACTTGTGTTTTTCTAGCAAATCTATAAAGTCAAATCAACAAATATATCCAAGACTTCATGACTGGGTAAAGATATTCTCTGGGTTTCTTTGCTGTTTTATAACAACCAGATGTCAGATAACGGGTAAAACCTCATTTCCTCTCATTTACGGCTGAAGTTGATGTGGTTTGGGTCGCTGTTTTATCTGTTTCCATTGTAAAAGAGGCTGATGCAGCCGACTGTACCACACCGTTCCTGCTCCTCCTTCAGGTTCAACTTGATTGTAAAAACATCTGGTGTCTCCAGCTGCTCCTTTTAGGTCCCCATAAGCATCCCTGATGAACCTATCCTCTATAAATAACCATAAATACCTCCTAGATCACCTTGACTACTCCATTATGTACCTATAAACACACCTTGTAAATACACCCTTTTGTACTCCATTAGTACTGGGATGTTTCATCTCATTTTTTCACTTATTTTAGTTTAATATATATTGTTTTTTTATACGTTTCAGTGTTTCTGCCTCTAAGAGTATCTGTGCACCAGCCTGAGTCTGGAAAAGCAAAATAAAAGGCAAATTATATTTAAATTATCTTGTGCCAAACCTTTTTATTTCCAAAATTTCTCATGTTTTTCCACATAACTAAACAAAAAAATACCTAAAACAATAGTAGAAATGATGAATAATAGTGACATATTTCTGAAAAATAATTTCATTGAAATAAAAACGATCCCCTAATTGATTGTATAATGTGGTTGAAATCAGGTTGGCCTTTTTTAAATTGTCTTACTTCCACCTTGAAGCCAGCAGAGGGCGTCTTTCTCCCACGTTTCCCTCCTCAGTGGCTCTCTGCTTGGCCAAGAAGCCTCACTGTCTGTCATTAATGGCCGTCAGCCTTAACGAGCCGACCACAAGCGGAAATTGAGGTTTGAAATGTAACTGAATAAGGCAGATTCTTCTTTTCCCTGGAAGGATGGACAAGACAGCCCAGCGTCCTCCTCTGCATTATCCTTAAACCACATTCGTTTTTACAAAAAGGGGCCATTAGGCAACAATAAGTGGAATCCATATGATCTGTTCAATAATGACATGTAATTTTGTGACATTTATGTGTTGTTAGGCAAATGTATGGGGCAAGCCTTCTGCCCTGTAAGTGCCCACTAACTCAATTGTGCTCTTGTATTTCTTCAGCTCCATGTTTAATGTCCATTAAGAGTCACTGAGGAATGTGGCGTTGTCCTATAGCCCTGCGCACTTTTAAAAGGACAGTTTACTGTAAAAAAAACTTGTATTTGTTAATTGTATCATCAATTACGCAACTTTTTTTATTGGGGTTATTCAGTTATTAATTAGGAGCATTATGCTGTGCAGCTAATTGTTTAGGTAAGGATGGATTGCTTTAGTTAAATGTCCAAGTAGTGACCTGCGTTGTGTACTGGAGCGGAAGTTTAATTAAGGAGCTTATATTTCAAGGAAATGCTTCTATAGTTTTCAGGCAGAAGTTTGCGATTTCTTGCGACTGGGGGCAATAAAATTTTGAAGGGCAGCAAAGTTACAAGAGTGTTATCTGGACATAATTACTGATTATCAGACTGTGGCAAATTCAGAAGAGCAAAGTTGGCCGCAGTGCAGAAAAGCAGCCTGAAACTTTGAACATTATTTCTAAAAATCCTTGTTTTTAAGGTCTGGAGTTGGATGAAGGTTTGTAACAAAGACACCACCAATCAGGTGAGACACCTGGAAGGATGGACTCCTCTTTGTGTGGTTCAGAAAATAACATGCTAGTACTATTTTTAGTGGTTTTCTCACTTTTTGGTGAATATTCAACCACTCTTCTGACTCTGTGTTTACACTGCAGGCAAATGCCACTCAAATCTGCTTTTTTTTTTTTGGCTTTTTCGCTGAAGTGTGAATGTCTCATTTCCGATCAAAATCAGATTGGAGCCTCCTCTGTATATGTACTAATTCAGATACCGATTGCTTTCAAAGCATCTGCAGCTGTTGGAGAAGCCAGATGAGTTAAATCTGTTAGTTCTTTTATTATCTTCTTTTCTCTTATGAATTTGTGACAATACTGTTGTTTCCCGTTGCTGAATAAAAATTGTAATCGATCCGTTATTACTGTGTGACGTCAACTTTCTTCTTCTGCGCTTGTGGGTCACTTCGGAGCCGTTCACACTGACGGTTTACGACTCAAAAAAATAAAGAAAAAACATTAAAATTGAGCAGAAAACACCGGTGAAAATAATTTAATATATTGGTTTTACTACAACCATCAATGTTTATTTCCATCTTGTTGCCGTTTGTGTGATAGTGATAGGGCTGCAGCAAAGGATTGTGGGATATTTAACTGAAGCAGAGAAGGAATGGTTATTGGTTTGGTTGTTTTTATGTTGGTAGAGTCCAGTTCGGTTGTGTGAGGTCTTTCCACAGACCAGGGCTTTAACTAGGTCACAAATTCAGTCTACTCCACATCCAGTTTGGATCCTGTGCTGTTGAAACACAACGTTCAGACACATTTTCAAGAAGCTGAAGAGCTCGGAGGCAGTCATCGCTCTCAGATTGATCAATCTTTATGTCTATCGCTGCAAAAAAACTACATTTTACCAAGTAATTTCTAGTGCAAATATTTTAATACACTGTAAATAAAACAAATTAACTTAAAACAATTTTTTAGCAAGATATGGAGGAAATGATTCCTTATTATTGATGAAAAAGTACCATTTTGTTATAAGTGAGATAATCTGCCAATGGAACAAGTAATTTTTCATCAATATTTAGAAATTATTGACTTTAAACAAGCTCCTATATCTTTCTGAAAAGTTACTTGTAAGTTAGTTTAGTTTTGTTTCAAGTGTACTAAGATATTTGCACTAAACTAAACAAAATATACTGGGTAAGATTTTGTGTTCTTGCAATGATGCATCATTTAGTGTCATAATAATGGAAGAACACACTCTCAAAGGTCATTAAACTTTAAATTCTGAAGAACTGGAAGACATTTTAAATATCTGAAAACAAAACAGAAACAACAAATAAAATTAATTAAGAAGTCTCTGTAAACAAAATTGTCCTTCAGAAAAGAGCTAGTTGAGACCAAAGCACCAGAATGAAGACTTTTAGCATCAGATTGTGGAGAAAAAACAACTAATCACCCAAATGGAATTACTGCGCTCGTTTTAGTTTATCATCCGTTTAATTGATTTATTGCTGATTGTGACGGGCCTGAACCAGAGTTGCAGAATCAGAAAGATGTAATTTTGTTCTTGCATTCCTGAAAGATACAAAATGTCTTGAATGCTAAGTGGTGCAAACAGTTTAGCTCATTTTTGGCGCACTTATTAAGAAAAGGTTGTGGGAAAACACAGAACCTGCGTTTATTATACTGTAGAGACACCATTTCCCCTGCTAATCGGATCCGTCTCTGTCGAGATTTGCAAACTCTCTGTGGAATTGAGTTCTGGGCTTTGACTGGGCCACTCCAGAACCTCCATCTTGTTGTCTTCAAACCGTCTGTCGGGTCGTCATTTTGCTGGAAAATAAATGTTTTCCAAAGCCGTAGTCTTCTAGCAGATAGAAACAAATTTCCCAACAGCATTATGCTGCCACCTCCATGCCTCACAGGGGGAATGATGTGTTTGTGGTGAAGCAAAAACTCCATTTTGTTCTCATCAGACCAAACTACTTTCTTCCACTTTACCATGACCAGATTTAGTCAAACTTTTTTTTTTCAACAATTGTTTTCTTATTGAATCAACATTTTTTGATTCAATGTTTTTAATCAAAAAATTAATTTTGTTGGTCGTGATTGAGTTGTAAAAGCAATAAAAAGGGGATGGATACATTTTATAGCCACTGTAGCTGTTGAGTTGATAGTTAGACAGAATAATGTAAACTGGAATCTGCTCTTATAAAATAGTTTTCTCCAAAATTTCTCTCTGAATTTTGTCTGTAAAGTTGTTTAGATGTTTTTTTTTCCGTTTTCATGATTGAACGGGAAATGTGTAGTTTCTTTTTTGTCTTGACATTTGGGGTTTCAGTCCCACAGGCTGTGGATTAAGGAAAACTTAGTTTTTATCTAACTGCATAAATAATAATAATAATAATAATGATTTATCAGGATTAGATGACAGTAGTAGTGAATTCTGGGAATTCAGTTTGGCATTCTGAGATTACAGCGACTGGACTGAGAATAATAAATTAAATCAGTTGAGGATTGATTATCATCTTTTTGCAGGATTGCCAGAAAAACCTTTTAAATCTTGATAATTTTAAAATAATCTGCACTCTTCCCTTCAAGGTTTAATTTCATGATGTGATTATTGGATTAGTTTTGTTTTTGTGGAAACTTTTAAGTGTCCCATGTTGAGCTAAATGCCATAGTCGAGTCTTTTTCATTAAAAATTCAGTTTGTCAAAGCAAAACACGAGCTAGTGTGATGGCAACAGACGTAGTCCCTCAGGTTATTAGGAGAAAAAATTAGATACTCAAACAACAACAACTTGATGATTTAATCAGCTGAGAGAAATGTGAAAGTGGAAATCCGTGGCAAAACTGCTTAAAAAGAAAAGAATCAAGTTGTTAACATGGCCTAGTTAAAGTTAAAATCTTTAGAAAGAGACATTCTGAGCACTAAAACAAAGAAAACATGAAATAAACATATTTAAAGATCCAAATGATCATAAACGTTAAAATATGACTCACACCTCAGACTTTGCTGTCAGTTTTTATCTGAAGTTTGATCTCTAGCTGAAATCAAAGCTCTCTGTGTGATGCAAATGATGTTATCCCTGAGTAAAGTTCAGCTTGGAGATGAATATGCATTCAAGGCTGTGGTGAACTTTGCATGAACTTTAAAAATTGTGCAGGAGGAATGATGAGCTCAAATTGTGAGGAAACGATTTAAAACAGATCTCAAAAACATCCAAAGGCTTCTGTTAAAATCTTGAGTTTTTAACGATGGCCTCAGCAGCTAATATGAGTCCAGGTGGTAAAAAACAGTCACTGCATCGTCGTCTCATCATTAATACTCACAACACGACTCGGGCGCTGCTCATCGACTGTAATCACCTTAATGCAAAAAGCTGATGAAGTTGCCAAAGCGCCGAGCGCTCCGTCTCAGACCTTCTCTCTGTTTTATGTGTGGTTTCGTAATGGCGCTGTCATAACCGCTCTGCTTCGTCTGGGCCTAAGTGAATCTGAGGCGCCATCTTTTAAACGAAGCTAACAAATGAACACGTCCCCCACGCGCCGCCCCCTCCACCACCAGCTCCCGTCAAACGTCTCCTGACAGTGATGCATGGGCTTCCAGATGAGCTCTGAAAAACTGATGGATCTGCGACGGTACGAGCGCTCAGATAAACTAATGCATGTAATTACGTTTTCCATTCCCACTCTATTGCAAGGCATCTTATTACAATATCATTAGAAGAAATGTTTGGGTAAAAAAAAATTATATGGCTTGCAAAATTTCCCCCCTTTTCTTCGTTTCACTCTTTCTTTTTTATCTTTGCTTGCCATGTGGGGTGATTACTGGAAGTTGATTCCTTTGACAGGAGCAGAAACCAATTCAATTTGTTTGCTTCTTGGAAGACATTATCAGGCATCGTTGTGTAAGTGTTAGTAATTGTTGAAAGTCTTATTTACTGGATCAGAAGACCATCAAGATGGTTAGAGATGCACTGTGCAGGGTGAGTACGATTTAGGCTTTTCAGACTGACTCTTGACTGATTGTTGCCAGTCTTGTTTATGGAAACGATAAGATGCAAGACAAACACTGTAGGAATCTGTTTTAGAGAGTTAAATTGACTGCTTTTGTTTTGTTTTCTTGCATGAAGCAGGGCATGTCTTCATTGTCAAGAATAAACTGGTTGGAAGATGCACTTGGCAGGGATGGACAAGTTCATTAAGGCTGCATTCACACCAGCTTTAATCGAACTCTGGTCCGTTTGTGGAGGTGTGACCAAAAAAACCAAACTCTGGTCCACCTAAAAACCTTGGTCCCCATTCAGTTGAGGAGACTGTTCTGGAGACTGTTCTAAAAGCAGGAAGTGGGCTACGGGGCAAGGCATTCTGGGTAAATACAACCAAAACAAACGTGCTAGTCTAGAGAAATGACTTCTACCAAAGATTAAAGAGAACTGCTAAGATTTGATGGCATTTTGTGAAGAAGGAAGCTGAGGTCAGTGTCTTCTGAGATTTTCCTGCCGTTTCCTTTGGTGGTTCTTGGAGCAGCGCCCCCACAGGTGAGGAGAGGAACAGGCTGCTCCAACAGTTTGGGTCATTTGGCACCAGCAGAAAAGGAAACTAATCTTGCAAATCTACTGGACTATCAAGTGGGAAAACTCCTTAAATCTCCTTGTCTGTAAAGGCCAAGGTGAGTCAGAGTTTTTGCTGCCAAAAAGTCAGATTTAAAGTTTTAGCTTTGTTTTATGGAATACTGTTTTGTGAATTGTTTTGGGGTTTTTTGTACTTCCTTTCTGATCACCTCTGGTTATATTCATCTGTTGCTCTCTCAAAAAGACACCAGAGACCTAATGCGGCATCTAGTAACAACTGGAAACTTAAATGTCCTGCTCTCTCCATGTACATCCATGTACATGTAATCATGTGGACACTTATTGTACTTCAGTATTTTCCGAGCTGCTTTGCAGGCCTGGGTTTTGCATGCTGCCCTCTGCTTTGCTACATCTGTATGTGATGTTGAGGAGCAGCGCTGGAGCTCATTAGTGGAGTACCAGGGGAGCGCGGCCGCCGCTGCCTCCCCCTCCTCCTCTTCGGTTCCCAGCGCTCCACTCCGGGCCGCCGAGCCGCCTGGCCGGCCTCTCAGCCATTCATGTCCACACGCCACGATGAAGACAATCCAGAGGGTGATGGGCACACTTGATGCCAACACCAGCCCAGTTTTTCTCTTCTATAGATACAGAATATGGACATTTTAAACATTGCTTGAACGTAATCTTTAAACTTTAGCATCAGAAAACAAATTAATCGATTACAGTTTCAGCTGTTATCAGCATCAGTGTCAGTTATTTCAAAATGAAGCGCCCACTTTCTGAGTCTGTAACATTAATCCTTAATTATGTGTTTGTTTTTGGGTCATTTATATTCATAACATGTTTGTTATTTTATTGGAGCGTCTGATTGAGGATCCAGCTAATAATCTGTGATGGATAAAATGCTCGTTTTGTCATCGTTTCTAACTTTACGCTCACATTAATTTAATCTTGGATGAGAGGCAGAAGAGATTCAGATTGCTACGTTGTGACGTCATGCAGCATGATTGGCTGCAACAAGCCTGATTAAAAAAGCAGAAATGGTTGAAAAACAAGAAAACAGTCAGTGCCTTTTTAATAATTCAGCACAAGAAACAAAACAAAAACACTTCAGAGCTCATTTTCCTCCTTTTGCTTCATCTGATGCAACTTTTGCAGCTTCCTTTAATTACGGCGCGCGGCGTGTTGCAGCCACTGGTCTTACTGGCATGAAACACCAGAGATTCAGACGCGTGGAGCCTGACCTCGGCGGAGGTACAACAACCGAACTGGAAGCCTCGCTGACAAATGGGACGTTCATTGGACAATTATCGTTTTTCGGGGGGGATCGCGAAGGCGTGCGAGCAGAATTTGTCACTGCCACTTTGTGTGTTTAAGTGCGTATTAATCAAGTGATTAATTGCCAGATATTAGTCAGTGAACACGGCCCCGTGTGTTTCCATTCAAGTGCTACTTACTTTTTGCCTCCAAGCGCGTCGAGTTAATTATTAGATTCAGTTTGTGAGGCATTTCTGGGCACATTTTACACTTTTTGATATCAAACATGACTTATAGTTTTTATTTAATACAAATTTGAACTTTTAAAATTCTGCAAGGAGTTAAAACATGAAGAATGTAATCTTTCTAGTAGGTTTTAATAATGCTGTTCTTGTAAACACAATTACACAACAGATATTTGGAGGGTAGTAAATCTAGTTTTCTAAATTCTGGTATTTTTATGTAAAAAGCAAAAAAATGTCTAGACCTAATAACAATTCGTTACATTTGAGAATCTAAATTTTGCAAATTAAAAAAATCTGACTGGATTTTCAAATATAAAAAAAGTTTTTTGTGTAGAATTTTGAGATTAATTTGTTTATTTTGTGGGTATTTCTTGCAAAATAAAGCCTCCAAACAAGCTTCCCACTTCATTCAGACATTCTTTTGTGTGTTTTTGTAACTTTGGAGGGACGTCGTAGCCGGTTTTGTCCACTAGAGGGAGCTAAGCTAATGTGTGATGTGAATTTATGTTCTCACAGTACACACACTTTTCTGCTCCAGTTCAAAAACATTTCTAATTGGGCCCTTCTGGTTTCCAGCTCTGCAGAAACGCGTGTCCGTCTTCTCCCAGCCTCTCATGTCAGATGTGCGATCCGTTTTTCACAAATGTGACGTTTTAGTTAAATTGCTAATGGTGCTTACAGGACTCTGCAAACCAGACATCAAAGGGCATACATTAATACGTACCGTTACTGTTTTCTTTCAGTTTTTTTCTTGTATAGTCTCCTGGGAAGAGGAATTCTTTTTTTTTTATCTTCTTGTTAATAAATCCTGACGTTTCTTTTCCTAAAGGTAAAACACCTCGGCACGCAAATGAGGAGCCGCAACAAAAAGTATAAAATTAAGGATCTGAAAACAAGTGGGCCGAGCCGGATGATCCGCCAACATTAAGAGGCGTGCTTTGAAGAAAATTTCATCAAAGGAGGAACAATATCTGAATCGGTGTGTGTATGTGTGTGTGTGTGTGTGTGGAAAGCTGGTGTTAAATACCTTCTTGTTGTTCTGAAATGCTTAAATTCTCAATTGGCTCCGTTAACTGGCATCTGGAGAACAATGAGTGGGATCTGTTAGGGGGGTTTATGAAAGGCTTTTAGCTTTTTACGTCTCTTTCCATATGCTGCTCCATGATTGCTTTGCATCTTCGTATTAGCGTGCACACCTTGTCTTTTTCATCCTGCCGTTTTGGGAACGCTTCTCGAGCTTCTGATGTTTTCAGATCCACATCGGAGAGAACGGGAATAATCTGCCTCTGTTGTCTTGACATGCAAAACTAAATCCAGTCATTTCTTTCTTTTCCCTTTTTTTTCTTGCGGAAATAAGTTTCAGAACTTCCTCCAGGCTCATATATATACATACACCCACCACCTACTAATATTTGATTATAGCTTCCAATGAGCTTCTTGCATCATTATTTGATCACAGCTTGTTTTGTTTTAAGCATAGTCTGCAGGTTTTCCCTCCATTTTCAGGTTTGTTTCTTTTTGGAAGGCCACCTTAGATCCTCAAAGCAAACCTAGGTTGGGATATCTGAACCAATCATGTCTGAGTTTTTGTCATCTGGCTGCTAATTTGGAAAACATTATTTACAGTTGAAACCAGATATTTTCATACACCTAATAAAAAACACCAACACATTTCTTTCTCACTTTCACTACAAAATAATTTCCATTTGCTAGATACCCAAATATAAAACTTATTAGGAATATTTTGTTACTATTTTCTCCAATAAGAATATAAAAACAACCAATAAATTGGACTAAATGCAGTTTACGTGAGCAGGTTACTAATATGTCCTAAAGAAGCGAACTACAAGTGAAAATGTTTTTCAAGAGCAGCATTTGTTTTACATATATACAATTACCTAAAAAATATCTTCTACATTTGTTGCTTTTAAAGATAAAGCTGAGCTTTCTTTGGAGATTGAAGGCGTTATTAGTTTCATCTGAAGGCAACGGTGTTCTTCCACACTTTGGCACAACTGTGACAGATTATTGAGATAATCGTCAACTGATTTAGTAATTGATCATTAACTAGAGTTTACAGACTCTAAAAAGGTTATTTGCTGAAAGAACAACACACTCAAAGCAGAAATGAATCCAAAACTGTTAAAAGTTTTTTATATTTTTTGCATTTAACATAAAAAAACAACCTTTATTTGTTTTATCCAGATCTACTCAAGTGGCATTTTTATTTCCACCAGGAAGAGCTGAGTTTTTCTCATGCTGATGTTAAGATTTTTAACTGCAGAAGAGGAAAATGAATGCACTATGAGCCCTGAAATGTTTAATTTTTATTAACAAAATGAATTGAGTTGTTTATTTGCATCTTTGAATGTATTTCTAACTTGTATGTGGAAGGTTTAAATAAAAAATCTGCAGAATGTGCAAATTCTTTTACTGTCCTGCAACTTTTCAAGGTTTTGGTTGAGAATAGACTCTTCTAAAAGTGTTAAATATCTTAAATCTGGTTTTAAAAACTTGACCTTTTTGCACAGAGCTCCTCGTTAGAAAAAGCTTCCTGCCTTTTGTCGAGCAGATGCGTGGAGGAGTTGAAGACGTGCTCATTTCTGACATTTTTCCCTCCCCTCCAACCTGCTGTGACACAAATAGACTCGCTGTCACATGATGTATAGTCAACAGAATGTCAGGAGCAGCAGGGTTTTTGGAAATGGTGTTGGAAATTTCTAATAATATGTGGCAACAAAAGTCTCCTCGAGATGTCTAGATCAGAAAAATCCCTTAAAACGTCTCCCTGAGCTCTTTAACCAGGTGAGACATGAACTTCTGCATCCTTTTCATGACAGAACAGGAGCTGTGGTGTCTGGCATTTTTGCTGCAAAGTGTCGGCTCTGACCGCGGCGCCGCGGGCCGTTACCCGTCAGCTCCGAGATCCTGGGCCGACGTTGACGGCAGCGAGGGGAGGGGCGGGGGGGTCCAGGTGGAGGTTGATCTGTCATCGCTGATTTGTCAGGCCTTCAGTCAGCGGCTCTTAAGGCGCCAACGCAGAGGTATGACTGCAGCTCGGATGAAGCCTGCACTTTGTCATGCAACGCGTTGACGGCCATTTGTCTCCGCCGCGCTGTCCAAACAAGAGATAGTGTCTTCAGGAGTTAATTTATTGCTGTCCGACCGAATCACCTTCAGGAGCAGAAAGTCCCCAGGATGGAGAGGTGGAGCAGCAGCTCATCCAGACGAGTTGCTCAACTTTCTCTCTGTATTTCATTTGATTTGATTTAAGTTTGACAATATCCATTTTTAAAGTTTGCTTGTTAAATGCTCTTATTGATTATTTCTTTCACTGATTGGAAAAGTCTGGAATTTGATTCAACTGGATAAATAGATTGAAAATTTCCAGACTTTATTCCCCGATAAGTTGTCAAAATGTCGTACCCGTCCATCCATCCGTTTATCCATCTGTTTTTCCTTCGGTCCACTCATTCTTTTATCTATTTGTCTGTCAATCTGTTTATATGTCCCCCCATCCATCTACCTGTTTTTCCATCCATTTATCCATTTATTCATGCCTTCATTTATCCATTCATCCCTCCCTCCATCCATCCATCCAGCTGCCTTTTTATCCATATATCATCTGTCTGTTGATTTATTATTTTTTCTGTTCATTCATTCATTCATTCATTCATTCATTCATTCATTCATTCATTCTTCATTCATTCATTCATCCATCCATCCGTCGGTCTGTTTTCCATCTATTTATTCATCTGTCTATTTATCCATCCATTTATCCATCCATCCATCTTTGTTGATCCGTCCATTCATATAAAATCCAATTAAACTGAAATGACTCCATTGTTTCTATGTTAATCCATTACAACCAGCAATCCACCTAAAGGTGTTTACATTTTAATTATAGTGACATCTAGTGGCTCTAAATGCAGATTTCTAAAACATACAGACTCTTTCAGACCAACTTTCTCCAACTTTCAGACCCGTCCAAACAGAATCAGACGGTCTGAATTGTTCTTCTGTTGACCTAATTATTTGATTCAGTTGTGTTGAAGCAAAACCCTCGAGGTTTGGAGTTTGATAGCCAGGCTTTGAAATGTTATGTCAACGAAAAATACAAAAAAGGTGATTATTATGGGGTGTTGAGTTTAATATGTAGTGTCTGTAGGGTAAACATGATTGCTTTGGTATGAGGACATGACTGCAAATATTTCAACACCATTTACTGTTGGAGACTTTTCTAAAGTTACACAAGAGGTCTGTAGCTCACCCATGCAACATAAAGTCTGCAGCATTTTAAGCGGCTCACACAGCACAGTTTGCATACAAGGAAATGTTAAAATCCACCTAATATAGTTCATTAACAGCTTTACGCATGGAAATAATACAAAGTCCAGTTTTTCAAACCTCTTCAAACCAACAGGCCCAACTCTGAGTAGATGAAAATAAACCACAAAACGAAGTTTTCAAGTGTCCTAGTCCAATCCGATTAAACCCTCCAATGTAAATTAAACAGATGTATTAGGGCAGTGGTTTGCAAACTTTTTCTTCTGCGCCCCCCCAGTGGTTTCCAAACATTTTCTGGGCCCCTCCTATGGATTACAAATGGCTGTCTGTTGAACGACGTGGAGGAGGGGGTGAGGGGGGGGGGGGGGGAGGATTCTTAGAGACTCCCTGTCCCTGGGGGATGGGGGAGGGGTTCGACCTTTTTGGGGGCAAAATGAATGTACATAGCTGAACATAGACAACAACACTGGTGGCCTACAGGCTACTTGTTAAGCTTAAAGTGCTGTATTGATATTAGCTAGTCATCTTTTAGCTAACATTACCTGCATCCAACAGTTTTACTCAACTCAGTCGGTTAGTTTGGGGGAAAAACTGTGCAAAGTTTTTGCGTTTTGCTGGTTTGCTGCCATGATTCTAACACACCTGTAGCTCTGCACAGCAGCTGGTCTCCTTCACTGCGCACAGGTGTAAACCCGTCATGTTGCGTTTAAAGGCGCTCGGAAAAACAGGTTACCACGTTAACAACTGATTAAACAGTTTTAACTTCTGATAAAAGTGACAGGGGACACAGATATGGGAAGTGCAGAAGCCCCTACACTTGACATAGGAATAATGGAGTTGGCCATTCTAAGGTAAAAACCCAGCGAATACAGTGTTCATGTTTTTTTTTTTCATCCAGACGGCTTCCTGCACCCCCCCTGCGCGCCCCACAGTTTGGGAACCTCTGTATTAGGGTGACATCAGATATTTGCTTGTTTTTTCCCAGTAAATACTGCTTATCTGGAGCAGATCGTGTTTCATGTCAGACATTTTATTCTCTTGTCTTGTAGCTTAGAAAAAAATAAATCAATCAGATGAGAGTAAAGCACCCAAAGTCTGGAGAACTACTGATGAAGACTGGTGGGAAGCAGCTGATTAGCTTCCAAAAAGCTCAAATAATACATGACCTTTGACCTCAAATGCCAGAGGAGTTGGAAGTAATGGAGAAGGATCAGAATTCTCTACTCCAACATCTTTAACTGTACGTCCAAACAGGGAGCAGCAAAGCAAATGAGGTGGATTAGCAGAGTGCCTTCAGTCAGAGGCCTTTTCAGATTCGCTGCAGAACTGACTGCTTCCACATCAACATTTCATTTTCCTTTTGGGATAAATAAAGTGTTTTTGAATTCTTGTGTTGGTTTTAGCGGCTTTTAGATCAGATAACAAACCTGTTTGTTTCAAATGGAGACTGCTTATTTTTCTGTTTAGACTGCTTGAGTTCGTAAACATTGCGTTTGAGGAAAGTCAGTCTGCAGGATTTCATGGGAACCGGAGGTTGCTGAGTCACTTAGATCATTCTAGATAGAGAATTCAGTATGTTAGCGGTCCAAATACCTTTTGCCAACATGCATCTGCATTTTTTTCCACGCTGTAACCTTTTTTAGGCATGCAGCCCTCCTCTGATTTTTTTTTCTCTCCCCAAAGTGCCATGTTTTATGCTTTTCTTTGGAGTCGCAGAGGAGCAGAGACGAGCGTCAAAGAGACGTGGGAGAATGGAGCGAGGTGACTGTTTATTCTCCCTGCCAGAGCCACATACCGTCTTAGAGTGGCTTTGGACCACATCCTAAAACAACAGCCGAGTACACAAGCCTTCCCAGTGCGCAACATTAGCAGCCAGTCCAGGTATTCCCAGTAAAAGGTTGTCAGAGGAGCGTAAATGACTGTAATTAGGTGGATTATGAGGCGTTTTTGCAACTGCTCTTGTGCAGGGTTCATGGGGAGGACTGGACATCGAGTTACGAGCTCCTGTTTCACTTTTCCAAGGAGGCAAGCAGTGACTTTGATAGATTACAGCCAGGAGGATTCGTCCTAATAGAAATGAATATCAGAATGGCTTTGGGTTGGTGTTTTTCTTGTCAGGGCTTAAAAACCAGACAAACACGGAGCAGATCCACGTCGCGTTGAAGCCGCAGCAATAATAATAGTAATGGTATTAATCCCACACTGAGGCCTTGTGGTCCTGAGATCTTCAGGGGAAAGAATAACAGCAGCATGAAGCAATAGCAGTAATTAATCCAAGTTAAATATTTAAATTTCACTTTAAAGATGTGTTTAAGTTGCAGCTCTTAGTCAACATTCACGGGTAAAAGGAAGAACATATCATCTGCTTTGAAATGGATTTAACCTGGTAAGTATGAAAACAAAATGGATTTCACTCAATTATTAAAGATAAAGAGCCAATAAAAATGTTTTAAATGCAGTGCCAGGGTCAGGGATGACATTGTCAGATTATATTTGTAATGTTTGTTAAACAAAGACGGAACCAAAATAGCAGAGGTTCGTGTAAAAGTAAATATGAGTTTAGTTCAGCAGCTTTAACTTACCAAATATTTCTTTCTACATTTTAATTAAGACAAAACTAATTTACAAGCAGCTTTTCAGCAAGATATATATGGATATGTTTTAAGTAAATAATTCCTTAAAGTATCTGTTCGACAACCAAATTATTTTACTTAAAACATGAGAGACAAGTCTTTAAGATTCCTGCACAGCTCTCTTAGCGTTTTGTTGATGGTTTTCAGCCGTTTGGTTGCAGATTTGTTGGGTTTATGTTATTGTTGAACCAAACTTCAGATCGGTGGAATCACGGTTCACTGTAGAGTCTGTTTGTTTTTACACTCTGTGATTGCAAGGTGCCTGATTTAGTTTTTTGCTCTGCCAAATGTCACCACTGATTCCCAGTTTGGAAAAGTCTGAAGACTGGGAAACAATTTGTTAAGCTGAGTGTTTTTGTACTTCAACTTTTACAAATGAACCTTGTTTGCTTGTTTCCCTTTTTTTGCCTTCAAAAAAGTGAAAATGTGCCAAACTGAAATCTCTTGTCATCTAGTCTTTGGTAGAAAAAAAGGGATAGACGCACAATTGATAATTTGATTAATTGCATGGTTAGCGATGGTCACCTCACTTTGTTGCTCTATGTTATGACTTTTCAGACTCAAAAAGCGACTTTCTTTCTCCAAATGCAACAAGACATAAATCAGCGACTTTTTTTATGGATTTGTCGATTTGGTAACTGTCGGTTATTTAAAGAAATCATTATCGGAGAAAATTGTAACTAGCAGGTCAGGATTTTTAAGTATTGATCAAAGATTGGCCAGAAAACTTTAGGTTTTAAAACTCACCTGCAATTTTCCAAAACTCCAGAAAATGATCAGCTTTTATATAGCTGATCATGTCGATAATGATCAGTTAATCAATGCATTTGCGACAGCACAGCATCTCATACATGGCGGTGTCCATTAAATCCTGCAGTGTTTACCTACCCTAACTTTATCTGCGCTGCGAGAACATAAAACTGTGTTATTATTCTGATTGCTCTTATTTTCTTTGCACTTAAGTAGCCTGAAGAAAAGTGACAATTCCTGGAGTGTTTACCCACATTAATCTGCTGTATCTCCCCCCTCCTTCCTGGATGTCTGGATCCATCTCAGGCCTGATGGGGGCAGGAAGAGGTCAGCGTGAAACAGGAAATGGGAGGGGGCAGATGATGATGTCCAGCGGCCTGGAAAGCGCTGGTCCATCCATCATGGTGGTCCCTATCTTCCACTGTGGCGTGTAAGCAGGAGTGCAGCTTGCGCCGCGGAGTCAACTCTGCTGCTGATTGCTGTAATTATAGCTTTGCCATTTCTGTCGAGATGTCGAGAGGATGCTGGGAGTTCTCTGCCGGCTGGTTATTGTGTGTGAAAAGGTGGAAAAGGCGGTGTGGGTGATATCATCCTGGCTTGGAGAAACAACACTCAATATTCCCCGTGTGTGCAGTGCGGAGGCTCGGTGTTGTTCTGGGCTTTGACACGCCCCAGCTGTAGTCCGTGTCGGAGCTAAAGTTTGGGATTTCTTTGGATTTTCCACGCAGGCTGTGGTGAACACAGAGGCACTCAGGAACATCCAATGTTTCCACATCAGGAGGAAGTACAACAATACTCCTGCAGCCGCATGGAGGCGGCTGCAGCTGCAAGCAGCCCGAGCAGCCCACGTTCTCTCTGAGGCGATGCAGATGTGCAAACCTTGCAGCTGCATTAAACACCCGAGATGCAATGACACACTATAGTAGAGGTGCAAATGTATAAATTATAAAAGTACAATGAGCTTTTCTTTCTTTAGACTAAACAGCTGCTTTTATCTTTTCAGTAGATTTAGCACATACATTTTTCTGTTTCTGTTTTTTTTACAGATTTATCTTAGTAGATTCTGCTCTATATACCAAGACTGAAAGTGACTCATTTTCAGTTTCTAATTGAACAAATTAACTATTTATTATACATCAGTTTTTGTACATAAAAAACTACAGTTGAAATGTATTTACTGACTAGAAACTCAGTAAATATGTTTAAAGGAGTAAAGTTAAGAGCTGCATACATCAGGAAGTGAACTGGAAAATTAATGCAAAAAGTCATCATTTATTAAATTTTATAAATTCAGTAAAAATCTGATTTCTTCTGTCAGGTTGCTTCTTATTTTTGATTTTTAACTTTAATAGACGTGACAGAAAATCAAACATAGATGGAAATACTGGTCAGGTGTCCATCTCCAACTATATAGGTTTGAACTTGGATATATTTTAGTAAAGAAAACATCAAGAAATGCAATAATTTTGTGTTTCAAATATAATTTTTTGATGACGTTGTTTTGTACTATGGGAAAAAAATGTTGGAAATGTTGCCAAGTCAATGATACAGTTTTTATTCTTACTTGAGTAATAAAGGTGGTCTGAAAACCAACCAAGTATTGAAATGCTGGTTAAAAGTTGTTTATTGCCAGAGGTCATACAATGAAAAAAAATCTTTGCAAACCAACTTGGACTACAAAAAAAAAAAAAAGAAAAGAGAGACGGTTTTGCACAAATGGGGCAGGAGGCAGAGGAAAAGCACCAGGACGGGCAAACAGCCATGAAATCCCTGATGCCTCCTGCCAGAGTGGAGATAGGCCCCGCCAACTGCCCAAATCCAGAGCAAGTCCTCATTCCTCCAAAGCAGGGAGGGGGGAGGACTGCTAAAGCCTCCCCCAATGTCAAGTGGCATTTATTAAATACACGGAGAAGAAGAGAGTGTTTTTATGCGAGGGTCCCCGATGATCTGTGTGGTCCAAGCCGCAGTGCCAAACCCAGAGCCGCCGTCTTTCTTTTCATCTTAGTCTCTTCTTGTGGCTGCGTTTTGATGCCGCTCCAGATTTCCCCGGTAATCCGCTCGCAGGTACCGCCTCGCTCTGACGGCGCCGATAAACAAACGGTGAGAGGACCTCAGGGAGACGAGCTCGGCTCCTCCAAAGAGACGCCGCGCGCCTCACTCGGAGGACTCGAGAGGATTTGGGTGCAAATCACATTCTGTGACTTCGCCCCCCTCTTTTGTGCGCTGGAATGTTTTGGCGGGAGAGTAGGGTGGCATCTTCCGTACCCGCCCAGCGGAGTCGCGGGTGGTAAATCTGCCCCTGCTAGCAGTTAGAAACGGTTTGCGGGGTCTCCTCCGGGGTCTCAGATTAGTTTTGTTTTTATATATCTGGGTTCGTCGTGTTTTTCAGCTGCGCCGCAATCTGCCTCGGCTAAACTCAACCACTTATTGTTCCCTTTGGCTTCGGCTGTCCGGCTCTCCCAAGAACATTCATATCCGAGGATAATCTGCCTGTTTTTTTCCCCCCACACGTTTATATTTGTGGCGGATGTTTAATGCCGTGTCTCGGGTGTACGCGCTCGCTTTCGGTCAAAGAATAGAAGCGGTAGAGGAGAGAGGACGAGCTTAGGAGCGCAGACGCTGCCTAATCCTTGGGTGACCACTTGCGAGGCCCAGATGAGTGTTCACATTAAGGCGGCCGGAGTAGGTTTTCCAAACTATCGGGGCCGTCGCTTTTGTCTCTGCAGCACACATTAGGCGGAGAGCTGGAGGCGAGGCGGGGCGACATGAGGAGCTACATTTATCAGTTCACAGTTTCAGAGGATATTGCAAATCAATTTATTAGATTACGAGGCCTGCTTTGAGCTCTGCTTTTTCTTACTTACCCCTCCTCCTCCTCCTCTTCCTCCTTCTCTATCCTTTGCCTTCAAACATAATATTTTAAAGGGAACTCTATTTCCAGATTATAGAGCACTTTATCACAGAACAAGGAAGTATAAATTTTGGCCCAGATGTTCTAAATCCTATTTGCTTTTACTGTAACGCGTCTTCATCTTCCCAAGGACAACGACTTAATGGTGTTTGGTACACTTTGGTGCATTCAAGATCCCTGTAAAAACAGAAAATCAACCAAAACATTCATCGAATGTCCACATAAGACCTCAACAACAACAACGACGACATCGTATTTCTTTTTCACGACCATTTGCACCATAAAACGGAGCAAAAACACAGCAGTGGTTAATCTTCCAGCAACTGATCCAATTAAGCTGCAGTGTGCGAAGATAAAGACTTAAAACGGCGTCATCCATGTTTGCTAGCCGTTGGTCTTTAGCGCCACGCCTCTCGTGTCCGCTGAGGGGGAATCCGTCTGACTCCAGACAAAAACATCCTGTTTTCCTCAATACGAGGATTAGTGGTCGTGAAGTTTACGTCCGCTGATGATTAACTCGACCGAAAGCGTGTCGAGGAACGACGTCACTGCCAATCAGAGAGCGTTTGGGAAAGTGTTTTTCAAATATTAATTTTACTTCCCAAACCAACTAATAACTCAAAAGCTAAGAGTAAAATCTTTTTTTTAGTTAATCAGGCCATATCTGTCCGTTATTAAAGTTTTTTGATGATCTTAAACAAAAAAGGACAAAATTTCCATATTTACACCACCTTGAACAAATCTTTAATGGTCAGTTTACCCATTTTGTTTATAAAAACACACAAAAGAAATACACATTCTTTATTTTATATTAAATATACTCCAATCTCATATTTTTCTATTCTTTTGTTAATTTACTGCTTGGTTTTAAGTTTCAAACTGGACAAATAAAATCAAAATATGTTTTTAAATTCGGCCAAGCTTTGATATACAGTATTTCTGAAATATATCAAAGCAAAAATGCAGTCCTCCATTTCCTGAAATAAAAAAATGGAGGAATGCAATGACTGCTGACACAAATATATATTTCTTGTGGTCTGATCAGATATTTTTGTACAGTTTTAAAGAAATGTTACAAAGTTAATAATTTTTAGTTTTACTTGAGTCAACTCTACTCTTCGCCTTATAGATAAACCAAAACATTTTGATTGTATGTTTTCCTTCCACTATGTTTTCCAGTTGTCAGCAGTCTTCCCTATAATTTTAGCTCATAATGTAACATTTCTGGAATATAAATCTTGTTTTGAAAAGTTTTTTTTTTTGACACAATAACCTTTATTTGCTAAAAATGTAATATTTCTCACAATGATAAATTCTTAGTATGTATAATTTGTCTCCCAGAAGCTATAAAATATATATATTTAGTCCACAGCCTCAACATTGAAGCCCTGTTCTGTCCCAAATAATCATCACTGACAGACGTATTAATGATGCGTTTTCCTGTCTCCTCCTGGTTTGACTCCTGTGCAGCTGCTGGTTTCTGTCTACCTGTCACATTTTGTCCCATTACAGTGAAAAGACTCTGCAGAAGGTGGACAGCTCCTGTCTGCGAAAAGCTGTCCCCTGCTGCTACTGTTTACCCAGAACACAAGCGTTTCGCTGCTGCTAATGGACTGGGACTTTAATCAGATCTGACCTCTGAGAACGAGGGCCAGCATTTTCCAAGACAATAAGAAGCAAATCAGTTTACAGGGAGTCTTATTTTTATTTTAAAAACGTGGATCTCATCAGAGGACATGTTGGTTTACTTCAGTTAATTGTATGTTTTTTTTTTATGTAAATTTAATTAAACTCAACGAAGCAAAAGAGGTGAATTAACAGAAAGCAGCATAAAAATGCGACGTTTTGAACACAGTGAACCCAGACGACTGTAAAAATATTGAGTTAGCACCTTGGGAGCAGCTGAGTGAAGCAGCTTCGGTAAAACAAGCGGTGCAGACGCTCAGACGGACCGCTGAAAACCAAAAGAGACAACCTGAGTGACCGCGCTGATAAGCTCATCCATCATCGGCGCACATTTATTATTTATGGCAATGAGGGACATCATTTGGGTCCTGCAGAAGAAAAAAGAAATCGCATTGTGCTCTGCACAACTCACTGCATCAGTGAGCCGGGGGCAGACAGGAACACGTATCTGGATCCATAATTAAAAATTAAAATCAGACGAACAGCATTTAAACATGTTCATGCTAATTTCATATGTTTTAAGAATTATTTAATTCACAAGTTGCTTCATTTAAAACGTTTTTTTTTACCATAATTACTCATATTTAAAGGAAAATGCGGGACTAAATGTCTCGTTGCTTTGTGACGTTTCTTCAAGCTGGAAGAAGAGAAAAACATTTACATTTTGGTTTTTGAGTCAAACTACTGTTACAAATATTTATACTCAAAGTTCCTTAATAGGGAATAAAAATGATTGGGAAGATTACTGGGAACTAAAATGTACAAAGAAAGAATTAAAATAGACCTTTAATTAGGTTACTTTAGTTTTGGTTATTAATTAATTATTACATAAAAACCTTAAAATGATCATAATTACAGAAAAAATATGGGGAATACTTCTGGCTGTTCACAACAATCTGTGTCTAAGCATATCAGTGGAAAGTTTAGTGGAAGGAAAAAGTGTGTTTGAAAAAGATGTACAAAGCAGAAGGACCGAGCATTTCTGTGTTGAAAATATATAGTTGTCATTTTTCTTAGTTATTTTCTTAAAACTCAATTTGTGGTTTTTATTAGCTGCAAGTTAATATCAACAAAATTCACCTAAAAAATAAAATACTTCCGAATGTCTGTTTTAAACTCTTTAAATAAATGAACCTTTCAGTGATCTAGTTTATTCAGATGCGCTTGGACTGATAGAATTGATCTAAGTTAATATTTTTAAACATATTATCAAGTCTCCAATCTAAAAAGGAGTTCCACAGGGCTCCATGTTAGGACTCCTGCTCTCATGCTCGCTACAAATAAAATGTTTAGATAATTTTGCAAATGACATAATTTATGTTCTTCATTTTAGCTGAATAATCCAAACTTTATTAAGTCAGAACATTTCAAGAGACTAAAATAAAACTTTTACATAAAGAATAAAAGATACAACAAAATGATCAGGATCTAAGCATCATCACCGACACTAATTAATGCACATTATTTACATAAATTACCTTATTTGGCTTTTATTTAGAAAACTCTTAATTTTATGGTATTATTTTGACAAACCTGCCACAGATAAAAGTGTAAAAATGTATCCTGGTGGAAAAACTGAGTCTGGTTTCATCCCAGATGATGCATTGTGCTTCATTCTAATCTCTCCTCGTTTCTGCATCTTTAGCTGTAATAACTTAAATCTTCCCTACATTTTCCTTTGAAACTACCAAGTGTCCACCATAAATAGCTAAGTGTAGAGTGGAGGAAAAGCCAGGAAGAGAAAGAGAAAGAGCTGGCGGTGTTGGAGGGGGGAAGCAGGGGAGAGTAAAAAGAAAAAATAGAAGCAGATGAAAAGGACGTTATTAGCTTGGTCGCGGTCGGAGCCCATTTGCGTCCATTTGCATCTGGGTTGAAACCTGCAGCTGAGAGCATCTCGGCGATGTGTAATGACCGGTTGTCACAACAACACGGGAGGTGGCCCCGCCGGCAAAATGACGGCCCTGTCACTCCTCCGCAGAGACGAAGCTCTGGCAACCTGTAATTCCCCTCCCGGCGCTGCTTTTCCTTCCTGCCCGCCGCCTGGTTAAATGGCACTTTTTGAAGGAAGTAAATCTATGAAAGTTGTGTTTAATAACATCGCCGGAGCCAAGCGCTTGACGGGGTGAGGTGTGTTTGCTGGCGAGGAGAGGGGGGGGAGGCGAGAAGCTCACAGGGTTAAGAGGGATTTGTCATTTGTTTGTGCTCGCAGGCCCTAATCTGTTCATTGAAACGGCCCATCTTTTCAGCTAGATGTTTTCAAAGTAAATGAAAAACAATTACGCAGAGCATGAAGCTCACCGATTCTCCATCTCCTCTGAAAGTCTCTACTTAATGTCACTTTTAAATTATTTCATCCATTTCCAAACAACTCTGTCTTTTTAATGCAAAAATAAGCTAATCGAAAGTAAAAAAGTGCATCTTCTTCCTCCCTGCCTGCCCTTTTGTTTGCCTCAGAAAGTGAAACTCCAGAATAGCTTCATCTGTAATGAGTCAAACAGCAGATTCGCATGGATTGCAGCCTCCTGTCTCTGCAGATGTGAAGGGAAGTGACACATTGATATGCAGAGACGGGGAGAGAGAAAAAAAACAGTAAAACTCCCAACCAAAGGCCTCACTAAAAGGCAAACACATAACTAAACCTGTGCAGTGAAGAAGCAGCGGGGGAAATTAGCGACAAAGCATTATAATTTGTCACTGATGCATAAATCTTGCTGACGTGCTCAGTCACTTTAATGGTGCCTCGGCTGCTCTGGTGGAGGGGCTGTGCAAACTTGCGCAGTTGCAGAAAAACAGCAAAACTATATGTTCGAAGATCACCTTATTTGCATAATTTACCAAAAGCCAATGAGGCAGCTCAAGGAGTGCGGGTGATAGTAATAAGTGTTTGGGAAAGGCAGAAAGATCACTAATGGTTTGCCTATGGGGATTTCTCCACGCCATGGGGGAGGAAAATGAGAAATATTTTTCAAACAGCGGGGGTAAAGGTTTTAAAACTAGGAGCACATGGGGAGATAAAGATGTTCCTGCCACGGGGTGCTACACAGGAAAAATGCAATGGCGGGGATGACAAAAAGAATGCCCCCGTAATTTCAGCATTAAGAGGTAATAATCATGTTTCACCGATGATATTAAAAACGGTAACCCGCAAAGCCGGGCTAAAATAGATACATTTATAAATAAAAGTGAAGAGGGAGAGGAAGAGAGAGGCCCATCAGGTAGAGGAGGTAATGAGGTGGTGGCAGGAGGGGAGGGAGGAGGAAGAGGAGGCTCTCATCACCGACTCTGTGTGAGAGTAAACAAAGAGTGAAGAGTTCGCAGATCACGACCGAGCCGCAGATCGGCGGCGGCTCCCCGCCGGGTCCCGCTGTACCGAAAGAGAGAGGAGGCATCATCTGGATGAAATATGCGCGGCGTCGTTACAAACACACACACACACACACATACTTTGTATGTATGTACTCGACATGTACAGAGACCTTTCATGATCATAACACGGAACAAATAAGTGCTTCTTGAGGAGCTTAGCTCTTTTTCTGGATGTTTGAAATTCTCATCTGGAGTTTAAGGAAGACAAAAACAAGCTTAAATATACATTTAACTTAGATATTGTAACTTTAAAGTAGCAATTCTGAACATTGGATAATATCGCATAGGCTTTTATATTAGAAACTTTGGGAAAAAAAATCTGTTCAGAAATATTTTATGTATCCCAGAAGGGAATTACAGTAAATGTTGTATAATCCAAGTAAAATGCTTCAACCACTGCTAGTCCACCTCACTTGCTTTTGCCGCTCTGCTTTAAATCTCTTTCTGGCTGTTAGAAACCAAGGCAGAGAGATGTTGGAGTAGGGGATGTGATTCCTCTTCGTTGGGATAGTTTGAACTTCCTTGGTCACTTTTCACCTCCTCTGGGATTTGGCCTCATAGTTCAGATGCTGTTTGAAATCATGAACTAAAACACATTGTTTCTACGCTTATGCTTAATAATTATATGAGTCAAAAAGTCGGAGCAAAAATCCATCCAGCTGCACAGCATCTCAAACAAAGATTCTTAAAGGTTAAGGCCTAGACAGAAACTAAAGCATTTTAGCTTTAGTTTCTGTTGTCTTAATTTTGTTTGGCAAAATTAAATGCTTCTTTAAAAAATATTTAGGTCAACATTTGACTTTCCCCCCCCAGTTAGTAGGTACTTAAACATAGAAGTATTCTGTAACTTAATTAAAGTGACATTTTCTGTCATTACATGGGAAGTATTATACATTTTCCTGGCCGTTTTATAGCAAAATCAAGATCAGATATTATAAAAATGTTGTATATATCAAATGTGACTTAAAATTAACCATCACATCCCTACAATTGGCCTCTGTCTGTTCAGAATGTCACAGAAGTGCTCCTCCATTACGCTGTTTACAGCCAGTCTTGGAATGTTGCGAAATGGTTGATATGATGCACAGGTGTTTGCTAATCGCTGTTGCCGCTAGTCTGCAGGAGCAGAGTGGGGCAGTCGGGGGTAATTGTGCTCTGTGAGGTGGAACATGCATAAAATGATGAGGGAATGACACCATAACATGATAATTTATTTAAATAAGTCTGTTTCAGTCTTAAACAAAACATAATTTCAGAATGTAGAAATTGAAGGACTCACAATTGTTTCCAAAGTCTCGTGAGATTAGCAAGAAACCTGACCAACACATGGTGAACAATAAAGAGAGAAACATAAAACTGGGAGGTATATTTATTATCAGACACAACTGTAGTCTTCAAAACAGCAATAAAATATTAATAACGTGATAAAAACCTCCAGCCATGTTTCCATTTAACTCCAGTGAACACCAAACTGCAGAAGCGACTTCTGAATGACGCTCTGTGAATGTGTTTTGTCTGACTGAGGACGAGAGCTCGGTGAATGTCAGCGGACGCCTGCCTTCAACTTCCCCATGAAGAAAACGATAAGCAGGGAGCGGGTGCAGACGCTCGGCCGGCGCACTACATTGTGATAATGACATTTGGGGAGGGATAGTGTTGCAAAGCTGTTAAGCTCTTCCATAGCACCAAGAAGATTAGTCGACGAGATGGGGGCTGAATGACAGCGAAGGTAGCATCCCCAGCCGTCGCCTGCCGAGGACTTGGCATGCAGAGGTCCGTTAAAAGCCAAGCGCTCACTTTACACCGAGGACCAATTGTCCTTCACTAGCAAAGTATTGCAAACCCCCACAAAGCAAGGGCATTCTGTTGTTTTGGTCTCTTTCATCTTGTGGTTGATGATGCTGGATTTACTGCCGGTTTCTACTTCTGTGTCTGCTTTCTACCTTCTCATTTGCTCCCCTGTTGTGGCTGACTTTCACTCAGTTATCTGAGTTTGATGCCTTTCCAAAGCTGAAGTTTTTGGGTTATGCACAGCTGTGTGGTGAGGCTGTGTTTCGTTTATCTACCCACCCAACCCTCTGTCAAACCCCCAGCTGGGTACAAACTCACCACATTAGGCCTTGTTTGGCCATACCAAAGCAAGAAGCAGCGACTGTGGACAGCTTGTCCTATTATCTGGGACACCGGCCTGCCATGCCTTTAACTCTTTGTCACATTGCCTATTCCCATTATAAGCCTTGGGGGAGCAGGGGGCCGCCCGCCTGCATCCTGAGTGTTTGTGTGTACACATCGAAGTGCGAGCCGGTCCGCGGTTTCCCTACAGGCCTCTGGAAACACTTTGTCCATCTCTTGATGTTCCGTCTTGGCCTTTCTGCCTCCGCCCACGCAGAAGTCATTTTTATTTATTATCTCCTCTGACAGCAGAGGGAATGACGGGGAGTCGGAGAAAGTGTTTTGTCAGTTCTTAAGTGCCTGACAATCTGAATGAAGTTCAGCATGCAAAGAACAAGAGACAATCCTCATTTACATTCTTGCTGATTGAAGGATAGCAAAAGCTGCACATGGATGTAAAGAGAAGAGATGGAAATGACACAATCCACCAGTGTCTCCTTCCTGTCATGGAAAGAGCTCGGCGCCATGGCGATGGACGGCGAGGTGAACGTCTCGCAGTGACCTCGAGCTTCAAGTCCCAGAGTGAGAAAGAGTGCTGGACGCAGCGCTCCGGAGCACAAAGGCAGCCGATGTGACAGGATGGTCATCTCAAGAGGGGATCAATCTCAGACATGGCAACTCCTGGCCTGTCATCTACTTCCTCTGCACTCGGCTACAAGCGCTTGTCATCAATCTTCTCCAGTGAGAGCGCTCGGTTGGATGAGCAATTTGGTGGTTTAGTAATAGTTTTAAAGAACCGAGCAGCTGAAATGAATCACCTAAGTTCAGATATTGACAAAAGATCTAGAACTAGATCAACAGTGTCTAGTTCTAGATCTTATAGTACTACGAAGAGTTTAGGGTTCTAACTATATGTATTAACCCCCCAAAAAGTAAAGTAATTCAACAAATCAACATGTATTGAAATACAGTAATAAAACTGTTTCGTCTAAAAACTTATAACTGCCTGTTTTAACATTTAAAACACTAAATATAGCTTCCTATGAAATTACTATGAATTAATTTTTACAGTAGAAAGCATCTCAGAAGCCAACATCTAGTCTTCCTTATTGGGTGTTTTGGGAGTTCAGCCAATCAGCATCAAGGACAATGAATGGTGCTCCTGGATTGGCTGCTTTGCAAACACCAACCAATAGCATGTGAAGTAGCATTCTGCCTATATTTAAGCTGCCAAAGCTGCATTGTCTGACTTATTTTGCAAAAATAAATCCTCAAATATGCAAAATATTTTGGAAAATCTTACGCTTCCTTTAAATTATTTTTTTAAAACTTTGATGCTAAAAATGACCAAGTCTTCCCTCATCCCTCAACGTAAAGAATAGAGAGTTCACTGATTGGAAAAATGATAATCATGAGTTCGTGATGCATCTCTGTGAAACATATTATGTTGATGCTACTTTTCTAACTTTCTAAGCGCTAGCTGCTATAGAAAGTTAGAAAGTATTGTGCTGCTAGTGCAATATGATCAGAAACAAGACTTAGAGATTCAGTTCCAGAGATTTAATGTAATTACGTGGATTTCTTTAAGCATAATTCTTGCTTGTTGTCTTTGGAGACACGCTCGGCTGTGAGGACACATCTGTCCAGGGCGATGTTTGGACTCAGAACATTCCCAGGTGTGAGCCCACGCTGAGAACGAAGCCTTGTGTGCCGTCACCGCTCTGTGGTGGACATCTTCAAACCAGCATGTTGTTTTGAATTAAGATCAGGTCAGATAAGGATGTCATGTGACGCACATTCACCCTAACATTTAAAATAAACTTGCTTGGGTTTTTTCTGTAAGTATTTCTGCAGAACCTGTATTTCTGTCTTGTCTTTTCCTCATATCTAAGCATTTATATGCGGTACATCTTGCACAGTAGCACAAGCAGACATGAGTTCTCTCGCCTCAGCAGCTACATTAATGCAGTCTTCTCTGGTGTAATTTGTGGCCTCAGTGGGTTTTTTTGTTTTTTCTTTTTTTTTAATGTGGTGTTTATCCCCGCAAACACAGCAAACAGATTCTGCAAGAGCAACGACAGCCGTGAAAAGCATCGGCGAGCACAGCAGGTACTCCTGAGCTCTGCTGTAACAAATACCTCTTAAAGACTCTTATTTAAATGCCCCATCTGCTTTGACAGGTGCTGTTTGAAATCTAACCCCACGGGGGACAACCTTGTAACTTTTTTACGCTCCTCTTTGTAACCGCGCGAGGGGGAGAATAAACAACGGGGTGCGTTCTCTTTAGTCAACCCGTCGCACTTTGAAAAAACAGAAAAAGAAGAACACTAGAAACAGAATGTGAAATTGTGGCGGGAGGGAGGTGCTGGTGATGCCTTCGAAAACTTTAACTCAAAGGTTTCTCTCCATGTGGCGACTTTCCTTTCTCAACAAGAAAAAAAACCCTCAGGGGAGTGTATTGCTGAAGATAATTTCTTTCTCTGTGTGTTTGTCGTTTCTCCTGGAAAACTCTGATTTTGCCAGTCTGTGACAGGTAAACCTACCGGCGTTATTTTGCCGTTGTCTTGAATATAAATTACCCACATCATAAATTATAACTATTACATGCTTTGTCTATGTACAGATACTCGTGGATTTTAATTGGTCCATATGTTAGGTTCAGTGTTAGTCCCATGCCATGCTAGTATAAGTGTAGTAGCACTTTAGCTAACTTCCTGTTGCCATTTTGCAGATCACTGTTAAGCTGGACGTGCTACACCGTTGGATGATTGGAAAGTTTTCATCTTAAAAGCTGATTGCTTCTAATATTTTACTTTACTAGTGAAAGCAAACGTTATTTTCTTTGTGTAAGACACACTGACAACTACATTTTCTCTCTAGCATTTCGTATGGGCTGCAATTAAATTAAACAACATTTCTGAAACCCACCATATCTTCTGGTTCTAATTTTTGATTTTATTAGTATTGAGCTACTCTTCAAGCTAGATAGCTGCTATGAAAGCTACAAGCAGTTTCCAGTTTTACTATTGCTATTTAAGCTATTCAGAGAATCATTCATTCAATAAATTAGGTTAACAGCAAATCCAAAATAGAAGAAATTGAAGCTAGCAGCTTCTCAGAGTACTGAGGCTAAAAACTGATAGAGATAACTATTTAAGGTAAAGATAACATTTATATTTATAGCTTTTAAGGCTAATTCATATCCTACAAATTTCTAAAGCTAATGTTTACTTAAGAGTAAATGTAAGGTAATATCTCACCTAGCAGTTAAAGCTAATGCTACATCAGTTATTTTCACAACTATTCCTTTCTTTATTTTTTTACTGAGTAAATTGATTAATTATTTAAATTATTACAATGAAAACAAGCAAGTTGTAGAGAAATATCTGTGTAATCTGGATTATTCAGAGACTGAGTATCCCAGCACTGGGACATTTCAGCAGCCACAATTACCACAAATAAAACTACCTGCATTATTTTGCCTTCCCCATGAAGATGAATTACCCATTTAATAAATGCTGACACGGATAGCGCAATGACAATTACCTGACTTATTTTTCATTGGGGTTTGGACGGAAGACACCTTACGCCGTCACGGATGGTGGAGCATAAACGGCACGCTTTAAGCTTTAATTACCTTGTTGTTTTTGTCCCCTCCGACACGCTGGCCCCTGCACTCAATCATACTCCTGCCAAAGCCACGGAGACCCTCTCAACACCCCCTTTCAGGCCACTGCCACACATTAAGAAAAGATTAATAAACCACATTAATATCCTTTGTCCTGATTTCTTTCCCTCTTTTGTTCTTGAAGATGGTGTCTCTCCTTTGTTCGTCTTTAAAGGTTCACCAAAAAGCATTTAATTGCCCACCACCCTTGATTGCAAGCTTGCCTCTGTGTGTGTGTGTCACCATTAGAGCCTCCTGAAGGATAATTGCTATCAGTGTAATGATCACAGCGCTTTTCATGTATCGTGCTCCTCCATCTCCCAGATATGTGCCATTAAGAGCAAGGTTGTCTTTGTTGCAGCTCATGCTTGGACATAGGCCAACCCTGCTGTACAGAAAGAAAACACACACACACACACACACACACACACACACACACACACACACACACACACACACACACACACACACACACACACACACACACACACTTAAACATATTTGAATATGCCAAAACATTCAGAGATCAGAGATCTGTTTATCTCATCAGAAGTTGCAGGTCTGCATCAATAAATTACATCACCATCGGCAGTTGGAGAACTATTATCGCTGTAAATTAGTGGATTAATTGTTGCCGGCGGAAGCAGGTATCGCTGTTTGAGCTGCAGCCAAGAAGTGACCAGAGTTTTATTTCTGTTATTTCCCAACATTAAGAATGCAAGAGTTCTCTGAAAAAACAAAATCAAGCAAAGAGAATGAAAAAAAGCCCCACCCAGACATCTTGGCATCTGTTACCATTAATTTACTGCTCACTGCTTTCAATGTGATTTCCTCCCATATGTTTCAGATGCGTCTTTGCCTTCCCTCCTTTTCTTTTTCTCTCCTCCGAATTATTCACTCCACAAACTCACACACCCATAAAAGCAGCATAAACAATTCATCCCGCGCTTTGTCATTAAAAGATGTCACACTGACTTTTAACGAGGTATACTCTTGGACTTTTTTGGGGGGTCCACATGTTGTTTTCAGAGTTTGCAAAGACAATAAAGGCTCACTTGTATAAACACACGCTACTTTAAGTGCAATACTTTTAACAGAATCAAGTAAAAGGAGGTCTAAAGGCACAGTGACGCAGTTTTCTAAAAAAACTTCTTTTTCTTTAGATCACAGCATTGTCCCGGTACCATTTCCCATCAGATAAGCCTCAGGTGTGTCTTCTTACACCCTAATATGTTTAGTCTGAGCTCTCCGGTGAACACAATCTGCTCCGATGGATCACAATGAGACAGGAACCTTCCCTGGTCGGCCTCGGCTGATAACAGTCTCCACTGTAATGGTCGTCCATTGTTGTGCGAACACAATGCGGTTTGAGCCGTGCCACTCGTGCGCCGCTGAAGGCCGACTCTGACCCGTCTTTGAAGTTTCCGCTCTCGTGCCACCAACTCAGACTGAGTGATTGATGACGCAGATCAGGAGAGGTCATGAAGAAAGGCGGTTATTTCACTTTTACACGCTTGTGTTCTGGAGTATTTAGCTTTAAAGCAAAATTGGTTTGCTGAACTTTAAAAGTTCTCACCTTTTTCAAAGCTTCGTATCTTTTCATTGTCTCTGCTTTCTGATAAAAAAATGTTAGGCTTTCATATAGTTATAGATTTATGTTTAAGGGAAAATAATACAAAACTTCTACACCTGTTGATATCAAATTCCTGAATGAATTAAACTCTGCTTATTCACACTAACTTATTTTTGATGTTTTTTAAAAACTAAGTTTGTAATCTGCATTTAAAAGCTTTGTTTTAAAAGTCTTAACAGTGAAAATGTTTTAAAATATACTGTATATGACAACACAACGGCATAATGTGGTGAATAATTCAGACAATGTCAAAATTCTGAGTGAATAGAACAGGAAGTGCTTTTATTTTGAAGAACAAAATATTTTTGTAATGAACAAAACTAATTTATCATTGAGGTCAGAGGTTAAATACCTAGAGGAAAGGTTTCTATTAAGGAGTCAAGCTAAGAACCAATCAAACTGCTAATTATTTTAGTCTAGCTAATGGCAGCTTAGGCTAACAGCTACAAATGCTAGCAACTACTAAAATTACTTAATATTGACAGCTAATTAATCCATTTGATGCAAACCACCAACCAAAGCGATAATCTACAAAGAAGCATAGAAAGTTTGAGTTACATTTAATAAATCTTTGTCCATTGATTACCTATTTTTGACATGTTAGTCAGGCTAACATCAAAGTATTTTTGCGACTTTTCGATCCCAGAGGAGAGATTCAGATGGAGGAATTATTTTACTTCAAACACCTTCAGTTACTTTAACTTTAGATTTTTTAGCAGAAAGTGTCTCCTTTTAATTGCTTTGCTTTAAACAACTTATCATCCCTTAATATTAAAAGTGTTCTGGAGCAAAATCCCAACCTGTTTGTCCAGCTCACTTTTCTGTATTTGACTAATTTAATTCAAAGGATATCACACCGACTTCATGTTTATCATTTCCCCCAGTTTTCTGTCAAAATTCACACAAGTTAGTCACAGAGAGGAGAAGCCTCCCACTGTGTAATTTGCCACAGGTTTGCTCACAGTTGGACTCCTGCTGTTTTCAGAGATACATTAAAAAGAAGCCGCAAACACTCGGCTGTACAGGCTGTCAGCTGACAGCTAATGAGCTCGGCCATCTCCGGCATGGCTCAGAAAAACAAGTTTGAAGCTGCACAGGCTTTACGTTTACACTCATTTAACTTTTTTAAGTATAATTGCCACATTCAATTTAACGGAAAAGCTTTAGTTTGCATTGTGATGAATGTAAATGAACATTTGCTGTTAGCATTTACTTTTCCTTGGATTATGTAAGTGGAGAAAGAAAGTCTCCCTGTTTTGTTTAGCTTTTAAGCATAACGCAATATTTTTTGTCGTCTTCACAGCGTGAAAGAAAATACAACTATAGCTTAGTTCCTGCTGCTTCTAACCTGCAGCTATTGCTTTTTTAAAATGTCTGTAGACATCATTACACCCTTAGGAAATACCTTGTGTGCCAACTGACATCTGTTTGATAATGTCACCTAAATCACATGGATAAAGTTCCCACTATCATAATGAAAATAAGAAGTTTTATGGTCAGTGTCACATTAAACACAACTTTCCAAATCCTAGTAAAAACAAACAAAAGCATCATTGTGAAAAAGGGAACTTTGAGCTGGTCATGGGGTTCATTGTATCAGCTAAAAATTAATGCCAACATTAACTATTTTTAAAACAGGGACCAACAGGGATAGTTAGCATTCCATTTAGATGAGGCTAATGTTTTTGCAGCCATTATGCAGTAGAGGAATGCAGCTTTTTACCACACTTGGTTTTTTCCTACTGACTCAAATATGCCTATGAGTCAGGCTACCAGTTACTTAAGCTGACAACTTTTTGACCTAGTAGCTAACATTTCCCCACACTTCCAGTTCATTAGGCTAATACTGCCAAGGCTAACACTTATCCAAACTTAGAGCTTCTGGGTTTGGGTTTTAATTGCCAACTTAAGCTTAGCAACTTGCTTTCATTATAAGAGCTGCTTAAACTGTTGGGCAAGCTAACATTTTTTTGATGCAGGAACGTTTGTAGCTAATATTTACCCATACTTTCATTTTATCAGGCAGGCTAATACTAACACTAACACTTACCCAGACTTATTGCTTCCTAATATAGTTAGTTATTTAACCAACTTAAGCTTAGCGACTTGTTTTTACCATAACAGCTGCTCAACCTGGTGGTCAAGCTAATATGAATTTAGCCTGACCTCTTATTAGGGTCAAGCAAACTTTGAGTTTCTTATGGTAAGAAATATTCAGCTAATTTAAACTTAGCGACTTGCTTTCACCATAAGAGCTGCTTAAGCTGATGGGCAAGCTAACAGCTTTTTGACCCTGCGGATTTTGTAGCTAATACTAACCCACATTTCATTTTATCGGGCTGATAGGTAAATGTTAGGCTAACATTTACCCAGAAGCATTAATTCTGGGTAAATGTTAGCCTAGGCTAACATTTATAAGAAGCATTAATTCTGGGTAAATGTTAGCCTAGGCTAACATTTACCCAGAATTAATGCTTCTTATGATTAGAGTTATTTAACCAACTTAACTTTAGCAACTTTCGATCTAGTAGCTTTTGTAGTTAACACTTACCCATTTTCAGTTCATTGGGCTGATAGCCACCAAGGCTATCATTTACCCAGACTAAGCGCTATATTGCTGGTTATTTAGCCAACTTAATCTTAGTAACTTGTTTTCATCATAAGAGCTGTTTAACCTGATGTTCAACCTGACAGCTTTTTGACCTAGTAGCATTTGTTGCCAAGAGCTGCAAAAGTTAACAGTTCATTCTGCTAGTGGATTGCCGGATAAGCTAACAGTAGCTGTTAACTTAATGGGTGACAGTGGCTCTTGTAGTTAGCTGGACAAGCTATTGTATTGGCCTTAAACAAATTTAGCTTTCCACACCGAGAGTGTCTTTACTGCTGTCTTTTCTAGCAGGTTGCTGACTGCTTGTAGCTACTCCACATAACCTCAGTTAGTGAAACAAAGGTTTGTTTTGGTCTTTAAGATGAGATGCATACATGATATGATTTTAAACCTTGTTTTCAACTTTTGTCTGTGTAGTTCAGTGAGTTTATTAGATCTTTTTCAAAGTTTTTCTTTTGGAAACAAACTGTCCCCAGTTTTACTTTATCCAGAGTCCTAATGGGGGAAAATAGACGTCCCTTTTTTTCCCGTTCATCCCTTTTTTCTTTAATTTGTGTGCCACCAATGTGACAGGCAGAAAGATCTCCGGGGGCCAGATGATGTCATTTATTGATAAGCTGACGGCCCATGAGCCGACAGAGCGGCCGTGTCACTGTTTTCGTCTCAACTTATCCACCCATTTACCGTCACTGCCAGCAGCCTTATCAAACAAACGGAGATCTACAAAGAAAAGAAGAACCAGAGCGCAGATTTGATTTCCTTCGATTGGAAACAGAGCGTCTTCTTGGTGCTGTGAGTCACCATGCTCGGCCTACTTTCTTTTGATGTGCTGCGCAAAAATGATACAAATTGCATTTTGTGTCCCTGAGAGATACAATAAAGCGTTTGGCGTGATGGAGAACATATTCATTTAATAAGTTGATGCTTTAAGCGAAGGGCTTCTATCCTTATCTGAAGGGACTCATCAGCTTTCTCTTTTGATAAAAAAAAACTAAGAGAAGCACCGGCAGCTACAGCAATCCCAACGTCTCAAAGTGCTCTGATTTACAGACTCACTGATTTTGCCCAAGATGGAGATTATTTCAGGAAATGAGATTGCAGAAATTGAATGATAGAAGTAATTTGAGCTGAAATACACCAAACATTTTCTACTGAGCTGGAAAGATTCTTTATTTAATTAAGTTAGCCTGAAATCAAATTTGATTAACAGGATTACGATCAAAACAAAAACTTTATCTGCTTCTTGCTGGTTTGAAAATGTAATTTCTGCTCTTTGTAGGTATTTTTATTTCTGGGTAAAAAGAAGAAAAAACAAGAAATAATAAAATTTATTGAATTAAAAAACAGAAAATAGCTATGTCAGCAAATATATAGATTATCTCTTAATTTTTTAAAAGAATGAAAATGGCTGGTTTATTTTATGCAACTGATAATAGTAACACAAATATTAATTTTGGTAGTTTTTAAGTTGGAGCGAAGTTTATTAGCAAGCAGCTAATTAAGCTAGCTAATGGCGCAAACATCTCTTCCCATTTCACACAAGGACACACATAGTTTGAGGTGTTGCCTTGCTCTCCACTTAACTTAAATGTTTTGAATTTTATTATCAGAAGTTTGCAAAGTCATTGTTTAAGAGCAGGGTGTCCAAAGTGTGGCCTGGGGGCCATTTGCGGCCCTTGGAAATAATTTTTACGGCCCCTAACGCAGAGTTTGACTGATATAAACTTGGCTCATCCATCAAAAGATCCAGATAGACTTTTTATTTTTAATCAAGCTGAAATCATTCCACACGTAATTTTTATACAATAGAAAATGTACATAAGTAACTTTTTCTGATTTTTCTGCTTCTATTTAATTGATTAAACTTGATGTTTTAAAAGAAACCAAATCCTTTTCTTATAATTGAAAATGAATTTGTTTAATCAAAACCAAAAGAATTAGAAAACTTCCCTTTCTTTTAATACAGGAAATATGCAAAAATGCTTTTTTCTTGCAAAATTAAACAAAACTGAAGTTTTGATTTTAGTTATTTTTATGTTCTTGGCCTGCAAATAAAAAGCTTCATAATCTGAGTGTAATATGACAATATGTCCTATTCATATTTATTTAGATTTAAAGAAAAACAGAAATGTTTTAGCTGCACATTTTGACCTGTTGGTGAAAAATCACCCTGGATATGAAGCTGAATCCGGTTCTTATCGCTGCAGAACAGTACCGTCTCCACTCATCCGCCTCAAAATGCAAACATGGGCCAGTTCTGACTCAGATATCACGGACTCTAACCCACTCTCCACCAATAATCCCACCGTATGATTCCCACAGGCATGCTAAAATGTGATTTTGATTTGCTTTTCTGTCTGAAAACAGGTGCATGCCATAAAACGACCTCAGATAGTCACTTAAACTTATCTGGTTTTGCTGCTTCGCAGGCACCCGAGCCGTGAAACGGTGACCTCATCTACTTAGAGAAGATGTTGGCTTGATGGATGGATGGAGAGATGAGCAGAAGCAAGTCGACGTTCTCTTTAACCTAAGGTAAATGTAATGTGACAAGCCAGGGTTTCCCTGGAGATTGTGTAATTGTATTTTCACATCGCCGCGTCAAAGAAGAACAGCTTTCCCCAGAGCATCTGCAGACAGATGCAACCGACTGCATATTTTAAAGGTGACAAAACTCAGTCTTATATTGTTTGATAGTTTATTTCAATTTGAGGCTGGCAGGAGGCCACCTCTCTCTGCACTTCACGGATCAGTGGAGTTTCACTCGGCCCTTCTGTTCGCGTAAACTGCTCCCTCCGAGTCTGGAAGCGCAGCTCCTTTTGTGTTTTGTTCTCGGTGAAGAAACAGGTGCAAGAGTGTTCCTTGAAACAATGGGGGAGTTGTGGACTCTCAGATGTTGTGTTAGTGAAGAGATCAGATGCTTTGAGAGAAATTAATCTGGACAATTCAAGAAATTAAGAAAATATTTTACATTTACTGCGTCTGCAATTCAGAAGTTGGACTTTTATGGTGGGCAATGAAAATGTATGCATCTTTTAAATATTTTAAATGACATTTTCTTCTAAAGTGGCAACAAATATAACCAATTATTACTGTATTAGATTCAGTATAAAACTTAATATTTTGAAATCACATCATGAATGAAAAACTGTAAGAACTACAACAGGCAACAAAGAATAAAAAGGGATAAAATCCACATTTTATTCCTCAAATACCTTAATTTTTTTCCTACCAGTTCTGTGTAGATGCCTTTACATTCTGTTTGCATCATATTTTTAATTCTGTAAAGGTTTCCCTTATAACTGTTGTGTTTTTGAAATATAATGTCACACTATTTGCAGCTAACAGGTTGCACAAATCTGCCATTTTTATTTTTGCTGTGATACTTGAGTACAAGTTTAAAGATGCTGACAATTTGAGAAGTGAAAATTTTCAAAATGTGACATCCTGGCAATCAGTTTGCTAGAACTAGCAGGAAACCATAATCCAAATCCATTCAGTTTTGAAAAGTTTTTTGCACCACTATATTATCTCTATTATCAAACTCCAAAAATGGCTGATCAGACCAAATAATTGCTGTTCCCCTTTATATAGCTCACAGCTAAGTGATTTAATTGTGAAAACGTAGGTTTAAAAGCATAATATGTTCACTTTAAGGTCTGATATTGGACTCTTTAATTCATCAACACATCTGTATATTTAGTTTTTTCTGAAAAATTATGCCATGAAAATAAGAAAGAGGCCTACATTGGAGCCTTGAAGTGCTCCACAGCTAACAAGGGGAGCTAATGAAGACTACTGAAAAGAAAAAGATGCAGTTTGACAAATAAGACTGAAACTACACCAATAGGAGATAGAACATCTTTATAGTGCATCTAAAAACATTACAACGTTTCTGTGCTGTCTGCTACATTTCACAGGAGTGTCAAACTCATTTTCGTTTTGGTCCAAATCAAGATCATGAATGCTCTTAAAGGGCCAGTTGTGCCAGAATGTATTGATTAAACTAGTTCACAAACTGTGAAAATATCAATGAATTCTTAAAATTACATAATATTGAACATCTTTTCAGTCCCTCCAGGATTTCATGATTGTTTTGTGGTTTTTTGCAATGAAAATCAAACTGATTGTGGTCCTAATTTGGAAATATTTGCACTCATTTATGACAGTAAATGTGGCTGTACAGGTCATGGACTATAATCCGACATCAATTAAGGCTGAGCAGCTGTTTAGTACAAATAAGAAAGTTTTTGACATTTTTTGAGAAAAATCTGCAATAAACTCCCAGTTATATATTAGTGTACGATAATTCTCAAGAAACCGATTGATATAATAGTAAACCAATGAAAACTGCATTGATTTGACTGATAAATCAATATTTAAACACACTTAGTACCACATAAGAAACAATGGTGAGCCTCGAGTTGTGGTCTAACACCTTTTCCAACACAAACAACCCAAATCCTTCATCCTCAGATGTCGGTAAATGGTCGTCATAGCGTGAGGTCGCTGCTGATTTTCACCGCCGACGTCCATCGACCTGCAGCGAGACGAGCCGCTGCGGCAGATGTCGGCTCTTCCACCACATTCTCAACTTGTTCCCTTATCTAATTCAGAAAAAGTCTGAAGGGAATCCATTCTGACAGAAAACCCTGTAATTAAGTGCATCGGTTTGCCCTCTCGCTAAGCTAATGGCTTTATTTTGACAGTGTTAATTGTCGTAATTGTCAGAATGGTACCTCCGACACTCGGCTCAAATATGTCGGCGAGGAATTGTTGCTCGTTTGATGAAAGCGTTGTCATCCATACTTCATCTCAATGAGCTAAAGCGGCCCCGCGCCTCGCCTCTGCTCCCCCACTGGTTCCAGTCTTATGGGACGACGCAGCACCGGCTTTCTAATTGCCACTAATGAAACGCCAGCGAGGGAGGCGATCCGCTCCTATTTAGATCTCGGGCCTTTAAAGGGGAGACGCAGATGGGAGCGAATGGATGGAGGCAGTGGAAGAACGACACCCTGCACGCTGCGGCAGAGGGAGGGAAACGGGGTGAAAGTGAAGCGAAAGGAGAGCAGGAGAGGAAAAGAGAAGAAGAAAGGGGGGTGAGGGAAAATGAGAAGTATCAGGGGGGAGTGAGGCCTTTTTAGACACGACTTCATAACGAATTCATGCTAATTAAGGCTTAACCCTCTCAAACTAGTGTTGTGAAACTTGACACAGTGATATGATTTCACAGTGAACTGCTGCAGGGCTCTTTGAGCTTGTTATCTGGGGACGAGTTGTAATTCAGGGATTTGGGCAGCAGATGGTGCTGCGCTTGACAGCATTGCTGCTGCTGCTTTGTTGAACCTTCCTCTACAATCTTAATCCAGAAACGCTCCAAGGAGAATTATTGCTTCTCCCTCAGTTAAAAGAACTGTTTGAGAATTTCTTTATCTTCATCTGAATTAATTTTTTCATGTTTCTCTCAGATTGAAATTGTCTACTTTTAGCTGACGATGTGCTTTGCTAGAATTTGCTAGCATTTCTGAGTACTAATACTTTAAAATAATGCAGCATATATATATTTTTAAACTTATTGGGTCAGAAGAAGGATTTACCTATCAACAGGCCCTCCATCATGAAGACAATGAGCTTAAAAAATGATAAAATCCTTTGGTTTTATACCAGAACATATTTATACCAGGTTTTAAAATTATTAAATATAATCTCATGTGTTTAAAGCAGCAGTTTTGACAGTTTGCTGCATTAAAGCTCAATGTCACGGTGGGAAAACAACAAACAACAGTGTTAGTAATTCAGAATCAAATTATATGTCTGCAGTCGATTTCTGTGTTATTTACATCCAACATTTAGTTTACAAAGCAGGAGCTTCAGCTGCTTGCAGATCTCTGTTCGAAGTTCATCATTCTTCATTAATGGGAAACCTTTCCAGGAGTGATCGACCCCAAGGTTGGAGGGTGAAATTCCCAGATAAACGACAGTAAGCTCAAGAGCTTTATCTCTGACTCTACAGGCCTCAGGTTAAAGGTTAAAGTTGACAACAAGGCGAACAGAAAAGGACTGGAAAAAGGAGCAGTGGTCTGAGTCAGCCCTAATTCAAATTCAGGAATACTTTAATGATCCCAAAGGGAAATTAAATGTTGTTGTCCATCCTTAAATCAGATTCTTCAAGGAGTAACAGAAGATGGTGATGGCTGTTGGCAGGAAAGACCTCCTGTAGCAGTCTGTGTTACAGCGAATCTGAAGAAACCTCTGACTGAAGATTCTTAACATATCTCTGTTCATCAAAGTGGTGAAATGTGAAGCCATTGTTTTTGCAATTCTAGCTGGTTTTGACTGGTTTAAAACTGGTTATGAACCATTTTGTCTCATATTCAGCTCCTTTTTGTGTTTTGCTTTGTCTTGTTTACACCTTGGTTTGTTTTCAGCTCTTTGCGAATCAGATTTAAGCTGCTTCAGACTAGAGATGCTCTTAAGGTGTTTCTATACTTGATATTCCAATAGATTCGGTTCGATTTGGGACCAAAATTGCAACAATTGTTACATTTTCAGCTGAAAACCAGTTCACCTCCTCGCCTGTGGGGGCGCTGCACCCAGAACCATTGAAGGAAACGACATGAAAACCTCTGAAAAAGTAAACAAAAATTTTAGCAGTTGCAGGATTTCTCTTTGGTAAAAGACTACAAACCTTTTTTCCCATTAGCGATAGCTTAGCACGTTTGTTGTGGTTGTTTATTCCCAGAATGCCCTGTTTTGTAGTCCACTTCCTGGTTTTGGAGCAGTCCCTTGTCTGTTTGGCATTCACATGTAGATTCAAACTGTTTTATCTTTAACTTGAGCTAAACTGAGTCACAAACAGGACGTGTTGCTGTGGCCTAGTCCAAGTCCAGACCTCAACCTGACTTTAAAGGTGAGGAAAGTTAGCGTAGTTTTTCTGTTTCCCACAACTTTGTCTCAGTAAGTGGATGCACCACCCCGAGTCGTCTCTGACCTAACCGCAATAATCCAAGTGCAATTATTGCAGCAGTCGCAACAATAACAACAACAACGGCGGCGGCGGGGTCACAGAACAGATAATGCACGCCGCAAGTTCAAAGCTAACGATTTAGATGAAACCGTGCGCGCACTGGTAAACAGCGCGAGGATTATCCGGAAGAAGGAGAGCGGAAGCAGCCCTAGATGGAGGAGAGCGGCTCCTCGGAGAGTCGGAGAACTCAGCTCAGGTCCAGATAAGAGAATTACGGCGGCGAGCGTTGACAGAGCAGCCTGAGCCTGTTTATTAGCACTTCATTAGACGCAGAGATGGAGCCGATAACCAGCCATGTTCTGCTTTTTGGAAAACCTGGAGCGCCCCGATGACGGATCACAAGTTTTTCTGTTCACATTATTATTATTATTATTATTATTATTTATTATTATTATTATTATTATTATTTAAAGATTGATAAATACGGTGGAATCTCAATTAGGCGTTGAGCATGAACTCAGATATTAAAAATTTGGTCAAGAATCTAATTAGCTGGAGGTAATTAAACAGTCTCACACAGGGTCATTAATCTTTCCCGTGGACCTTTGATGTTTTGCATACTGTCTTGCAAGTCATTAATAAAATTCATAAGGCTTTTCTTTGTGCTGTTTTATCATGGCCGTTTCTCTTTCCTCCCTCCTCCCCTTCCACCCTTCCCACTGCAAGTGTCAACACATCACAAGGGCCTCTCCTCTTGAGTTAATTTACTTTTTGTGCATATTACATTTTAAAGTTGCACGCCCTCCAACCCCGGCATGCCTCCTCCTCCTCTTCTTCTTCCTCCTCTTTTTTTTTTCCCCATGTATATGTGTGTGAGAGCACAATTACAGCAGCAGATCAAATTAAATTCTTCTGCAAGCACAGCTCATTTGGAGTGTAAAACATTCCTCGGCAGTGTGCAGCCGAGTGTGCGGCGTGTCAGCGCCTCGCAAGAAGGGAGGAGAAGAAAACAGAATTGTGTGGCCATTGTGTCCCCCGTAATTAAATCCCCACAATCAGTCCATCTTAAATCAGTCACGCTGTAAATATGAAAAGGGGGCCGGGACGAGCTTGAGTACTTACTCGGCGGTGGACGCAGCGGGGCGATGTGTGTTATGTAAATGTGTCGCAGGCTGACGCCGCCGCCGACGTAAATATGAGGCTCTGAAATGAAACAGACGCGTGGGAATGATTTCTATAAATCTGTGTGTGGCTGAGGGTGTGAAATCAGTCCTGTGTGCTGACATACGACTGGGAAGATGTGCTCAAGCTGTAAACAAATACACCAAGGTGTTCCTGGCTGCAGAAACAAGAGGTACGACGCAGCGGAGTAAATACGCTCTGAGTTAGAGCTGAATAAAATTCATGCTGTTTTATCAGGACATTTAGATTTAGGCTTCAGGCTAATCATGAAGAAATTCAAATGAAATTTCTGAGAGAGAAGCTGCAGCTGCCATGTCTTTGTTTTAATACTTGAAATGTGTTTTGTTTTCCTTCCTTGTTTTGCTTGTTTTAATTTTTCATTTCTAAAGTTTAATTGTTTTTCTTAGATTTTTTTGTCTCTGTTTTGACATTTTTAATCCAACTTCTATTTTTTGTTGGTTATTGTGTCAGAGAGTAAAATATATTTTATCTTTGTATTGCTTTAAACTGATTGTAATTTCAGTTTCATTTTTGTTTATTTTTTTTATTTTGAATTGTTTATTTTTTGTTATTTTATTTGTACTTTATACATCCTGATTTTGTCTTTCTGGACATTTCATTGGACATTTCATTGGTTTAATTCTGCTTGTTATATTTTATTTTATTTCAAATTGAATTTGATTTAATTCTTCTGGTGTTATTTTTTCAGTATTTTCATATCCTGCCTTTTTATTAACTTTAAATGAAATACAGATTTTTAAAATATAATTAGTAACTTTTTTTGCTCCTTTATTCTGTATTTATTGGAGATTCTTGCTTGTTTTTATTCAGTTCAGTTTAATTTCTTTTCTTTCTGCTCTTTATCCTTCGTAAAGCTGTTAAAAGTCCAGATGAACATTTCGTTCCTGCGCCCTCAGATCAGATCAGTAGTTCGGAAACTTTTCTGCTTCTGACCCACAAAATAACTCGTGACCCGGTTCTTGCTGGTTGAAGAACTCCAACATCCCTAACAGGCAATTAAACAGGAACAAATTAACAAAACAAATGCTCTCAACAACTGTTTGTACATTCACTGTATTTACATGACAAAAATAAACTTCTGGAAAGCAGTTTTTAATTTGGTTTAAAAGTCAAACTTTGGTAAAGCTAATTGGTACTAAATGGTGTAACCTTTCATCAGAACACAGTATGCAGTTTAAGCTAAACGCTGCGATATAAAGTTAGATTTTCCTCTATTTTCTATGTCTCAGCTGCACTTTGTCACACTGAATACGAGCTTTCAGCAACATTTTTGTCTACAAAACGGATCTTAGTGCTGTTCATTAATACGCCGGCCCTTTTCCTGGCTCTACTTCAGTTCCGTTTGTCAGTGAAAGGTGTTATTAAGACTGAATTATCCAAACGCAAGAAAGTAAAAGTATCAGTTTATTATAAGTTTGGACCCTTATAGCAACCTTCTGTTAAACGCTCCAAACTAATCACGGATGCTCAGAAGGAGAGGCTCTGACAAGATTTGGCCCCAATTAAGCCTCTGTGCACGACTTCAGCAGATGGAGGGGGGCAAAACTTTCACATACTGTTGTGGCTCAGAGGTTTCTCTCTCTTTTTGGACGAGATGGAAAACTGTGCTGCTAATTAGCTGGGGAATTTGTCCACGTCCATCTCTCACATCCAAACAGGAGAAAATACATAAAATAGGCCTGAGGATGAACTTAAAGTAATGTAAAGTTTCTACCCACATCCACAGCTTTGCGTTGAGATTTCTGTCTGGTGGGAAGTTGTAGTTTTTGATTCATTTTGATTCAGAAGGTTTTGCATAATCAGCTCGTATTATCATTCGTCCACCACCATCCTCCAATGTTGAGCTGCATTTTGTTACCTTACCGACTCGAGTTTGGTTTTAAAATATCCAAAATATCCACAAGTTGCCATTTTGCTCTTTCTTTTGCTTTTGTGTGAAACTTGATACATTTTGGACCAGCTTCTGATTATATTTCTAAATCTATGCTGCCATTTTCATTTCAGAGATATTTAATTTTCTCTCTCAACCCTTAAAAGCAGGTAGAAAACTGTAATGAACGTAGAAATTTCCCAGATTTTTAGCAGTTTCTCAGTCTTACACTAACAGGATTTGATCTTATTTTTATCAAAAATCATACATCGACAAATTAAGCCACATTTCAAAATATTGAATAAATAGAAATTTGATCTGAGCATCAAATATATTTATAATTTTAAATCTCTTATTTACGTTATATTGATATTAGCGTTGGGACGTCTGTGCTGCTGCAACTAATAGGCTAATTCCTTTTAGCACAGCTTGAACACAACAATCGTCTTTTCTATCGTCCAATCAGATTGTTTTTATAAGTAAAATTAATCCCCACTGTGGTCAAGAGAAGCGGCTTCATCTTCTGTTAGCGGATGCTGCTTGTGCATCAGATTTACGGACGTAGCAGAAACACACCAGATTAATTTGGTTAATATAATTAATTAATCAATCAAAATTAACACATTAAAACCGTTTGCTGTTGTCTTTCCACTCTGGCTGTTGTGTTTGGGCACTGCTTATGTTCCATATAGGTTTATAGCCAACTCTGATAATGATCACAAATACCTAAAAATGATGTTGGGATAAGATTGTTTTTCAGCCTTGGCATTGTGATTGTAAAGCCATTAAGAACATTACTAGATTTAAGTTTTAAATCCAGTACAGACATTTTATTGCCGATGTTTTTCAACTGCTAATCCTCCAGAGTGTTGAGAAACATCAAGTTCTGCCATCAGATAGGAAATGTAATGCTTTCTGTAAAGGTTTTGTACAAACATAGCATTACATCAGCGGCGCGTCAATACCGTTTTTAGAAGGTTTTTATTTTCACAAGGGAGGCGTTCACCTGCTGGAATAAAAGTCCCGATCTTAAACATGAGCGTGAAGCCAAACACGGCAGTCCTCGTCGCCTCTGAGGTCAAACGAGGAGCAGGCGGGCATGGGAGAAGCACTCCCGTCTGCAGCTATTATATCATTTCCTGTTCTGTTTCCTGTCAACCTCAGTTGCCAAAAGGGAGGAAAAAATCCCCTTAATGGGTTTTTTTTTTCAACCAAGAGGGAATACAGAATTTATGAAGAAATGTTGGGAAAGGAGCAACATCTCAACAAACAGGGAACAGCAGAAAAGTTGCTAAATCTGAGCCACTCGCTTACCTGACAAAAGAGCAAGAGCCAGATGACATTATTTTGAGTGGCAGCACAATGGTGGAGGTGCTTATGATAATCCAGACACTTTGATTTTTTTTAAAAAGGAGGCAAATGAGATAAGCTGCTGCCTCAAGGTAAGCAACCAGGGGAAGGGGAGGAAGTGGAGCCCACCACTGCCGCCATATTTCTTCCTTCTGCCACGCTGCATCCCCGTCCAAGTTCGTGTCGCCGAATTTATTTGCATAATTCACACCTACTCTGTTCACCCTTCAACAAACAATATCCTCCCTTTGTTTGAGCCAGAGCCAAACATTTGCTTTCAGGTTTTAGCGTATTCAAACAGAGTATCGTTTATCATTTATCGTGATAAATGTTTTTCATTATAGGGATTTTATTCCATTTAATAATGTTGGGATTATTTTTTACTCTTTTCTCCATTGTTTGTTTGATGAGAGCATCAACAAATATCAATAAATTTGAACAAAAGTTTGTCTTGTGTTCAAAGGAAATGGTAATGTTGTAAGACCTTTTTTCAAGTTTGTGTGGCTAAAACTGCAAAACAGGGAGATAACAAATAGTCCTAATTGTCACTTCTTTTATTATTAGAATAGTACCACAAAATATAAGTCCATATCACCCAGCATCAGTATGCAATCATATTTATTTTCTAAGATTTCAAATCTTCCGTTTGGGGACAAAACATGTTTTTAAAATATGAAAATAATGCATTTTTGCCATGTATTTTTTTTTTGCATTTATCTGAAAAAGGGCTGCGGGGTTAGTATGAGTTTTTGAAATTATTGAAAATACTTCAATTTTCAAACTTTTTCCCAATGTCTAAAGTTAATTATTTGACGAGAAACATTAAATTTTGTTACATTTTAGCTTACCTTGTCTCTGCTGCAGAATGTAGAATACTATCTCAAGACATAGTATTTTTACTATTTACCGTGCATCAGTTTGTATCCAATAGGTTGGCGGGAAAGAGTGTCGGACTGAGCAGTTTAAATCCAAGAACGAGTACTAGAGATGCAATTTTTGCTTTAAAGATGCTAACCCATTGCATCTTTGTAGAGAGAGAGGAATAATGTTGCATGAAAAGGTTTGTAGTGGCAGAGACGTGGCAGTGAGACAGTAGTGAGGTGTGCTGGAGGGGTCACAGAGGGGTTCAATAGAGGAAAAGCTAGTTCTCACTATTTATTTTATTTCTTTTTCATTAGTCTGCAAATTCTTTGCATTAAAAGTCTGTTATGCTTTCATATAAACTAACAGATTTTTATTCCCCTTGTGAGTTATTCTATTCAAATGTTCCTAAACTTAAGGCTCTAAAGAATTCGGTATAATTTACAACTTGACATATTGGTGCATGTGTTTGTTTTCACTCCTTTTGAGCAGGTTGTGTAACCGCTGCAGGGTAATTTGTTGTGTTTTTTCTCTCCAGGATGTTTAGGAACCTCAGGAGAGCCGCTCCCCAGGGATCAGCTGTAACTAACAGCAGCAGCCTTGCAGGTATTTTCCCTGATAAAGACACTTTGTTTTCTTGTCTTTGTTCCTTTTCTCGCTTTTTACTGCAGCTTTCTCTCTTGTTCTCCTAGCTTGATTACCTCAGTCATAATTTTCTTTAATTTCCTCTATATTTTGGGCTGTCTCGCCCTTCTTTCCTCTGCCTTTTTAATGAAACGGGTTGGTTTGTTTTGACTCCCGCCAACAGTCTTTTAACCAGCATAATTAAACATGCGTGTTAACAAAGGCAGCTAATGAAGAATACAACAGTAGGAACAATAGGTGCTGATTAGACAAAAGCAGTCTGATAAAGCTCGCAGTTGGAGTTTGTCTACCTGAAGACACCTGTTCTCTGAGGCTTTTTCTGCACTTATAATTGTTATAATTGCCGCCAAGTCATCAAATCATCACATGCTTTGTCTTGTTTTTGCAGGTTTAACACTAATCACACTTTTTATCTGAATTCTTATTATTTTACACAGTTTTTGAAAGTAATATTTGTAGTAAAATTGATCTGTGTTCCTACTGGAACCAGCCGCAACGTGGGAGCAGGGATTTGCTTTAAAACCAATGTTCACCTTCTTAAAGTCAAAATGCATCCCCCAATAAACATGTATTTTAGTTTTTTATAACACATATAGCCACTTTCTTGTAGAAACATTCCTGACAAGCATCATCTCTGCATAGCTCATTTTAAGAGAATCAGTGGATATGTTTGCGGCTTCTGAACTCTTTTGCTATTACCTCTACACTCCTTTTTCTTCAATATCTCATTTTTTGTTTTAACTAGAAACACCTGAGCATCTCAGGATGAAAGTTAAAGCCATCATGAAACTGCTTCAACTCTGACAAATCACCCACTTCAAGCATTCGGTATGCCGAGGTGAGTGCAGAGTGTCTGCATAGCGTAGCATCACATTTTGTTGCTATGTATGTTCTGTTTCCTGTTTTAGCTTAAGGTTACATACATCCTACAGTATCTTCTTTAAATCTTTATATAACCTAAGAATCAAATATAGGATTGTGGGATGGTGGTATTGATTTTGGTAACAATGGAGGTTTTAGCCTAAGCTAGGTAGATTTATTTATTTATTATTTATTTTCTTAAGAAAAAATGAGGCAAAAAAGTCAGAGAAAAAGATGTAAATATAAATATCTAAGGGAAAATTATGTCAAAATTAAATTGGTGCTTGATAGTTGTAGTCTTTCAACTATAAAGTTAGAAGTTAGCGTTTAGCATTAGCTTCCACTAAATACCTTGTTGATGTAGCGCTTTAGCATTAGCGGATAACGTTTATGATTTGTGATTTCTGCTCTTCTCTCTCTCTTAGCTAGAAGATGTAAATTATGTCAAAATTAAATTGGTTTTTGATGGTTGTAGTTTTTCAAGTGCAGGTCTAATTTAAATTTGAAGTTAGCATTAGCCAGTGGTAAACACCGTGTTGGTGTAACACTTTAGCATTAGCAGATAATGTTTATGATTTGTGCTTTACGATTAGCGCAGCTAACTTTTGCCTAAACTGAACCATTTTGTTTTCGTCAGGCGGTGTAGAAAACTTTCTCCAACTGTTCAAATTCCCTCCAACTCTTATTTCACTTTGCAATACAGTCCGAACAATAACGCCTGAAGAGTTGCCTCCACTGAGCGCATTGTGTAAGTTTATCGTTGCAGTAATAATATTTCTGGCTTTGCAGAAGGTTTTGTGAAGAAAGTGAGAAAATCAGCCCCCTAAAAGGGACTCGCTGCGTAAAGGTTATTTACACCATGTTTTTTTTCTTTTGGTGAAGAGGAGACCTTTTCAGCCACACAATAGTGCTTTTACATGGAGGAGCAGCAACCTGACACACCGTAAAGTACTTCTAGAAAGCTCTCCAAATACACGGCGGGGGAATGAAGGAGGCTACAGATAAGAGTCGACTTGTAAAACATAATTATATTCCCGTCGGCGGGGAGCGCGGCGTTGAAAGGAATGCATTTAACCTGTGATTCATGCATGGCAAGGAGTTGTCGGGGGGGTAGAGAAGAACAGCAGTTAAATTGTGGAGGTAAGAAGGCTTGAATAAAGTGAAGCTAAGGTCAGACCATCTTAGGAGAATAATTTGATTCAGTGCTTCTCTCCCTTGGAGGCTTTCTCTGCAGGGAAAAGGATTATATGTTTCTACGTTTTCTGCTCCCGTAGGATAGAAAAAGGTCTGCTGGTATTAAAATCCCCTCAGCAGGTTTGGAAATGAGTAATTCCAGAAAGTGAGGGTGTTTCCTGCTTATTCTGCAGCACAAACTTGATTGAAACTTGATTCAGTCATTCAGAATCGCCTCCTAAAAAAAAAGAGGTCAATTTCCTGCTGCGTCTTGTTTAAATTAATTCACAAAGGCTTCATCTGACTTGGGAGGAAAGTCCAGATGAGTATCAATCTATTGTATAGTAAGGAATATTCCATTTAGGCAAAACAGCTCCAGCTTTGTTTATCAGATATAAAGGAAAACCTTGAATGCGTGCACTGCTTACCTCCTCAGCTTCCGACTATTTCTGTGCTGCAGTAAACACACAGCTATTGTTTTACTGGCAGAGAGGGGAGAGTTTTCCCAGGCGCACCGACTGACACAGAGAGGGTAAATCAAACATTATCACTCTCTTCTGCCTCTTCATACGTCATGAGTTGCACATGATCTTGTCAGATTAAATCATCTGTAATTCGTTTTTGCCAAGATCCAACGATTTCCAGCTAAACATCTCGAACCCGAACAGAGGTTGAAATTGGAGATTTTGTACTTTTACAAAGACATCATCTTAATGGACTTTAGCAGCTTTATTCCATTTGTTGTGCATGATAACTTATTGTGTAGCATTAGAGATGCTAAGTTTATCTTCTTTGAAATCATTTTGATTGAACTAAAGCTTCATTTTTCTCACTGAGTAACTGTTATTGTTGATATTTATTGATTCTATCAACAAAAAGTGTCTCAGATTGAGTTGAACTTCAGTAAAAACATCTTTTTGACAGATTAAAAGATGTATTTGAGTTGCTTAGCAGACTAATATTCCTATGAAAATGATCAATTACTAAAGTGCAATGATGCAAAAACTTGAAAAGAAAAGAAAACCTGAAAAATTATTGATCAAGATGGCTGAAAAAAATTATTAGAGTCTGACTGTTTGGAAAGGACATATAAAGAAGTAAAGAATTATTTGAAATGCTAGACAAAACTTGCATTATGATAATATTAATTATTAGAAAAAGTTGGTTTAATATTACCAGTAATAATCAGGATAAAAAAACACATTAATTACTGTATTCATAATTGGAATGATCATAATTTATTTAAGAACATGATAATATTAATTATTTGGATTAAAAATAATATTTACAATATTGCTATAAAGGAAAATAATACAAAAGAGTCAATGATTACATCAGTAATAAAAATGATAATAATGCAATTAATAAGAATATTAATGGTAATAATAATAATAATTGACAGAATTTTCTCTTTATCGCTACAGTTTTGATTGTAATTGTAGTTTCTGGATTTAATTCTCACTATAGTTAACGATGAGGATCCCCAAACATGAACCATCTGATGTATCTTACATAAAATCTGCTGCACAACAGAGGAGCGACGTTAGATATTGTTTTACATTTAATCCTGAACAGGTGCTGCTGATGTCAGAATGAAAACCGTACCAAACATTCCAGTTTTTGTCCCGTTTCAAGATTGAATTTGGCTCCTTCTCTGGTTGGACAGTGGCAATTTTTTGATGTTTATCTTTGCATTTTTTCCAACTAAAACAAGATCCATCCTGACAAAGTTGTTTGCAGGTAAACGCAGAATCACAGCTGGGCTTGAATCGCAGCCACGGCTCTCCGACAAAGTGTCTGCGCTCTCCCCATCAGGCAGATTTACAGTACTTGAACTGATACTCCATCTGGATCGCCTCCACTAAGCAGGTTGGCATGATTTGAATCAGGGGAGCTGCTGCTGCCTGCCTGCCAATCTTCACGCGTAAAGAGGAATTTGCTATTCAAATGTATTCAGTACTTATTTTGCCGGCTAAAAATACATACCAAGGATAAGGCACATTGTTCTGTCAGGAGTCAGGAGAAGTACGGCAAGCTTTGAAGAACATTTTAGGTCCGCCTGTCTGTCCTCAGCAGATATTATTGGTACAATATCTGAGCTAGATGTGAAAGATCAGAGCGGTATCTCTTGCCCTGTGGGATTTTTGAGTCCTGTTGGGACTTCAAATCGAGGTTAACCTCCAAAGCTGTCACCTTCATCTGTCCCCCTTCTCCTCCTCCTCCTCCCCCTCCCTGCAGTGCTCTGAACTCCCCCTGCCAGAGAGTTTCTGCTTAAACTGCAGAGTGCCACCCAAGTTGGCCAAAGAGCACTTGCAGTCGGATCAAAGTCGTTTATTCTTTGGCTCGGCGGCGTGTGAAAGGTGATAACATTGCTTTGCGGTTCCTCGGGCGCCCGGCTCTGGGCAGCAGCGTTTGCCCCCACACCAGCTTCCACGTCTAGAGACAGCAGAGCCTGAGCTTTCTTTTCTTCGAATTGTAATTAAAAGGGAATAATTATTTCTCAGCAGTCGTAGGCCAAACAAACAGACTGACAGCTCTCTTTTTTTCCACTCGGTGATGGCCCACTGTTGATATCTCCCTGGTGTGTCCTTTTTCAGAGGCTTTCTGAAGCTGCCACTTCTTGGTTTTATTATCTTTGTCTCCAGCCCTGGCCCCTCGTCCCTATGCTGGCGCTGTTGGCATCGGCCTTGCCCCTGCCATCTCTCTGTTCAACACTCAACTTTTTCTCTCCACATGAAAGTGGCTGCCCGCTGAGAGGCCCGACCACGTGGCCTGGACCGTACCTTTTGCTCCCAAACTTTCCTGACCTAATTAGTGCTGAATTAAATCGGACAGGATGCATTCATTATTAATTTCCCCGGGCTGGGGGTCTTGAAATAGACATTGGAAATGGAGATAGAGTGTCAGAGTGGTGAGTTTGAATTAGAAACTCTCTGGCATTGACTCCAGCTTCGTTTAAAGGCAGGGTTAGCAAAGCTACGCTAAAGACAATTAGTTTCAGTAACAATCAAGTTACTTCATTATTTGTATGTTTATCAAATTACAAAACAATATAAACGTGTAAAATAGGAGTCTAAAGTACAATTAATACAGCAGTTTACAATATGTATGCTAATTTAATACAAATTGTATCCAACTGGATACAATTTGTATGAAATTTGACACAAGTTGTATCAAATTTGCATACATATTGTTAAAGAAAGAAAATACAAATGTGTAGATAATTACCTTTTGCAATGACGTAGCTACAAAAATTAAAAAAAAGTTATTTTTAGCTTTCCCTTCATATTTCAATTTAGTGTCACTACCTGCTTGGTGGCTAGCTGATAGCTTCTGTCATAGGTGCAAACACTAATTTTAAAAAACTCATTGTATCATTTTTAAAAACATAGTGGCCACTTTTAAAAACTACTTTCTGACTAATGGATAAAACAATTTTCCTTGAATTCGACTATTAGGAGAATCCTCCATTGCTTCTTCTCGTCTTAGTGAGAACAGGGAGGCGGTATGGCCTTTGAGTTCGGCAGACTCTGGCAGGCTGTAAGGTCTTCTTCTGAAGATCAGAACGCCTCCGAGCGGCTACCTCCCGCAGTTGATGAGAAGAGAGATCTTGACTCCCCATGTGAAGCTTTTTTCATGAATCCTGGGGTGGGAATTGGTGTGAAGTTTGGTGCAAAAAGCAGAAACAACGAAGGCATCAAAACTAGTTTTAATGGCATTAAGATATGCTTCATATACCACCAAATGCTTTTACTGAAACAAGAATGAATAATCTCCCAATCTATGATCAGACTGCATGTTTAAATATTATGTTTTTCTGGAAACTGCAAGAGGAAAATAGTGTCCAGACGAATGTCAAGCAGTTTTTGGCACACTGAAACTAAACTAATTAACAGCTCTTTGGGTTGAAATAGAAATGTAAATACCTTCTGACTCTGGAGATGTGTATAATTGAGTGGATTTGACTCAGCAGTACGCGGTTCATCTTGTGGCTTCTAAACTGGAAGAAGCAGCTATCTGTAGTGTCAATCAAAACACAAAGACCCTTGTTAAAAGAGTAAGGAATTCACTCACTGCTTGTTGTTAGTCAGCCATCAGAAGCTGACAGGAAAACGATTCAGCCCATGGTTGCTCTAAAGAGAAAGTAGTAAATATATTCTCCTTCACCTGAATATCTAGAGGAGCAAACAAGCACAAATAAATACTATTTCAGATCAAATGCTTGACATCATCCAATAAAGAAACATTTGGGTACTTTGATTGTTGATCTGTCCTTGACTGATGTCTCCATCTAAAACCAGTGGATCAAATCAAGTCTAGACTATTTAAATTGGAAAAACTGTACCCCTGAATGCATTCTGGATGCACCTCTATAGGGACCAAGTGTGAACTTTTCAGATACCACTGTTGGTTATAACTATCTACCTTGAGTACCCTGTAAATTCCTCAATGTTACATTGTAAGAACCACATACACATACTCTGTGAGTACTTCTTCATGTCCCATTCAAACTTTTCGAGTTCCCTCTACATACCCTGTGAGTATTTCAATAGGTACTATGTAAGTACCTAAAAGTTCTTCTTGCGTTCCTTGTAGGTACCACATTGGGTACCCTACATAAATGGAGATATTGAAGGAATCCTTCATTGTTCCTAAAGGTACTTCCTGAACATATTTGTAGGTGTACCTACTACTACTCTGTTGGTAACCTTGTATATACCTTGTAAGTATTGTTTAAGCTCTCCATACAAACTCTGGATCTGCCTAGAAGGTACCCTGTAGATACCTTTATCCTTGTACGTACTCTGTAGTGCTTCTTTAAATACCCTGTAGAAATCCCTACAGAGAACTTGTTGGTAACTGGTAGGTACTCCTATAGTTACCCACTTTGAGTACTCTGGATACTCTTTCTATCCCATCTCAGGGTTTCCCCCAGAAAAGCTGCTTAGCCTGGCGGTCGGGGCGTCCGTACAGAGTCTGATAATTCTATTGACGGTGGGGGGGGGGGGCAGGGGTAGCTAGGCATGGCGGGCCGCCATGCCTATAATACACTGGGGGAAAACCTGCATCTAGAGACATTCAGTCTCTTAAGTGTCACTGAAAGTAACTTCCTGGGTACTCCTTTTGTAGTTGCTTCTGTACGTGTACACTTACATGTGCCCTATAAGAACATTTTGTCTATACTTTAGATACTATGTAAGTACATCAGTATTGACAGTCTGGGAACCTGAGGTTTAGTATCCCTTAAGTTCACATGGCACCCTTATGTACCCTACAGTTTTTACTAGTATGTACTAGCTGCTCCCTTGTAAGTATCCTACAGGTACCTTTATACGTTCCCTGTAAGTACGCAGTAGCTGCCTTGATAGGAAACTCATAAGTACTCCAATCATACCTTGTAGGAACCCTACTGATGAAGTAGATACTGATGTTTTTCACAAATATTATAGTGATTAAGATGTTTACAGATGTAAATACAGGTATTTTCAGGGTGAGTTGGGTTTTATAAGCATGTTTTACCAGCAGTTGGTGGAATAATTTCAGTCAAAGTTGTTATTCTCCAAAATACCGTCAGAAATGATGTGAAAAACATCACACCATAAAGCAAACCTGAGAGCGAAAGTTTGTCAAACACCAGTTCACGTTTTTTTCGCCGCCTATCTTCAAACTGCAGAACTGATCAAAGCAGCGGAGGTGTCACAGAGGCTGAGAGGTAAAATATTCTCCAGTTTGTCAAATCAGAGCTGGATTCAAACATGGTCTGAGGAGAGAAAAAACAGAGGAGGAGAGACACAGGGAGCGATATGTAAAAGAGAAGAGATCAACCATGCAGTCATGTCATAGCCCAAGGCAAAGAGCTGCAGATGTAACAAAGACGAGGCCTGCGATTGTCAAGAGGCATGGATAATGATAGCTTTGCATGTAGGGTACAAGGCAAACATCAAGGCCATGTACATCGCAGTGCAGGACTTTAAAGGCAGTAGTAAGAAAAGCCTATGGAAGGAAAGAAGATGGCCCCAATATGGCCCCTAGTGGCCCCTATCACGATGACAGAGGCAGGTGAGGGGGAACAAAGCAAATTGGATGGGCACAACGTGGAGCCAGGGCTCGTCTCTTTCTGGGTTTTAGGGCTTTATGGAGAAAAGTTTTCTTCTGTTTGTTTGATCCGGTTTCTTCTTCTGCATTCATTACACCAACTTCTTCTGAGCGGACAAGCTGGAGCAGAGCCAGACCTTTCAGAGAGCTGTTTAACCGCTAAACAGATACATGTTTCTTTTATTGTCTTTGTGGTAATTAGACAGTTTAACCATAACTCTGAGTAAAGTCAGAACCAAATATCAGATCTGCATTCAGTTTCATTAAAACTCTGAGACAAGATGAGCCGAAAAGTAACAAACCCTTTGATTCACGATGTAGAAAGATCACAGAATGTCCATCCATCCGTCCGTCCGTCCGTCCGTCCATCTGAAGCTATTCTTTTTATTAAAATGCATTTTTTCATAAAATGTAACCTTTTAAACTTCACCTATGTGGACATTTTAAAAACTAAACAGTTTTAAATCACTTTAAATTAGAGGTGTGACAATCGATAGGCCATTGATCATAATCGGCCGATTTTCTTGAAAAAGTGTATGATCGGTGATCGCCGATCACGGTCTCTTGTTGCCGATACCGATCATCTGCATCTCATTTCTCAGCCTGCCGGTGCAGTTGGTCTCGTCTTTCCTTCACACGGCGCAAACGCGCAGCAACAAATCCTAAGCGATGTGGAACTATAACGCACTGAGTGAATGGGGACGTTCGCGTGTTGCGGCGGAAAATTACCTCGAGGTGAAGCAGGTCAAAATGCATCAACACGATGAATCTAATATGGCATAAAAACAATGACAGAGTTTGGCTACATCGAGGCTCACTGCAGTAAAAAAGACATATGGAGGATCAGATAGCAGCTACAAACACTCACCCTGATTAGCATGACGGTCAAAAAGCTAAACAAATAAGCTGTAAAATTATTTAAGTCTTCCAGCTGCGATGTAAGATGCTGGTTCTGCTCTCGCTGTTGAACCGCTGCTTCGCTACAGGTAGTAATATTTGACAGACGGAGCCGCTTCTGCTCCACCTGGTAGCGACTCTCACACCGAACCTGTTTAAAGCTGCAGCATCTAACCTAAAAAATACATTTTACATGCGTATTAAAACTTTCGCTGTCCTAACATGAGACAGATAATCTCTAAAAAATAATCGATCTCCTCCCTGTTCTGCATAATTACTCCGCTCAGTCAAAAACAGCCAATCAGAACTAGCAATAACCAGCTAGCCGCTATGTTAACAGGAAGTTTTCATTCAGTAACTCTGGATTGTTTATTGTAATGGATCCTGTTTTTGCCTTTGAATGTTAAGTTTTATACTTGAATTTTTTGGCAATGTTGAGAGGCTTTATTTTAACTTTTTGCATTATTTAGCCTCTTCAGAGCCTTCATATGTTTTCAGTCTGTTATAGAGAGTATTACCGATAGAAGTACAATTTGCACAATGCATGTTTTGTTTTTTTCTTGGAAAAAGTTATTAAAAACAATTTTTTTCTCTAAATTAAGGTGAATTCATGGTTCCTTTTTCCACATAATGTAACTGGTAGTGTTGATAATAAAAAGTAATAATTATGTGATCGGAATCAGAATCGACAGGAAAAAACCTGATCGGCACATCTTTAGTTAAAATTTTTTTCATTGTCATTCAACATCATATCTACTTTATGAACAAAAACAAAAGAGCTCAATGGAAGTAAAAAAAAAAGTTTGTGTAAAAAAAACAAATTCTGACTCATTATCAGGAATTATCTTCTGACAGAAGACAGAAAATCCCACAAAAATGGAAACACTGGACTAATTTGAGTCATCTGTGCTCTGGACATATATGACAGTAATGATCTTTATAATCTAACAACATGGGAATTGACTCATTTGCATACATTTCCGTCCATATTTCCTCTTATAATGAGAAAATTTTCCTGAATTTGAAAAATATATTTTTCTCTTGCACACAATAAATGACACAGAAGGCAAAATGACTTGATCCATTCTGAATGAAATGTTTATGCTTGCACATTTGGCCCAGGAAATATGTTTTCCTGCTTCCCAGTTGGTGCATCACTCGCTGTATCATAAACTTCAGGAGCAATTAATGAAATGATGATAGAGAGCTGGAGTTAGTTCAGGCAGGCGTGCAGCATTTCCCTCCTGAGTATTTATGTCTTGATTTCGTGTGTATTTTGGTAAAGAGTGCAACTTTTCACTTGGCGGGACTCCTCTTAATGACCGTTGGCTGCCAAATGTTTCTTCAGAAGTCATAAACATCATTTTTTCCCACAGCCTGCTCCGAGAATACGCGCTGCAAAAAATAAAAAAATAAAAAAATAACCTCCTTAACTTTATTCTGTGTCCGATCCAATTAGGAACACTTTGAGAAGTTCATCAGCGACTGCCAGACGCTGCATTCTTTAGTCGGCGCTGCTGAAGGGCAGGAAAACATGATTTGCTTGGAGATCCTACGGTTAAGGATACGACCCCTGAAACTAAACAATGCAATTACAGTGTTGTTACCGACAGTTCTGCAGATCTGGTCGTTGGCCTCCAGCTATTTGTTTGTGCTTGGTTTGAGTGACTGGGCCTGCTTCGGAGTGTGTGGGTTGATGAATTTAGTGAAAACACATTAAAGAAAGATCTGTCACAACTAGAATGTGATGACCCCAGAGCAGGTCTGTTTGCATACAGAAAATGTTTTGATTTCCAGGAATCTCCACCTCGCTGCAGACCTAAGAGAGATTTAAAGATGCAAAGATTTGAGACCAAATGTATGAGAAACATCTGCAAAAACACAAAATATTACGTTTTTTGATGTAGTTTCTAGTGCAGATATGTTAGTGTGAGACAAAACTAACTGAAGAGTAACTTGTCAGCAAGTTAGAAGCTTGTTTTGAGGTTAATAGTTCCTTAATATTGATAGAAAATTACTAGCTCTATTGGCAGATTATTTGACTTGTAACTTGGACAAATATTATAAGTAAAATAACCTAGCACTTTTTCTCTGTATTAAAGAATCATTTATGTAGTACAAGCTGAAAGAATAAGCTTTGGACCAATAATACTTAAGATTTAGTGTTTTTGCTGTGAAAAGTTTCATGTCGTTGGTGAAATAAGATATAAAAAGCAGATGTTTCCCATGGATTTGGTCTCAGATCTTTGCATCTTTAACCTTAAAAACCCTCTCAGCTCAGAACGGTGGTTAAATGCAACAGCAGTCTTGTGTTCTTCTAAATTTTTTATTTTTTTGAAGCTTAAACTTATAATTTTGTGACTTTGGCTTCATTCAAACAGCAGGTTTTCATGTTCTGATTATATATTTTGCAGAAATTGTACTGGAGTTCATATAAAATTACATTCTCCAAATGTTACATCTTTATTCTGAAAACATTAAGCCTTCTTTCTTGTGTTATTTTAACTTCATCATCATATTCTGGTATTACTTCGACTGTTTTTTATAAACCATGACTAGGCCAGCATATAGTCACATGATAAATTAAATACTGTAGTTTCCATTTGCGTGATGAAAAGTCTTCAGTTTGGGGTTTTGGTCTCAACTAGATCTTTTTCTGAAGGACAGTTTAGTTTGCAGAGTCTTCTTAATTCATTTAATATGTTTTCTTTATTCACTTTACATATTTAAAATGTCTTATAGTTCAAATGTTAAATGTTCATAAGAAACTTAAGTTTATTGAAAATTATCTCTAAACAACATTATCGTTTATTGGGAAAAGTTACCATGACAGGCTTAACATGACTTTATTTCCCTTTTAAAAAACAATCTTAGCCTGTTATATTTTGTTGTAGAGTCCAAATAATTTGAAGATGTAAAAAATGAAAAGGTGGCCACCATTCTGGAGTATGGAAACCCAAGGTGCAAAAATAAAAAATTCAACTATTTGATGAAATCGATGAATCGCCCAGCTATTGTTGGAGCAGATGGAAGTAATCAATGGAGGAAGATGAGGTGTTGGACCGCCACACCCAAACAGACACTCCATGTCCGCCATCCCATCTGAAAGCCGACAACGGGGGGGTTTGGCGTGTCACCCACCGCTCGCCCCCAGGCCAGCGGTTGATCTGGCTGCTGATGGTTGAATGGAGGCCTCGCCTGCTGGATGGGACCCTGACGAGACGTCTGGGCCGACAGGAATCGGCCTCACACGCGTCTCGTTCAAAGGTTAAGCACGCCATTAAGGGCGTCTCAGTGCAGTCTGTGCGCCCGCGCCCGATGGCCTGTGGTGTTTTCTCCATGATTAGGCCGGCCGGCTTGACTGGCCCCGCGCTCATGAATCTCTAAGAGCTGAATGGCAACGAGGTGCTGGCGGGGGCCGAGTCTCATGGTGTAGAAAAGCTGCTTTCGCCGTGTCCGAACACAGACGTATCTGAACCTTCAGCTGATTTCTCCATTATTTAGAGAGTTGAGAAGCTAAAAACAGCAACCTTCTACTTTTGCTGATGCCCTAAGCCATGTCTGTGCAAACACTAAATATAATTAACTTCAATTAAGTGAGTGTTATGTGTGAGAAGATGAAAATAAACTCTAAATTGATCAATATGCTGCCCATTTCAACTTAAATAATCTTGCAAATATCCATCATTCAAATAAAAACAAATATTTCAGAAATTTTGATTGTTTCTATATAAATATAACGCCAAATATTCATCCATGTCCGTTTTGCTCTGTGTCCAGACAGCTTCCTTCTCCATTGCCTCGGGCCAAATTAAAATCGAAACTCTTAATTACTTGAAGCATTGGCCTGCAACTCTCTGGACACCCAAACTGGTTGCATCTCTGACGCTTTACTGCTCAAGTCAGGCGGTCTTAATAAATGCACTTGGAGGGTTTTCAGAGAGCATTTGAAGCCAGGTCTGGACCGTAAATCATGCACAGCAGTTAACTCTGGCATTGTTAACCAGTATTGTTGGCATGCAGCATGTTACTGCAATAACAGATGAGTGTTTTCTTATTTGCATGTCCCAAAACAGCGAATGCATCCTGTTTACGTAATTCAACTTGGTTAAAGTTCTGCATTTCATCTTTTAATTCTTTTATGTGTTATATTCTGTATGTTTTGACATTTAGTGGGATTTACGTCAGACAGTAGGAACCAGAGGCTGCAGTGTCTTCTACAAAGATATTGAGCACAAAACGATGGGACATAAGAAATTAACTTAATCCCTGCAAAAGCACATTATAGCAAATATTTTAGGTCTAATTTCAAAAGTGCCTGAAATAAGATAAAACTAACTTACAAATAACTTTTCAGCAAGATTTAGGAGCTTGTTTTAAGTCAATAAATATTATTAATATTGATGAAAAAGTTCTGACTGATGGGAAATAATCTAGAACTTTTCAGTTTTTCATTCTAAATCTCACTAATATCTATTTTTTGATGCTTTTTTCTAAAAAAGAAACTAAAAATGACAAAACATGTTAAAAATGGTTTTTATTTCAATTTTCCCTTAGGTGAGTTGAACAACTTGCAATTATTTTTGTTTAATTACAAAAATATAGTCATATTAGCAGAACAAAGATGCAATTTTACCAGAACAATTTCTTAATATTGCACGAAAAAATTAATGATGAGATAAGAAAAGAGACGTTTGTCCATGATGTGTTTGAAGAAAAGCAAACACAGCTTATAATTAGGCCTGTCCCAATAGGCAATAAACAAATTAATCACATGATAAACTAAAACAAACTCAATTATTTCCATTTGCATGATTTATTGTTTTTCTCTTTCTACCAAAAACTAGATGATAAAAATTTTCAGTCTGCTGCTTTTTTGAAGGGTCATTTTCTTTACAGAGACTCTTTGATCCATTTTATTTGTTGTTTTGTTTATTTATCTTGAATATTTAAAATGTCTTCCAGTTCCAGAGTTAATTTTTCCTCCGAATTTAAGGTTTATTCATCTTTGAGAACGTGTTCTTATTATGCCGTCAACTTTATGTTACTTGAACAACAATACTATCGTTTTCCACAATAACTTCTGGGACAATTTATCATCTGCCAAGCTTGCCAGCTGTTAAACACGGTGGTGGAGGGATTATGACTTGTTATGTGTTCAGTGTAAATCCAAAATTTTAATGTGTTGTTTTAACTTCTTCTGCTTCCTGGTTACGTCTCTGTATGACCTGCCTGGAGCCAGCAAGACTTTTTATGCTGTTTTATTATTTTAAACACAAAACGCTGCATAATGATAATAAGCAGCGTCTGAACCGGGCGAGGTAGCTAAGCGAGAGTTTACCCATGTGGGATTCGGCGGCGGCGGATGAAAGCGCGCCTGAATTTGTGACAGGACTCCTTGAAAGCGCAGGCTCTTGTTTATCAATTTGATTTCAACATCACAAAGATGAGGCGACGTGCGTTGCAGACGAGCGGTTTGTTTTATCTCGCTTCAAAGCCCCCCCCCCCTTTTCCCTTCCTCCTCTTCTTCATCACAACCCACCACCGCACTTCTTCTTCTGCTTCGTCTTTTTTTATTTTTTTACTCTCACCCCCCTTCTTTCATTTGAAGTGTGAAGTAAAGGTTTGCGTAAACATATGCAGAGCTTCGCCCCCTTGAAAAGAGAACAACTCGTTGGATTCATGTCTGATTCTTTATCCTGTCTCTCGCCTTTTCTTTCCCGCTCCTTTGAAAGAAACATCCCTCTAGGCGTGTGTACACACTGAATAAGCCTGTTTTGACAAAGCAAGGTGGAAAGCAACGTATGTAACAAGCCCGTCTCCTCTTCTTCTTCTTCTTCTTCTTCTTCTTCTTCTTTGGCTCTGTACTTTTTGAGAGGCTTTTCTCTCCTCCTGTCTTGACAGGGACAGCTCCCTGCCCATTTGATGTCGGCTTGACGGTCAAGGATAATGGTGCGTCGTGGGACCGTTGTCATCCCTGTCAATAGCGAAGCAGAGGGCCGGCGGAGAAGCTACCTTTTTTTCTTGCAGTGCTACAATTGGTCGCTCAGGTTGCTTTTTTTCTGAACCTGATTTTTTTGACAACCTTTGATAATCCTCCTCAGATCTCCGAGATGTCAAACAAAGCCTTGGAAAGTGATTCCTTTTTGTTTTGTTTGGCTTGAATCTAACAAGGATCCCTTTCTCTTTGATGTAATTAAGCTCCCGAGGCTTGATCTGGGCGTCAGAGTTAATTTTTCTTCCCCAGCATCGCAGGGAGCTATCAGAAGACTTCAGATGTCAGGCGCTCTTTCAAGCTTCACGGCACCTCGTTTTTCCTCCACCTCGTGGAAAGGAGGGAGTGTGGGGAAGCAAACGGACTCCTAATGCTCCGTTTGCTCTTTCTCCAGGCTGCCCAGCACCTCCACCAACACTTAATGGTCGTCCTTCTCTCCCCACAGGCTGTTTCTACAATTGCCCACCTGTAGCCGACGTTTGAGCAACCTGTGTCGCTTACAGTAATGACGCAGAGAAGAAACAGGAGAACATATGATGCCTACTGACATTCAGTTTTACATAATTTGTTGGAAAATCATACTCTTCAACCTACAAGCATTTAAATCTCCCCACAATCGATAAAATCTTAAATTATTCCCACAGTAAATTACACTTAATCCTCACATTTCACATTTTCATCACTAAATGCACAATTATTGAAACATTTTTTGGTCTTGGAGACAGCCATCCTGTGCAAAATATTTCCAAAAAGTTCATCATCCACACAGTGATAAATGAAATCTCTTTTTGCTTTTAACATTTCCTTATCCTCTTAAATTATACCAGCCCTTTCTGTCACAAAAGTTTGTTTTCTTACAGTTTTGAAAAGTTAAATCAAGTTTTTTTATGCATCACAATGAAAAATGAACCGATATAAGAAAAAAGTAAATGCACCCCATTTAAAAATAGATTTTACTGGCTTGTAAAACAATTTTTTGGTGAATTACTAAAAATAAATTGATGTAAAATCAATTCATAGGATAAAGCAGAAACAACTTTAAATTCAGGGGAAATTCAGCAACAGATATAAAAGTTCAAACAAAAACTTCCTACATGATAATTAAGAAATAAGATTAACAACATATATTACAATAATATAATGCAGACTGCATGGTTTCCTCAGCAAAGAAAACTTTATCAGAAGTTGACAGAAAATGTGAGAATATGAATAGTTAATTGGAACTATACCTAACACCAACTAACAGACATACAAAAAAATATAATTAACATATCAACTTTTGGCACTTCAGATAAGCAACTTAAATTAGTTGTTTAATCCAGTTTAATTCTTTGTCTTTTTATTGTCACATTCTAGTAGAAGAGCTTAGAAACGATGAAGCATTTGGTTTTGACATGTTGGTATTGGTATTGAAAATGTGCCCAGGGTTCCAAAAAAGCTTAGTCCGGCCCTGGAGGTAGGAATATAACAGCCGATTTAAAACGAATAATAAACTAAAACATTATTTATGCAACAAAACTGCAACAAGCCTTTCAAATGGTCCAGAAAGCACAATTAGGAACCGTAAATAAGCAATGAAGTACAGCAGATCTGGAATTCTGAATCAGTTTTTTTCAATACTGATGCAGATATTAACATGGAATCGGTTCGTCTCTGGTTTGCTGAGTGCTGCTGCTGCTGCTGCTGTTGTTGTTGAGGGAAAGACAGGCGGCGTCTCAGCCGTTTGTCCTCTGGTTCCAACATTTAAAGTCGACTCTCAGCCTAATCTTCCACCTCTAGGTAGCGCCGCTCAGGCTTGAAAACAGAAATCTCCATAAGTTGGAGAGGAGGTGGAGGACGAGCGAGGCGGAGCGGCAGAAGAAAGGCACATTAGACAGACAGTTCCTCTCGATCGCTGAAACAATAAGCCCTATTTATCGCTCATTTGAAAAAGGTTTGACGTGGCGCCGAAACAGAGGAGGCTTTCATCTCCCTGGCATATTAAACTGTCACAGTGCTTAACTTTAAATTAAGGTGACACGCCACCGACTTGGGGATGTCACTAATAGTGCAATGGCGACCTGCTAATAGAAGTACAATATGACGCGTTTGCTTTAACTAAAACCTCCGCTGTCAGATTACGGCGCTGACATCTTAAACTTTTCATACATTAACGTGACACTTGGAACAAATGCAATTTGGTGTCGGGAGTGGCACAAAAGAAGGCGTGTGATTCAAAGCATGGTGAAGGGCATTGTCACGAGGTGTCTCGGCATGAAAGGATGACATTTCCTTCTATTAGGTGAATGTAATAAATCACAAGCACATTGGAAAAAAACAGAGGTTTACAGGAGCGATTTTAAACGGGTAAATAAAGCTAGCTTTGTTCTTTTTGCATCCTTTTGTTCCCCTGTGGAGAAGGAATAATAATGCCTGAATTCAAAGGATTAGTCCAAATATCCTCAAAAATCAAGTAGCCTATACCTTAATTTGCATTAATACACACATCTTAGCAGCATCTCAGAAGTTTATATCTACAAGAGGAGGGTCTAAAATCGCACTCAGAGGCCACAGTTTATTTGTTTTCAGTTAAAGATACAAAATAATTTCAGAGCTGAGCAACAAATGAACATGTATTTTGATTTAAAAGGTGAGGAGATGTATCTCAAAGTTGTACCTCAAATGTATCTCAAAGTTTCCTAACTCGTTGGTCAAGATTTCAATGTTGAGAACTTTGTTTAGCCCACCAAGTCAGTTTTTGAGTAAAATGTCACTGGATTTGTGGCATTCAAATGACAGCAAAAAAAGAAAAACACTTGTTTTATACCTGAAATCTATTATTTAAGATATAAATTTGTTATTAAAAATCTCATACAAAAAAACACAAAGTGTATTTTGTAAACTGCGTCCAGGGCCACATAATTTTTTTCCAAGGGCCCCAAATGGCCCGCGATCCACACTTTGGACATCCCTCCTCTACAGTTTACCTTATTTCTGCTCTTCAACTGGATTGTTTGCTTTGCAAACACCAGCCAATAACTTGTCAAGTAGCATTGCAGCTAATTATTTTAATCTCCCAATTTTCTATAATATATATTTTTTTTAAATTTAGGACAAACATTCACATTTTCTGGAATAATTTGGTTATGTTTCACAGGAAAATATGTGAATACTAAGCTGTTGATTGGTGGGAATCTGTTGCAAAACACTCCCACATCATCACACCTCCACTGCTGTGCTGGACTGTTAAACGTGAAATCCAAACATGCTGCACTGAAAGGATGCACAATCTTATGAGAAAGTAAGTACACCCTATGCTTGAACAGTGTGTAAAACCACCTTTAATCGATTCCTTTTGTTCCTTTCTCTTGTAATGCCCTTTGCTGATTCTTCCAGCCTCCCTGATCATTTCCTATCCAATCTTTTAATCACTTATGGAAATATTTCCCGTTTTAATTTGAGTTGCACCAATATATAACGATATAATGTGTTATTAATCCACATTTTCTGGAGTGTTTAACCTAAGATGTTAGTAAAACATGTAGATTATTTTCAAGCACCCTTAAAACTAACATATGGTAAACTCTTTTATCACATAACAGACACTATTCCTCTAAAGCTTCACTGACGATTTCCTTTTTTATTTTTTTAAATCTTCAGTCAGACTAGTTTATATTTTGTAAAAATATATTTTAATTGATGACTCACTTCTGACTCTTCATTAACTGCCGTCCTTCATGAGTTTTAACATCTCAGGACTCTGCATTAAAGCCAGTTGGCGTCCATTTAGCTAGTCAAATATTTCATCAATATACATGATGCTGGAAGTATTGTATTCTTTTTTATTTACTTTATCCACCCGATATGTTTATTTTTCAGATGAAGTGATAACTACTGCAGAAATATTATTTCATCTATGATTTTCACAGTTTTATTCATGAATAAATGGCCTTAAATCATCTTCTGTTGTTTTGTTAAACATGCAGTCATGAGGTAGGCATTGTGTGCCAAACTCTTTGATCAATTTTATGCAGAATAAGTAATTCACCACACTTTTTCCTGCATGTTTCTTTCACAAGACACATTTTCTGTCTTAATCTTTTGGATTTACTTTAATATACCTATTAGTGTGAGAGTTAGAACGCAGATTAGACTCCATAATCTACATTTCCAGCCTGGCGAAGGGCTGCATACATCTGTATTTACATTTGCATGTGCTGAACAGAAACACACACCTCCTCTTGTCACGAAACTCCCAACCTCACGTTCACAATGCCTGGGGTCACGCAAACAATCAGACCAAAAGATTTCCAAAAGCAGTTTATTGCAAAATGTCGCCTTCTATTGACCTAAATAAACAGGAAACGCCCAGAAATACCAGCCTGTAAAAAATCAGTGGAGATAATCACCTCTCTGCAACAATGGGGACTTTGTGAAACACACAATTTAATATGTAAATATTTGATTTTGATTGTGGAAAACAGCGTAAGAAGGAAAGGAAGAGAGTGTGGAAGCAGAAAACGAGCTCAGAGGAGGTAAATCCAGGTGAAAGCTGTTTCTAAATCTGACACGATGTTTATTAAATGCTAACACAAGTTTCTACCTGGAAACATCGGTCTGAAACCTCTGAGGACTCATCCTCCTGCTTAGCTAATTGGAAAGAAGAAGGGGGGGAAGAAGGTGAAAGAAAACAGCAGTAAAATCCCCTAATTCCTGGATTATAATTTAAAATATTCCAAAATGCTAATCAGGGAATTGCAACCAACAAAGGGATAATAAGACGGTCATCCAATTACCGGCATTTTCTCCCCGCTCCCCCTCCGCGTTCAGAGGAGCCTGGTTCAGACCTGGAGTCTCTCTGAACGTGCCTCGCTTTCCTTTTCAACCCGACACGCGGAGACGCCGCATCAAGCTGTGAGCAAACACGGCTTCTCCTCCTCGGTCCTCCCTGCGTCTGCCTGTCTCACAAATATGTTAATTAGGGTCCAGATATTCACAAACTTAATTAGCTGGGGCCTAGGTTGGTTCATTTTGATTGGAGGGAGGGGAGGGAAAGGAGAAAATAGGGTTTATGTTTCAATGGTGAATTTAAATTTGGCCTTAAGGTGATGAGGAAGTATTGTCAGCTACTGTACCCAAATGAACTTTTCTCCCCCCGTTTCCTGGAAAATCCGGCGTGGCCGAGATTAGGCTGTAATTTACGGAGGAGCGTTTCCATTTGAAACGTGAAGTGATTGTGCTAATTGAAGTGGCATTCATTACATTATGGGTCGAAAATGAGAGGAGGTCGGCTCCTCCACCTATTAAGTCCTAGAAGATACTGATGCTGGTGTTAGGTGGACGGCAGAAGACATCATTAGACGCTGAATTAGAAAGTTTGAAAAAAGGAAGCACAGAGATTTTACTTGAATTTTCAACGCAAAATCTCTAAAAACGCCAATGTCATTTTTTCCCCTCGCCTGGATTTATTACATTTTTTTTTCATGCGACTTTACATGAATGGCCAAATATATTGACCCATAAATCAAATTAGTCTATAAGTACAACTCCTTACTACTATAAGTTCAAATTTGGTAACAATACCTTAAAAAAAATCATATTTTTTGAGCTAAAATGCACAGAATATTTCAATCAAAAAGGAGAAGCTAGTGGCCATTTTGGCTTGATTGTGTTGGTAAATAAAATTAAATGAAAATATTGTGACACCCTGCAAGTAAAATGAAAAGAAAAATATCAAATGGGATTGGTGAATTTTGGAAAAGTTGGCTCAAGCTTTTGTTTTATTTTTTCCCATTATGGCAGGCTGTTAAACTAATACATGCATTTTTATTGCTTGTATGAATGACAGAAACAATATTTTCTACAATGACAACATCCAGTTCTAATACTGAGCAACAGAAATAGATGCTTTTTCCATTGGTGTTGCTCCTGTACATGTGAAACTCATGAACCCAGCAGCAGATGACGATCTTTCTTTGGTGTTTTTTGGTTTTAATCCATGTTAAAGCAAATATTTCTAATCTATGATCATCCAAATTGAGGCTCAAGAGAAATCTATTATTAATTGGAATGACCATCTATGGTGAAATATAAGTGAGGGAAAAGACAATGTTAAATGGCAAACATGGCACCAAAATGGCTAAATTGGAAGGTTTACCTGGACTTTTATCAACGACTAGCTCTCCAGAAATTTAACACTTTCTGCTTTTCCATGAATTTTGGTCCAGTAAAAGATTCTGTGTTGTAGTTTGCTAAATGTTTTGGATTGCATCTGCTTACTTTCATAGGGAATGGTCACACGATGTGTATATTTCAGGTGTTTTCATGTTTTACCATTTGCCATTTTCATTTATTTTTAGACCTCTGAAATATTACCTTCATTTTCATACCAGAACAATTCAAATAAACGTGCCATTCATTTTGGACATGCCTGATCTTTCACAAAGATGCCAAAAAAGGTGCAAGTGGTTAAGAAGATACATTACCTTGCAAAAACTCTTGAACTTCTTCATATTTTGTCACACTACAACAAGTTTTGGAGTATTTTATTTTCCCAAAATGCATTTTGGGAAAGATTAAACTGAACGTGATAGAAATGTCAAGTGATTGGGTTGGTGTATGTGGAGCAATATTTCTAAATAATGTATGTTTTTGACCCATAGACAACCCTGAAAACACCTGCAGTCAGGCACATTTGCATTGGTAGAGTTAGCCAGGATGTGCACCATTGTTGCTTTGGTAACTCGCAGCACATGTCCTTTTTAAATCCACTAACAAACCAGACTGCGGCTCTGCACTCAGAGCTGTATCTGACCTCCGTGGCAGCCATCCTTCCACTGCCGTTCCCTCCCAGATTCCCAGAGTTTTTTAGGAGGAATTTGACATCGGTCCAAAAGCGGTCCCTCGGCTTTTCAACTATGTAAAACATTCTCGTTTCTCTTTTTCCTTTTACCTACAGCTGACAGGAGCACCAGCTGGTGGCGAGCAGCCAAGACTGCAAGGCATGCGCTTTTACTTGTAGGCTAACTGCACCGCTGAGCTGCTCTGGGATTTACTCCGCATTATAGCAACGGGCTGCAGTATAGATTAATAACAGGACAAGTGTGTGGGCGAATAAGCAGGGCCTCTTCTTCTTTATGCATTTTAAGTTTTCTACTCCTTTACTTGGTATTTTGTTCCTTGTAAAATCTCCTGCAATTGTTGATGTTTGGGTTTGATTTCCAGTGAGTTTTGCAGGTTTACATTCTGATCTAAAGGTCCAGAAAAACTCCTGGCTTGTTTGGCACCAGCTATGAAATGGAAAATAAACAACCAAACATTTCAGAAAGCACTGGAACAAATTTAAACCCCAGAAAAAGAATGTTTCATTTCTGTAATCAAGCACCATGAATCCCATCAGTCTTTATTTATTTTTCTGATTAACAAAGGCGGAGTTTTCCTTCTCCGTTCAGGGTTCCTACGTTCATCTCACTCCACACTTATTGACACAAAAGGCCTTCAAATAAATTAACCTTTCATTGCAGAAGCAAAAATATATTTTTTTAACAAAAACATGCATGAAACAATTATTTTTACATATTAAATATATGGTAATATTTGTATCCACTTCTGTGTTGATTTCACTCAATAGAGAACAAGTAAAGACCACAGCATCACATGTCCTCCGCTGTACTCAACAGGAGACAGGAGGAGCTTTCTACAAATCCTTCTCTCTGGGGTTACCTAGCAACCCCAGAAGAGTTCCGCCCGTCACCAAGCAACCCCAGAAGAGTTCTGCTCATTACCTAGCAACCTTCCTTTGTTTCTCTCCAGACCAAAAGACTTAGTTGTGTCTTAGCACAATTAAAGAGCCAGTAAACGCCACATGTTTACATTTCTATTGGTAGAGCAGAAAAGTTTCAATATTTTTGTTAGTTTTTTCTAGTTAAAGAAGTTTAAACACAAATCTGGTTTATTTAAATGTCATTTTCACTCCTTTTACTCCTTTTAAAGTAAAATCATTCTATATGTCAAGTAAATTTTAGACTCTGGATAAATTAAAGTTGTGGATTACTTATTAAAAGTTCAATTAACTCAAAAAAATATTTTATTTTCATAGCAGTATATTTGAGGTTTAAATCTTTCAGATTTACAGCATAAAAATACTCAAATTCTGCTTATTTGTACAAAACATTTCAGTTACATCATATAACATCATGCAATTACTAATTATGAAACAATAAACATTACATTTTGTCAAATGTCATCTTGAAAATCATCAATTTCTTTTAAATAAATGGTTCTTTAAGCTTTTTTTTTCATGAAAATCAACATTATAGTTAGATTTTTGCTTTACTGATATAAACTTTTACAGTTTTCCTATTTTCAGCTCTTTTTTTTTACTTTTGAATCCTTAAACTCAGGACCGCTTGCATCTTGCACCTCTTTATCCATCCTTCAAGCTTAAGAGCTCAGCTGTAATGTATTCATCTGGTTAAAATAACAACAGAAGATACAGCGGCTGCTGTATTTCACCTCAGATATTGTGCAACTTCACACAACAGATGTATAAAACAGGAACAGGGAGCTGGGGATAATACAGATGTGAGAGCACCTCTTCCTCTCCATCCTCTGGGTGATTGGGTTGGATTTGTGTCCATCAAGAATAAACATCCTCGTCTTCCTTCTTGTCAAACGGCGAGTGTATTTATATTCTGATAGGGCAAAATAGAGCAAAGAAAAAAAAAAATCTCCTGTCAGCTATTCTTACATAAAATATTAGACTTTTCATTGTTATGAAGAATCGCGTTAAGCCTCTTGACTTATGAATTTTAAAAGTATTCAAAGAACTCTGCTCTGACCTTAATCTTAAATAGGTCTCAGAGACAGGTAGAGTGATAAATGGCCTAAGTGGAGAAGAATAGCAGCTCACTAAGCTCACTTTTTCAGATGGGATTGTTGGCGGTTCTTATCACAGGCGGCCGACAAACAGCCCCCAAAAACTCCAGGTCTCCAGAGCGCCCTGGCAGCTGGGCTAATGCACAGATTAGTTTACAAGTTTTGCTCCGATGCCAATTGGATTAAAGCCTCATCGCGCTGCTGATATTTCCACATTGTTTGACAGCAAACATACGGTCAGCGGCGGGCGGCGATTGACTTAATCTAAATCCCTGCTTCTTCTCTGTGTTTATCTGAAGGCATTGTGACCGGCAGTGTTGTGCTGACTGCGACACCTTTAGCGCTTTGGGATCCTGTGAGGGACCTGTGTCAGGATGAGAATATCTCTGACAGACACCGTATCTAATGCCTCTGTGCTGAGCTACAATCAGAGTAATCACTTTGAACTAGTTCACAGAGAGGCGCTTTATTTTCCGAAGCAGAATTGGTTTGGTCTCCGTTTAGACTCTGAGGTTTATTTGATTAAGAGCCGAGCGGAGCATGAGAAATCGAGGACTTCAGTGGCATTCCTCAGGAATATTTACACCAGCACTCGGCTTTGTAAATCATTTACGCACTTTCCCACTCACGTTTGACTCCAAACCTCGGCGAATTAGAGAGTCCGTAATAATAAACTAACCTCCTGCTTAGGCTTTGTCGGATCAGAGGAGGAAGGTCGAGAGCGACTGGACCTCAAGGGTGCCCTTGGGACCTTTCCAAAAGCCCCTAACAGCTTAGTGGTGGGCCCCTTTAATTGTTATTTCAGTGCCCCATCTTCTCCCACCTCTACCGAAGCGTCCGGGCAAACAGAACGGTCCTGATAGCTTCATAATGAGAAGCAGCGTCCGCAGGGAGCCGGCTAGTGACTTCCAAATACATTGCCCTTGTTAGCGGTGTTTGGCGCTCTGCTCCGTTGTTACAGATGTCGGTAATAGAGTGCTAATAGAGATCCATTACCCTTAGGTTGTGTGTGTGTGAGAGAGGGCAAAGAGCCTCATAAGATTACTGACCTCTGCCTCAATTTAAAACTGATTATTTCATTTGATCTAGCCCAAAAGTGACTGCTGCTGCCGCTCCGGACAGCAATCCAATTATCCCACTGCCTCCGTTTGAGATCTGGAATCTTAGCTTAGCTTTTCACAGTGGAAAAAGATTAAATAAATGAATCAAAAGGAACATTATCACAAATAAATCATGTCGATATTTAGATTAAAGGAAAGAAATGGTTCAACACTTGTTTAGCTAGGTTAGCTAATCCATTCTTAGCTTAATTTAGTTAATTTTTAAATCTTAGTTTGGTTTAGTTTAGCTTATGCCTCTAGCTAAAGTTAGTTTAGCTTGTTTGTTGGTTTCTTAGTGTAGCTACGTAGCTTATTTTCTCTTCTTAGTTTTTTCCATAGTATAGTTTATCATATTTTCTTAACTTTTCTTGCCTACCTACTATTAGTAGTTTAGTTTACTTACAAGTAGTCTTATCTTTTCCTTGTTTAGCTTTTTGTGTTGTTAGTTTAGTTAAATTTAGCTTAGCTTTTCTGTGATCAATTTTTCTTAGCTTTTCTCTTTCCTTCTCTTTGTCGAGCTTTTTTTGGACTAGTTTATCTTAACATTTCTAGGTTTAGCTTAGTTTGTTTTACATCAGTTTATCCCGATTTAGTAGCTCAGTTAGTTATAAAACTTACTTTAGGTTTTCTTCTGATGGTGTTTTAGTTTAGCTTGTCTTTTCTTGAGCTCGTTTAGCAAATCTTAGAACAGTTTACCTTCTAACTTGGTTAAGTATAATATAATGTATTTTAAAGTAGGATGCTTGGGTGTAGCTAAGCTAAGCTAATCTTATCCTAGCTTGATTTGGCACTGCTGTTCGACTCCAAAAGATCTGATTCAAAAATTACAAAATTTACCAGCAGACGTTAAATACATGAATTAGATTCAGATATTCTAGAGGATTTGATGCATCTAATTCTTGATTTCTGAAATCAGAGATTACATTTTTTCAGTTTAACTGAGATTGGTTCCTTCCTTCTACAGTCTATCATCTTGGGAATGGTTAGTTTCTATCTCCAGCTTAGTTTTGCTTCTTTTTTCAATTTCTTCAGGTATTTTTTTTTACTACCAAAGCTAACAGTTTCTCAGAAAACAGAATTTTAGCCCCAAGAATGTGATTCCCAGGGAGCTATTAGCTGAAATCCTGACATACAGCAGATGATCAACTGAGAGAAGATGTGCATCTCAGATCCTGTGCCAGTACTTTGCTGGATTTTGTTTTCTATTTCTGAGCGGATCTTAAAGCCAGCTTTCTGCAGGAAGCAGAACAATAGAATAACAAATTGCACGCTGCCCTGAGGACAGAAGGTAGACAGAAACATAAAATTAATGAGCCCAGAAGAACTTTATCACAAATGAATCGTGTAAATACATTGATCTTTCCTCCCTTCCTTCCCAGCTTAATGATTTCTTCTCCTACCATTTTTACATTGCTGAGTAAAAACAGGGAAAAAAAACCTGTTCTGTTTTTCACCGGCGCTGCCTCTCGGTAAACACTCTTCCTTCTTATCTGCACGCTGCCTTCTCCCTAGGCTATGGAGCAGATTTTTCATTTAGCTAAAAGCTCAGCGAGAGGTCTATGAGAATGATAATCCTACCACGGGCCGCAGCTGGCGTTTCCACTGCGCGGATGATTAGTCGGGAACGTTTTGCATTCGACCTGGAGAAATTCTCTCAGTGGGAAGTTTGCATCCGCTTACTGTCTTTTTCAGCAGGCCTCACCCCTCCCTCCTTACACACACACACACACACTGAAGAGGAGGCTTTTATTATGGATGATGAGGAAAGAAATCTAGCTTCTTCCTCCATCTTTTCCCCCTCTCTAAATACCGTCACTCCTGTCACTTCCCATGACTCTCAGTGACCTTCGTCAAACACATCCCTAATTGCTTCTGACAGGGAATTGGCTCCCCGCCGGCCCAAAAGACGCACTCGACTTTCCGCAGGTACGGGAAAAGGAATCCCCCTCAGATGGTATTAAGGCGGCGAACAGGAGGAACAGGTCATGAATGCACTTATCTCATTTGTCTGTCAGGTTTAAACGTTTATTAAAGGCCTCAGCCCTAATTCCCTCAAGCAGGTGTAAGCTTCCGTCGAGGTGTGTGAATTATATCCAATCGAGCAGATACGCTCATAATATGATGAATGCCAGCTAAGCTTTTCCAGGTGGAAATTGAATAACTCATGGTTTCTGGGCGTAATCCAGCCGTGCATTGTCAAAGACAAATAGAGGAGACGCTTTGTTTCCGCCGTGTTTGCGTTTGCATGACACTTAGCAGGGTAACTGCATTAATGGCATTACACGCCTCTTGAATTGCACAAATAACGGTGAAGGAAATCTAAACTCTGTTATTTTTTTGTAAGGAAAATCCGTTTACAAAGCTTAAAAACAGAAAGAAAACACGCTGGATGCCGAACACATGGTGGTTTTTGCTCTTTTGGCGCCCCGGGTCTCGTCACCACAGGCCCACAGTGGATGGACAATGTTCAGCCATGCAACAAACTCCAAAGGGGTGTTTGTTTTCCTCCGAGCATCATCCGCCACCTGGCTTTACATCCGTCTTTATTCCTGAGAGAATAAAACTAACCTTTCTGTCCCATAAATATGATTTAAGTCCTACGTCCAGCTCTTCTCATGGATGGACTCCTTTGTTTCTGCTTCCCCAAAAATACACCCAGCTGCAGTGAAAATGATCCAGATGAAAAATTGTAAAGGGATCATTGTTCATTTCTGCCTCCAGCTCAGCTCTGAGGCTGGTTTTGACTTACAGTCCATGCTTGTAGAAAATGGAGGAAAATAGCCCCATTAATGCAATAATTAGCTGTATAATAGAGCCGCATTTAGAATAAAATGGATGCACTGTGTGAGTTTGTTGCTGGGGAACATCTTCTTTTTGTTCCCTTAAATGTGTAAAAAAAAAAAAAAAAAAGTGACGGTTTTAAAACAAGGATCTTCTTGTGGACTCTGAACTTCAACAGTCAAACGTCTAAGGAATATTTTGGTTTGTGACTTTGAAATAAATCTGGATAAATTTTAACATTTAATCCACTTTCCTCCAGCCTCTATCCACCTGGCTTAACTTTCTGCTGCTAAGCTAACTAGCTTTAGCAAATGATGTTTCTTCAAAAAAAGTTGTGAAAGTAAATCTTATTTTAGTTTATCTTAGTGCAGATTTGTATATTTTCCTAATTTATCTTATCTTTGATTATCTTAATTTTAGATTATTTTGTTTTACGTTCCATTGTTTTGTCTTTTATCTTAGTTTATTTTGGATTTTATTATTTTGTCTTTGTTTTTGAACGCTTAGCTCAGTTTAATCTTTTGCTAACGATGTTTATATTTGGCTACACATGCTTATAACTATGACAATATTAGTTTAGAAAAAGCTCAGGAAACATGAAAATCTATCAATTTACAAACTTTAGCATATCTAGCTGCTTGGAAACAATACAATGAAATGTTGGAAAGTTTTATAGTGAATTTATTGGGATTTTTTTAGAAAACACTTTGATTTTCCTCTAACGAAACTAAACAAACATAAACTAACATACTTTTTTTGCAGTTTTCATTAATTTTTAGAGCTAAAAGTTTAGTTTGCTTTTGCAGTTGTGGATTTGTTTGGCTCTAATAATTTATGGACACATAAATCATGAGTTAGCTAGCAGCTACTTCTAGTACTTCTTTGTAGCACAAAGATGCTAGCAGCTAAAATGCAGTAATTTCTTTTTCATTTGCGATCTTCTTAACTTAGCAATGACTCATATTTCAATTCTGACTGTAAGAAAACGCCTCTGTTTGTTATTTAGCAGATGAGTAACAGTCTCTACCCAGAATAAAGCAACAGAAAACGTTTCGGTTGTCTTGGTTGTGGCCGTTTTACTGAACTATAAAAGGATACTTGATAAGTATTTGGAAATAAATTAATGTAAAGCTTCAGGGGAAGTGTAGTGACTTCTGTAGGCTGTAGACAGTGTAATTAATGAGGACGCCAGAGTTTGGCTTCTTTGAAGTGAATCGCTTGAAGGCAAAACTGGAGCAGAACCGTTTTTGCTCCTGACGGCCAAATTCGAAGGTCAAACCTGCTCCTTCTTCTTTAGTCATATGTGTTGTCTTTCAGTTCATCCATTTGGTAAAAATCCTTACAAGCATGTAATAAATTTGTTTTTTTTAAAACCTCTAACCCGGGTCACAACCTTGCACCGCTGAACTGCTTGTGACGGCGTAACAAATGTTTAACTTCGGGGGGAATTTCAGAGGAGTTCCCCAAACGTCTGTAGCTCCATTGTGGTGCGAGGATAAAAAAGGGAGAAAAACATGTTGGATGAATACAATCATGTGACCAGAAGTAATGACAACCGTAACCTATTTGAACGAAGATAATTAGCCATCTTTTGCCACAGGGCAGTGACCTCCAAGCTGAGCAGAAAACATCTTTGTCTCTCGTACTTGTATCAAAACCTCAGATCTTTTAATAGTATTTTTAATTTAAATTGTTTATTCAGGAGGCTTTTGACACAGAATATGGATATGATGATGTTATGTTTCTGACGGCTATAGCAAAAAGAGGCTTCAGGGCGTTTTATGATCAGATTTCACGTCATCCCGCTCATCACTCTGTAGCAGCGCATAAGGAGAACATTATATCTACTTTCTGACTGAAGCATCATTTCCACGGGACTCCAGGCGATCTTTGACTTGCCACAGAAGACAAAGACTTTGCTCCTGCTCCGATTCATCTTCAAGTTCATGTTGTTGTTGTTTAATCTGTTTGTTTGCATCAGAAGTCACAAGAGCTGGGGATTTATCAGGTTTAAAAATCACATCATCATCATCAGCAGTAGCAGCAGCAGCAGCAGCAACATTCCCAACAGAACCGTGACAAACTATCACTGAGAATCTACCACAGCAAAGTGAAAAAGCAGATTAAAAGAAGGGACTTTTTTTTATTTGCGTGTGATTTAACCTGTTAAAATTCCTGCTAACACACACATCATATCAGTTAGAATCAGTAGGAACAACCTGCTGAGTCATGTGAGAACCAGATGACCCTGAAAATGCTGAGTCACTGGTTACAGTGGTTAAAGTTTGTGACAGATTTACAGAAATGTGATTAAACAAAAGTTGGGATTTATTGTTGATTAGTAATATTTTGTGTTTAATGAACCTGGACTGGAATGAAAAGTTTGATTGGGTTTGGGATGTTTTTGATTTGTTGTCTCAGCGACTAAAAATCACGTTCATCCATCGTCACTATTTATCCAACAATCGTTAATCCGTCCGCCCGTCTGTCCATCCATCCATCCATCATCCATCCATCCATCCATGTTTACAGCATTTAAAACCAGAGTTTGAAAAACTAAGAAATGTTTCTATAAAAGCTGTAATTTAATCATATTCTTAAAGGTGTTTTTTCCCAGAATGCACTGCCTCTCTGTGTATTTTTTGAAGGCTCATCCTCTTTCATCTGTTTGTACCCCGTCTGTTTTCTAACCTCTTGCCAAAGGGACCATCCCTACACTAATTATACCGTCTTTTGGGTTTTTCACGCAGCCTTTGTCTTCGTATTTCTTTTGGAAACGGGATTCTTTATGTTTGAGAATATCATCTGCTAACGCATCCCACTCATGCTTGACCTGAGCAGAGTGTTCATCACTTACACAAAGAAGCTCCCCGAGCTGTGTTTCCCACTCGCACGTTGAACCTCGACTCCTCGACGATTTTTCACGTCTTGACGGAGGAGTGGAAGAGAGACGAGATTAGACGTAGAAAAACCTGGCTGCCGTGGCGGTGAGCTCTAAGCGCCCTGGCTCGGCTTCCTTCGCCGTCTCCGCTGTAAGACGGTTGAGCAACGCACCTAGCAGGCAGATCGGAAATTCAAACAGCAAGTGCCAAGATCTTTTTGTGGATTCCCCACTTCCCAAATAGCTTAGGATTATTCTCCGTCTAAGCTAATACCTGGTGAGGAAGTAAAGCCTGAAGGATGGGATTATTTAATGTGGCATTTTTAATGTGTGACATGCTAATCACATCTCAGAACAGGAATACTTCAACCATTTAACTTTCGTCAGGGGAGGAGAGGAGGTTTCGGGGGTAGTAAGCCTTCAAAAGAGACCCCCCTTCATCTTCCCTCTTCCCTCTTTCCACCACCACCTCATGCAGCTGAAAGAGTCTGCAAAATGACAATGACACATTGTCATGCCTTAGAGGGGAAACTGAGGAACGAAGACGGCAGAGACAGAGTAACCTCAAGTACAGAACCAACTCAGGGAGTCATTCACCTGCTTTCATCATCGGTGGGAATTTCATCTCAATTTTGTTGCGTCTGGTGATTTATCTGAGCTGTTTCTATTCCACGGTGAAGTGGTTATATTAGACAACAAACAACTTCAGTGAATCAAGAAGGACGACATTGGTGCAGAAGTTTGGATTTGCTCTGTTTATCTGAACCATAGCATCATTCTCACCAGCCATGTTTAATCCCCTTTAATCTAGTTTGTTTGCCTAGAAAGTCTGGCTTGAATGCATAATCAAACCTAAGTCTGGTGCAGTTTGAATCCATGCAAACCATAGGCTGCTCTAAAAGCAGGAAATGGTCTGCAAAGTAGGGCATTCTGGGTAAATACAACCAAAACAAACGTGCAGACTGAGCACTAGTGTGAGTTGCCAAAGACAAATAGCCTTTAAAATCTGATGCCGCTCAACATTTGTTTACATTTCATGAAGAAGGAAGTTGCACTCAGTGTCGTCTTCATGTCATTTCCTGTTGTGATTCTTGGTGCAGCGCCCCCTCAGGCTAGGGGGGGACAGGCTCATCTAAAGGTTTGGTTAAATTTCATACAGTCCAGTGTGAAAGTGAAATGAAGCAACAGAAAATGCACCAAATGTTGCAATCACTTAAATCGAATCAAGTGGACTATCAGTTGTGAAAACTCCACATGCTAGTGGCCACATTCTGAGTCATGACAACTACATCCATGCTGTTGGTGGATCGTTCAGATTTTATCATCAGATTCCACATGGTGCCTCATCCTTACCGAGGGTCTGAGCTGTTTCCTCTCACGTAATTTTTGCTCTCTGTATTCCTTTACCGATCGTATGCTTTCTGATCGCTTCAAAATTTGACTCCACTTTGTCTATAAAATGGCGCTGACTCTCAATCTTATCAGTGTTGCATAGAAAACCATTCACCGTACTTGTGCCTTTGACTACGCCGAGTGAAGTACGTCCGAGTATGTCCAAGTCTTAAACCAGAACTCTGCCTCAGAGTCACTCCTCAACACACAGCTCTTGCATACTGGTGCTTAAATCCTCAGTGGCTTTGGGGATAAAGGCAAGTTGTTCCTGCCTGATGCTGAATTTTAACAAGGTGGAGACACAATTCTTCCTCTCCGAGCATGAAGCAGGAATACTGACAGGAACTTCAGAGTGATTTGACACAGAGGGAATGGGCGAGGGGGGTTCACTTGCACTCATCCTTCTATCTCCGTCATCTGTCTGTGATCATTAATGGTTAAACATCTGAAGCGTTGCTATTATATGAGCATGGAAAGTTATTAAAACACTCACACACACATACACACTGAGGCCCTGCCCTCAAGTCTCTCTGTGTTTAAGGATTGTGCTCTGATAGTGGTGAGGAAATCAATGAAGGGCCTGAGAGCAGCCGGTCTGGCAGACTTGACACGCAACAGAGGAAGGTAAATTATTGGAACTTTAATTACTTTGATCCGTCATGCATTGTAGCATTGTGTCAGGGAAGTCAATGCCATGACAGACGCCGAACAAAGGCCAGCGCCGCATTTTCATAACATCTTCACTCCCTTTTCCTAATGCCTGATTAAAGCCAGGGTGTCGAGGACCACAAGCCCCCCAGCCCCTCTGTTTTTGTTTTTTCCCCCTTCCTTTTGCCTCCATGCACTGATTTAGAAACTCATTTTGAAAGCTCTGTTTACCCAAGTCATTACTGAAGTCAGGGATTGAATGCCGGTCCATTATGGGCATCTGCACCACGGCTTTACAAACAAGCACAATGCGGCGTCCTATCGCCATTATCACATTGTTTGACCGTAATGTATCGCTGTTTCTTTTCACCCATAAATACAAGTCCGTGTTTTCAGCTAAATTAAGAAGGATTTGCCTCCACAATGAAGCCTGTCCTTTTCTGAGTGGAGACACAAGAACACAATGACCAAAACACCCACAAAGAAAATGAGCAGGAATGAGAAACTCCTTTTTTAATCATCAAAGAGGGTACAAAATTACTCCTTTTCCCCCTTTTTCATGAATATTCCCGCACTTAGCGCTGGGGATGAATCTGCAGGATTGTTCTCAGAGCTGATAAATACCCACCATGTGTGGTAATTTAGAAGTGCACATTAATCTCCAGTCGTGTCCTGAGACGGGAAGGGAAAAAAGGTAACTGATATGCAGTAAATGAGCACCCACCCTTCCTGGAAAAAATGGTCAAACTGCAATTTGTGAGCTGAACAGGAAAGGCTTTGTTTTAATTAAGTGTGGTTAAGTAGTTGGTCTGGAAAGTAAAAAGGAGAAGCTCAGAAATTGTCAGCCGTCATCAAGAAAGGCCCGCCACTCTTCACTGGAGTCTTAATTCATTAGTGGATCAGGGATTTGCTAACTTCAGACCTCATCATCCCCTAACAATCCCACTGATGGTTTTTATTTCATTCCTTTTGCATTTTGTTCTGCAGTTTGGGATAATCCTGCACAATGTGACCAAACGGTCTGAAGGACACATTCATAAAGGACGCCAAGGACGTTAATGTCTCATTCCACGTGTGTTTTATGAATGCAAATCATGAAGGATGGCCACAAAATTAAAACAAAGGAAAATAAATGGACAAATGGGAACAAAGGAAGACGTAAATGCATGTTACTAAACTTCCCAAACTCATTTGAAAGTGTAAATTACCTCCCAAAAGTTGTTATTCAAACAATTCATTCCAAATTTGTTGTCCAAATTTTCTATTCCAGCACCATGTGTTTGGGACCGTTGTACTCTCTAAAAACCCAACTGTGACAAAGTTTCAACCAGCTTACTGGGAATTTCAGGAGGTTGAAAGAAGTTTTCCATTATTCCTTTTTCACGGTACTCTTACCGAAGTACTGACAACAAAATATTGGACAACATTTGGCAGAACCAACGCCTCGTTTCAACTGAGTGGTATGGCAAGCCTGTTTATGGTCAGGAAAGAGTTTCCAACACCAGTCGGACTCTCACTGCAAGTAACTCCACTCTAACTTAACCGTACCGTCACCCTATAGAGCTATAGCTGAAGGAGGTGCAGGATCGGTTGTTAAAAGTGGCTGAAATAATCTGGAACTGGTAGTTTTTCTACAGTTTACTTCACTTTAGAGTTGTTGCAGGGCAAAACCAGATAAAGATTTTACCCCTGGGGGCAATAGATGTCTCTGAAACGTAACACCAACTTGAGAAACTGTTTAACCCAAAGTAAGAGCAGATGAAGAAGTAAATGTCATCTTTTTGAGTAAAACTTGTAAAGATGCTCAAAAGACAGAAAAAAAAATCATAGTTCTCTCTTAATTTGTATTGATGGCCTGAAAGAAACCAGCGTGCTTTGCAGTTCTGTAAGGGGGAAGATGTTTAAGTGGAGATTAATTCAAATTTCTGCTTGCTCAGTACTTGTAAAACTAAAGCAATTTATATTCCTTCTCCTAACGATCCCCCCTTTCTCTGATTGCGGTAATGTAATCTAATTGTAATTATGATACTATCTGAATCATGCAGACCTTAACATGATTGGAGCTACTCATTGCATTAAAAACTAATTTTTGAATAATGATGAAAGGAGCACTGGAAAATGTGGAAGTATTACATTTTTTCTTTATCTCTGTTTTGTGGGGGGATCTTGTTCTCCCTCTCATCACCTCACCCCGTCTCTTACTCTCATCCCCCCAATCCGCCTACAGTCACGGTATAAATGACAAGGAGGGTATTTTGAGAGTGGCGGGAGGAGGTGAGGGGGGAAACGGACCACCCCAATTAAATGTATCAGGCTCATCAATTGCTGCAGGATAACAGTGCACCACTGCGAACAAGTTCACTGTCGTCCCACGAGGTTTAGCTTATCGTTTGCCTCCTACGCCATGCGGTACGCCTCGAACACAACACCCCGTTCACCTCAGCCAATCAGAGTGCAGGAGGGAGGGAGCGCATACCCTGCTGGGATGATAAGAGGGAAGTAAAACAGCTGTGCAAAGTGCTGGTGACACCACAACGGCCTCTCTCCGTTTGATGTGAAAAGGGGAACTTACTGAGAAACTTAAAGAATACTTTAGAATAATAATCTCATATTGAAAGTTCATAGGTTTACTGCTGAAAGAAGTTGAGATGTATAGGTGCTTTCCCTGCTTTCTATGTTTATGATTTCTTGCAGACACTAGAAAATTAAATATCTTGTTTTCTGTTGAACTGTAAGAGTTTAGATCAGACAGCCCTAATTTTCAGCTATATTTTAAATAAACTGAGTTGTTCAATTTAGTGGGGATTTATGAATAAGAGGCATTACTGTTCAAAAGTTTTATTACCCATTTTTTAGACAATAGTAGCTTTTGCAATCAGCTTACAGTGTGTCAAAATAAGAACAAATATGCATGTGAAAAGCAAAGTAGTCCAACAGCTTAACTAATTTTAGCTTTCTGTCAAATTCTGCTGTGTTTAAAATGTGGGGAAAACATTCTGAACAAGGTATGTCAAACTATTCAATCAAATCTAGCTCAACTAAGCCAAGTTGAACTAAAATAATTAAAGGAAAACAAAGCTAGCATGAAATAAAATAAGCTAAGAAAATGTAAACAAAGCAAAACAACCACAATCTAAATAAAATCAACTAAGATGAACTAATATAAGCTAAGCTATAAGCTAACTAAAGCTAAGGTAAGCTAAAGTAAATTAAGCTACAGTAAGCTAACCAAAGATAGGCTAAAGCAAATCTAAGTAAGCTACAGCACAAATAAGCTAAACTCTATTATAACAGGGAAAGCTAACTATGTATGCTAAGTTAGCCAAGGTAAGCTAACATAGGCTAGACCAAGCTAAGGTAAAAATATAATAAGAAGGACTTTTACTATCGTTTACACTGCCGTATCTGGAAACTAAAATAATAAGTTCATCTTATAGTGACAGCCCAGTGTTTAAAACTTAAGTTAAGCCACATCATTTGACATTTTTTTAGGTATATTCAGAAATAATAAAAAATCTGTCCAAACACAAAGGTTAAAAACGTCTTTCACATTATATTTTATATGTCGAGTGTCATTTTTAAAAGATTAGGCTGCTTCCGTTCAAGCTTATATTGTAACTTGCTGACATACATAGTTCTGCTTGTAAAGGCCTCACCATACATTCAGTAAATTACTGCACAATCTGTTCTGGCTGCAGCCCAGAAACACTCTCGTCCAGCACTAAACGGATCAGGAAGGTGCTGCACCTGCAAACCACATCAAACTTAAACCTCTGGGTTAAGGATCATTTTTATCAGAATATGACTCTTTGAAATCTCATTTGAGGCCTCCAATGTGAGCCTTCTTTCCCTGCAGAGAAATGCAGACATGAGCCAGAGGAGAGGGAGGCTCAGATATTTCTCAGCTTTTCTTGCAGCTGAAGGTAAATCACTTAACGTATGAAATGAGGTGGCTCCCAGACACTCTGATAGCCTCTCTGGTGCATTGAGGAACCTTAAAATCAGTTATTTACCTGCAAATTTCCACTTCTCATAACAGGTACAGCCTGTTCTTACGGAACAAATTTGTTGGAAACAAGTCGAGGAATGGAGGAAATGCTTCCAAAAACTAGTTAACGACAACAAATATGTTCAACATTGGTTTGGAAATTTTGTGCACAGATATATGGTCACCAAAAAAAAAAAAAAAAGAATAGGAAGAGTCCACTTCACAGTAGCTGAAAAAAGCTCATTATTATTTTAGTAATTAATTATTCTGACATTGATTAATCGGATAAAAAACATATTTTTTCATTTCATTCTTAGGCTTATTTTATACAATATCAGAAGTACATTAAAAACAAACAAATCTATTTTAAACTAGAAAATTAAATTTTAATTGCCTAAATTGCGATAATATAGCATTCTTGTGGTAAAATGCTTTATAGATGAAGGTTTTTATCTTAAATACAAAATATTCATAAATTTGTACAGTTTAGCCTTAATTATGCCTCTGAATATGTTGTTTTTCAAGCAAATTACCTGTTTTTCAGTCTTTATACTCCAATTCCAATTGATTATTAAATTAGTTGACCATTATTTCAATTAATTAATCACAATTAATTCAATTTATTGTTTCACACTTTGGCAATAATTTAAAAATTGGATGTTTTATGGATAGATCTCAGTGTTCCTAATAAACTGTTCAAGTTCTGTCCTGACACAAGTTCCCTATGAGATTGAGGTCTGGGCTTTGACTAGGCCACCCCAGAACCTCCTGAACTGACCAGTCTTTGACATTTTAAAGACTGGTCCCTCCTGAAGCCTCACACACCTGCACACCTGAAGTGTCTCTCTTGGCAAAGCAACTGTTTAGTTTACAAACCTGCCTTGAAGAGAGAAAACACAGATTTTGTTCACATGATTCATGATTCTTTCTTAATTCATTTCTCAACTTCCTGTGATGATAAGCAGCTGATTCCACCCACAGTGAAAAGATTCAGTCTTCATATTGAACTAGGACTTCCTATTCTTCCTATTCTTTTTTTATAGTTATACGGGTATCATTATACATTTCTTGTAGTTTGATAAGCTCTCCATTATGATAAATGTTCTTGTAAGATGAAAATGGAGGAGTAAAGAGTTGTTTTCAGTTTTACTCAGATTGTCACCTGAGCAGCACCTGATTCCAGCAACCAGGGCATGAATCCAGTCAAAGATCCCAACTTTCTTTAACATTGCTGAGGGATACAAGATCCTACCCTGATTTTTTTTTCACGAAGCCCCTCCAACCCCAGAAGTCCATCTGTGCACTGTGTGTTTTTTCTCTCTCTGTGTAATAGTTCGTTCAGCCATGGAAAACGTGCAGATCTGCAGCTTTCCTCGGCCCCTGCTTCCTGCCTCTGCGCCACCTGGGTGCCCGAGTGGCTCCGAGGCGAGGATGTGCAGGATGTGGGGTGAGCGCTGTGCATCTGAGTTTATCTGCTGGAGGCATGAGACAGATTTCACTGAAATATGAAGCACTTGAGGCGACCACACAGGCCTCCCTGTGTCTGGGATCAGCGCTAAGTGTCACGTTTTTAAACACTCACCTCACCAGGAACTGAAACCGGACTGTAACAAGTAATCGGTTTAATCGTCAACAAATGTTGTAATTAATTGCTGAAAGAACAGCACACTCAGAGCAGTAATTAATCCAAAGCTGTATTAAAACCTCTACATTTTACATTTAAGATGAAAAAATAGCCTTTGTCTGTAAATATGTTGTATGGAAAACTCCTGAAGTTGCATTTTTGGCTTCTCCCAGTTCAAATTCAGTAAACAATATGCATTTTTAAATCTATTTCTAAAATATCAAAAATAATTTTTACATTATCCAACTAACTGAGGTTTGAGAATCCTTGTACGATGTCGCTCTGCTAAAACTCTGAGGTTTGAGAATCCTTGTATGATGTCGAGGTTTGAGATGTTTTAAAATGTTTTCACTTCTAAGTTTTACTTTTAATAATGTTTCTATCTTCTAATCTTTTTCAAAATCTGTCTATTTCTGTTTTATTCCATTTTAAATGGTGTAAAGCACTTTGAAATGCCTTGCTGCTGAAATGTGCTATACAAATAAAATTTGATTGATTGATTAATCGATTAATCAAAATAAATGATTAATCGTTAACTAAAATGATCATCTGCATCTTTAGAAAAGAAACAGGAACAATTTTCCAATTTTTAAACTTCCAACTAATCGATTAATCATCAGAGTAAACAATTAATTTATAACTAAAATGATGATCTACATCTTTAGGAGAGAAATGGGAGCGATTTTACAATTTTTTAAACTTCCAACTAACCGATTAATCAGAATAAATGATTAATCGATAATTAAATGATCATCTGCATCCTTGGAAGAGAAACAGGAGCCATTTTTGTCACCGTTTGATTCATCATCTCCAGGTAAAATCATTTCAAAATCCAGTCCTCATCTTTTCTGGAAACAGAGGCGATTATTCTCTGATTGGAGGTGTGCCATCATGCCCTCAACATATGGACCTTAACATAATCCCCTGCCACTGTGAAGAAGCTTCCACCTCATGAATGAGTCGAGTTCAGACAGCGGTGCCGGAGCCGTAGGTGTAATTTACTGATGATACCAATCTGAGCTCATTGTGCTTCTTAAGTACCAGGGAATTAGTTTCTGAGGAGCCGCAGAGAGAGGTTTTATTCAGCGTGGAAGGGTTACCGGAGAGCCGGAGCCTTGATGAGACCGGATGATCAGGTTCCGTCTCTCTTAAGACTCAAGGGTTTCATTTTTTGTCCTGATTGGACTCTGGATGAGAGAAAGGGAACTCACGTAAGCGCTTGTCTGAGCCACAGCGGCTGCTGCAGAACTACTAATAAACCTGGACTTGGCACACGGATGTCCACTGCTGCGCAAAAATTGTTTTCTTTGCATTCTTGTTTGCATTTTCACTCATTTTCAGCCCAGTCCTTTTGCCTGAACAGAATAGAGCTAGAAGAATAGTTTTAAAAGAAGGGGAGGTAGTTTGTGGTGATTATGGAAGCTCTGTGTCCAAGTTTGTTGCATTTATCTTTTAAAATTAGAGACTTGTTGGAAATCAACAAAAGACCTGTGCTTTCTTTTCTTCTCTTTTGTCTTTTTTTCTAGTTGTGGAACTCCATAATTTTTTTTTATCAAGTTAAATGCAGGGTCTGTAATGAGTTAATTGCATTTTCATAAAAAATTCTCAACAAAATAAGCAACATTTTCAATTCAAAATTAATTTTTACTGTGAAATTATAAAAAAAAATATGGACATACGAGCTCAACAACAAAGATATTTAATGTTTTTAAACCTTTAAGGCATAAGTTTCAAATCTCCACTTGGATATTTTTACCTATTTTAATCGTATGCAGTTCTTTAAATGTCCTGTGAGTAAATATTTTTGCCCATTAGAGTGTTTCGTCAGATTAACCGAAGTAAAACATGCTAAATTACCGTAAATATACAAATATTTGCAGGAAAGGGCAACGTCTCTCCTTTCAGAAACCGTTGAATATTTTCAGTTTTCCATTGCTTCCTTTGATACAGCTGAAAAACCAAGTCTTCCTACTGCAACAAAAAAAAAAAATATCGCATCGTTTCCCTTCAGCAAATTTTTTTCATTTTGACTTTTAAGATTAGAGACATGTGGCAAGTCAATAAAAAAGTCAATAAAAAACTCTTGTTTTTCTATTTGTGGAACTTGATTAAAATTTCTAGTCAAGTTAAATGCAGGGTCTGTAATGAATTAATTACATTTTAATCAAAAATTATCAACAAACTAGTCAACAATTTTAATGCTAAACCCCTCTTTGCCTCCTTTTTAATTCCAGTTGGTGCAATTTTATGATTAATGGAAACAAAGCTGTAGAGTGACATCATCTTTACGGAAGACTTCCTTTAGAACTTTTAATGAAATGAAAACAATGTAAAGTGAGTTTAAGGAGCCCTGGAGTCAGCTAATATCTGGTAGTAAAACCAGGCGGCCATGAATTGAAGGGAAAACCCCACCGGTCTCTTAGCAACAGCATCTTCTGCCTCTTCCTCAACATGTCAGGAACCTTTGCCCCTCTCTGCCTCCAGGAAGTTTCTCCGGGTGTCTTTTACACCTCTGCTGCTTCCTGATTGGCTGAGGCCTTCAGCTGGCTGTCAGCCACCTCCCTTAAGGGAACCTGGCTGATCTGGAGGAAGAGGAAAAAGAAAAAACACAGAATTAGGGGGGAAAGGAAAATCAATTTTAAGCTCACACGCCCCACTGGGTGCCAAAGCTACTTCGGGGATCCTGAAGGATGCCTGAGCTGACAGGATCTGACTTCCAGAGGTAGAGAGGTGACAAAGTCTATCAGGAGCGGAGGGCAGCGGGGAGGCCTGGGAGGGCTAACCTGTTCTCTGAGATGGCTGACCTGGCGCCGTATTGAACCGATTCATCTCCCAGCAACACCAAAGGTGGCACCAGGGAATCAGAGAGGCAAAGAAAGTTGTTACAAGAAAAAACGGAGAGAGAGGAAAGGAGGGGGAAGGAAAAAAAGAGAAAAAAGTGGCAGAATTCAGGGGTGTAAATGATGAATTACTTTTCATCAAGTGAAGGGAAACATACTCCGGAACAATCCAGAAAACGGAGCAGGGAGACTCTGACCTCGTGCTTCAGAGCAGCCAATATCTTCATTCAAGAAGACAACCATGAAATTACACAGAAAATGGGATTGTCATGAGCGGGCCCTTGAAAATCTTGCTGTACAGTCATTACGGCGCTGGAGAGAGCCTTCATCCACACATCATACCCTGTAAGAGAAGGGAAGCAGGGTGTGCGTCCGCCGGGACAGCGGCTCTGAAAATGAGCAGGTCGGGGCTGAGTTTAATGGAAAGAATCATTTCCCTGTTTTCTTACCTCCCCGCACAATGTGTCAGGTATTAAAACATCTTGTTCAGGTCCAAGTCCATTCTCGGAGGAAATGGCACAATTAACGAGCTCACATAGAAGAAATTACAGACAAAACAAAAGGTTTTTGAGAGCAGCTGCTAATGAGCAATCAAATAATAATTAGGAGAACCAAGCAGAGGAAAAACAACACAAGATGTTCAGGTTATTCTCTTAGAGGGAACTTAATAAAACATGTTAAAATCTTGGTTTTTATTGTGTGCAGGGTGGAATATATTAATATTTTAATAAGAAAAAGGCTTTAACTTTTGCTTTAAAGTCTTCAGAAGAAATGTCTGGAGGATTTTCTAAAGAGAAATCCACAAAAACCATCAGAAAACACAGAGCTTTGCTACTGGAAATCCATTAAAATGTCCTGATAAAGCTTCAGTTTAATGTAAACCACAAACTTCACCATGTTTTTAGTTGGATTTTTATGAAATAAAGCTAAACTTTGACACTGTTTTACCTGCTGTGTAGTTTAATGTCAGGCTTAGATCAAGGAACAGGTCAGGAAGAAAGTTATGAAGAAATTTGAAGCAAGATTAAATTTTTAAATTTCTGATTAGTCCATCATTTGAGCTGCAAACCGTAAGAATTTGAATTACATTTTAGTTTACTGGGTAAATGTATGCAATATTATTCACATAATTCATTAGATAAAAAAGTAAATTAAATTCAATACATTTTAAAATCACAAAAAAATATTTTAGGTTAATTATTTAATAGCTCTTGTGGTATGGAGTTAAATCAATAAACACATCATTAAGTCATTAGTTAAATGTTCCATAAAATGAGTAAATATTTAATTTAATGTTTAGATAATTTATTTAATACACAGTTTATTAAATATTTCATTAAATAATTACATTTATAGTTGATACAGATTATTAACTAGATGTGTATTTACAATTATTTCAAGGGGCGGGGCTTATATGAATGTAGCTTCTGATTGGATAAATGGGTAAAGGGCTATTCCAGCTAATGTCTTCACTATTCTGAGCATGTTATCTAATCTATTTTAAAAACTGTAAAACTCTGACATTTCAAACCTAAACTAAAATATTCTGATCCTATAATAAATAATTTAAACCCAATTTTTTATTTGTGAGTTTAATAAAGTTGTTTTTCATCCATTATGAGCCACACTAGAACAGTTCCAGCTCAGAAATTATGATACTAAAGACACTTTAAACCTGGACTAAGTTATTCTGCAGAATCATTCAAACCCAGTTAGTGAAATATTTATCTGACTTGTTTTAAAATTTTCAAAGTTAAGCTAGTAAACAATGTTTCCGCATCTTTTTCAGAAAGCATAAAGCTCTACAATGTCTTCTCAAAATCATTCAATATTCTTCTTTTTCATAATTTCTCTATGTTTTTGATAAACTCAGAACGTGGCATAATGACAAAGAAGCAACTGAACGTTTGAGTTTGGTTTTCAGTGACAAGTGTTAAAAGAAAACCAAATGTCATCAAGTGATTTGGACCAAACATAGGTGTGAAAACTTCCTTATACATGCTTTTTATAAAGTACTTTGGTCTTTCATCAAGTTAGTGATGAACTATTAGACTCTCATAATGCTTTCATTCAGGACAACAGACTCGTTGTTTTGAGCATGAATGTCGTTCTTCATTGAAGTGAGGCTGGAAACTTTAGCAGATTCCTTCAGTAGGAGAAGTGGAAGCTGTCTGAGTTTGGGGGGAGGTTTATCTCTGAACGCCTTCCCCTGCATGCTGACTGCTCTCTCTGAGAACAGAATTAACGAGACGGAGAAAAAAATAGGACTTCTTTGCACACAAGCAAAGTGTCCGTGGAAAGTATTTTTGAAGGATCTGTAATTTTCCAAGTGCTCTGCATTTAAATGTCCCTTTTATTCCTAAACAGCCTTAAGACACTTTTCAAACTGCTCGATTCACATAATTAGATGGGGCCGACAGATGACTCTCTTCCTGTGCCACGGAGCCATTAGAAAAGGGGTCATTCTCCTCGCAGAATGGCTACTGTTCTCGCTTGTCATTAATTTGCCACTTCAAAGCAGCGAGAGCATGTGACGCCACCGACAAATGGAATAAGTTACACTTATCTCAAACGGCCATTACAGCTGCAAACTTCTCAACTCCAATCACACTCACTTTTTAAGTCTCTTCAGAGCGTCGCTCGTGTTCTCTGGTTTATGTCAGAATAAAGCGCCCATGGAAATCAAACACCAGGGTCATTCTTCTCTCCGCTGCAGAAAGGAGAAATTCCTCTGATTGCATGTGGAGCCACAAGTTTTGGCTGCATCATCAAGAGCTTTAAGGTGTGAGATTCAGGCTGTCCAAGAGAATCAGGATTACCCTCTAATCAGAACGTTGTTGCTGCCGGTTTAGAGCTTAATCAACATCGGCAGGATCTTTTGAAGACCGATACAGTAGCCAAGAAACTGGAAGTCTACAGAAAGTACAAAGATGGAAAGTAGAAGAGTGCTGGACTGAAGTATTGGTCGCTTTTACACAATGCCACTCTGTAGGTTGCCTCTAATTTAAAGGTTCTCACTTGAAAATGTGGGTTAAAGGAAGCGTGAGAAGTTCACAAAATGATTTATGTCTAGGTGACTTTGACAAAGTTTTAACAGAAAAGAATCTGGGTGGAGTAAAAGACTCACCTGAACCTTCAGTGCCACATAAAGACGGTTTCAAAGCCGACCTTCTGTCGCTGGAAGAACGTTTCTGTCACGATCTGTGTTTCTGTATGTTTATTTTTGAGTTTTCTCTGTGTGATCCTGTTCCCTGTGAGTCCTGTGTCTGCGTCTTCCCAGGTGTGTCTCGTTCCTTTGATTACCTGTGTGTATTTAGTCTCACCTGTTGTCTATGTTCTTCGTCAGATCCTTGTCGTGTCAACCTCTCTGTTTCCCTGTGCTCCCTGTTGTTCAATTCCGTGAGTTCTTTATTAAATTCATCATTTTTCATATTCATCCTGGCCTGCCTGCGTCTCTCTCACCTCATCAAGAAACCACATCATGACAGTTTCCAGGATTAGAGGACTAATGTCCCAAAGAGATCTAGAGAAACTCATCCTGCATATCAACTCTAAACCCAGCTGTTTAGAGTTGTTGCTGAAATGTACTGTACAAATACAATTTGATTTGATTTTTGATTTGATAAGAAACCAAGAGGGTGTCTAGAAACCACTTTGCCTGAAGTCCAGGTCCATTCTGTCTTAATCCACTTGACTTTGATATGATTTAATAGCGATGAATGATGCACACCAGTATCTTTCTGCTTTAAATCCACCCTCCATCTGTTTGCGCACACAGTCTGTTATTGCATCACACCTTTGACCCTTGAACCAGGCTAATCTTTACATATAGTGTCGTATGTAAAGATTCTCAAACTAATTTTAAATCCAGAGAACAACAAAGTCCAGTTTTTAAGTGATGGTTTCATTCATAGAGGGAAACAGTGTGGTCCAGTGTGAACAAGTAATTACCCTTCAAGCCTGGTTGACCCGCCCCTGGAAGCAACAACCATCATGAAGTGAAGCTAAGCCTGGTTTGCTTTGGCTAAATTTTGAAGACACATTGGGGCTTAATACACTGATTGACCTGAAAAAAGTCAGAAGAAAAGATGCTAATGGACATCTGGGTGACGACTTTGGACTTTGAAGACCAAACTCCAAACCAACAAAAGACTTTTTAAAGACTTGATTACAGACACATCTTGAGCTCTTCTAAGACGGCGAGCGGTTAGGACTTTGTGTGTTTTTACAGTAGAGAGCCAGAGTACCTTTATATAAGACAATTTATAATGCACTTTGCTTTACTTGATTTTATTGTCCCTTCAGGGAAAATTTTGCCTCGCAGCAGCCATTAAAAATACAACAGAAGACGTGCTTCAAACAACTTATATGAAGGGATGGAGCTGCATAATAACACAGTTGCTCATTACACACTGATTAAAATAGCAGAGGGATGTCACTACATTTTAAGTCGTAATTCAAATGAATTTTCAGATCATCTTTGTACACACTGGCCTGAGCTAAAATGAGGTAAAATACTAGAAATCTGTGGCAGACAGCAGGATCCTCGTCCTCCTCCTGCTTTAGTTGTAATTTGTAAAACGTGTGGAGCACAATGGCCTTCTGTCCTGAGCAACAGTTTATCAGCGTCCCCTCCCCGTGTCTCCACACACGGCTCTTTGTCAGCCCCGCCGAGGCCCGCCAAGGTTTCCTCTTTCCTCTCTGAGATGTTTGAAATGCTATCAAAGTGCTGGCGTCTTCATCAAAGAGTTGCACTTTAAAGAGTTCCACCTTTGCGGCTGCCTCCCCCCAACGCCTTGTCTCGCTTTAATCTGGCAGGGCTTTGGCAGTCAAAGGTAAATAAGTGTGAAATGGGACATGTGTTTTCCATCGTTTCTCTTTGTCACACATGTTCTCCGTTCTCCGTGATTAACATTCCACCTACTTCAGGTCCCCCTCTGTTCTTGGCGCTCCTTGGAACGCCTCGCGCAGGTTAGCCTGCCAAAAAATCCCTCCCTGGCCACCTGGAATTACAGAGCCTACACTTCCTGTCCATCTGAGATCCATCCAACCCATCACAAACGATTCTGGCGTTTGGATTTCATCCGTTTGATCGATTGTTTATTGGTCCTAGCAGGACAGTGGTGATTATTTAAAAAATAGGCCTGCAAATTGATTTTTTTTGTGTCCTGAGAACATCATAAGACAAGAAAATCCCCAGCCATTTTTGTACATCAGGCGAAATTCCTGAGATGTGTTTTGATACAAGCAGGGGAATGTGGCTAAAGAGGTCCGGCCAGCTGGGAATCACACGGGGAATTCACAGCTAGGGGCATCAGCACCCATGTGATGAGCAACCCCTCACCGCCCGACTCCCAGGTCACCCCGAGCAATATTCCTCTGAAGCAGACGGCTGGAGATTTCCCCTCGCCATCCAACTCGCCTTCGGGGGCTGGAGGTTGGCAGCGGCGCAGCAGTTGTTTTGCTTACCTTCCACTCCAAGAGACTCCTCCAAATGCCGCTCAGTGTTTACCTATTTATTTCATCATTTGTTTTGGCAGGCCTGTCACATTCGAGGCTGTCTGGGTAACTATCCAAAACCAGCTTCTGATGGACGTGTGCTGTGCTTCATGATGATAGGCTGTTATTTTTAAATGGGACTGATGAAATTACTGCAGTTCAGTTGGACAGTTTGATACAAGGGATGGTCTTTTACAACCCAGTTGTATTTTATATTGTCAAAGATTTAAAATGTCAGTAATGGTCCTGAAATTAAGGCTTAACTCAAGTGAACAAAAGATACACCATAAACTAATCTAAGGTAGAAATTTTGCCTAGAAAAGTAAGTACACCCTTTGGAGGTTTCATAAATTTTAAATAGGAAGGTTAAAGCAGGGTTCTCCCAATTAAATACACCAAATTAAATACTCAAAGTTTGCTGCTGCAGATTGTGCAGATGTACAACGTCGAGATAAATCAGCAATGTCTTAAGAGAAGCAATTGTAGCTGCCCATCACCCTGTGAAGGGTTGCTTATTTATTTGCAAACAATATCTGAACACTTTAGACAGGTTTCTAGTAGTAGACACACCTGCCAATTGAAAAATTAAATGGCTGCACAAACAACATCCTCTAGACAGATGAGACCAAAGTTTCATTATAGCCTGGCTATAATGTTGAAATAACAGTAGATGTTGCTTTTACTGTCTGAGTGTCAGGGTGTGCTTTTTTAGCTACTTTTTATATGGCAAGTCTTTCCCAACATTTGAGTTGTGTGTAACTCGTCCAGCAGCCAGATTTATCTGATGCTTGCATGTTTTTTTCAACTGAACCTCTTTAATAGTGAATAAAGAACGTCCTTCATCAGGTCATTACAATCAAACATTTGTTTGGAAGTGCACTGCGGCTCCCTCCTCCCGAGAGCTTACCTCCATATTCTGAGTCCTTGTACCTTGGCAAGCAGGTCCAGCCATATGGCAGAACTAAACGTCGATTATGAGCCAATCTCATATATCACACACATATTTGATAAAGCTGGATATTCATCACTGGCGTAGCACTTTGTGTTTTTTTCCTTTTCCCGCTCTGACTGCTAAGTACTGACAGATTTATTGCCTACCTACAGCGTCACTGATCCAGAAATATCAAATGTGTTTTAGGATTGTGCCAACTCTCTGTCTTTTTGTCATTGAGACCCAAATGTTACATGCTGGTTGCAGACGTGAGTCTTTGACATGTGGTTCCCAGAGCATCGTTTTGGGTTCTACATGTTTGTTATCCTGAGAACCTCTGGGGGTTGCAGCTGAATCCAGACTCAACTCTTTGTTTTTTTCTCTGGTTTCATAGCAAACTAAGTTCTTGGTCCAGTTTTTCAACCTGTTTGTGGCTCTACCTGCAGTGCTAGCATAGCATTGCAATCACAGACGTCAGTGTATATTATTGGGATTTTATGTCACAGAAGTAGTGCACGCTGAGATTTATCCAAACAGTCTCAATACAAATCTGAAATGGTTTGGATGTATTTGTGAACCGCCTCTGGTGTCCCAAAAACATTGTACTGCAATATTAGTCAAGCTGTAAACATTTGTCCTCGGTCTTAGTCTTGGAAGGTCTAGTCTTGGTTTATATTTTGGAAGGTCCTGCTTTGGTCTTAGAAGATCTGGCCTTGGTCTTGGACTGAGACCAAGGCCAGATCTTAGATCAAATCCAAGTTTGGTCTTGGTTTTGGAAGGTTGGGTCAAATACCCAAGGTTTTTAACCCAATACTCAATAAGATATTACTCAATACCCATTACCCAATAGGGTATTGGATCCAGTAGACTTGAAAGATTTGATCTTGGTCTTGAAAGGTTTGGTCTTGCTCTCGGTTTTGGTTTTGGAAGGTCCAGTTTTGGTCTCGGGAGGTCTGATCTTGATCTTGGAAAGGCCAAAACCAAAATTTATATTTAACACAGTGGCTGCAAAACTTTCTTAAGTTACCAAAATATGGAGAAAAAAAATCTGTTGGACTGGAGAAAACAATAAATATTAAAAGAGCAGATGTTCTGAATTTTTAGTCATGTTGTGTTTTCAAATATATCTCAAGATATGCAGCAGGTTGTGCATACATATCAGAGCACATGTTTCATCTGTCATGTCATAATGATCAGAAAGTCTAATGAGTGACACGGATATGATGATTACCTATGTGCACGAATTTGCAGGAGCAGCTCAGAGAGGCTGCCACAGTGCTGCAGTGTATTAATTCAGCTCTTAATTAGTCATAATTTTATACAACTAATTTGCTCAGGACGCATTAAATAAACATAGACGTCTAATTAGAATATTGTGTTAAACTTGTTGGATGCAGCGCAGGCGAGCCGTGTTCATTACCAGGCGAATACCTCAGCAACTGATACCGCCTTGAGCTGAACAGTCAGACTGATTTGCATACACAAATACTCCTGTGTATGTATGAAGATTGTACATTAATAGTACAAGCTGTAATACCTGGAGAAGAAAGTGATAATGTGGAGGTCAAAGGTTAAAGCCACAATTAATTATGTGTACTTCTGTGACTGTATTAGGGATGTTTTTACTCTCCTGAAATATTGATTGGACTGGTAATGAATGAAATGTGTCCGGAGCTCCACTGCAGTCTGGAAAAGTATTTTTCCAGGTCTGGATAAGCATGGAGAGAGATAATTTAGTGCAGGATAGTATCGGTTTGGACCATGTCTCTTTGTCTACAGGAAAAATATCTGAATTTCTTAAAAATATGTGGTTCCATCCATCCATCAGGTTTCAGTTTTAAAACTCTTCCTTGTGACCAAAAAGACATTGTAAACTCTTCGAATTTACATCTGGAAAAGCAACGATTATGGATGTGAAAAATAGGTAGTATTATCCTATATTCGAACCTGGTTTTTCCTTCTTGACCAGCATCCTGACACATTGTGGCTCAGCTCAGTCAAAGATCCGTCCTGTGACGCATAAATCCAGTCCGGTCTACCTGCAGTCATTGAGATGCTTTGCAGCCTGTGGCAATAACTAGCAGGCGCCAGCCGCCGGGCAGCGGTGCAGGCGAGCAGTAGGGCAGCGCATTAATGAAATGTTAATGGCAGATTTAAGACCGAAATAGCCAGGACTCCTGCATGAGTTCATTAGTATTGCTGCGACATGCTGGGGCAAATGACAACACAACTAACACCTCCCCCTCCATCCAGACCACAGGGCCGCTGATAGCATGCAGGTAGATGGGTCTTGTAGTTGGGAGGGGGGTGGATAGAAACCCCCGATGATAGACCTGACCTCTGCATGCTGGATGCTGGGAGGGGGTCAGCAAATGATTTACAAGTGAAACACAGGGGCCAAAGCTTGACTAAATGGCTCTCTGTTTGATTGATGGAAAGGATGAAGGGCAAATTTAGGTTCTGCTGGTGTCGTTCTGATCAGCTGAGTTTTGTTTTATTAGGTTATCAGTGCAGGATGTCAATGTGGACAACAATGTGTTGTCAAAAGATAATGAGAAGACTGCTGCTAAATTGATGGACATCAGCACATTCATCAATTTAACTAGTTTCTTAGGAAACTAAGATTCATTCAGGCTAACTGGACAACGTCATTGGAAAAACTTTGACTGGCAATTTCAGTAACAACATTCAGATGGTAGAATCAGGACTTGGTGTACATTGCTTGAAACTGTGGATCCATCATGTCTTGAATCAACTCTTAAAGCTAGTGGTGGTGGTTTAATGTTGGTAGGGCTGTTTTACTGGGACCCTTTAAGCCTCTTAATACCAAACAAGCATCATTTAAATACCACAGGTTTGTTGATAATCATCTCTTTAAGACCATGGTTTTCTGAGAGCTACTTCTGGCAGGATAAATCTAACCTTTCACAGTCCGATGAAGTTTTAACTTCACCAAGGCTCCAACCCGACTGTCAATGCACAACTGGACTAAAGAAAATGAGTGTTCTTGATACAGATGACTCCAATTCAATCTTACCCACCCTACAGAGGAAGCTAAGTTGAGCCGCTTCATTGTACCCCAACAAACAGGGCATCAAGATACATGAACTCTTTTTCTTTATTCTTCCTTTGCTGCTCTGTTGATTTGATTATGTGGTTCATGTAGGATGTCCGTCTCTAAATACCAATGTTGGGGTTACGGTCAACCCAACAAAAGTGAAATGCTTTATGATGAACTTCTGAAATGGGCTACTTGCTCATTAAAGTGCACCATAAATCTAAAGATTGGCTTGAAATATGTGTTTACAGTAACGGAGACCATTTGAGCTTCATCTTTAAAAAAAAAATCAACCAGGAGGTCAGAGTTGTCCAACATCCGTCTAAATGAATATTGCTCAAGATCACTCGGGTCCGATCTTGACTCGGCTTTTATTTAATTACGAGTATATGAATGCATGTCTTGCTTTGTGGTAATGCTGTTATTGCACATCATGAAAAGTGTAATTGAGACCACACATGGCATTATGGGGCTGCATTAAGGCTGAGGAGCTGAGTGATGCGTCTGCGCTTGACACGCTGCTCCCCGTATCTTAATTAGAAACTGAGATCACAGCGTCGGCCCAACAGTCGCGCAAGCATGTTTGCATCTTTGGTGGGGGAGTGTCATAGATGGCTCTTGAGCTTCAATATACCAAAGTATTCAATAAATCTTCCGACAAATGTCTACAGATTCAAGACTGAAAACCTTGAGGAAGATAAATTAAAGCTCTTAACCTGGTAATGTCCTCTAATTAGGGGAAGCTGTAATTGGTTTAAGCATTAATCAGATTTGAACCAGCCATGGTTAAGTGTTGTGAAGGGTTTCCTCTCACAGAAAGAAAGAAAGGACTTTTTGTTGTCATAAATATATCTGTGAAGCTGGAGGCCTCTGGAGCACATTATGTGATCATGATGACCCTGGATGTTCTCAGTCAGCTCAGTGGGAACGCTGTAAAAATAATCTGATAATGCTGTAGTCTCATTTATGTGTTTAAATAATGAAGAAATATAACATTTTGGGGAAAAAAATAAAATAAATACCCTCTAAATACTCCATAAAGTCAGAATTACCCCAGACATGCAAGTTACTTTCATTGAACTTATCAATTATTTTCTACATTTTACTTTCACACAAATTCATAAATCTTACATTTTCATTTTTGATTGCTAATTTTACAGATTTGAACTTAGAAATTTAGTCTGAAATTTACAAATCACTTTGACATATTTTACACTTGGTTTACAGTTAACCATAACAATTTATGTTTACAGTAACTTTTCCAGATTATACAGATGGCTTTATTTGATTTCCCAAGACACGTTTTGGAGCTTATAGGTTACATTAAAGTAACATGTAGTGTAATTTAAATGAAGTGACATGTTTTTATTTTGTAGGTTTTACAGGTTACTTTTGTAATTTATGTTTCAGGGCTTACACTTTTTTCAAATCCTACAGGTTACTTTTCTTTTAATTATTCTTTTAATTATTTTAAAACGCGCCGGATTACTTGTGCACATGTTATAGATTACTTTCACTCACCTTAACTCTGAAGAGCTTATAGGACACTTTCTTGCATTTAAAGGTTATTTCCTGGAACTTCCCCACAACAAATAAAGGTTTCTTTGGTTCTGTGTTTGTTATTTTTAACTGTGCCTCCTTGGCCTTGCTTATTGAGGTTTCAGTCATAATAATTTGTATCTTGAGCCCGCTGTGCTGCTCGGCCTCTGTTTACATAATTAAAACTCTGATCTACAGTGTCTTGTCTTTTTCTGGCTGGTGACATATAGTACAGCTCCTCCTCAGTTTTAAACTGTTGCCTTCATTTTGAACAAAAGGAGGGTTTTTTTTTAGCATAATGAACAAAACATGCAGATCAGAAGGGAGGGGAGCTTCCATTGTTGTTTAAGTTCACAGCAGCGACAGCCAGCAATGCGCAGTGATGTAATAGATTAAACATCACCCTGGCTTTCAGATAACAAGACCTGAGAACGGATGAGGGACTCAGTGGGGGAAGAAAAATCATATAGATGGAAGAGAAAGGTTGTCACCTTCACCTTGCATGCTTGTCATTTGCACAGCGTCAGGTCATTAAATTCACATTAGGGATCTCTGAGGGACCTCAGGATGCTGTTAGTGCACCTAAAACTGTGTGGCAGTAAAACGAATCACAACTTCCTCCTCTCTGCGATGGGGGAAAACACACATAAAAGCAGCTACGCAGCACTTTGCATTCTGACTCTGGATCATTACCGTCTCTCATGTCTGGTCCCCCCCCCACGTTTTTCAGGGGTCCATAATGGAGACTGGGGCAACAGATCGACAGCGGCCATGTCCATTTGTCCTTTCCCTTGAGGGCAGAGCTGGATCTGAGTCAAAGTTTTATCCCGCTGCCACCGAGATGGCATTAACTCCAGGTCTCCTGGGCCCGCTGCGTGAATCATTTATTAACAGAAACCTGCGATGGCTGTTTCAAATGTCAGATCGCGTTAGGCCAATGACACCAGATTATTCAAGTCATAAAAAAGTAGCTTTTGGTGGCACAAGAAGCGTTGACCTCGGGTACAATAAAAAGTAAAGAAATGTAAGACAATTACCTCAAATTCAAAGCTAAAGAGATCTGTCCAACTATTTTCTCCAACCTGACATTAATCCAGCAGCTGGGTGGCAGCCATGACCTTCGGCTTGCTTGTCTGGCCACGTCTGACATTGGCCACTCGATTTGCTTGGATATTATTGTTTATGAACACCAACTTAGGAGGCTTTATAGGTTGGTGTTGGACACACAGCTGCTGTGTTTGGCTCTTGACCAGGGGCTTAATAGGAGCGGCATGAGAGCGGCATTACCTGGGAGCAGCTGCCATCCAGTCCCATGGTACTCAGCCCAACAATAACGGCTGAAATGTGAAAGGAGTCGATGGCAATCATTCGGGTTTGTTGGCGTTACGGATCGTGAGTCATTTGAACTTGACTGAGGATCATTTGGTCACGTTCTGTATCCTGAACCTGAACCTGTCTTAGTAAACAAAGAAAAGTTGAGCAAAAGGCCCTGCTTCACCTGTACACCTGATAAACATGTGCAATAAAGCCTGCAAATAAATTCATCCTTATTAATTCCACTCTAAAACCTCACAAGTAACATCTTCTAGAGTTTAGGTCAGTTTTCTGTTATTGCTGCTTGTAGAAATAATGATGCTGAATAAATAAATGCATCACCTATGTGAAAGTAAACTACAGTTTAAAGTCAAGCATGACTTAAAAAAAATGTTACTTTAAAAAATGTTAAACAGAGATCAGTGAATGTATCATCTGCATAGAAGTGAACCACAGCTAAACTTAGAATAACTGTAGAATAAATGTTTTCACGCTAAACTGGGGATGATTATTTAAAACAGCAGAGCTGCCACCTTTGAACAATGGTTTTTCACTAGAAAGACTATAAATATAGAAATTAAACACTAAGCAATGGGACAGGAATCATGTTTTCTGCTATTTGCTTCAATCTGCAAGTATTTCTACTTGAGTGGGAAACAGGAAATCATTCTCAAATTAATTAAAAGAAGTAAATAAGACATAAAAATACGCTTTAGTTAAATGTATTTCCTAGAGATTGTGGAGGGCTCTGTATATTAAATGAAGCTCTGCACTGATAGTTCCTGACGTTTTGAAGATAATACACACCGCTCTTACTTTTCAAACCATTTTCTCTGCTGCTGCAGCTTGTGTCAAACACTCCAAGTATTGGTTTATCCTTTTTGCTTCTCATTTGTCATCTTTACACTTGAGTTGATCGCAGCAGCTCGATCCCCCCCACCCACCCTTCAGCCATGTCTCGCAGGCAAGACAGCTGTGAAAACACTGTCGGATCTTTGCACTGAAAACGTAGCCGCATCTTCCAATTTTAACCAGATTTTCCAGGGATATTAGAGGAAACAAAAGGATGCCACATCCTGGCATTCGAAGCTCCAACTGATATATCGGACAAAAGGAAAAGATTTTGGATTGCTTCTCCACGTTTAATTTGAGGGGACACTTAACTTCCCCATAAATTTGCATACTTTATTTTCATGTTAAGAATCCACCAGAACGGCTTCCTTAAGATGTGGAGATGCGAAACTGGGAGGATTGAGAGAGTCACGCAAAAGACAAAGAAAAGTTTCTTGTTTTTAATCTGCCACAAAACTTACTTTGACTAACTGATGCTATGCGCAAACAGAGGAGGAGGAGACATGAAATGTGTCTTGAGATATAAACACAGTTATTATTATGCTGTTAGAACTACAGTGGGTTCAAATCCATTGAACCTCAAATATTTTTTTTTCCTACATGCATTTCTGTCATGCTAACTTGCAGGAATATTTGTATCTCTGGAACCTTTTCCACATTTTGTGACGTTGCAATAACACTTATGATTTCATGTGATGGAACAAGAGAAAATAAAACATTATGCCAGTTTTTTAAATTACTTTTTGACTTTAGTTGCAAAAATCAAAAAGTTCTACCAGCTTTTCACATAAATATTTCTATGAAGATTCAACTCAACCAATTATGCATCCAGTTAAAACTGTTTTTAACCTGCTACCAACATTCACTTCTTTTTCAAAACAGTTTAGTTCATTTAGGTCAGTTTTTATCAAATCATAATCCAGATCCATTCCAGTTTAGTCAGATTCCAAATGTGATTTGCTAATGTAAACAAACCTTCATTTTCTGCTCCATTCCCAAATGTTGCCTTTTTCTAAATGGTAAAATTATCATTTTTAAATCCAACTTGATTTTCAGACGTTTTCTCAAGAACTCATTATGTTTGTTTCGAAACCGAAGTGATAAATGTGGAAAACATCGTGCAGAAAACCAGGTTATTTTCAACACCTTGTTTCGTACATCCACACTAAATGTTTGCATCTCTTTAAATCACCAAGACCTGCAGAAAGATGTCAGGATGCAGAGTTTGTTCCTGTGCTGGTGGATCAGCTCCGGCCTCATTTTATTCCAGCCCATGTATAAAACACAGTGTGGGAATAGGTTTGACTGATCTATCCCATCTAATATGCGACTTTCTTTCCCTCTTTTTTTTGCTCATAAGCTGCAAATGGCTTCATTAAAACAAAAGCACGACCATCGGGAGCACATAAAACATGCTGCTGCTACCTAATATGGTATTTATGACCGGAGCTAAATGTAGAGTGAATTAAAGTTTAAAGGATTGCAGTCAGGTAGACTCGCAGACGTTTGTGGAGGAATGTCCATTAACAAGATGAAAGAAGAGGGTGTGTGGATGTGGGAGTGCGTGTCGGTGCAATTCCCTGGTGTCCGGCGGTGGAGCGTCTGTCTGGAAGCAGACACCTTACAAGCAAAAGTCCACTGACTCCTGTATTTACAGAAATAATTAATGTCACCAAAAGTGACTTCCCTCCTTCTCCATCCTTCCTTCTGCTCCATTTTTACTCCCTTTCTTGGTGAAATTTAGAAAAATAAAACCAGATAATTCCAGAAATGGCTTGCTAGCAAATCATCTTACTTTAGTGTCTCCAGTTTTCTATTGAATATCTTGAATAAATGATCCCTGTAAGTATTGCAGTAAATGATAATATTGTTGTTTCTTCAAATAATATATTGGGAATTCATAATTTAGTAGAGACATTTTAAATATCAAAAATAAAACAAAAAATATAACAGAAATAAAAGCCACACACAACCGAAACAAAATTGCCCTTTAAAAATATTAATCATCACAGTAGAAATTATCAAGCACATTCCAGTTTATCATGTGATAAATTGCTTTATTGCTAATTGCGAGTTTAAATACAGTGAAAAGGAAATAGTCATTTGTTTTTTTACATTTTAAAGTAATCAGATAAAGTTTTATGTCACATAAATACAAAAAGCTGATTTTAAATGGTGCTAAAAGTACCAAACCTTCTTGTTTAATAAGGACTAAATTATAAATTACAAATACTGTCTAACTGGTAGAATCAAAACTATTTCCACAGCATAGAACCTGTTTGGCAGTATGAAGTAGACTATAATAGCAAAAAAAAGCAGTTTATTGTACCGTTTGGAAGATTCTTATATATTAATAAAATATGTTCTCTGAATTAATATTAGTGTCTGTTTAATTGTTGTTGCACATCAATAAGTGATGCTAAATCCAAGTTAAATGTTTTATATTTTGTTAAATTTTATGTTGCATAATAACTTCAAAAATTCAAAAATAACTCACTCAAATAAATTTTCTTTACTCTGGATTGTAAGTCCAATACCTTATTTTGCTAAATTTGACAACTAATCACAATGGGTTTTAATCAATATTTATTAACCATATTTTCAAACCAACATTTATAATTTTCCCTTGATCTAGTTCTTATTTACTTATGGCTCCATATTGGTTGAAATTTGCCTAAAAATTGGTTTTAGGTGAATGTTTTATGAGATTCTGATACTAAAAGAGAATATCTTCTGTCAGGGGCTTTTTCAGATTCGCTGTAATACAGACTGCTACAGGAGTCTGTATTACAGACTGTTCCTACAGCAACTCTTTGAAAAATCTTGAATAATACCAGTTACATTTCATTTCCTTTTGGGATCAATAAAGTATTTTTAAATCGAATTACAGTAGTTTTATTTTGGGGAAATAAACAACCCAATCACATTACGCATGCCGTCTCCAGGGAGATTTATTTTCCACTTCCTTACAGGAACGTCCTGACCCAATAAGTCTAAAGAGAAAGTTGATAAATAGTGCATTTTTTCTAATAATAAATTAATATCTTGCTCACCTACAGTAGCGATGTGTTTATCCCAGTCGTTTCATGCTGATATTAAATAATTCAGCCTGGTTTCGCTGTGTTTGCTTACATGTAGGTAGTCGGGTAGTTATAGGGGGAGTCAAAAGAAGGTCTTCAGAGGACTAACAAATAATTTCCATAAAACATATTCATATATTCTTACATGTATTCCAGTTGGTTTGCCTCACAGCGATTAGCAGCCTGTGTTCAAAGATGACCCACTTTTAGTTTTACCAATGCATGTGCAAGTGTGCGCGCAGACATCCTGCTGCGGTTTTATCCCAGAAAAAGGACCGAGTAGGCTTCCACTTGGGTGACAAATCCATTTTCTTCTGCAAATCTGTATGCTTTAGTCACATCTCTGCATAGACAGGTATAAGCGTAAATATTTGAAGTGGCCAGGGGGCTCATGCGGCTCAGACAGCAGTGTCACATCCACATCTGTAATGGCTAACATCCCCTCTCCGCTCCCTCGAGGAACCTCCACCTTTTTAGCTCACAGATGGGCGAGAAAAGGTCCCCTCCCTCCACGTTTCACATGAGCCGTGTTGGATGTAAAAATTTGTGACACAAAGTGGCTCGGTTTCATATTTGTTTTAGCTCAAAGCGGCAGCATAATGGTGCGGCTCCGGTAGCCGGATCACCGGAGGCGGCGCGGCGGGGGACAACCTGGGATCACCGTGCTGCTGGTTTATGCATGAACCATGTGCTCGCCCTGCGCTGACAGACGGGAAGCAGCGCTAAGCTAGGAGACGACCAAGATAGGGACAGGCCTTCATTAAGAAATTATCTATTTGGAAGCAGTTGTCATACCAGCTACCTGTCTGTTCAACCCATCTGCCATGAAAGACGAGGACAATTGTTAAATCAGGGGAAAAACTCTGAGAATGTTGGACTTTAGACATCAGGTCTGTTTGATTTTAAATCATATCTTCCACATACTAGCATGATCCATTAGGTCGCAGGCATTTTAAGAGTAAAACATTCCCTGACATGCTAGCAACGCAACCTGCTAGCATGCTTAAACCTTAATGTCACAGTTTGAAGCACATGATGTCCTGCAGTCCATCAAAGCTTCATTTAAGTGACAACCTTTGAGGAAGCAACATCATCTAATGCCTGCTGAGCCTTTAGCTAATCTTTAGATGAGCAGCTAGCTCCAAAAAATAAGCTGTTTATATTGTTGATTACTAAAATGATTATTTATAGCAAATAATTGTGAAGTTAAGGTGACGTTGTAGCATGTTATTCTAGCTTGATCTAAGACAAAAACTGCTCAGAATCTGTAGAGAATTACACACATTTCATAAACCGACATATTTCAATATGATATCTAACAAATGCTAACCTTAGCTACTGAAAGCTAAACTTAGCTAACTTCAGTTAACAAAGCTAAACTTAGTTAACAAACTCAAAAATTTGCTAACTTAAAGAAAGCTGAATTTAGTTAGTGACCCCTAAGTTAACCTCACAAATGCTAACCTCAGCTAAACTTGGCTAACACAAGCTAATCTCAGTTAGGCTAACAAATGTACTGATGTAAGTGCCTGCACTTTTTTTTTTACAGATGCCTTAAAAATATTTAATGTTAAAGAGTACATTTTTGGTCAGCGCTGTAGAAAGCATGGACTAAGACATGCTGAACACTAAAGAACATTAAAACCTTTATTTTCATTAGGATTAGCTTTTTATGCATGAACTATATAAACGTAGTCAGAAGTTACCACCTCCTCACACACAAGTTTTATCTGTAGGAATCAGCCTCCTACAAAGTAAGTTTACATTATATGCAGCATTAATTCAAACATAGGAAATCTGCCTGGAAATCAAATCCCTCTGAGCTTCCTCTTTGCCTCCTCCTCCTGACAGCCCTTTCCTTAAGCAGGTCGCACATCCATATTTGAAGGCGCCACCGGCTGCGTAGGTAAAGACGGGAATTTGTAGTGACAAGGGGAGGGCATCGGCACAACAGAGGTACCTTAGGAAAGAGACAACCTCTCGCTGCGAAGGCAAATGAGCCTTGTCAGTCGGCAGTTGGTGCAGTAATTATAAAGGGTGCACCGAGTTTCCCAGGGACTGCAGGAGAATGGCATAATGGATAAAGCACTAAGAATTTTATAAGCCAAGAAAGGGGGTGAAAAAGAAAGAAAAACCAAACATCTTCTCGCTTATGGATCAGATGGAAGCATTATGGGTAATTTGGTGGTTATCCGTCATTAAAGCTGTGTTTTCCCACCTGTTTATAAAGAAATTTTACATTTTATCTGTGCATATTGAAGGTGTATCAAGATGAACTGTGTTATTGCTCAGGGAGTTGGGATTTGGAAGTCAATATATCTTGTTTTAATAAAGACAGAACAATCATCTTGAGGCTTCAGGGTAACAATTATTGCAGTGTGGAAGTGAAAATGCACCTGTACACGTTCGTCTGGGAACCAATTTGTTTAATTCAAAGCAAAGTCGTGTCATGTTTGAGGGAAAACAACACAATAAATTAACTTCTGTTATTAAAGTGTGCTGTTAACCTGAAGATGATTCATCGATGAGGATCTTTTACTGCTCTTCTGTGTTTCCTCTAAAGCTGCTCCACCTTGGGAAGAATTATTTTAGCAATGATTAGGTTTTATTTCGCAGCAGCACCAAAGATACCTGAGCAAAAAGCAATTGTTTGGTCAATTTATGGCAAAAAAACAACATTTATTTCTCCCAATTGGTGTGGAAAAACATTCAACGAGATGGAGAATCTTCTTGGAAGTAACTGTTAAAAATTGCAAAAAAAACCCTGCAAGCAATGAAGCAGCATTTGCAGGAAGAGTGAGCCAAAATTCCCATCAAATTTATGTGATAAAAAAACAAATGTTAACAGGTATTACTGTCTGAAGTCAGAATTGTGGAACCACTCCAAAACTTTACACCAATTTCCTGCTGATCTTAATAGAGTCCTGTAACATTTTGCTTAAAGTACATCAAGTTAACTTAATGGCTGGATCGGCCCAATTTACTATTATATACATGGTAATAATGGACTTTAATTATTAACTCAATATTGTATTAATTACTTCAGTGTTCTGTCTGGAGCTGTTTTTAATTACTGTGTATGTTGCAGCAAAGCTTGGTTCATCAGTCATTCATGCAAATGTTCTTTGGCTATTTTCACTTTCCAACATAAATCTGCAATAAAAACGTTAAAAAAAACGTCAGATTGCTGAAGACATTTTTCAAGCTGCCTGCGTCGGGGTGGGATGATCTGCTGACTTTCAAACTTACAAAACATGTTAGAAAACTACGTTTAAAATCAGAAAATTACAAAAAGGAATAAACAAAAAAAGACTTGAACTGCTTTTCATTCAATTCAATACTTTATTTATCCTGAATGGATAAATAAATGTTGCTGTAACTCATATTTAATTTCAGAGTTGTAGATTATGACGAAGGATCTCCTGTAGCAGTCTGTGTGAGTACGCTTCTGACTGAACACACTCGTTTGCAAAGAAACAATCAACATTTTCTTACTTGAACATCTTAAAGATTTTATCTATTTTGGGATCAATAATGCATTTTTGAATTTGAATTAAAGTGTTGAATGATTAACCAGAAACCATCTGTTCATCTTGGGGCCTTTTGTGGCCCTTGAAATGTTTTTGTTTGGCCCTTGACCACAAATCTAAAATGGTAAAAATTTGACAACAAACTTGAAAACAAAGAATTTGGAAATTGTCCAAAGCTCCTTTTATATTTTGGATTTAATGATACACCGATTTTATTTTAAAAATATTGAACTGAAAAATGAAGAACTTCAAAAAATTGTTTTGCATATCTTATTTAATTATTGAGAAACAATTTCAGTTTGATTCACAAAGAGTTTTATTTTTCTAAAAGTAGAAAAAGCTGAACGGATTTTAATCAGGATGTTTAGGAATAACTCAGCAGCTTCACCTTTTTAAACCAGGAAATAACCTGGAAACACATCCAGTGTTTTAAGATCTGATGAGGTATATTTAGCTGCTAGGGCTACCGTGGTAGGACCAGGTTCCTCCTAATCTTTCAGTGGAAATTTAGACACAGTTGGATGGTTTAGTGCACAAATATCCATCCATTTGGGATGTATTAATAATTTCGAGCCTCTGTGGATTTGGGAAAATGCAAAAGAAATTGAAAAATCTGCCAAATGTCTGAAACCCCCACTAAATCCTCTTTCTGATCTACTGTATTTTAGAAGTAATTTTAAGTAGCATGTTTATTGAAAAGGTGTTTAATACTTGAAGGTTTATTTCCCACAGAGTTGGATGAGCGTTAAGGAAGTAAAACATGATCTAATCAGAGGTTTCCTTCAGCTGTAATGATGGGTCTCTCGCTCCTTCGACAAATATTTCCCCGGGCCAACGCCGTCTGGCTGCGTTCTGCGTTCACTCACCTTGTTGGATCGGAAAGCGTTTAAAAATAAATTAAAAGGAAGCTGGTTGTTTACCTACTTGGAAAAAATGGCAGGAACATCAGATAAATTCTCCTCTGGGATTGATCTGAGTTCAGGTATTGCATCGCCTGGAGCGTTATCGGTGAGAACGCCGCAGGATCAGACGTAAACCTCGTCCTGCGTGTCGGAGCTCACCTCCGGCTCGCAGGTCCCTCAGCGGCCGCTGTCCTGATTCCTAGTGACACAGGAGTCAGTCCTCCGTCTGATCCTGTCAAGGAGTCGGCTGAGAGGAACCGACGGCGAACGGCCTATTTATATGCCAGTCACCTGATCTCTCACTGGCCGACAGGCGGCGAATATTAAACTGACAGCAGCATATTCTGAAGCGTCTGATCGCCCCGAGCCTGCAGGCACCTGGGGATACATCGGCTTTTATTTTTAAACTTGGAAAAACAGCATGTTGATTTATTAGCAGTGGATCAGGCTTATCGAGTGTTTTCCATCCCAAACACGAGCATGGAGAGTTTATTAAAGATGAGCTACAGTGAGCTTGTCCAGAGCAAATGTTAAATTTAGCTGCTGTTTATCACATATATTTTAGTTATCAGCACTTTCTTACTTATCTTAATAATAACTCAGATTACAGCGGAGCTCTGATGGTTTTTATGATTCTGGATCCAAGCTGATGTACCTAGCTAAAATGCTACTTGACACACTATTGGCTCTACAAAGCAGCCAATCAAGTAGCACCATTTATTTTCCTTATCCCTGATTGGCTGAACCTCCAAGTTCAGATATGAGGAAGACAATAGATGTTAGCACTGCATGTTAATGGGTATTAAGGTATATTTGGTGTCTAAAGTGTTAAAACAATAAGTTATGAGAGTTTTGGAGTATTCCAAGTTTTTAGCTAATAGCATGCAGCTATGAACTTTGACCTTTTTGAACCAGTTCTTTTGCATTTGTTATTTTATGTCTTTTTACTCTACCATCAAATCATTTTTTTTTACCATTTTTTATGCATTTACATTTTGATGCATTTTTTCTTTATTTCTAATGCAAATATCTTACTACACTTGAAATGAGACAAAATTAAAGCGCAAGAAAACTTTCAGCAAGATATAAGAGCTTGTTTTAAGTCAGTAATTCTTGTTGCATGGGAAAAAAGTTTTGTTAAAGGGAAAGTAGAACTTTTTCATCGATATTAGAGGCAACCTATAACATTTATTATGTTTTTGTTCTTCCATTTGGGTTTTTACTGCTTCTAAAAACAGCAAAAGCACCTAGAAATCCACCCAGGCATTTTTTTGTCAATAAGTTAATGTCTTTTTGTGTTTGGAGTATAAGTTGTTTAAAAAATCTCTTAAATTGAAGGGCCACTGTGCTGTTACCTAGCAACTCCAGCCAAGCCCAGCCCCTTTAAAATTAGCTTATATATGTTGTTAAGTCGTTACTTGTAAGTTATTTTTGTCTTACTTCTAGCAACATGAGAGATATTTGGAGAAAATACTTGGTAAAATTTTACATTTTCGAGTAAGACTCTCCGTCATCTGTTATATCTACAAGCAAATCAAACTGTGTATTAGCCTACTCCTCAAATTGCCCTCAATTTATATATATCAGTCATATATTTATTGATCTATCCATGTATTTTCCTTCTGCCGGTGGGTGGTTTTCCGGAAGCCCATCAGGCTTGGATCTCTCCCTCCAAACAGAGGAGCGGTGCTGGCCGATGAAGGACAGATTGGAGAACCGGTACGGCTGCAATCACATTTACTTGGCCCTTATCTTGGTGTTTGACATTTCGTCTCAGCGGCCCAACAACCAAAGCGCGGATCAGGCCGAACCGCGAGCTGTCAAATCTCACCGTTCGGCCCGTGCCATGTTAAACACTCAACATCTGGGTCGGCCGTAAACACTCGACCCCCCTCGTAATCAGCCCCACATGTGGCTCCCATCCTGCGGCTCCCCGTTTTGTTTCGTGTGAAACGGAGCTTCAGGATTACGGTTTGATAAATATTTGAACTTCGGTTCTCCTCCTATTATAATTAGGGCAGGTTTCAGATGGGCCCCCTGTGCGTTTGATCTCCACACCAGCTCGATGCGGAGCTTAAGATGGGACATTTATTTAATAACAGCTGCACTGCAAAACCCCAGCAGCTGGCAGTTAAAAGAAACCCCACCCTGGATACTGTTACACCTCCAGAAATCATCTATCTGGGGTTTTAATGTACTCCAGGAGTTATCAGGCGATGAAGTGGTTCAACTTACCTTTCCCTCAGACTTCAGGAGAACCACGTACTAAAGCCGAAGGCCTGCAGTGATTAAAACCTGTTGCTCAGAACATTTTGGCATTTACTGTAACTACAGGATGCCCTGCTTCGCTTTCTGCAAAGCCCATCACTCTTCTTCTGAAATTATCTGGTGTTGTTTGACAAATTGGACCAAAAAACCTCTATGGAACTTTTGGTGGCAGGAGAATGAAACAGTTTCTCATGCTATTACACCTGGATTCAAGCAACTATATATTTCTTCTGCTCATTTCAGTCTTAAATTTCATCCATAGAGGTCTTAAAAAGTCTTAAATTGGAGTTGGTGAAACGTGTTTTCTGATCATAATAATACATTTTATTTGAGTTTGGACCCCATTTAAACTCAAGTGTGAATACTTTCTGTACTTTATGTACATATCAGCCACAAATACATACAGAACTTTATATTTATTCTACAAAAACAATACATAAATTTGACCTCAGAACAGTATAGGTAAAGTAAAGACAGTATAAACTCTGTCAAAGTTTTCCTTCTTTCCAGAACTCGTGTGAGCCCCCCTCGGGTTCGGGCAGATGTTCTCAATGCGGAGATCAATGAGGGATTCATTTCACCGTCTTTGTTTCCTTCTGTTCGCTCCAGCATGAGCACCAGTTGCAATAATTCAGGAAAGTAACAGAGGCGCATGCAGGAGGCCATGTGGTGCCCTGATGCATGAGACTGACGGGAAGACAGAAGGGAGCGTGTTGAGAGTGATTACTTCAGAAAGCTGACAAAAGCTTGTTGTTTTGTTTTCTTTTATTGCATTTTTTTAACTTTATTGATAAATCTACTCGCTCTAATATAAACTGCGGCAGCTCTTTACGTCAACATCTGTCGGGTTTGGTCAAAAACCTATACATCATCCCCGGTGACGACACCTTGGGCCGTCTCAGGCGGGCCCTCGGGGGTCAGGCTCTTAAATGAGATTTCAGCACCGCTGACCCGTGCTCTGCTCTCTCTCACCTTTCAGCAGGAGGACAGGAGCGACCTTTGACTCCGGGGGAACTGTGAGCAGCCACCGTTCTCCTCCAAGTGGCGTCTCGTCAGCGCCAGCCGAGCGTGCCTAAGCCGTGAGGACGGAGTGCTGAGGTGAGGCGGACCACAGAGGTGTGAAATGAAGAGGTCAGTTTTCAACGTAGCGACAAATGGAGACATGAATGTCTCTAAAAGCGTCCTCTTTCTCCAGCAAGCAACATTTAGTTAAGTTTCCAGATCATCTCAGTCACCTGTCAGATTTCAGAAAATATGCTGGCACTGGTTGCCTTGTGGTGTAATTTGAAACTTATGAAAAAAGGTGGAAATACAGCAGCAATGAAGGCAAACAAAGGAGAACGTAAATGATCAAATTCGTTATAAAAATGGCTGTAGCAGTGCATGTAATACCCAGCTTTTCCTTGTTCTCTTCAGGATATAGTGCACCCCAGATATGAAGCTAAAGTCTACTTTTATTTTTTATTTAATCTTTATTTCCCCAGGTGAGTTATTAAGAACAAATTCTTATCTACGGTAACGACCAGGCAGGGAGGGAAGAGGGAGCAACAAGCATTAGCTGCACTGTTGTGGTCATAAAACGATAAAAACAAGACTGAGAAAAAGGTTTATGATGTTAAATGTTTTCAGGTTTCAGACGGCTTCTTCTTTAGAATATATTTAAAAAGTTTCCATTGATACAAAGATGCTCACTTTATTGCTTTTTTAAGATTGTTCCAGTCTTTTGTAAGGACAGTTCTCCATATTTTGATCATAATGTGGCAGATAACTCATCAGAGTCCAGATAAAGCGAAAGCTGATGTTTGTCATTTTATATATATAAAAAAATTCCCTTATTCCCTTATCACCCTCCGCGGGTATATATATAATATTACAATATATCATTGCAAGTAGACTACTAAATGACTACCATTTTTACTAAACAGATTTTAGTTTGTATCTTTGAAGATAAGTTTTACTTTACCGTTGTGTCTCAAGGAAAACCTGATTTCTGCTGGAGACAATGATGGTGAAAGATCTGAGAAATGTTACAGAAAAACTCTAGAGCCTTGTACACGTGTAGCTGGGTCTTTATAGAAACTAATATCTTTAATATCTAATAATATCACACATAAAGAATTGGTTCCAGTAAAGTTTTCAAAAACACAAACCTGCAGAAATCCTGCCACTCCCATAGGGGGCAATGTAGCGCATAACTAAAACCTGTTAGCCAATCACATTGATTCAAATCAACCACAACTTCCTTTTAGTAATTAAACATGGTACCACGATAGATGCGTTGAACTACTTTTGCACATAAAGTTTATAAAACATTTAAGTTTGTGGATATTTTGGTTGCAGATTGTAATTTGTGGGACACTAAATGTCCGTTTTCTCAAATTTCCTCTCTGGTTGTAGAATTTATAAATAGTTTTTGATGTTTTTAGACTGTGTTTTTTGTGCGGACAAAAGTTCAAAATGTATAAAAATGCATCTCTTTTCCCAGATTAAAGTTAAATATGGGATTATACAAATTATTTACAACAGGAGAGCCAATTAAAGATCAGATTCTTTCCATAGATTCACCTGCAGAAACCTTGTGATGGATTTCAGTTCCTCTAGCGTTCGGTTCTGTGCATTAGCTGTATTATTCGGTCTCTGAGGCAGATGAAGACTATCCTCGGCCGAAATGCACACAAGTGTAACGGCTGCGCACACAGACACAGAAACGCTTTATGGCAGAAGCTTTAATGTGCACATTGTGTGTTTCTTTCTCCTCTGACATCTTGCGAGTGCTGTATGCATGTCATTAATTGAGTCTCCAGCTCCCTGGAGTGGTTAGCTCTGCTTGCACTGGGAAGATCGAGGGGGAGATAGTCTTTGTGTGTGTGTCAGCGTGTGCTCTTCACACACAAGCCCTGACCGCCTGATGATTATGCTTGATCAGTGTCAAACACAAACTACTGCAGCGGGTGCTTTGAAAGGGAATATATTGTGCACTCAGGCTTTTTTCTGGCCCTTAGTGCTTCTCTTACATAGCATGGTGATTTATCCAATTCAGCCAGATCTAAGAAATGTAATTTTTTTCAGTTCTTATGTTGAGAATCAAACCGCAAATTCATCCTAATTTCAAGATACAACAAAACATATCTTTACAAAGGGGGTAAAAAAAATCTCGGGTGAATTAGAGGTTTACTTACTTAAGGTAAACCTGAGCATTAATTTTAAGAAAAGTATAGTTTATGCTGCTATTATGACAATTAATGACCTCAAACCGTGTATAGACCAACAATAAAAAGACCGAAGGTTGACATATCGACTTAAATTTCTATCATGAGTTTGAAACTGAAAGTTGAAGTTTTATCCTAAAAGTTTTATCCTAGCTAATGTAAGCATAATTTAGAAAGTTTGTGTGAAAATGTAAATTTACCACTCTAAAACAACACACAAAATCTGAATTCACATATTTCTACCTGAAAAATGATCCAACTTGGACATAATTGGGCATTTTATCACCTTAAGTCCATCTGTGGACGATTCCTTCCTGTAAATATGAGCAACTTTCTCAGAGATTACACAGTTAATCTTTTAGTCCGTATTAAGAGGAGTTAGTTGAGCTGTTTGGCTTATATCACCCCAATCTTGAGTCAAAACCCTGATTTCTGTAAATCACAACAAAACCAAAGTTGATCCTAAGTTTCAGAACCCTCCTGTGATCACTTCATCATAATATTTGTGTTTTCCTTAAAACACTTGAGTCTGTCTAGATACAGCGTTGATCATTTACCAGATCACACAGAGTGGAATGAAGTTAAAAAGTCTTCTTAAAATGTCTTAAATGTATCTTAAAGTGATTTAGCCTTTAACTTGTTAATCTCAGGTTTTAAATTTTGTCTTAACAGGATTATTTAATCCAGTACAGATTATGTATTTGTTGCAGGCAAAAGTTTGAGTTGTATTCAGACATCTTCATTGCATTCTGTTACTTAATAACTCACTGATAATATGTTAGCTTTTACTAGATAGCAAAAAGAAAACATTTTACTATCTGGCTTTTTTGCTAAGAAGGTAAATTTAGCATCTTAAACTTGAGTTGGTAAAACCTAGATAGCAAAAAAGCTAGTTACCAAAAGTTAGCCTAGTTAAGTGCTACATAAAAAGCTCAAAAAAATGCTAGATTTTTTGCTAGCTTTTAGCTACTAAACGCTACCAATAAGATAGCTTTTGGTAGCTTTTTTGCTAGCTTGTCTGATTATGTGCAAAGTTATCACCATTTGCCTGGACAAAGTTTATACATTTCTGTGGAGATGTAAGTCTGAAGTTTCATTTAAAATTTTATTGAAAAGGTCTTAAAAAGTCCTAAATTTGAGTTGGTGAAACCTGCTTTTGTCAATTCCAGTTTGCATTTTTGCTCAGTGTATTGACATGTTGGTCCAGGAAAAGGAAGAGGGCAAATTGAAGGTGAGTTTTGTTTTCTAGATGCCTTTGAGGCCGAAGAGGCCCAATCAGGGGAGGGCTTCTTGCAGCGGGGCGGCCCGCGCTGCTGAGGAGAATGCGATAGGGGTAAATATTTGTATCCCAGCAGTCGACGAACAGTGCTGAGGTCAGTCGTCTGGAATCCCTGGGTTGTTTGGAGACCACTGTTGTTACAGTTGGGCTTTTTTTGGGGCAAAAAGAGGAGTCATGGGAGAGAGGGAGAGAGCACGAGACTCCCAGAGGGAGTAAACTGAGCCCTTAACTGCTAACTGAAAAGAATATAGCGTGAAGTTTGTGGACGAGAAAACGCAACTGATACAAACCAGAAAATTATGATGCGTTTTAAAGCACTACTCCATTTTCCTCCCAAAAAGCCAGGCTCCCCTGGGATCTTTTTCAGTGATTTTGATCAATAGCTGTCCAGGCTTTCTCAAGACTTCTTTGTCAGCCTTATCACTCGTTTTCAACCAAGTCCTGGAAATGACAGCATGTTGTGCAGTTTGCCAACCACAAAAGTAAAGGTAAAAAGAAGCGCCAGGCCTAAACACTATTTTCAGTAGATGAACAGAATCTGAATGCAGGAAAACTCTGACGCAGAAAGTCTGAGGTTTTTAACCCTTCAACTGATGATCAGTTGGCATTAAAGGTTTACCCACTTGGAAGGAAAATATCTGGTGATGGAGACGTAGCTTCTGCTGAACCATTATTGTCGTGCCTGGTAGGGACAGAGTGGCGAACGAGCTTAGCGGGGGTGTCATGTTTGATTGGGGTTTATTAGCGCTGCCCGTATTGTTCCCGTTCGTCAGCAGACTATCAGGTAATGTGGTGATAATCACTGCAGGAGCTTCCATCTGCTCGTTCGGTGGAGAGGGCGGAGGAGCTGCCCTCATTCCCAATCCGTTTTCCCCCGGGGTGGAAAAGGTGGATGTGTTTCATTTACCAGGAGTGTCAGTGCGCCATGGCAACCAGGTTGTCTCCACTTGTACCGGCTAATGATTCGAACCCAGCTGGCCTCAATTGGGAGCTCAGCTCTTGAGTAATACATTTTGCACTTTGGCTCCCGACCAAATGTGTGGCATTTTTGGTGCTGCACGCTACGCCGAGCTTATCAGTCAGGTGTTTGGTGTGTAAAAATCCATAAACGAGCCTCGGTTGGTGCTCTGGTGTGTCGTCTGAAGGGGTCAAGGGCCGGCGGGTGGCGGAGGAGGAGGTCCGGCGCTGACGACCTGTTTGTGAGAGGCAATTCTCCACGCTTGTAATTACACGTCTTTAATTGATAATGCGGAAAAACCGCATTGATTTGGTGTCAGCTGAAGGAGCGCAGCGGCGTGGCCTCTAATTACTTCTCAGTTCTGCAATGTCAGGTTCAGTTTCCGCCGGCGCATCTCCGGCAAGGACTCCTCCGCCGCAGGGATCACACCTGAGGAGTTTGCTTTCCCCTCCGCCGGGCTTATCGCAGGAGAGTCAGCTATCCTACACAGATCCAGACGTGAACGCTGCTCTTTAAGTTCAAATAAGGCAAACAAACATGAGAAGAAAGGGAACGGACCCGGCTTTCTGTACATGTCGAGCCATCACAGTGAATTTCCTCTTTGGGGTAAATGGAGGCACAGGAAACCGAAGGCTTGTTACCCGATTCTGCATAATGCTGCTAATTTGTAGACGTGCAGGAGAGCGCTGTCGCCGAGGTGTTGACAGAGCGGTACCAACTGGCTTCATGCAGGACCTGGAGAACGGCTAAATGGGCTTAAGGTGGAGGAGAAGCAGAGCTGGGCGCGTTATCCGAGATCTCTGCTGTGTTTTTTAGAAGATAATGTTACAGAGTTCAGGGATTAGTTTGGCTCTTAAGGGAAGAAGAATATACAGCGCCTTGCAGAAGTGTTCATGGCTCTTGATCTTCACGTTTTATCACATTGCATCAACAAACCGCATCGCAGTTTATTGGGATTTAATGTGAAGGACCAACAGGAAGCAGAGAATATTTAGAATGTTGGGAAAAATTAACCCCATTCTCTATAATATAAAACAAAATTCAACCTCTTAAAATTCAGATAAATTCTGTCCAGGATCTGATCCTGGTGCTGTGCGATGGATTCTCTGCGTCCATGAAGCCTACTGTTCATCTCCTCTAGGATTTGGGGTCAAAGTTCACGTGTTATTTGAGCTTGTGAGATGCTAATCAGCTGCTCCCAGTTGTAAAAACAATACCTTGGTAGCCTGGTTGTGCAAAACGTAAGAGAAAATATTCTTAACGTTTCATAACTTGGATGTGGAAGGAAAATAACACATATTTTTAAATAAAATAGAAAACTAAAACCCACAAATCGGGTTACTCTATCCCTAAAATCAGCCAGAGAAGCAATGAGTTGATTTACATCAGAGACGTCCAAACTTTTTATCACATGAGCCAAAAATGATTATTTTTAAAAACTAAAAGTACCCAAAAAAAAGGTTTTTCTTACCTTCAATACCTTTAACAAAAAACCAAGAATGAGCTACTTTAACTAAACAAATAATCTTAGTTTTTTGTAGGATACTTCAAATGTTTTTTTTTACTTTGTTAAATGAAATAAATCCAGTTTGTTTATTAATTTGGACTCAATTGAAGAAAACTCAGAAATATTTCATCTTTTCTCAGGATCTGTGTGAGACTTCATTTGAAAACACTTCCTGTTTTTAGCAAAGTTTTAATACAGAGACTTCGGTTCACCAAGGTATTTTTTTAGAGCATCTCAATGGTCTTAGTTACCATGACAACAGAAGGAAGCCAGAAAGATGACCACTTTAACATTTTTTATGTGTAGATTTTGATTTAAAAATGTCTTAATTTATTCTTGAATGTCAGTCCAGGGGCCGTAAACGACCTCCGACCCCCACCTTGAACATCCAAAGCTGTTAGAACGGCCTAGTCAAAACCCTCAAAATCCAAATCCAACTGAAAATCTTTGAAAGATTCTCTCCACACAGTAACATCCCATAAAACACCACAGATTGAGGCTATAAGTTACTTTATTCATGATTTACATTCAAATCCCCTCATTTGTAGTAAAAGTTGGTTTTGATAATAATGTCAAAGTGAAGGTAGCGCCAATGTGCTCATAAAGAATCCTGCATGGTCGATTCAGTCTACCTTAACGATTCAATTAAATCCGTGGTTTTAATGAGATCAGTTCACCTGATGCTTCTGCAGTGGATGAAGAGGTTTGATATTCTGAAGCTGCACATGCAGAAGCCACCTGTAGATGGAGCTGCACTCTGCTCTTCTTCCTCCGTCTGCTCACAATAAACACATTGTTCTCCTCCTGTGTCATCGCTTTTACACACTCTCTTCTCTCTCCTCCAATAGATTTGGTATTTATGTTAATGTACACCTCTATGAATCTCTTGCCTCCAGTGGTTACAACCACTGTGGCTTTTCCTACGTGTGTGTGTGTGTGTGTGTGTGTTGTGGGGTGGATTTGAGTTCCAGAAGGACGCCGAAGGGTTTGGAAAGGTTTTTAAGGAGTCAAAGGACAATTCCTGGGATGTTTCTTCCTTCCCTGCAGAAACAAGACAGGAAAGGAAGAGGGGAGGAACTGCTGGCAAGAAGGAAAATTGAGTCTTTATTATTAGATGCTGCAGCTTTAATGCTGCTTGTTGTCGTTCTTTTGAGCAAAACATGAATAAAGTTACATATAAACATCAATTAATCTCCTTAAAACTCAAATGATCTTTAAAGTGAAGTAACAGAAAATGAAAACCCCTCATTTCTGTTTTCTTCAGGAATATTTTGCACATGCAATGAAGGCAACTCTATTCCTCCAACAACTCATTTGAACCTGAATTAGTGTTTGCGAACCTTTTATGCTAATTTGGTTAAAATCAACGGCAACTGACTGCTGTAATAATCTACTACTTTATGGAATAATCCTACCATTAATCTAGGAAGTGTGTAGACTAAAGTGCTTTTCTGCTTACAGATTTCTTCTGGATTTTTAGAAAATATTTCAGATTAATAAACAGTAACCTGAGAAGCTAAAAGTTTTGAAAATATTACACTTTTTAAAATATTAAAAAGCTTGTTTGTGAATTAGCTTTTATTCTTCCTTTATCAATCCTGGTCTTGCTGATTTATTTCTAGATTGCGAGAATAATTTACAATATCAGACCCTAATAATACCTTTTGTCACATTTCTTCATTTTACTTTTAAAGCTGTTTGCTTTGTTCTGTTTCAAATCACTGCAACTTCTCGCTTTATGCTAATAACTCCTTACAAACAGCACTCATCTTTATGGCCTGGGCTTTATTTATATATTTTAAAACTAGACTAATTTGACTCTTTGTGCATGCATAACATGGCCAAAACTGATTTCTTTTAAATAAATGTTTTTAGTTAAAAATCTCTGGTGGATTAGCCTGAGTCTTCATGCAGTTTTTGTTGCTAATTTTTCCAATATTTGTGCAGCTGATGATGGTTTTGTGTGGATCACAGACACAGGATTCACTTTTTTACCAGAAAATAAAATAATTATATATTCTGTGACATTCCTGTTTTCTGTTTTTAAATCCAGCCAGCAGGTTCATGTCTTTTTGCCTCCATCAAAATCATTTTTGCATGTCACATAAAACACAGCTTAAATTTACACACATATGAGAGACTTAATTGTTTAAATTAAGATGATTAAGCATCTTAATTCATTCTGCCGAGCAAATCAAGGTGAAAATTTTGTGATTTGTAAATTACCGTATTTTCTGGAGTATAAGGTTCCCTTAAAAGTCTTTAATTTTATCAAAAAAACAACAGTACGCATTATATATTCTGGAGTAAAACAGCCCCGTCTGCTGAATTAAAAAATTAAAAATAAACAATTTATTGACAGTGCACCTGTAGTGTAGATTTTACGGTGGACTTTGTGCTATTTTTGAGCTGTTTTACTCTAAGCTAACGCAGCCATTAAATGTCTCACCCCGTTTATAGAAAACATTCTTCCCAAGTGTTAGTTATATAAGTCAAACCCAGAATTGTAAGTTTTAGGCTAACGCCATGCCTGACAGGGTAAATAAAGCCATGTAGTAATTTTCACCAATCAAACGGTGTGTGAAATAGAGCTGCAGTCAGGTCACTGTTGATCCCCACCTCTAATAGAATAATCAATCTTACTTTTGGCAAGACTGTGGGATTAATTATTAAGGTCTGAATACTTACCAGCTAACCTGAGAGGAAACTGGAATTGATTATCTCCACGGTTATCTGCTGACTACACACCTCTGCGCTCCTCCACCTTTAAGACAATGGTATCTTTCCAGTTTGTCAGTCGCAGATTTATTTCATGTAGAACAGTCGCAGAAGGAGGATTAACGGTATCTACTTATACGAGTGTGATAAACTCTTATCTGCTGCCTTCCCCTGAGCACTCTGTGGGCGCACGTTGACCCGTTTTCCTCCGTACCTCAGCGATTTAATCACTTAACCATGCATAATCTGAGCCCTCACCCAATTTCTTAAATCCTGCAGCAGCAGGGACGTTTTTCTCTCGGCTTTTGCAGTGCCTTTCAAAAATGTGCAAATTTGTTCACTTTATTACAATAAACGTTATGATTTAATATGACGACCTCACATAAATTTGATCAGTTAAAATTCAGACGTTGTTTTAAGTCCTGTGTAATTCTCTCTGTGTCAGTAAAATCTAATGAAGACTGAGAAAGTGAAGCCAGGTGGAAGGAGAATCATTGCATTTCTGAATGTCCTAGTTAAAGGCCAGCCAGACTTAAATTATCTTAAATTACATTAAGAAGATGTGACAAAATATAAAAATAGATTTTTAGGATTGCCGTCCAAACAATCTGATTGAATTTATTCCTTTTACAAGGAAAAGTGAGCAAAAGTTTCATAAAAATTGCTATAATCGCTGAATATAAACACATGCATTGATTTTTCTCTTTATATTGTTCTGGATTTACATCCATTTATATTCCAGTTAACCCCCACAGCATGATTCTGCCACCTCCATGTTTTACATTGAACAAGTTCTGCTTAGGAAAAAAGACTAATGAAAAACCCTGAGCTAAAAATACTTTCGGGTTTTTCAGTATAGTTTCTGGTTTGTTTTTGACTTTTTGTTCATCTAGTTCAGTTAATTTTATTTAGTTTTTAAGGGTATGTTTGCTGATTTTTATTAGCTTTTATTAGTTAAAGAATATACTTTGGCGTTTGAAAGGCTGATAAATACATTCATAAACACAAAAATGAATGATGCATCTATAGTTTCAGAACTTTTTATTTAGTTCCAGTTATTTTTCCCCCATTAATTATTGTTTTTATTTATTTCAGTTAATGAAAATAAATAAATTCAATTTGTTGTCATTTTGTTAGTTTTAAATAACTATGATATTGTTGGTTTTGCACTGCATTTTATTAGAGGAATCCCAATGAAATAAGTAGAAATTTGTGACAAAACGTGAGGAAGTTCAATAGTTTAAATACTTTTTGCCAGATAAAGTGAGGGATGGGTTTCATCCAGCCTGATTTGTACAAATGAGACACGGGTTTATAAACGTGTCACTGCAGAGGATCCAGAGGTGCAGTTCATCACCAAACCAAAACAAGAGCAGAGGATGTAAGTCTGAGGGGTTTACATCCAGCAGGTAAACTTTATGTTCGCTCGGCGGAGGTTTACACAGCATAAACGCATCACTTCCTGCTCATTTAGCCTGATGTAAACCGAGCTCGTACCCAGCAGGACAGCAGAGGCAGGAAACCCGACGCTCCGCGGCTCCCTGGGTGGCACTGCCACCAGCGTGGCCTGCAGAGTCGCTCGATGACAGTTTGTATCCATTAGGCTTACGTGTCGGCCCGAATGTAAAGAGCTCACTTCCTCTCCTCACCTGGCTGAGATATTTGGAAGTGTTTCTAGATTCCCGGAGCGTTTCCTTCCTTCCTCCAGCTGGCAGTGGGTGGCTGCCGCTGTCATCCAGAGTTACGGGGCTTTCACTTGGCTCGCTCTCATTTACATTTCTGCAACGCTTGCTGTGCTTCATTACGGTTTTGTTTGTTTGGAAGCTGAAGGAATGCAAAACCCAGAGCGAAGACAATGACTGCAAACGCGCACCGCTGAAGGTCTGACAATGACTTGTTCCCAAAAAAGGAGGATTAGTGTTTTCTAATCTTTCCCACTCAGTTCATGTTAGTTTCAGGTGATTAAAACAAACCGAAAGTTGTACGGTAGTGCCTTAAAGTTTTAGCAAACAATGTTCTTAGAATAAATGTGCAGAACATTTAGATGCGTGTCTTCTTGTGTTAGCAATGCTTACCTACAGAGAAAGGCAGGCGGCCAAAACGGTGTCATTGTCAGGAGAATATAGCAGCTGGAAGAACATCAAGAGCTTTAGGATGAGAGGAAGATTCATGCTGCCACCAGTGCAGAGCTTGGTCAGTTTGGAATCAGAAAAATGGATGTGGAAAGCCTTAGCATTTTTCAGATGAAGTTAAATCCATCCCAGTCACTTCTCTCTCTCTGTGTTTTCAGTCGTATCTACTTCATAATATACATTATAGCTGCAAAGATTGAGGGAAACATGCTGTTGCCTTGTTAGTTTTTTACTTTCTGATGAATCTAGATTTTTCTCATTACCTTCCCATCTCAGTCGCCTTTATTAAAAAAGCACCGATTGAGTGTTTCTCTTCCTCTTTGTAGAAAACTCTATTTTTTCTCTTCTCCTTCTTCTGGTTTTTGCTTGATAAAAAAAGTTCAACTACCGGAGCTGTCATGAGATCTTCGATATGAAAACATTACAATGTTTCTGACTGCTCAGGATGTCTTCACCTGATGAATCAAATCAAATTGTATTTGAATGTCACATTTCAGCAACAAGACATTACATCACAAAAACTCAAAAAAATACAAAGTCTTCATGAACAAATGAAATATTATGTTTAGTCAAGTGTTTTTGTTAAATTTATCATTGATTATGAATCAAAAGCAACTCGATTCAGTCTAGGTTTAAAGGAACTCAGTATTTAGGCAGTTTTGCAGTTTTATGGAAGTTTATTCCAGATTTGTGGTGCTTAGAAGCTGAATCCTGCTTCTCCATGTTTGGTTCTGGTTCTGGGAACACAAAAGGAAGGTTGGTACAACACCAGCAGATCAGTGATTTATAAACTACCAATAGTATTTTAAAGTCTTTTCTTTCAGTGGAAGGACTTTAGGACTGGAATAATGTGCTCCGTCTTCCTGGTTTTAGTCAGAACACCAGCAGCAGCAGTGTTCTGGATCAGCTGCAGCAATCAATGTGACTAAAGATACATTCATGGATAAGTTTCAGTAGATCTTCCTCTAATCCTGGAATTGTTCTTCAGGTGACAGAAGACCGACTTTGTAACTGTGTTTATGTGTCTGAAGGTCCAGGTCAAATTTTAGGCCTGATCTCTAGTTTCCAGCTGTAGCAGATGCTTCAATGGTGAAAGGTAAGAAGCTCAAAGCGATGCCACGAGGAAACAGTTGTTGATCATCTAGATCAAGAAATTCCCCAAATCTTCCCCCTACAGAAACCTGGTGGTCACCACCAGTCCTGAGGTTCATACCAACCATTTTGTGTCCATAAAATATTTCTCTGAGATGCGTTTCCAATGAACAGACACTGGTTTATTTTTTCTTTGCACAGACATAATCTATGCAAACACATTATAAAACCAGCCTGATGGAAAAATGTGTAATATATTCCGAAGCAGGGCCATAAGTTGAAGCTTTCTTTGCACATGTGAGGGATAAAATACACCTCTTCCTCTCAGCTCCTCAGAGTGTGGGTAGCAGAGGATGCATGTAACCTCATTCCATATCCGACGTTCGCTGACAAATACATAGTTTGGGGCAAATTTCCATTTCATGTTCGACTACACCGCACATCTCAAATTAAGAGCGCGGCATTATCATCGACAAGGAAATGCGCGGCGTTAATATTCCCGGCTTCGCAGTTGCCAAAGAATTAGTTCAGATCCCCGGCATAAATTAACGGTGGCACAGTTTTAAAAAATCGGTAGCTCAGGGCCATGCTCTGAGAACAAGGCTGAGAGTGCCGCGCCATAATTCACCGTTTGTTTTGATGTCTGTCTGTGAGGAGTTTGTTTCCATGATGGCATATTTGTTGGGAAATCTCATTACCTGGAGCTGAAACGCACCGAATCGTGTCGTTTTTGCGATATCAATTTTCTCAGACGTCCTTTCTAACAAATCCGACTTGAATTTCTCTGCTTACCTGCAAACACAAAAGCCTTCTCCCTCCCTGCTCAGAGGCGGCAGTGAAGCGTGTTGCATAACGCCATCCCTCCTCACTCTTGTTATCCCAGTATCTTTATCTGGCCTCTGCAATCCCTTCCTGGCTGCGCGTTAAGTGCTCACCTCAGAGCGCTCGTCTTCCTCAGCTGTGGTGCCAGGTGCGTGGTTTGAGCGAGGCGGCGTCTCACTGATGATTTACTGTGGATAAAGAGCTGCAGGGCCTCCGGGGGGTTCTCCTGTGTGACGCCCCTACAGTATCTGATCTCAGAGCTGCTCTCCTTCCAGGCAGGATGGCGCTCTCTCCAGCATTGCACGGAAAAGGCATGAATGTATTTGGTTTTACTATAAGCCGATGTGTGAATGAGAGTGTTTATTTAGCAGCAGCGGGGAAGTGCGGAGGAAGTAAAGCAGCTTTTTGAGAGGAATTAAGTATAAAGTAACACACTGTAGCCCCTGAAGTGACATTAAGTGCCACAGAGAAAAGGTATTTAATAAATGTTCGCCTTGAAAATCTAATTATTAAGTCCTTTGCGATACATTTTTCACATATTTTCCTGTTAAACCTCAAACTTAAACATATTTAATTGGGAATTTACATGACAGACCAACACAAGGAAAGATGAATGACATTTTTATGTTAGCCTATATTCTAGTGTAAACACTAAGTGTGTTTAAATATTATGTTATCAATCAAATCAATGCTGTTTTATCTGTTTACTGCCAAATTATATCAATCACTCCCTCCAGTTTCTTGAGAATTAGCAAATCCCTCACTTTTTTGCACTAATAGGTAATTGGGAGTTTTTTGCAAATTTTTCTCAAGAATTCACAAAAACTTTCTTACTTGTACTAAACAGCTGCCTTAACCCTAATCAATGTCATAGTCTGTGATCTAAACAGCGAGTAATAAAAAGTTGCTTACCATCATAAATAAGCACAGATATTGCAAATATTTCCAAATTGTTACCACAAACACTTTGATTTTTATTGTAGAAAATTACAAAAAGAATATTATTTCATTTTAAGAATTCATTGATATTTTCACAGTTTGTGAACAGCTTTTCTCAGTTCATTCTGGCGCGTCCGGCCCTTTAAGAGCATTCGTGATCTTTATTTGACCCAAAACAAAAATGAGTTTCACACCAATTTTTTATGGGAAGGCTTCTCTAAACATCAAGGAAGGTTGAACTGAAACAATTCAGGCCAGATATGAGCGCGCACTGCTCCAAATTGCACATATGTTCATGGTTTTGAGAGATTTGTTTTTATTATTATGAGTGGGAACTGGAGGATGAGTGAGGAGCACAATCAGTAATTTATAATTTCCATTACAGTAGTCATAAATTAAACAATAATAGGATTTGATTGTACAACACATTTTTAGCAACAAGGCAGTTCAAAGTTTAAAAACTGATTTTTAAATGAACTATATCATTGTAGTTTCATCAAGTTTTCAGCAAAACAGCAGAATCATCGGAAGCATTAAAATGCTCAAATTTACTGCAAACATGTTTACTTAAACACACCTGGAAACTTTGAAAAATACATTTAATGTGCTTGATAATACCTAAAAAGATTTTTAGTTTACAGCTTTGATGAACTTACATTTTGTCTGATTTCATCACTTGTGAATAAAACATTTGTTTTCGGTTTGTTTTCGTCCTCCTTCAACCAGATGGTAGCAGCACATCTCTGTTGAAAGGTGTGGAGTCTGCACACTTTATGTGGCTTCAGTAATGTAATATTTCTTTACATTGTGTCATATTTTCGACTTGCACAAACCTGCGTTATGCAACGACATCCTGCATGTGAGCAGAGACCTGTTGGCGGCTGGAAACGGAGCAGTTTCCGAACAGAAAGGTGCTTCCTGTCTTTAACTGTGAGCCGAATTTACCTGAAGAAGGGGGAAAAAAATTGAATTCAAAAGGAGGTTTTCAAAAATAACATCCTAGAAGTGTTGGAATAAATGACGCTGCAGATGTTGGAGTGTTATTTTAGCTTCTTTCTGAGTTTTAAATGAAATAAAACGGCAGAAACGGTAAACTTCTGCCTGCACCTTGCTGGCCTTCCTGTTCCTCTCTCAATAAGTCGGCGCTGAAACTGCTTCCAAAATGTCATTCAGCCCTTTTTACTCTGACCGGACGCTTTAGATTACAGCAAAACTTAATCTAAAGTTCTGAGCAGAATCGCTCTGGTTTGATCGTAAACGTGTTGCAGTTAAAGTTCAGTCTGGGATGAAGTCCAGCTTGAGCGTCCTCGTTGCTCGTTCATCATCAGTAATTGGTTTTCCAGTTGCCTCCAGGGATGGAAGCAAACATCTCAAGCCTGAAGGATGCCCACAAACATCCCTGGTCAGGACCGCAAACGAGATCACGGCTGCTGGTTTATTTGACGTCCACGGGGCCGTGCTCTGTGAATTAATCCTCCAGGCTCAGTCTGTCAACACAATCTGACCAGAATCACAATCCTGCAAATCTGATTAGCGCCGTCATCAAACCTCCTGACCCTCAAGACGCTGCGAGCCTTATCAGAACCGTTAGCATGGAGCTAAACCTGGTAGCTCCAGAGTCAGCACATTAGCTGTATCATCGCCTGTTTTCATTTCTTAAGTTGATCAATGAGGCATTCTATCTCCCCGAATAGACTTTTTGTTTAATTATCTCAACTTTCCTCTCCGAGCTGTTTGCCTGTCAGCATCTTCAGCCTCGACCTCACGCTCTGCTGAACAGCCCTCCATCCTTCCTGAAACAACTTCAGCTTGGCCCGGGCCTTGAACGCCTCTCCAGGGGGCCTGACAGCACTTCTCCTCTCTCCCTGCTCCACTTCTGACTGGTCTCCAGTCCCTCCTGGGCCAAATGAGAACTAGTCAAAAGTGAGAAGCCCCCCATAAACACAGAAAGTTGCCAACGGGAAACAGGCAGAGTGGATGGAAACGAAGTTAAAAGCTTTACTTTAGAGGTGACATCACTTTTAAAAGGCAAAAAAGACGATTCTTTGAAAAGATTTACTGCCTTCATTGGGTAAAGTTTGATAAGAATCCAATTAAACCACTTTTTATTCTTTGGAAGAAAGTTGATCTAGTGTTTGGTGAACCGGTTCTGTGCGGATTCAGTCTTCTGTCGTCGTAACAAAGTTTGTTTTTCTGGCAGATTTACTTTTAAAGTGGTGATGAAAAATGGCCTTGGAAAAGAAACACACCCACAGCCTCACAGATCCTTCACCGTACTTTAAACATAATGATCTTTTTCTATGATTGACCAGCTTTGGTTCTTTGTTGCTGGAAATTATTCATTTTCAATCAAAGTCCAAATTTATGCAGATTAACCAGTTTCAAGATTCTCCACTGAACTCGTTTTTATAAAACACTTTGATTTAGAATTAAAATTAAATAGATTTTTTAGGCAATTTTATGTACATTTACATCAGTGGAGGGTACTGCTAACTAAGAAGCTAGTTGGGCTAACCCTAAAGCACTAATCATTAGTTTCATAATGCTAAAGTGTTAAAGTTATTCCACTGACGCTGCTACATATCTTAGTTCTGCTAATACTAAAGTGCTAATTTCTTAGTCCCACTGACACTAGTGTGCTAAACCAGTTCATAACCAAAACCTCAACACAGATGCCGAAGGAGTAATAGTCCTTTTGTATTTATTTAGTCGAAACTAAGTGTGCTAATTGTTCTCAAAGTTACCAAAATCACTAAATAAAAAAATAGCTGCGCTGTTAGCACATTAGCAGATTAACATAAGCTTACATGTGTCAGTTTTTAAGTCAGATAGTTTGCAATTTGTGTCAAAATATAAAATGTATGCCAAGTTTCATTCTTCTTTGTTAGAAATAAATATTACAGAAACAGAATAAAGTTTAATTTAGACCAGTATTGATTATAATTAGACTCATTAAAGAGACTTTTTCATAAGTTTATTGAAAAAGTGGAGTTAAAACTCCTAAAATGTGAAAAAATGTTTCTCTACTTTGACACGTTTGGGGTAACAAGATGATTGGTTGATTTAATTTTGTGGGGTATTATCTAAATTTACAGAAATACATTTTCTTTTGTTACAAAAAAATCTAAATCTTTGTGTAACTGCAGTTTATATAAGTTCATGTATTAGGAGCGTCCACACAATGAGGCAGCATGCTTGTCCTCTTTAAAGGTTTAATAACCTGAAGGAGGGGCTGTCTAGATTTTTCTTTTCATTGTTTGGTGTGAAGTCGTTTCCTGCCAAGCATCCAGGTCTTCCTGACACCAGCTCCGCCTCCAGCCCTCCTTCAACACCATGATTTGAATCTGTTTCGGAGCATCAAGGTGCTTTGTGGGAGGGGGCTGCCAGACTGGAGAGGTGGGGCAGAAATGTCACTCCTGCTCCTCAATTTAAACCGTCGGTGGAGATTTTTATGCAAATCAGGGCCGTTCCCACAACGTTTCCCTAATAGCTTCTTACAAATGATGTGCCATTACAAGGAGGTTTATTTAAACAAATTTAATACGTCTTTAATCAACTCTCGGCGAGCGCCTTTATGAAAGGTCACATGCCACATCAGGAACGTCTAACCCTCCCGCCCCTCACATCACGGCATTATTGGAGGCAGGAAGGGCTGATGGATTATTTCACAGGCAACTCATTTTCACCAAATCTCTACATGCATTTTTATTCAGTTGTTAAGTTTTATTTCTCCAGGTGACAGAGAAGCAGAGAGGAGGGAGGATCGGTCTTCACTGCCATGTCTGGTTATGGAAACAATGGCTGCACACAGTTACAGTACGCACAGGCTGGTTAGCATCACCTACAAAACATGCATATATATTTACAAATTTGAATTGTGCGATACTTTTTGCTCCAAAAATTTTAATTTATGGAACTCCTTAGAGGGCATGGAAGATTTTATTTTCTTTTGTGTTTCCTTGCAATAATACCGATCAGTTCATGATGCATAATTGACCAATTTCTGCTATAATATAGGGTTTTCATAAGGATTTTCTATGTGTGTTAATATCTCGTTGGTGAGATATCTGAAGTTTTATATCTTTATTTATTATAAAAATGCACCACAAACCAAGAACAACAGGATAAACATGGGCTTTCCATCTCTTTCCATCCAGACAGAAACTTTCCGTAAGAAGGAAGGAAAGAAAAACCAAACGCAAATTATTTGGACTATTTATGAGTAATAAAGTCATTGGACAGTTTTGATTGTGTCCTTTTTGTGTTGGTAGTGTGAATTGTTAATTAAGGGCCGTTTTCATGTGCAGTTCCATCTCTACTTTACACAGACATAAACATGCACATTTTCACTGAGGCTCTTTAAAGGTGTATATATCTGAATTTTTAAATTTATATTTGTGACTGTATAGAGCAGATTGTATTTGCTAATTTCAAGGGAACACAAAACTCCCCTGCTGGACTCCGTGAAAACTAAATGTTAGCTGTTTGTGTAATCTTGCGTGGCAGGATTTCAAGTCAAAGTCTAAATTTGTGGTTTTTTTAGGGTTGAATTTGCAGAAATGTGTCTGACAGCCTCACTCAGGTCTTTATCAGCTGTTGCGTTCCCCAAACTGCTGCTCTGCTGTTTGATTATCGCTGCTACAGGCACGACCCCGACTAAAGCCAATAAACAAACCAATTTGAGTACGTCGGGCCGCCGCCCGCGCTCGCTCTTGAGATAGAGATGTTTCAATATGCAAAATATGGGAGTGTGTGATATCCTGTGACCCCTGAAGGCCTCGTAGCACCACCCACAGGGCGTATTACTGTTTAGCATAGTAAATCATTCCTTTTTAAACATAACAAACACCACATCCTCCCCTGACTCGGCTTGTTAACCTCGCATGCTCTGCTTTACCCATTAGTTAATTTAAAAACGGTTGATATATGGTCCAGGTGTATTCCTCCCGTTTTGCCTGATCAAATCGGCCGAGCAGAGGCGACTTCATTTCTCGGGGTTAACTCCTTCAGCGCCAACGCCTGTTTCTCAGGGTGGCATTTACACAAAATGAATTGCTTGCTTAGACACAGCTAACTAAATAAAAGACAGCAGGGGCTGATACTATGAAAAATGGATTTTCATTACTGTTTCATTGATTCTAGTAAATAAGGGCCCCGGGCTTGAACCGCAAAGGCTGCAAAACGGTAATAATTTAATCTGAGGTGACACAGACCAAAATGTATGTGGACAAAAAAAATAAAAAAAATCTTTCTTGAATATTAAACAAGAGCCTCGAGACAAGAGAAAAGAAGGGAGGCGGGGGGATTTAGATGTATGCAGATTGCCCGTCCAACCTATTTAAAAACAAGAATTAGGTATTCCCGTCATAAATCACGTCCGCTGCCACGGATACGCCTTGTTATGCCGGTGTTTAACGGAAACCTGAAAGGTTAAATCACTTGGTGCATTAAATTGTACAAGGATAATTAATACTTTTCTCCTGGCTGTTTGTAAAATATGGAAAACTGAACTGTGACTACGCTCGCTGAACGAAGAGAGCAAATACCTTCTGGGCGGAACATCTTATTATAAGCAGGTGAAATGAAAGCTAACAACTGGCTTTAAGTGCAGCTCCCTAAAGGGAACAGCTTGACCAAATAATCTGTGGTTTGTTGCAGAGGTTGCACCCTGATGTGTGTTCTCCTGTCGTCTGCATGCATGTTAGTGTCGCTAATTAGTGCCTCTTAGCAGCAAACTAGTGCAAACTCCCTAATTTGACAAGTCTACAGCAGAGGTGTTGACCTCTCTTGCGCACCGGCGTCAGCTCCGTCAAAGCTCACACCTCGCCGAGGGAGGCGTTGCAGCTACCTGGCTCTGTCGCACCTTTCAGCTCCGGCATCCTCAAATGCAAAAAGTCTGTTTTAAAGTGTTGCATTAAAGAAAGTGGGGGGGGAGGGGGAAAACCCCAACCAAACTGCGGGTCATTTGGCAAAGAGCGGTTGGCGGTGTGAGCAAAAGGCGACTTGACAAGTGTCCGAGCCCATTACGCCGCGTTAGTCCACTCTCCACTGCGCCTTTAACACGCACCCAGAAGATCGTGTCACGTTTTGCAGATAATAGCGTCAGCATCTGGAGCGAGAGCAAAAGATTTCACTGCACTGATAAAGGTACAAGCTTAACAACCTAGATTATGTAGGTTACATGCTTTGGTGTGGAATCCCATCTTTCTGTGTGACTTGCAGCGCTGAAGGTGCTCAGGTTTAATGCACTAATTCATGCGTGGCTTCAAGAATCTTTTGCCAGAGATAACGAGTCCACTCTCCATGCTCTTAGTCACTACCCGACTTCCTCTGCTGCCGTGCTTGTTGCAGCAGAGGAGGGAAATGATAGTTACACCGATGATGACACCACACTCTGAGCAATGTTTTAGTCAGCCGTCAAAGCCGCTCAGATCCGTCCCCGCTGACCTTTTCTGCCTTCGCTCCAAACTCTGAGTGCCAGCCTTCAACGGCATCGCTCTGATTAGGCCAAGTCATTTGCTGGAGCGCCACATTCCCGCTGACAGGGATTCCTCCGCCTTGTCATGCAGGCGCAGGGAAACACGACGAGGAAAAATAAATTCTTGCATTTATTTGCAAACAAATTCCCTTTTGAATGAGGCTGGTATATTAATGATTAAAGATGGTTTTAGTGCTTATTTTTAATGGACCTGTTCACACCAGAGCAACTTGGTCCACTTTCAACAGCTCAGAGTTTGTTTGCTCAGTGGGTCCGCTTTGTTTGGCCTAGGACAAAATCTCAGTTGAACTCTGGAGTGGATCAACCAAGTGAACTGTGGTCTGCCTGAAAACCTGGTTCACTTCCAAGGAAACCCTGATGCGTTTCGCTTACAGTGGAAAAATAAACCGACGACCCAGAAAACCAAAGAGTAAAAGGGAAGCAAAAGAGGAAGTGACGTATGAATTATAATTCTTGTTTGGCATCTTTATAACCCACAACTCATTTTGAAATCTATCTCTCTATCCTTTTTCATCTCTAGTAAATATAGATTTGGTTTACTTTTGTTTACAAAGTTGAAATTAGTTCTCTGGGCTTTTCTGTTATGAAAGTGGCTAAAATCATCATTCCAACATTAGCATTAGCATCAACAGCAGAATGCTAACATGGTAACATTATCATTAGTACCATAACATTATCCTTAGCATCAACACACTGCATTAACACACTAACATTAGCAATAGCACCAACAGAACCACACTTACATCTCAACATTAGTGTTAGCATCAACAGGACTGCACTAGCGTGTTAACATTAGCATTAGAGACAATGGCAAAATGCTGACATTGCAACATTAGCATTAGCATCCAACATTAACATGGCAGCATTAACATTAGCATCAACAACTCTCCATGAACACACTAACATTAGCATTAGCACCAACAGCACAACATAACACGCCAACATTAGCATTAACATCATGCCGCAACATTACCATACTAACATCAGTGTTAGCATCACCAGCTCTAATTTAACATGCTAACATTAGCACCAACAGGATAACTCTAACTTCTTAACATTAGCATTAGCACCAACAGGACAACATAACATGCCAACATTACTATTAGCATAATGCCGCAACATTAACATCATGGTATCATCAGTATTAGCATCACCAGCTCTACATTAACACACTAACATTAGCATTAGCTCCAACAGGAATACACTAGCATGCCAACATTAGCATTAGCATCAACAATATTAACATACCGGCCTTACTGGTAGCATCAACAGAAATCATTGCATACTAACATTGGTTTTTAAATCCATAGCAAAGTGTTTATATTCTAACATGTGCATAATTCCACCATATACTGCTCATTTGAAATACTGCTATTCTATATTCATCAATCAATAATATTATCAGTTATCAATCAAATTAGGCAAGCATGAGTAGGTACTGGTTTCTTGCTGAACTTTGTCTCAAAATGTTCATTATAAAATCCACAGTATTTACTTTTTAATAAATTAGTTGATAAAATTCAGCTTATTAAATGTAAAAAATCCCACAGATTAATCTAAAATACGGTCATCCTGGACCTCTGAAATGTGGAATCCAATTGTTTTGTATTTGTGGTGGAGTTGCATAAGAAAAGCAGCCCAAACCAAACTCCTTCCCCACCAACACACACATCAGGCCTTTGGTATCCTCTTATGTCACAACCTCTTGAAACGCCGGTACAACCGCAAACCCGAAGTTGGGCAACCTCAGGGCGTACAGTGGGACGTCACACCTTCCTCAAAACGGCTGTATCTGTTCAAAGCTGTGGTGGAAACACCTTGTCTTGATTTACATAACATATTCATCACTTTCTCACACGTTTCGTTCGTATTACAAAGCATCAGTTTCCCACTGTCAGGAACGTGGCAGACACTTTTACAGCAAAGTGCTGCTAAATGTGAGCATATTTAGCAGATATTTTGATGTAGTGAGCAGTCAGCGCTGTCACTTTACTGCCAGATATGAAAGCAGAGCATGAAATATTCACTGCCATGTAAAAGGATTCTTTCCTCTGGAACTTTTTTTGCCTTTTGTCGTGTTACAATCGCAAACTTTAATATGTTTTATGGGGATTTTATGACTCAAAGCAACCAAAGTAGTGAGTAATAGTGGAGATTACGCAACAACTAATTGCCTTCAACACCCAAATATACATTCAGAACCATCAGTACTGCACCCTCACTGTGAAGCATTATGCTAAAAGTAAGCAGCATCACCATTTTTGTAATACAGCAACATAAATTAGTACATTGATTTCATAAAGTAAAATGATTAGTTATTGTCTTAATTTCTTTCATATTCATTAATAAAATACTGTCTCAAAAGTAAACAAAGAAATAAAATAGAACTGCAATCAGGAACAATGTTATAACCTGGCGGTGAAAGAATCATTACATGAGGATGCTTTTATTTGGAAGGGATGTTACAGTTACAAGCTTAAATCTCTTTTTTTCTTAATAAAACTCAGTGGAGCTATTTTCCTTACCCTGGTGAGACAAGGTGGTGGTAGCATCATGCTGTGGGACTCTGCATGCAAATGAGGCATTTACTTAAATTGGCTCAGTAAAACTTTTTTTTTACTTACAAAGTACTTAAAGCTTCTTTAAGTTACTTTAACAGGACACTAACATGTTAACATCAGTGTTAGCATCAACAGCTAATGCTAAGTGTTAGCTAAGTTAGCTAGCACTAAGTACTAACTTAAATTTACTATTTTAAGTTTGAACTTTAAGTAGTAAGTAGCTAGCTTACTGCTTTAAGTTTATAGCTTTAAGTTAAAGAAACAACTTTTACTTACAAATATTTGTAACTCTATTTTACTTACAAATTTAAAGTAACTGTTAAGTTAGTAAGGTAGTAAGTAACTTAAAATTAAATTTGTTAACAATTTTAAGTAAATTTGTTGCCTAACTTTTAACAAATTTGTGTTGATTTGTTACATAAATCCCAATAAAACATTAAGTGCTGATGTACTTCTGCTTAGTGAATTAAAAATTTAACGCTGATGTATTAAAGCTCAGATTAATTAATCTGCTTCTTTACATCTGCATATATGGGAAAGCAATCAGATATTTGTTGGATATTATTTGTTATTTTCTGCTTGATGAAATTATTTCCAGGACAGTTTGTTTTAAGTAAAGTGAGAATATTTGACATCTAGAGGTTCTTTACTAATGCATTCCTGTCGGACCTTTAATTTTTAGTGAATCTATCCCAAAATAGCCGTGACACATGAGCACAAGCCTCTAATTTCTTTTAAATTAATAATCACTGTCAGAGTACGCTGCCTTTGAAAAGCTTGACGCCGCCTGAGGTTGGGTTCTGTTGCCCGTTGATCCGCTGCGGCGCTCCCGATCCCAGGAAACCGGTGCTGAATCCACCGGAGCGCCCCGATCCGCAGGGATGAAAAAATCCTCCTAGTTACTTCAGTGCAACGGGCAAAAGTATCTAGGGCACCGTGGATGTGGCCCAAGGCAGCAAGGGGGGAAAAATATGCCGTTTCATCTGTGAGATTCAAAAGCCTTGTGCGATAAAAATTTAAAAATAATTCTCTATGTACATATTAAACCAGCAGCTGCACAGTCGGTCTGTTTTGCAACAATAACGCCACTTCCACCGCCGTCTGCTAATCACTAATTTACTCGCCCCTCGCCTGCAAAACAATCGGTCTGTTTGCTCTAATTGATGACTGGCAGCTGAAGGATGTTGGGACAGAATATGTGTTTACAATGAAAAGCTGTTTGTGCAGCAGAGGCTTAATTGGTGCAGCGTTTGCTTAACTGGTGTCCTGAATTGCAACGAGTGAAGTTTGTTTAGCCTAATTCTGGATGATAATCTGGAAGCTTGTTCAGATTGCAGTGGGTTGTTAGCTTGTTAGCATGCGGTTTGTGGTTTGAATTAGTAAGCAGCCGTGTCAGTGCTGCCGTGCTTCAGGTGTGTTACTGGGAGTTCAGGGATCAAACTGGGGCATTATGGGATAGATTTTCATTTAATCCAGGGAAAATGAGACGAAAATATGGAAAAATATTGGAGTTAGTCTTTGAAAATTGTATTAAAAATTAATCTTTATGTCTGTCCATCTGTTTGTCCATCCGTCTGTCGTAAAGGTTTTTCTATATCCTCGAGGTTCCACAAAAATGACAATAGTCCAGCTTTAGTACTTCGTCACAGAATAGATTATTGGGATAAAAGCCACCTCTCAGTAATATTTCCTGTCATTTCTAATGTCCTTTTTAGTTAAGGAAGCAAAAAATAATAATTCAATTAAAATTGGAAACTGGCTTTCTTTTGAAAAATGTAATTTCTCGGCTTGCTTTGACCTGATGTAACCAGAATGTGGAATCTGACAGGAAGTCTGTGAAAATGTCGTCACCATGGGAGGAAACTTGTGCAGCAGGGTGGAGTGGGGAAGTTAGCAACTCGACATGATGCATGTCAGAAACTCCTCCCAGAAAATAACGAGTGGGAAGGTTTCTATTAAACCGTAATGGATGTAATTTTACATTAAAGCTTTCTGATTGAGTACTCTCTCCAAATCCACTCAGCTGAAGGGACATAAAGTTGTTGCTTTAACGTGTTAAAAAGACGAGTTGGACCAGAACCCTGATCCGTCCTGCTGAGTCAGAACTCCAGTTAAAGTGTCAAAGTGTCAGTAGATGCTGTCACAGGGCGGGTCATGTGAACACAGTGGTTTCTGTCCACTGCTAGGTGTCTCCATTACTGACTTTGTTTTCCCTGGATCGACTGAGGTTAGTGGCACATTTGGAGCGTTTGGACAATTCCCCAGCTGCCGCCATGTTCTGGCGGTTCTGCCAGCTGCTCTGGCAGGGCGTTAGCCGTCATTTGGACGGGCTCCTTAGTGACTAACTGGACTCAGAAACACTCGGGATGGGCAGGTTTTGTTTGCTCTTGGAATTAGTGGTGGTTGCTGCGGCTTTCAGGGATTCCTGAAGGAAGAGGAGGATGAGGAAGGGAGAGGAGTTTGGTCGTTATTCCAGATCAGGGTCGGAAAAATGGAAGAGAACGGAATAATACTTACCACCTATAGTCCCCGTCATAACATCTATACCATCCATCCATCCATCCATCCATCCATATCCCTTCCTTTATATTGGTCTCTGTTTTTCTGCTCTAGCATCGGTCCAGAGAACGACTGTGAGTTCTGTAAACTTCAGTCTAGAAACTCTGTAAGTCATAGGAAACCTGTTGGTGGTTGAAGTTTTCCATCGTCTGGCGTTGGAGCACACAGAGAAACGGTTCAGTACGTGTGTGTCCTGACACCGTTAATCCTTCGTGTTTCCTGTTGTTCCTCGTTGTTTTCACAGCTAACAAACCCCGCTGCCGTTTGCTTTGAAGACCAGAAACGTCCACATTTTCGGGCGTCTCTCTGCCGCCTCGTCCTTGTTCTCACCTGCCCAAACAAACTAACGCAGAGCATGAAACTCTTTCAACATGGGAGAGGAGCTGAAAAGCCACATGAACATGGCCTGTCTGCTGATAGATCGTCTCTGGCTGCATGTGCAGTGCCTTAACCGCCTCCCGCCGCTGGTGGAGACACCTGCGTGATTGATGCTCCCTATTTAGCAGCAGGAAGGAACAAGTGCACCTCCTCTCCAGGGAGCGTTCGCCAGCACCTTGTGCCGGACAGCTGTGGGTGGCCGGAGGGAGGCGCGGAAAAGGTGGGAGACAAAAAGAGAAAAAGCTGAGATGACAGAAAGAAAAAGTGGATGTATGAGAACGAGAGCAAGCGACTCACATCTGTTCGTCATTATCCTCCTGGCCCCCTCTTTGGTAATCGCTCCATCTGACATAACTCACAGCAGACCTCACTTTGACTACAGATGGGCGTCCATGGGTGGGGGGGGGGGGGGGGGTGAAAGTTATTCAAGGCGAATTTTGCCAAAGGTACGACAAACTCTCCATCTCGTTCCCTTTAATTCTTAAATCTCACCGCGTTAAAAGAAAATTCCCAGTGCTTTCCTGTCTCCTATTAGTGTTAATAACACTGTATCCACCGCTTTAATTGCTGGTATCTGGCAACGCTGCAAGATTGTTTAGCAGAGGTCTGACTGGGCAGGAAACGCAAACAGTGGAACGGTCAGACAGGTTGTAAATAAACCCCTGGGCTAGCCAAATTAACCAAGGCCATTTTAATTTCAGACCCAAATGAAGTGGTTTAGATAATGTGGCCAAACTCTTGGCTTGTTTACAGCCTTATCGATCATTTGGCTGACCCTGCACTGCATGGATCCTGCTCCCAGATTGCAGCTATTAATTTGCACAAAACCATGAAAACACCAAAGTGGTTTTGAACTTGTCTCTGACTCTATACTGCCTTGCTGAATATGGCTGAAATAGTCTGATTCCTTCACATTTTTCACATGTATTCACCTTATAAAACAACCTGGAATGTATTTGGAAACTATTTTACAAGCTTTGAGAATATATTTAGCTACTTATGTAGACTCTCTACTCTGACTTCATGAAATGAAATCCTTAATTATGGTAAATTGTCCCAGAAATGATTGCAGTAAATGATAATATTGTTGTTTTGATACCAGTTTTAACTGGAAATGCAACTTTAATTTTGTACAGAATACTGCACACTTCAACTGGAAGACATTTTAAAAACCACAAAAGTCTGAATCATGATGTTTGTTGTGCACTCTGCAAATTTAGCAGGATTAAATCCATAATTGTAAGAATAATTGGATTAAAGTAAGCTGCAAACCATGTAGAAGATGTGGCAAATATGAGGAAGAAAGACCTCTTGTCCAGTGAGACCAAAATGTAAATGTTTGACAAAAACAAAAAGATAAACTCTGACAAGCTGTGGAAGCATCATGCCCTTGATAAGTGGAGCTAAATACGAAAACATGCTGTAAAAGTTTCGACTGGGTTGGAAATTCAGACCTAAATCCATCTGAAAACCAAAGATAGTCTTCATCTATTCTGACTGAACTATTTTCAACACGAAAACTTCTGCTTATGTGTAGTTTTGTTGGAGAGACTTGGTGCTATAAATTACTGGATATAAATACCTGCCACACTTTCCAGATTTTTTATTTAATTTGAGCATTATCTCCAAAACACCATGAAAGGTGTCACAACAAGGAATGCAAATACTGTGTTATTATAATCAGATTCCCCTCAGCATCTCGCAGGTTGTTGAAATCTTGAGGATGTGCAGAGGCTTTTGAAGCTTCTGGCCGCTCTTAATCACGATGTCTTGAAATGAGATCTGCAGACGCGCCGAGGAGCCCCCAGGGGCCCCGGTGGCCCACTTGTAGACTCAGGAAGGTCAGGCCCCTATTGTGCTCCTCAAGACTCAAGTGCTCTTTTTTAATCACAGAGCTGCTCGGAGCGTTGCAATCATGCAGATATGCATGTTCTGTTGTCAAAGCAGCTGACCAGAACAGCTACTGAATATGCAAGGTGTTAGATTAATTTATTTATTGATAATTTCATGTGGAAGTGGTTCACTGTGTTTTAGGTAAATAAAAGTCTTATATTTACAAATATAGTTTATAACCTACAGGATAAATGAGTTTTGTAGTTTAGCAGATATTTGTTGTGTCTTGTATTATTGGTGAGAATAAACAATGTTTGCCTTCAGACACTGATGTTGGCTTGCTGAACTGACTGTGGATGCTAATGCTAATCTTACAGCTAATCAGTAATTTGCTAATCAGCTAATTACAAATACTGTCACATCCCAAAAAGCCACATTGCTACAGATAACATTGCAGTTCTTTATATCAAACGGGTACCGAGAATAAAAAAGGTAACTAGTTTATCCTCCTTGTAGTCAGCTGTTGTGGTGCTCTAGATGCTAATGCATCTAGCATTGTAATATTAACATGGCTGTTAGCATGTTGATAAAAATGCTAACACTTTTATTTGCATTTTAATATGCTGTAGATGATAATATTGTGACAGCTAATGTCTTTGTGTGGTTGTCACTTTATTAACATCATGCAGAAAATGCTAACAGTACCATTAGCATCATAATGATGCTGTGGATGTTATCATTTGTGACATGTCAGTGTGCTACAAATAGAAAAGCTAATGTTTCAATGATGATGACTTGCTGTTTATGCTAACACTGATGTCGCTACTTTAACGTTGTTCTGTGGATGCTATTGCTAATATTAGCATGCAAGCTTTGTATTGTGGAAACGGTGGCTTTCATTAGCACTTTAATGTCCAAATGCTAACACTGATGTTATGGGCAAGCTAATATTTGCTTCCAAAGGTAATTATGATTAACAGCAGTACTTTTACAGACGTTTCTCAATTTCACAGTTATTTCCTTTAATTTAGTCGCTGTAGTAAATGAAGTTGCTTATATGGATACAAGAGAACCAATAGGAAAAAGAAACTGTTACTGTGACATATGATGTCAGTCTTAGTGGGTTTTCAACATCAAGAAATCCCGACCAACCCCATCCATTACATCCCTTTATGTGGTGAATATAGTATAGTGACCAAGTGAATGAAGAAATGGACATTTCAAACAGTACCAGACCTGAACTGCAACACCAGGTTCTGCTTACCTTGACCTCCATTTATCAAAACCCTGTTTACTTGGTCTGACAACGCCAAGGCCGAGAAGGAATTGACTTCCCTGGAAAGATGGATGCTGCTTGCTTCCCATCTGTGAAAATAACCTGGAAGCCTTGGCCAGAGGGGTGTAGCTGGATTTGTAAAGTCTGGAGTGAAATTCTTGTTTTGTGGCCACCCTAATCAGATATTTTGTAATTCTGATATGCCTCCAGTCACTGCTATTAGAGTACAGTCATTGTCTGGTAGTTTGGATAAGTAGCACGTGTATAAAGTTGCACAAGCTGTGATTTCTGGGTGTTTTAGACTCCAATGGTTGCTCGGTTTATAGAGATCATCTTCAGAAGAAGAAAAAAGTTCAGCAGAAGTAAAAAGAAAGGTCGAAAGTACAGCTGCTGAAACTAATTCCGCTCATAAATATACAGCTAAATGATAAATAATCCTTTCCTGGACTACGGTGTCGTCTTGTTGGAGCAGATCAGCTCGGTTTCACTGCCCACGTTGCTCACACTGTTTGGCTTTTGTAGGGCAGCAAACATGTGATACAATAACATAATAAGGTAAGCTTCAGTTAAGCACAGGAACGGCATATTAGATATTTTATGGCTTGAAAAGAAAGCATAGAACTGCCTCTGGGGGTTGGTGGGGAGTGTGGGAGGGTGTTGGAGGATTGTACATGTGAAATCTTCCCTTTGCTTTTCTCCTGAACTCCAGTAAGCCAACATTTCCTCCCTGTTTGGGTTTATTTTCCTACAGCCATGTTAAACCTGGAACATCAGTGTCCTCTTGCATGACCCCAGGAAGCCCCGTATTACTGATTCACATTGTTCTTGGATTTACGGCGCATATCTGCAAACATAAATTCATTTCAAACCGAGGATCGGATGCAACTTTCAGGCTTTAAGTTTGGCTGTAAAACTTCAAAGACCACCTGAGCAGAGGTCAGCGTGGGGCAACCTGGGAATGGCGTGGGCGCAAGCTCAGCATCCAAGCTGGTATTTTCTTTTTTCTTTTTCCTGTTGCTGAGGAAAACAAACCACCCGTCCTCCCCTTTCCCTCCCCCTCGGGCTCTCTCCCACGTTTACCATGTTATCCTCCACATCTGTAATAATACAGGGTCATTTGTTGTGATTACGCCTTTTATCTGCAACCTGCATCTTAGATCCACAACATCCTCTCCGCTACACCTTCCTCCCCATGCTGATGTGTTTACGCTCAAGACGATAAACTCGCCGCAGTCGGGACTCGAACGCATGTCCAATAATATACAGAGGGGCGATAATCTGCTTCGTTTAACCTGCAACTTTTAGTCATCTGCAGAGAAATCATCCGTTTCATGTCTTTATATAAAACACAGGAAGTCACTGCAATTCAGTTCATGTTCATCACTAGGAATACAATTTGTTGAGTAACCCTCTGATTTTCAAATCTCCGCCTGGATGTTTTTGCGTATTTTAATTGTACAAAGTTCATTAAATGTCCTGTGAGTTAATATATTTGCCCATTTATCCATAACCACTGGAACTTTGTGTCATCAGATTAAACCAAAGAGAAACTTGCTTTCTGCTAAATTACTGTAATAACCAGATATTGGCTGGAAAGCACAACTTCTCCCCTTTCAGAAACCATTTGACTTTTTCAGATAGCGCAATATGTCACGAAATTACAGTACTGGTTATAAAAGTGGACATTTTCTTTTGTATCAGAAACATGCCCAAAACATAAAGTATTAATTTGATAAGGAGCTTGTTTAGTGTTTATATTTCTAAACATATCCACATAAAGTTCATCCGTTTGGACCATTTATGCTTTACCGCCAGCTTTATTGCTGCCAGCAGCTCCCTCTTCTGGATGGAGGCCAAACTGCAATAAATACAGCTGGTGATGTGCAAGCAGAACATTTTTCTTTTTTGTGACCCAGTTTTGAGACACTTATCATTTTTCATCACAATCCTTTGGTGAGCTAGCGGTAGCATCATAGTAAATAGAGGTTTACATGCAGTACCAGGCGGACCACCAGGGGGGCACAATTTGAGAAAGACTCTTCTAAGTGGATGTTATTAGGTAATTGATTGGAAATCGATTGGGGAAAATGAGAAACAGTGGACAGTTTCTGTTATGATGCATTTCCAGTTCTGTTTTCTCTAAAACAATTCAAATGTTAACACAAATATTTTTGGATTAAGACTCAAGTCATGTTTGTCTTGTGTGTGTTATCCATTTATCATCAAATATTTGAGCATATTTCAAGAAAATTCTTCTGAAGTAAGCATTATAAGTCAGGTTTATAAGTCTGAGCTCATCACTGTGTACCACTTTTACTATTCTACTTGTTTGTATCCTAATCCAAGTAAAGAAAATCCAACCCAACAGGGTGTTTGTTGCTTCTGTCAACTTGTGACCCGCGAACGGACAAAAAGCTGATATGTTTTGTAGAAAACATCAGGCCGTCTCCCAGATTGAGCCGCAGCTTTGAGGAGCTGCTGCAGGATGTGACAGTCATGCATTGGAGGAATAATGCAATAGGAACTGCTTCAAAGATGGAAAAGAATAACTTTCTTTGTGATCTGCTACACAGAAATAACACAAATTAATCACTTTGTGTCTTGTTTTTGTCTACTTATCTCATTAGTATGATATTTATTAACTTGTCAAATATTTCTCTGCTTTCCTCTGATCCCTATAAGCTCATTTTCACCTTCAGTACCGCAAAGCCTGAAACGCACTTCATATCTTCCTCAATCTTTATTATCCCTTCTTCCACACCTTGGAACCGATTAAAGTGCTCCTCGCAATCTGCATCCAGATCTAACAGGATTAACCAGATTCAAAAAACACTTTTACATTTACACACAATTACCCTTAAAGACCCTCTTCTGTCTTTGTCAAAAATAAAAAAAATCTCCCACCTTTTTTCCTCTGCAGATATAAATCAGTGAATCAGAAGGTGGGCAAATCCAGGCAGTAATGATCACTTAAACAGCCATGAGTGTGTGGATTAAGCTTTAAGCTTTTATTCAACCCTTAAGGATTGTTATTGCCTCAAGGGTTTGCTCACCCAAATTACAAATATAAAAAAGGAAAAACACGACATATTTACTCTCTTTGAACATCTGGTGAAACACGGCAGGCAGATGCAGCAGATTTGGTTTCATATGAAAGGATTTTTAGGGATTTCTTTCTCCTACTGTACAGCATTCAGTGTTCAGTTCACCGGGATTAAATTTATTCATTCTTGTTTATAGTTCACCTGGTAAATATTTTGAAAAACTGGTTCTCGTTCATTTCTCACAATTTGTTTAAAATACATACTTTTAAAATATAAAATGTTTAAGTGACAAATTTAGCTTCAATTAATTGAAATTTTGTAAAAAATAATTATATATAATTAATAATATTTTAATCCAAAAAATAATCAACAAACAATTGGATTTTCATATGTTGCTGAATTATTGCTACACATTATATTAGTATTAGTATAATATTGCATCTTAGGCAATAAAATGTGTATTTTGTTATCTAAAAAATAATTAAACTATTTGTTTTTGCATCTTTTAATGTATTTCCAAAAGGCTTTAATAAAAATTTAGCAACATATGCCGTTTTTTAAACAGATTAATTGATTAAAAGTTGATATAAATGAATATTTGACATCTCTTTTTTTATTATTGTGGGATTTGACAAATAGAAATGCTTTTGTAATTCAAACTGACCTAAAATAAGATAAGTTTGACCTGATTTAACGTAAGTGACAGTAAGAAAAACATAGACGTGTAATTTTATTCAGTGAATATAAACTTTTGGATTCAACTGTAACTAAATGTATGAATCTGGGTCAAACTGGGTTCAGTTCTGGTTCTTTTGGATCAGGATAATGGACATTGTTCACCTGCCAGGTCTACAGAGTACCGGTTTGTGTGACTTTTTATTCTGATCCTGGGAAACATGAAGACATATTTCCAAAAACATGTTTCATTGGGTGATGAAATGTTGTGAAAATACAACAAAAACCTGATTAAATTACTGTGTCGTATAAATATAGAAATATTAATTCTCTGATTGCAGGATGCCTGCGGGACATTTGTAAAGGGGGCAGTTGAGCTTAAATATGCTAATGAGAAATTTCACACTGGTCTGATTTATGGAGTGGACCTGCGGTACTGGTTCTGTTTATGTGGCTGATTATGTAAGAAATCGAGGAAAATTATGTGTATGAGTTGCTTAAGTTTTACGAAATATTCTTCTTCATAAATTATCTCAGTACATTAGACTGAATTTCATTTATGTTTATGAAATTCGTAAGCTTGATCTAATAATCTCACAAAGAACAAAGTATTTGAAAACAATTATTCACCTATTACTCAATAATTACATCTTTAAAAATCTAAAATAAAGACGTTAAAATCTCTTAAATTCATTTTAAAAAATATAAGTTAGTCTTAAATATTTTAAATAGTTTAAATGTTTTTTTGTCACATGACCTTTCTATCAGGCAAAGATTTTAGTTGATTCAGACATTTTCATTTCATTCGGTGACTCGAGGCAGTTGAGGCTACCGCTAACTACATGCTAATATTCCGTTGTTAGCTAGCTTGCTAGATTTTTGCGTTTAGCTGGAAGATGTTGGCTCATTGCTGTCACCGAACCATGCAAGGCTTAAAAGAAAAAGGTTTCTTCTAAAGATTTATGTTTTGATGCAGATCTTAAATTTGACTTAAAAGGTCTTAAAAAGTCTGAAATTTAATTTAGCGAAGCCTGCATTAAAATCAAGCCATGTAAAGTGAAGCTAATTGAAGCTGTTACTTTTTTCTTTTTTTTCCCTGTGATCTGAATTTCTTTAGACATTTCATTAGTAATCTGTATATCGCTGGAGCTTAAATCCTGTATTTTATAACAAATCAATTAATCACATGATAAATGAAAAAAAGTTGTAATTTACATTTGCATGGTAAATTACACAAGTTTTTTCTACCAAAAACTGGATGATAAATGTTTTCAGTTTGGTGTTTTGGTCTCCATTTTTTGATGGACAATTTTGTTTACAGAGACGTTATAATTGATTTTAATTGTTGTTTATGTTGTTTTGTTGATTTATTTTAGATATTTAAAATCTCTTCCAGTTCCATTGTTTAATGTTCATCAGATTTGTTGAGAACCAGTGAAGTCAGTGGCATGTTATTAGCTGAAAATGGTGTCAAAACAACAATAATATTGTTTATCGCGATAACTTCTGCAACAATTTATCGCAGTTTATAGTTTTAAAATAGTACCTTCAATTATTACGAGAAAAATAAGCCTTATTCACTTGAGCTTTTACAGAAGTGTAACATAAAAAACTGAACACTTTCCTCTCTGCTGTTTGAGCTAAAAGGTGTTTTTTCCTCCTGATGCCGTTGAATCGACTCATCAAGCGTTCTCCAGACGTCCGCCGTTGTTGACGCTGCAAACGGCCTCTCAGACCGTCGCAGGTCAAAGCGACGACTTCTGAAAGTACCAACTGTGACTCCATTGTCGCTCCCCGTGATGAGGAGCCAGATTCGGCGCCAGCCCTCGGGGGCAACAAACAAACGGCGTCTCATCTCCAGTCCACTCCATGTGATTGTGCCCTCATAATATAACCATTGATATGTGCAGGGAAACGGTCGTTCTGATGCCGGATTGAAGTCGTTCTGCTTTATTCTGTGTCAGAGTTGTATCTTTTGATGGCGGTGATGATGATGGGGCTTTAAAGCTTTTCTTTTATGAAGACAGTAAATGAGTTTTAGAGTTATGTGGTTATTTACACCCAAAGCAGACGAGTGGAGTTAAGAAATAAGCGATTTGGTTGTTTTTGTGGACATTTAAGACTCTAATTAGTTTTTTTGTGTGTTTATATCGTCGTCAGATGATATTTTTTATTAAAGAATAACGCAGCGAATCAGGGAGAAGGAGGAAACTGGATTTCGTGATTAGAGCTGGTTTGTTAATGGAAATCCGAGCAGCGAGAGCAAACAGAGGCGCTTTTGAAGTAAGTTTGAGAAGTGAAAAAGTAGACATCAATAGAGCCGGTTCAGCAAACTGAGGCAAAGCCAGGCAGAATGAGTGTGTATTGTTCACAGCAGGTGGTCTGCTGTTCCTCGTCTTTTTCCTAAAGGCATAAGAAAGCGTATGCTTCAGTGTGTGTGCATTGTTTTCCCTCTGTGTTAGCATCACCGTGCATCCTTGCATGTTGGGCTGTGTGTGTTTCATCCTCCCAGGCGAAGGAGGGATGTGTGTATTATGGATCGGGTCAGCGCAACCAGGCATGCTATCAAACGAGAGCTACCAGACGGGATCAGGGTTCCTGCGCAGGTCTGTCAAGTGTGGAGATGCGTGGAGGGGAATAAAAATACTGCTTCGATCCCGGTCGCGGTGGGTTTGGGTTTAAAAAACAACAGATTGGGTGAAAGCATGTCAACTTTGTTGTGGTTTGCTCCTTCAAGCAGGTTTGTGGTCATCAAGGTTGCTCTCAATTTTGGCAAAAGTAAAAAGTTGTGCAGGTTTGTGTAAAGAGTTGCCAACAGACTGTAGGTAATCCAGCAGAGCCGGAGCAGCTCTGGAACTGGATTCTGAAAATATTTCATCTTTTCACGTCAAATTTGATCCAGATTTTCATTAAGTTACTGCTAATGTTGGGCCTGTCAGAAAGTTATTGCAGTAAACAATAATATTACTGATTTGAGACCATTTTCAAAGAATATACCAATAACTTTATAATGTAAGAACACATTCTCACTTAATACTATAACTGGAATAATCCATCCATCCATCCATTTTCCTACACCCTTGTCCCTTAATGGGGTCGGGAGTTGCTGGTGCCTATCTCCAGCTGGCGTTCCGGGCGGGAGGCGGGGTACGCCCTGGACAGGTCGCCAGTCTGTCGCAGGGCAACACAAGAAATAAAATAAAACCACTAGGTTTGGTGTTAACCAAAACTGGAACGATCAGAAAACTCTGTTGGTCAACTCGAGGTTATTTGTACGTCACATTTAATCAATGAATGCTATAAAAACACAATGAAACAAGCAATAAATACGACATTATCACATCACAGTTTGGTGACTATAAATCAAACATCTGTTTCTCAGTTTTCTGGATGTTTGTTCCACATTAAAGGAGCATAAAACCTGAATGCTGCTTCTCCATGTTTGCAACCCCAAAGAATGATACCACCACCGCCATGTTCCACAAACTGTAAACAGTTTAGCTACAAATCTCTCACGTAAAGTTTTTGGTTGCAACGTGACAAAATGTGGAATATTTTTAGGAATACGAATACTTTGGTAACCTGGACCTGACAGCTCTCCCTCTGAATCGACACCCTGATTAGTTTCGAGTTTTAACACATTTATTTGTTTTGTTGCGTTTGTCTTCGTCCCCCCTCGTTTTCGGAACAGGACGTTGGAAGTGTTTGACTCCTTCCACCATCTGCTGTCACCAGACACTCTTAAAGTCTTTGTCTCCGTTTGCTCCGGAGGAACAGCGCCCCCCCCGCTCAAGCCGACCAGCAGGTTCCCCTCCAATTGTGAGCAGGTGGCTCCGAATGAAAAATGTAGTGAAGAGACTGTTGGACAAGCTGACAGTTTCATCATGACATGCTTATTTTTATTCCATTGCGCCAGGATTGTAATGGGAAGTGACTTATTACTATTAAAATATACATGGCACGGCTAATGCGGCGTCTAATTTCAGGTAGGAGCAGAGTGGACTTGGCCCCAGTACAGCGGCTTAAATGCAGCATCAAAGTGTTCCCATAGAGTTGCATGGAGCAGAGTGTTTGAGAGCAGAGGGGACTTTAGCACACCAGATGGACTCTGTCACGCTCCGGCTCGAGGCCTATCTGCCGGCCTCAGAATTTCATTAGTGGCTTGGCCCCGCTCACAAGTTTGAAGAGCATAAGAGGTTCGATCAAAGGATTAGCAGCACATCTGAAGCAACAAATGGTCCACTTTTACTTCTTCTTCTACTTTTTATTTTTCTTTTTTTTTCTGTTTTTCTTCACCCTCCCACCTCCACAAAGTGCTCAGACCTGGCCAAAATGTAGGAGAGGAGAGGGGGTGTGTGGCGGCACCGAGAGGCGTCATGTAGAGAAAAATGTCTGAAACCAGTCAAATTTTTTTTTCTTTTTGTTCTTTGATTGTTTTTTTCTGTAATGACTCTGGAAACAATTGAGAAAAACCTCGTGGTTATTCCACCAAATATTGATTTCTGAGATAAAACATTAGTATTGTTTCTAAAGGACTATGATTGTTTGCATTATTTGAAGTCTGAAAGCTCTGCGTCTTTTTCATTATTTAAAATTTTTGCTTGGAAATTCAGAGACAATGTTGTCAGCAGGTCATAGAAAAAATGAATAATGTCCATTTTACTCAAACATATACCTGTAAAAAGTAAAATCAGACAAACTGAGCTGTATATTGTGACATAGACATCATTTGATCTAGAAAAATATTCATCTGGTATCATTAACCTGAAAAACAAAAAATAAATACCAAAATAACTGAAAAGACACAATGATCTGGTTGAGTGAACTGAAATAATCTGAAATCGTTCTTCCTTAAGAGTAAAGTTTGCATCCCCAATCCAAAATAACCTGCAATCGGTTTGATGCAGATGGAAACTTTTACATTTTACATTTATTTTTAGTAAATAAGACCACAATGTGTCCATAAAGTCTCCAAAAAGAAGCAACACCTCAAATGACTCCATTCCATGTAGAAGAGTTTTTTTTTTTTTTTTCAATCAAACCAAAGGAAATGGCAAACCGTAGTACTTTCTTTTAGTAAAGCAAATATGCAAAATCTTTTTCTAAGCTTTGGATCTACAAGAATTTATGTCCCTTTCCTCCAAAAGACAACTTTGTTCAATTAAATTATTTAGTTTATTGTGGAGCATGTAAAACAAAATCCTCACAAAAATGATTTCTTTTTTTTTTTTAAATTTGATTATTGTGGCCGTTTATTACTTTCACTTGATTACTTTGGTCATTATAATAAAATATTTCAAACAGTCAATATATTATTGCATCAATCTTAATTTATGCAAATATATCAATATAAATATTTCCTTAAACTTGAGTGAAAAACCATTATTGGTGTGCTACTGGATATTGTCAACCATTCTCTCAGATTCCCAATCATGAGGTCAGACAGTGATGTTGGACATGACAAAGGAACATCTCCAAACTGTTTCCTCAAACATAAGAGCTTAAAATTGTCCAGGATATTTTTTGAAGAGAAACTTTAACTGGAACTAACTTGTGAAAAACAACCCAACACTAAATGTCGTGGTGCGTTCACACCAAATGCGTTTTGAGCCTGTAATTTAAAGAGTTTGGAGTGCTTTGAGCATTTGCCGCGCCCTCAACGCTCCTCCACATCGACTCTGATTATAAATCACGCACACAAAACGCTTGGTGTAGAGAAAACCTGAAGCACTGGATGCGTTTGGTGTGAACGCACCATTATGGTGTGACGAAAACAAATTTGAACCAATTCCAAAAAATAGGCAAAAAAAAAAAACAAGTACAACATATCCCTAATAAAGCACGGTGGTGGCAACATTATTCAATAAGTATCATTTTGACCACCAACCTCCTTATGTGTTAGAAAACGACGTATGAAAAGTTTTTATCTAATCAGAATATATTGGATTCTCTTGAACAAAGAACAACTTTAGAAGTGAAGAATCAAACCTAGATCTGAATCTGGAGTTTAATATTACAAAGTCTAAGGTTCTTTCGATAAGTTTGTGTGCGCTTTCTTCATTAAAATGTGAATTTTTGCCTGGATTTAGTTGCAATAAGGTAAAATCCAGCTTGAATCTTTCCGACTGAACAACAAAATCCAACATCTTTGAGTTTGTTGAGTTGCTTGAACGCACCGTTGGCTAACAGCACGCTCTTATTTTTGTCTTACCACCTCGCCTCCCTCCTCCCGCTCGGTTTGATCAATGAACTCAATTACAGCCGCGTCTTGAGGTTCGTCTCCTTCCTTCTCCCTCTGATGATGCATCACTTGAGCCACACCTGGCGCCCCCGACCGCCCCCACCCACTTTCTAAAAACCACTTTAATGAATAAGAGAGGTACGGCCCGACTCTCTGCCGCTCTCCTCGTGTTCCCACCCGGAGCCTAACAGCTCCACTGGCCCTGCCTACGTCTGATTCCTCTCCGCAAGGGTAGCCTCTAATAGATTCCCCCAACTCCCATGTATTATTAATGCTTACTGCTCTCCAAGGTGGCAGTGACAAATAGGGAGCAGAATTCACTGACTAGCGGTGAATGTACTTTTTAGTCATGCTTGAGCTTCCCCCTTAGTCCATACTGCTGCCAGTTGGAAGATTTCTCTCTTCCTCCTGCGCTCGCTCTTCATCTTTCTTCCCGTCAACCGCTTTTATTCTGGTTGTGAAGCAGCACAAGGTTATTGACCGGTAAATGTGCAGCTTGTTCAGGAGTGGAGAAAGGTGCACGAGAGGAAAACAACCCAAAATGTGCAACATTTGGGGTATTTATGAGTTTCAAATCTTCGTCTTAGCAAATATTTGTGTCTAGTTTCTGTTATGAATATTTTAGTTCACTTAAAATAAGACTAAAGCAACTTACAAGTAACTTTTCCACAAGACATAGAATCTTGATTTGTCAATAATTCCTTAATATTGTTGACAGATTATTTTTAATTTTGTTTTTCATTAGTTATTGATATTAATTTGTATTTAAATAATAATTCTCTTCATCCAAGATGAATTTGCTTTCGGAAGCTGTGTAAAGATATCCTGATAAGGTATCAGAATCTGCCTAGCAACAAGAGACAAACAATTTTGATTGGCTTGTTTTTATTTTAAAAAATACTCTAAGGAAAAAAACAAATTTTTCTCATTTTTTTAACCTGACAGCTTGGATGGAGTCAGTTTTTCTCAAATCTTGCCAAAAATTCTCAATTGAATTTACGTATGAACTTTGGCTAGGCCAATTAAGAGCATGATTATACTTCAAAATGAGCCTCTGGCTGTTTGTTTAGTGTCGATAAACCTCTTCCTCTTCCATCTGTCTCCATCCGGCTTACCTATTCCTGCTGACAAATGGCATAATGCTGCCACCACCATGTTCCACCAGTCAGACTTCTTCTAGAAAACCAGAGTTGAAGTGAAACAAAGACCAGAAATGCTTGAGTTGGAGTGGAAATCGGACGACATGAACCTGTTAATATCCTCTTCCTGAATCTTCCCCCTAACTCGACTCGTCAAGCTGTCGCGTTCGGTGGTGAGTAATTGCGTCCAGAGGTCAAACCTTTTCTCGATGGTTCGGAGGAAGAGGTGAAGGAGGGTTTGGGTTGCTCTCTTGTCTCCTTACACCCCCCTTCACCGCCGCCGCCGCTGCCGTCTGCGTTTGCCTGGCGCCGTGACGCGAGAACACACTCTACAGCTGTTCCCCTGTTGATCAATTAAAAACATGCTTTGGTGAAATAATTAGCTGACATTTGCTCCTACTTAACAGATGTTTCTGTGGGTTCTGCCTGTAAAAGAAGATTAAAAAAAATAGTACAGAGGTGAAGGATTTGAAGGAGGGGCGCATCTGTGTTGCTTGGTGATTTGCAGAGGAAAAAAGGTTCCTCTACTCGCTTTTCAAAGTTGTGTACATCTTTTAATGCAATTACGAGAGGTGGGCCCCTTCGCTGCAATGATTTGAATACTAATTTGAGCGTTGATCATCATAGTTAACCATCGTTTACATAATTACCCTGTAATTAGCATCACATTACAGCAATATTATTGGCATTAAGCGTTTAATTAGACCCAAATATGGACGGTTGCATTGCTTTGTTTGCTCCTGCGCCGTCTTCCCTTGGCTACTTTCTCCTGGAGTTCGGGTCTTGATTCGTTCTCCTCTCAGAATCATCGTCATCGCTGATGTGGAGTTGGGAGAGCGAAGCCTGAGGGAGGCGCCGCTCCCCCGGCGGCGGACTGCTTGTCAGGATTAGAGCAACGGCGGCTGTAAAATCTCCGCCTGATGAGGTGACTTGCTCCCCTTCTGCAGATTTGCTCACCTCTGCAGAACCTTCCGCCGCCGCCGTGCTTCAGTGCAGCTCTCTCCTCTTAAATTCCCACATTCGAGTGCATGCTTCAGTGCCGTCCTTCCCCCCTGTGAGTTTATGTTTCAGCCTAAATTGGCTGATTTCATTACCATTCAGGTGAAGCTCTCGGGGGTTGAGTTCGTCTCCTTTTCCTCCCTCTGAAGCGGCTTGTTCAAGATGTACTTTTAAAGCAGGTGCAGAAGGTTTAACCGTCACCAACACTCTGTAGGCTAATCCCCGAGGAATTTAGTGAACTTTTTCTGTCAAACCTCCTCTGCTTAATACCCAGAAGACAGGAAGTAACAATAAAATAATGTCTCTACCTGTAATGGAGGTTTTAGCGATTTGCAGTTTAAAGTCTCCAATCATAATTAATTGATTAGCGAAATAATCATCTACTAATTTAGTAATCAATTAATCATTAACTGGAGAATACAGAACCAAAAGGAGGATATTTGCTGAAAATAAAACATATTTAGCGCACTAATCAAGCCAAAGCTGTGCAAAAATAAATACATTTTCCACTTAAGATGTGCATATCTTTGCTGTAAATAGATTTTCACCAAAACTCCTCAAGTGGTACCAGCTTCACGTGGTTTAGATTCACCAAGTAATCCAATGTTATTGCATTTTAGGCAATAAAATACAGTAATGTTTTCTAATATTGGATTTAAAAAGGTCTTAATTGCTTAAATGAAAAAGAATCTTTATTTTTTTGATTAACTGATTAATCTTCATAACTGGATTAATTGATAACTAAAATATTTATTAGATCCAGCCTTAATTGCGACTATTTTATTGAGACATCGGTGTGTATATTTGACGCATCTCTAAAAAATCTTAAATTCCTGAGGAAAAAAAAAGTTGTCTGTGTAGTTTATTTTTCTAGCAGGACTTTTCTGTCATCCAAACATTTTGTCACTTCAGACATCTTGATTGAGTCGAGGCTGTTGAGGCTACCGCTAACTAGCTAGCAAGAGGCCAGCTAGCTTTTTGTATTTTGTCGTGGGTAGATGCAAGTTTATCGCCAATTGCTCACTTCTGTTGCCATACAAAACATTCATTTTGTACAAAAAGGTTTGGAAGTACTAAGAAGTTTTCTGTCATGATGTAGGTCTTAAATTTCATTCATAATGCTCTTCAAAAGTCTTAAATTTGAGATGGTGAAACCTGCAGAAACCCTGATTCTTTGTCTGATGTCTTTGTTCACCCTAAAGCTGCTACAGCATAAACAAAAACACAACATTGTGAAAATAAAACCTCCTCGCCTGTGAATTACCTTTCCTGTCTGTAATTCCAGAGATTTTCCTGCAACGTTAAATGAACAGACAGGCCAAAAGGAGACTCCTGAGGCTATTTCTTCATCTCCAGACGGGGGGAAACAAAATGAACTCTCAAGTTCAGGTTGAGGCTCCGCTTTGCCCCCAGGTCGTACCGATGAGCGCGTCTGAGGAGATCCGGCCTGATTCCCCGCCCTCCTCTCTCACCTCACACACATGCATCCCGCCGTCCTGCAGGAGACGAAGTGACAGCGCAATTTGCATCACGGCTCCCGACTTGAGCCGTGCGTTCACACGCATGCAGGGGAACATAATTGCATTCAGCGCCTCGCCCTTGCGCTCATTCATCATAATGAGCAGGAAATCAGTAGCCTTTGTTTTACCTTCCCCGTGTTCCTCCGTCTGACACCGTGAATATGTAGCCGAGTGTTTCAACGCAGCAGAACTGAGGGGGAGAGTGTATGCCCGTTTGTAGCCGCGTGTCACGTCGGGTTTGGGTCGGTGCGCCGCAGCCTCGGGGTCAGGTGTTGGGTTCAACACTTGTGCAGAAATCGGGACGACCCGAAGCGCCTCGGGGCCGCAGCACCAAACGCAACAAACAGACAGAGGCGGGACGTTGCTGCAACGTGGTTGGAGGTTCAATTCCTCGTTTTAATCCTCAGTGAGAGCACTTTCATTCCCCTGAACACGTTTGTTTTTCTTTTGAACATTTGATTTATGAAGTCAAGCTTTTAACGATGCTAAAGAGCTGAAAAGAAACCATCAGGAGGAGCTGGACAACGTTAGTCTGAGAGACGACTTTAGAACATTTTTCTGCTTAACTTCAGTTTGCTTTGGAAGCCTGTGGTGATCCCTGTTGCTTCTGCATGTTTTCCCTCCACCCAAATTTCTCTGAATATGTTTGGTTACGTCACTCTGTCGACAACCAGCTTCTTTTAGTGGTTTCTCCTATTAGTGGTTGGTGTCCTCTCATTGGTTTTTGTACAGTTTTTATCCGCTTTGTGTCTTTTTGTCTGATATCTGGTGCAAATAAATCAAAACTAACTTGCAGGTAACTTTTCTACAAGGTACAAGAGCTTGTTTTTGTTAATAATTCTTGAATATTGATAAAAATGGCAGAATATTTTACTGTAAGACATTTCTTTAGGTAACTGTTTTGCTGTGACTGCATGGCACAAACACAGAAATACATCACACTTGTAATAATAACTGCTTTTTATATTAAAAATGACTGTCCTTACAACATGGACAGAGTTATGAGAAGAAATTTACTATCAACGATAAATTCCCAACCCTACTGCAGTATTATCAGTACTGACTGATAATACTGAAATAAAAAGGCTCTTTTAAGAAAACATTCAGTCAAACATCATCTTCATCGTAAAGCCGGGTGTCAGATTGTAGCCAAAATGTTTCACAGATCAAATTTCCCTCGCTTCTTTGAAAGATTCCAACAAAAACTGTTAAATTCCCCCTTCTTTTCCTAAAAGCAGACATTCAAAAGTATCGCCTGCACAGTAAATCTCAGATTTGTGTGTCTGCAGACCCTCAGAAACAGAGCGACGCCCGAGGGGACCGTCCTCGCTCCCTCTCCGCCCATCCACCCGTGGCAGATCAATAGACTCGCCAAGCGGCCGACACTCCGCCGCTCTGACAGCGGCTCGCTGGAAACACGGAGGCGAGAATCGGTCGAGGGGGTTCGGGGCGCGCCGGTCCATCATGGCGAGTCACTACACTGAAATGAGTTGTCTCCCGGCCCAACAGATCGATGGCTGACATAAGAGCGTCGAGCCTGGCGGAGCAGCCGTCCTAAAGTTATTACCTCCACCTCGCTGTCAGAAATCATGGCGTGATGCATTACATGTGTTCCCTGTTGTGTTGGGTGTGTAAGCAGAGGGGAACGGGATGAAAAATGCCGTTTCCGCTCCATTCGTCTCTCATACGCCGCAGAGTTCTGGCGGACAGGCGCGAGTGTCCCGCCGCACTTTTGTTTGTAAACAGGCATCCGTCACGGCGACGTCTCTTTCACCACAGCACTTTATTCCTCATTCACAAGGAAGATGATGAAGCTCCGGCGCTATCTGGGTGTTATATATGTTTCATTTTTAATATTTATCAAATCTCCAAACAAAACAAGAGAGCTTAAACTTTCATTCTCGTGTCAAAGCGAAGAGCTGACGGATCGGGAGGAAACAAAGAGACCGAAATGGCTCCATGGTGCTCCTCAGGCTGCATGCAAGTAATGATAAATACCATTTAAATAAGGCCAGGCCACGCCCCTTGAATCATTTGATGCCGATTGATGGTGGCATGCTAATTTTTCAAGGCTAATTTCCAAAATGTGCCTCACACATAACGTCTGGACTTATTAATCCAAACAACTCATCGACTCAATCCCTAACCCCCCTCCCGCCTCTCGGAGGCGTGCGGCGTTGTTCGTCTGCTCCTGGCAATAATAAATCACGGCGTGACAAGTGCCGCACTCTTAACCTTGATGGACTGAGAATCAGCGACCCCCTTCAAATAAAGGCCTGATTACGCGATTGGCATCGATCATCGCTCTTGTCCTCCTCAATAAGGAGGTGCTTATTCCGCTGCTCTGACTCCGAAACACGGAAACACAAACACGGAAACACACTTTAAAAAAACAGAAACTTACCAAGTATCTTTGGTTTAGTCTCTGCACACTCAGAATAAGAGGAAAGTAACTTAAAAGTAACTTTTCAGCAAGATAACCCATATTCTTTTATTGATTTTAAAAAGTGGCTGATTATTTCACTTTTAACAAAACATTTTCACATGTTATAGGTTAGCTAGTTGTACCTTTTTTATAAGAATGAAGAAAAAGACTGCTTAATTCCTTTCATTTAAAAGGTTTTTTGGAAACTTACCACATGGTTTTTCCATCAAATGCAGATTTATAAGTTAAAACAATAATATTGCTGTTTCTAAATCATTATAAACTTGTTTTCTTTGTATTATTTGAGGTCTGAAGCATCCTTTTCATTATTTTCTGCAAATAAATAAAAAGCTTTGCTTGGAGTTTCGTAAAATCAGATAAACTAATCATTTAAACTCTTCCCAGAGCTGTGTGTGTTTTTCTGCTGATGGTTTTCTAAGAGCAGGATAATTTCCTGAACAATAACAGACATCATACATAGTTGACATTGACATGAAGGAGCGGCAGCGGCTCCTGTTTTATTTTTACCTCCGTCGCACATGGAGACCGGGGACGCCACGGGTGCTACCTCAGGATCGGCGCTGACCTGTCTGTCCGTGTTACTCACGGTGGGGCCGGTGGGGGCTTTGAATGCGCCGTGACAGGTGCCAATCTGTGGCGACTATAACAGAGCCGCCCGGCCGGCGCTCGGAGGCGACCTCTGCAGCCGCTTTTACAGATGCCGAACATTTGACGTTGTCAGATCGCTCCTGAGTAACGGCGGTGTTTGTCCGTTTGTGAAGCCCCACTGCATTCTCTGGATTTGATTTATGGGCTGGAGGGAGAAGTGATAACCTGTTAATGCTTGGATGGATTTCTTTGTGTGTGTTTGTGTGACACCTACCTTTGCTGTCACATGATTTATGGATGAAGTTTTTGATGCTTCTGATATCTTCTTGATCATCAGGAGTATTTAAAACAGGAAAATTACTCCTCTATTTTGCACATAGACAACATTTAACCATTCATATGCATTAACCTGGCAATAGAAACGTGTTATCAGTTGCAATGCTGCTCGTCAGGGGATCCAGAAAGATGAAGTGTTTTCTGTTTCCCAAAGGGACTCTTGGCATTTCTGCTCACATAGCTCCTTTCCTGTTTACACAAATGTGTGTGTGTGTGTGTGTGTGTCGTTTTTGGTTCGCTGAATGAAGAAGGTGGGGGTTGTAACAGGTGTCGGGAGTCTTAAAATGGCAGCAGCTCACACACACTGACTTTGCTCAGTGGTTTTCACTCATGGTCCAAGAAAAATGTGGAAATTAAATACTTTCTCTATGAAGATAGCTGTAGATGTAAGAAGTTGTATTGGAGCCCTTAGAGAAGGACATTAATAATTCTGGCTCGGTACCGAGTCCAATTAACAACCGTAGTGGTGAAGAGATGCAAAACTGAAAGAACGAATCAAGAAACTCATCCAACCACCAGAACAGCCAACCAATCAATCCTAAAACCAACTAAATATCAAACAAAACCAAATGAGTCAATTCAGTCAAGACAAAACAAACCAACCAAATGCAATTGTCCCGAAAACCTGCAAAGAACCAACAATCAATCAATCCTTTACACTGTGCACACTCAACTGACTGGATTAACTTTAACATTTTCACTAATTTTGACAGAATAGCTAATGTTATAAATTGATTAGATTGTTAGCCAACATGCCACAGTTATCAGTTTAGATAACAGTTATATTTTTAGCTAATTCTAGCTGACAAAGTGTTCTTTCTGTACTAGATGGACAACAGTGTCTAGCATACTGAGTTGAGTGAGTTAATCTAAGTCAACATGCCAGTAATATCTCACATGCTGCTGTTTGTAATTTAGTAAGCTTAGATTTTTATCTTCTTTTATACCCCTCTCACCTCAAAAACTAAGTGGAGATTAATTTTAATGCTATGAAACATGAATCATGGTAGTTAGCAACCCACAACCTTTAGGACATTAGCTATAAACACTTTAGCTATTAAGCAAATAAATAATCAATCAATCATCTAACCAGGCTGGTCATAGAATCGTAATAAACCCTCCAACCAACTAGAAAACCAGCAGTCCAACTAACCCCAACTCAACAACTAAGCAACAAACCATAAAAAAACATTTTTAAAATGAATCCTAATCACTGACCAATCATAATTATCCAACCGAGCAGCTAACCCAACAAGAGCTATTGACAAAATCCTGATCACCTTAATGAAATTACCAATCAACCAATCCCAGCCAGCCAACCGACTAAACACAACAATTAGCATTAATCATCATCAGTATTCAATAAACAAAGATGGCGGCCAACCACCAAGCTAGCAAAGCTACAAACCAGCCAGTGACCAACAACTTTACCAATCAGCTAAACATGTACAAACCAACTCGGATGAGCCTTCCACTTGTTCCACAGCTGTTTTTAATCATATATTTTACTGTAGCAAGATGTCTTTCCTTTGATTGTGTAGGTTTACCCTTAAACTCAATGCCAATGTTACCAAACCCAAAGCACCAGAGCATCCAGAGACTCAGTCAGCCACTAGGATCAGCGCTGATGCAGTGCAGATCTGCAGTTCTTTCTGTCTGCCGTAACAGAGTGTGGTGGTTCGAGTGAAAAGTCCAGCCCTGTCTTCTTCTTCTTCCTGTTTTCTGGCCTCTCTCTCAGCAGATTTTCCTTCACAAGCGTCTCTGCTCCTCCCACACACTGGAGATCAATTTGTCTTGCCGACAGGAATCCATATTTTTCTCATCTGAGGTACTACTTCTTCCACAACTTCCTCCCCATCACCACCCCCTGGTCCGCCCCACCATCACCCTGCTGCAGCTGTCCGTCCACCGCCTCCTGCCCTCCCTCGCTCCCCCCCCGGCCGAGTCCAGCTGAATCAGCTCATCACGCGGAAAATAAAAAACCCCAACAATTTCCTGTGTACCTGCACATCTAAGCAGAAAACACAAAACCTGTCCTCCTGTTCCTGTTCAATTTACAGTAAGTGACGAGCCAACGGCGGCCCCTGCGGCTGCTCTCCAAAGGTGTTCAATCACTCTGCAGCAGAACCTGAAGGGGCAAAAAATAAACAAATGCACTCAGGAGTGGGTAGAGGAAGAAAAAGTGAAGAAGACTCGATGTCAGCAGGGGAGAACGTGAGGAAGGGAAGCGTTTTACAGCACATTTTTTCTCTCACCGTTGTCTACCTTGGTCTGAAGAAAGACCAGCGGGCTCCCTTGTGGCCGCCGCCGCGATCAATACTACACAAGAGTTGAATTAGACCTGAAGTGGAGCGCACATCTACCTTCAGGGAGGCAGAGGCTGACCTGAAATCCCTTGAACATTTACTTTCTTTCCACCGAGTTAACCAATAACTGGATGAAATGAGAGGGAAAAGAGCAGCTGTCTTTCCTGTTTCTTATCTCCTTTTTTACGTTTCTTTTCCTCCAATGTCTGTCTTCTCGTCCCCGTCTTCTCGACGCCGCTCTCGGCGCTTTAGACTCTTCCATATCTGTTTTGCTTTGAAAGAGTCACTTGAGCAGAAGTGAAATGCACAATTAGCTGATATCCAGAAGAACTGGGACACACATGCAGAGGGAAAAGGCATGCATGTGGAAGCGTCACACACTTCCTTTCATTTTGCTTTAATTTAGTCATGTGACACCGACTCATGGTTCTGCAGCACTTGGACAAATGCTTTGTAAGAAATGACCCAGTTTGATCTCTGCTTCTGTTGCATTTCAGTTAGTGAGACGATACGAACAGCTCTGTAGCTTTGGTCCAGTTAGAGCAGAACCAACTTATGAGACACCAGAACACAGGTTCTGTTTACACTGGACGGACGGATGGATGGATGGAGCATCTTGTGTTTTTGTTAGTCTTTTCTAGACTTCCATCTTGATAGTTTACTTCTATTGATATAATTTGTTCCTGTTTATATAATTTATTCCTGTTTTATCATGTATCTGCCTGTGTTGTTGGGTTTGTTGTGAATCAGCTCCTGTTGCTGTAAATGTGCTGTAAAGATGAACTTTGACTTGTCTTGGTCGCATCCTGTTGTTCATTGATCTATCAGAGGATCAAAGTCAATCTCCTCAGTCCAGAACTACAGAAAACAGAGTGTGAAGACCTAGATATCACTCATCTAGACAACAGCATCCAGATAAAGTCTCCGTCCTCCATCTTGTTTTCCATATTTGCTCAGACACATGGACCCTTTGCTGGGTCAATGAAAGGCACTCAGAGCAGCTGACACCTCTCTCACACCTGATACCTCGCCTTCACCCGGCGCTCACTCCCTCTAACCTGGCCAGGGACCAATTACCCCGCCCTGAGGGATGCACCCACCGCCCCCCTCTTGTCTGGAGTGATATCTCCCAGGATTACAGGTACTTAACTCCCATTATGTCTGCTCTATTACCTGCTCTCGCCTCTTAACACAACCTCCTTTGAGCTCGCCTGTTTGCACAACAATCCCTCCCGTCGGACGGCTCCCGTTTCACTTTCAATGAGCTCTTTGTGCCGTTGGATAAAGGTAAGTGGAATCTAAGAGAGCCGGCACGCTCACACAGATTTTCTAGCTTTTTTCTCTCTCCAGGTACAAGCTGTCTCACTCAGAGCGTTTTCACGCTTACAGTCCTTCTCACACCACTGGTGTCTCTCTCCTCGCCATCCACACCTACAGACACATGCAATCTTTCTGCCAAAGTTTCTGTTCCTGTCAAAAGGTTTAAAGAGTAAACATGGAATATCAAATTTTGATGGTTTGAAGTGGAAAAAAATTGGTGGGTTTTTTTGCTAACTTTTACCACTTTTAAATGTCTAAGCAGCACAACTTCTTCTTTCCAAAGCTTGAAGAAGAAACTAAAAATGTTCTAGAAATTTCTAAAAATGTTGAATTTGTTCAAACTATTGTTGTTCAAGATAAACTAAAGCGGTGAATCATTTGAAATTAGATATTTTTATTGATAATTAGTCAATAGGCCATCAAATAAATAAGTGTCCCCAAGAAATAAGAACAAAATAAAATAAAATAAATGAGATTTTTTAAATAAGAGCTCAGAGTTGGTTATTTCATGTTTTTATTTCATAATGATATTTTGTTTTGCAACAGTTATTTTATAGAGATACTTAAAGTATTTAATGGATTACTATTTTTTCAATGAATCAATCAAATGTTATTTGCATGGCCCATTTCAACAATAATGCATTTTAAAGTCGTTTATGTCAAAATTCAAAAAATTCAAAGTCAACACTTCAAAGTAAACAGGCGATGTGCTCCATCTTCCTGGTTTTAGTCAGAACGGCGGCAGCAGCATCTGGATATGATTGATATTTTAGACAGACCTGTTGCAGTAATCAAGGCGACTAAATTTGAACACATGGATGAGCTTCTCTAGATCTTCCTGAGACATCCGTCCTATAATCCTGGAGATGTTCTTCAGGTGATTGAAGGCCAACTTTGTGACCGTCTTTATGTGGCTCTGAAGGTTCAGGTCAGAGTCTGCTTTTATTCCATGTTCTCATGATAAAATGAGTGGATCGAGTTCTCTTTGTGGGGCTATTGTCTGCAGTTTTTCTTATTTCAACACGTGGCAGTTAAACAAATATCTCATCATTGTCAAGAAAATAACAAAAAATTGAAAATGGAGGATAGCTGCTTTTAACTTTGTTGACAGCATTTGCAAACTTGGTTGAATTTTATTCCAATTGAATGTAATCAACACATAAAGATAATTTTTTTAAACCCCCGTCTACTCTGATGCCCCCAAATGAAATCTTTCTGTTTTGACACGTTTAAATGAAACTTCCCCAGGTTAAAGTCTTTCTTCCCCGCACGAACACAGATGCAGACACAGAAACAGTTTCCCTTCGCATATTCTCATTTGTGGCTCGTGTCAGCACACCTGTACGCTCGCTCGCTGCTCCCCCGTTTTCTCCACTTACACAAATTATCTCCATGTTGCCACACACAGACTCATCCAGACAGAGGCAGGCGTTGCCACTCACAGACACTCGCTTTGTCCACGCGCACGAACACACACTCGCAGACAAGAGGTAAGCCGATCTCTATGACAGACAGACGACTGGCAGCTTGGAGAGCCGAGGGCGCTGAGAAGGTAATTACCCGTGACAGACGTACCTGTGTAGGTTTCACCTCCTCCCCGCCTCACTCCAACCTGCACTTATCACAGTTACCATCTCACCGCAGCCACTGAGCGGATCTAATTGGAAGATCAAGGTGTTTTAGGGATCGATTTCATGTCGCTTCTGGTTTCTCTCCATGCTCTCCACTGAGTGCAGAGCTGCTGTTCTGCCACTAGAGGCGCTGCTCTGTGATGTAGAGGGAAGCTGCATATACCCGTCTATAGAGACAGATGTTAGAGAAACACACAGGAAACATTTTACATTCTACAGAGTGGAAGCCTGTGTTTTCAGAGTTGGGTTACATTTACTTCAGTGACTTTCTATCTTTTTAAATATAATTTTAGGAGTATTTTTACTACATTGTATTTTGAGTAATTTTATAATGAAGTATCTCTCCTCTTACTTGAGTAAAACTTCTGCCCTCTCTCTACCCACTGAATGAAACATGTTTTAACCAAAACCTCACCAGACAAAGACACAAACCTGCCAGTTTTTCTTAAAGTTTAATAATTTTTAAATTGATTTGGAAGAAAAAAGTATTTTGCCTGATTTTGTTATTTATATGAATTATTGTCATTTTAGCCTGGTGTCTTTTTACCAAATACGTTTTTACTCTTGAGTAATTTCTTTGATGGCTACTTTTTACTTTTACTTGAGGACTATTTTTGTCAATAAAACATCTTAATCCTCTAAATAAAGCTTTATTAATGGAAGTCCACAGCTTAATAATCTAACATCTATCCATCCATTTGTAACCTGGGAATAAATGCCCCACCTGTCCAACAAGATCCTCCATCTTTCTGCCCATTTAAACACCTCTGATGCCCTCCAACCACACCTCCGTCTGACCATCTGTCTGCGTTTACCAACCCATCTGTCCATCAAGCCTCCGTCTTTCCTGTCCTTCTCTACATCCAACCAACCCACCATCCTCCACCATCCATCCATCATCCCTCCATCCATCATCCATCCATCCACGTTGAAGTCTCAGTGTCTCAGAAATGAAAATAAAGGAAGGTTTTGGGCTGGTGTGACCTCAACTGGCCGTTCGTGGTGGTAAACTCTCTACGGTTGGTGAATTTAAAGCGATTCTGCCAAGATTCCTCCACAGTGATGTGAAAGGCCTGTTGCCAGTTGTTATAAACACTTTATGGCAACTGTTGCTGCCAACAGTGGCTCAAGCAGTTATTAGGTTTAAGGGTGATTAGTTGCTGACATGGGGCCAGGTTGGGTTGAGATGAGTGGCTGACAGGGCTGTGAAACATTTCCAGATTGTTTCCAGTTGGATGAAAATTAAAGAAAGGATTTCCTTGTTTCTAATTAAAATGTTTAAGTTTTTTTCTGTTGTTGTTTTCATGAGGGCTCCCTAAACCTTTTACAGTAGTTAGCTAAAACCACAAATAAACACTCTCCTTTTCCTGGAAGTCACACTTGGACCAAGCTGATATTTGCACATTAAAACTGCGCGGAAAGCATGAAAACATACACCTACTGTTCCTGCACACATCTACAGCCTGTTAATAATTTCATTTCTCTATTATAGCCAGGTGTTAAAGGGATCCCTGGGGTCACTTTTCATCAGGAATCAACAACCTGTTATGAACACCAACTTACTTTCTTTTTCTTCACCCCCTCCTCTCAGTTACCGCAACCGTCTGGCATCCGGCCACGAAAATAGACTCTAAAGCATTGGTAACAATTAGTAGTTGCTGTACTAGAGGGAGGGGGGACTGCACAACAACCCACCTGATTTTCATAGCATGCCCCCCTACACTGCTCCCCCCCACACCCTCATCAGGACGCTATCAATAGCCAGACACCTGTTTCCTGCCAACGCTAGCGAGGGCCTCTATGGCTGCACCTGTACGTGCTTACACAAGAGCCTCGAGAGGAGTATTTATGCGGATGGGACTGCAAGGCTGATATCTGGCTCCTGCTAATGCAATCACAGGAAGGACAGGGAACACTTGACGAGAGTGAAGCAAGCCAACGGTGGGGTGAATTAACTCGAATCGAGTCAGGATGTGGATTCTCAAAAGATTCTAAAACGGGGGGATCGTTAGACCCTAAAATGACTATTCAGATGATTGAAATGATTGGTGTGCATGCAATCTCAGGAGAAAAACAGAAAGGAACAATTAAAACTGTGGGATGTGAAGTTGTCCAGCTGCCTGTGCTCATGCAAAGGTAGCTTCTCGTCGGTTTTCTCGCATTTTTGTCGACTTTTCTCGTGAATCTCTTCGGCTCCAGTCAAGATAAAGTGAGACTTTGCAAGCAAGTGCTTCACAACATCACAAACATCACGTAGGGTAAAGAAAGAAACTGCAGAGTCAAGCATGGAAGGGTAGGTGATTAATGCCAACACCGTGTTTCCCAGTTCCTGGCCAAAGTGTTATTGATTTGATTTTGGAGGGACGAGAAAAGGTTAGCCTTTCCAGTGCCACGGTCTGAGGGTGGCAGGATGTGATGGGAGGAGTAATGACCCCTCCCTCGTCAGTGGCGACTACTGAAGCGGTCAACCAGGAAATGGAAACAATCCCCAGCCAGCCACCAAGCAACTTTCTGTCCTTTAAACTGCCGATATGTGTGAAGTGGACATTCGCCGGCTATTGAGTGCCAATAAAAGGCCTTAATCCTAACAGACATTTGGGGTTACAAATGTCTAAAATCACACATGGAGTGGGAATTTTGACAATATACACTGATATTGTGCTCTGCCCTGCAGTGGTTTTGCTACTATCTGTGACCAATTTGTGATCAATACCAGGCGCTAACACATCACGCTAGCTGCATTTACATTATAAATCTGCTAAAAACTTTGTCAATATTCCACTAACGTTGAAAAAAACACAATTTCGCAATTAAAATCACACGTGAATATGTTTATTCTCGCTACAGGTCATTATAAAAACATACTGCATCATCATCCTGACACTTCTGCTGTTGTCTTTGTCTTTTCCACCACATCCTTTGTTGCATCATGATTCATGTGACGCGAAAAGAAACAAAACAACAAAAATCTTTTATCAAAAATCGTGTCATTTATTTTTGTAATTCCAATTTGAACAATTCCAATGAACAATCAATGAAAACACAGCTTATAATGACTTTCTACAATTTTAACCCTTTAATGCTGCCTGGATATTTTTGCTATGAATAAATATATATTTACATATTTCTCCATAACACCAAAAACTTTCAATATCTAACAGTTTGTTACAATTTACCATCTATTAAAAGTGTGTTTCTTTGAGGAAAACATGCTCCCTGCTACAGCAGGAGTGAAATTACCGTAATAATTGATATTGACTGGAAAGTGCAACGTCTCCCCTTTAGAAAACAATAGAATAGCATCACAGAGTTACAGTACCACAAAGCTGACTTGTAATAATATGACTTTACAAGATATTATTAGCATTTTTGAAACAAACTGCTTGCTGGAGCTGCTTGAAAAATGTATTTTGCGTCTGAATAAAATTGACATAAATAGGTGAATGGAACCGTATGCGATGAAATTACATTTGAACCAGTTTACTTTCTCTGTATATGAGGTACAACATGAGGTAGCGGTGTGACACGTCTCCTTATGTTAGAGGAAACTGAGCAATGAGCTGGTGGATATAAAATGCATCCAAAGCCCATAAATAAACGAGATTCCTCCAAAGCAGGGTAAGACATGTTTCGTTGTACGTCAGGTACATGACAAGATCACACTCCCAGAGTGGAGTTAATTTTCGTGCCCTCCCACCCACCATCCCTCCGTACTCTTGTCATTTTCAGGGAGAAAGGTGGCTGAGCCATATGACAGTAATTAACAACTGACAAAAATATACCCTCCCTTAACATGAGGTGGGAAATCACAAAAGCCTGGGTTATTTTCTCATTAATTTACCAGCCAAGCTGCCTTTTACACCCCGAGAAGCAAAGCAATGCTCTACCTGAGGTTTGAGGTAAATAAAGCTGTTTTGAAGTATTTTAGGTGGATATTTTAGGTGGTGGTGACATAAAATGGAGTAAATTATTTATTTTACAAGCAGGTTTGTGAGAAGTGTCAAAACCAGCATTTTGCCCCCACTTTTTGCCTGTTTGGCTTTGAGCTGCGTCAGATTGAGGGGGATATGTGCCATTACGCCTGCATATTTAAAACCACCTAAATGTGGAGGAGCAGGTGGCGCACAATTCACTCTTGTTGTTATTTGGTTCAAGCAGTCAAGATGGCAGATTTCATAATGCTTTCAAATGGCACGTAACAGGAAGGAGGCTCACAGGACTGCCAAGAACAGTTTCACCGGGAGCCAAAGAGGAGCAGCAGGCTGAAGCTCCTACCTTTGTCTGCAAAGAAAATGTCTCATTGGGAGTCTTTTACTGTTTTCTCATCTGAATTGTAGTCAGATTTTTCTTGTTTCATGGAGTTTTTCTAGCTAAATAAATGGTTTCCATACAGATTTATATAAAAATAATGCCCCTGTTATTCTTAATTCAACATGAAATCAAATTGAAAAAGAAGTTTGTTGCAATTTGCAGTTTGTGCCACTAGATGGCTCCAACTTTGACTGAAAGTTTTCTTATCTACCCATAATATACATTAAAAATATATAATGTAGCATTTTTTAATCTGATTAATTGTCAGAATAATTTATGTATTAATAGTCCAATCCAAGAACACTTTGCAAACTTGTGGTGCTTGTAAGTGAAAAAAAAAGAGTCGCTGCTGAAAATGTAGAGGACTTTTGAGATCTTCAGAGTTTGTAGCTAATATGTGACAGAAAATAGGAAACATCGCCTGGTTTGGACAGTGAGATGATTCAAATGATTAAATTTGAAAAATAACTCACACTTTATGAGACACAGTGGAGAAATGAGGTTCTTCATGTGGTGAAAAGGCAGAGAAAGTATCGACGTTATGTGTTAACCTGGACATTCCTCTTCTTTATTACCATTCGGAAAACTAAAAAAATGCTTCAAGTAAGCGTCAGTCGAGGATTAATTTTTATTTTTTCGGTAACTCTCATGATCTTGTCTCAGACGGACTGCTGGCGAAGTCTCGCCGCTTCGTGGAGGAACTCGGCAGGGATTCGTGTCTCATCCGCCCATTCAAATAAGCCCACAGATGTCAAGAGGACTCCCCCACCAACGCCACCGCAGACATGCAACACACACTCACACTCACACACTGATTCGACCCACCTCCAACACTGTTTGTAATGAAATCTAACACTTGGAAGAGGAGAAGTGGACCGACCACCTGTGCATCCAATTGTTCGGCATTTGCAGACACAGTCAGGAGAGAAAAGAGGGAAGAGGAGGGGGGAATGAAAGATGCAAACATACACACACTCATATCTGCAAATGCAAAGAAGAAATTAATCCAGATCACTACAGGCATAGGTCAATCTAATGTGAAAATGCAAGAAAAACATCTTCATTCAGTTCTTGTACAAAAAAATAATTACTTCCAATTTTTTTTTTTATATCATTTATTGGTGATTTCCTAAACATTTGTATGTTTTTGGTTATCTAAAATGGATAATTTTGTGGAACAAACAGCAAAAATAAAATTTCTGAACATACTGTCAGTTTTGTTTTTCTTTACCATCAATAAGTGGAATTTATCACCACAACGATAAATCAAAATCTTCTAAGAAAATTTATACAAGTCTTAAAAAGTCTTAAATTTTGTCTACAAAATTCTTTAACATAATTTACTGTCATTTTTAATATACACCTACATTAGGAACACTAATATAAAGTAATGAATAATCCGTTTGTATCATCGTTTTAAAGGAATCGTGTCTTTTGTTGTGTTTTTGTGACACAGCACTAAATCCAGTTTGTTGTCCTGCCTTCTACTCTGTAAAGATTAAAGACGGTGAGTGATTCATTCAATCTGCAGCCACCTGGTGAAGCGCAGAAACACTTCAACACAAGAATGATGTGTTTGAAACAAAGCTACAAAGAGAAAGAGAGGTTGAGTGGCGAAAACCGAACCACACGAACAAGAAAGGAGCTCAGAAATTCTCCCTGACACGGCTTGTCACACAGTCAGAGGCCTTGATCAGGATTTGCTTGCAGGACCTCCCACTCAGCGCGCGCACACACACACACGCATGCAGGATGCTGTAACCGGGGGTTAGGGAAGCTCCGAGCCACCGCCGAGGATATGGGGGGGAACCCGGCAACATCTGCAGTCTCCGTTGTTGATAGCGGCGCTGCCAGCTTGGAGTCAGATCACAGGGCTGGAGATGCTGCAGTCTGGGCTCTACCTCTTGGCCGGCCTCCCCCATCCTCAGATCCATACTTCCAAACCTCCTAGCTACCACCTGTTAGTTAATTTGCACCAACCAAAAAGGACACCGTGGTACTCTGAAGAAGAACTCCTTCTCTCCAGCCCCTTTCTTCTTCGTGGGTTTCTTCCTCTCGGAGGTTCGCTACGCCCACGACTGAGTTTTTCCGGACTTGGAAAGGTTTAGGGCAATGTTTTTGTTTTTTCTTTTCCTTCTTCCCCCTGAGTTGCTGCTTTGATGTGAGAAGACTTGTCCGTTTACTATCAGAGAGCATCCTCTAACTCGGGGCTTGGCAGAGCCCCATATGGCTAACGATTTAAGGTACTTTAATTAGGCCAAAAATTGGTCTAAAGATGTGGTTGCACCCCCAGTGTTCCTGCTCTAAAGAGGTAAATAGATTAAAATTTTGTTTCACAGCAATTTTGAGGAATTATTTTCCTTTCATCTTGCTTGGTGGTTGATAATTTCCCGCTACAGGGGCGGCGGAGAGGTGTGGCTTTTATTTTTGAAGCACTCTGATTGGACAAAAACAGCGTCAGCTGATGGTTTAGGAGAAAAGTGAGAAATATTCTCCAGAATCATTGCACTGCTTGATTGATGTATGTTGGTATAAAGCTTAATCTGGAAGGTTCTGGTAAGTATCGTGATTGGAAGCATTTAAGATTCACTTAAATTTACAGTTTAAGGATAAAACTTTACTGACATGATTGTCTGGTAGACTCAGTTCAGTTTGGTAAGAAAGTTGCAACTTTTGGCTTTCACATTGCACTGTGTCAAATGATCTGAGCCCTGTAAAAAACCTATTCCCCTCCTCGCCTGTGGAGGCGCTGCAACAACAAACACTGAAGGAAATGACACATAAACCTCTGAAGAAGACACTGAGGGCACCTTTTTTTCTTCTCCAAAAATGGAGTGGCGTCAGATTTTAGCAATTATTTGTCTTTGGTAAAAGACCACAAGCCATTTCTCTCTCTATGCTAGCATGTTTGTTTTGGTTGTATTTACCCAGAATTCCCTGCACTAAAGCCAGAACTATCAGATGACATGGCGACTGTAAGACACAAAGTGTATCCTGGTCTTCTCCACTCGTCCTCCTCTTGATTTCCGAATGAAATGAAAACTTTAGGAGTTCGGCCTTCTGAGCAACAGCCCGGTTCTGGTTCTGGTTCTGGTTCTGGTTTTGGAGTGGCTTGATTTCAGAAATGCTGTGTTTGTATCTTTTGTGTTGATTCTTTCTTTCCTCTTTCTGACACCAGAAGTTATTATCTGTCCACAATATTATAAGTTTTCCTCGAAGAGATATTTCCTTACTGGACCAAAACGTAAAGAATATATTCATTGAGAGCTTTCCATATTTAGTGAATTTCATTGAACAGCTTTCCTTCTCCTCACAGCAGATATGAAGTTCATAAAGTTATCCATATCCTGTATAAGTTACCATCTTCCATCCGGGAGGATTTCTGCGCTCTTTTTTTCTGTCAACATTGATTTTTCTCTCTCTCTCTGCCCTCGTCTCCTTTTAATAGAGAAGTGGATGCTTCAAAACCTCCTGTTTGCCCAAAGCAAGCTTGAAATTCTCTCCTTTCAAAGCACCGTTGCTTCTTTGTAGTGTCTCATCTGGTGAGGGCAGGAGGGAGACGAGAACTTCACAAGCTACCAAAGGTAGCAACGAAATCCCTCCCATGTAGGTGTGTGAAGTTTGGACGGTTGCGTCCGACTTGGGATCGATAAAATCCCCCCCTCTAAGCAGGAAAATGTTCTCGCGCCGCCAAAGAAAAGGTATTTCCAGACAAGTTTCTCTAAACAACTTCTGAGGAGTCCTGAGTTGTTGTTTCTGTCTGGCTGTCGCCCTCTCCGTCTGTCTCTCTCAGACTTACTGGAGGTGTTAAAAAGGAACCGATGGGGGATCTGGGCTCCATTATGCAGGTCTGTTCCTGCACTTTCTCTTGCTGCCTCTTCGCACCTCATATTGCATTTTTGCCCATCGAGACGTGCACACACACACACACATGGAAATAAAGAATAAAAAAAACCCACATATGCAGAGGGAATTGAACTTTGTCTGCCTGAGCGTAGCTGGTGCCAGGTGTAAGGCTAAAAGGTGCCTAACTTCCTCTCCGCTCCCTCGGGCCATGCAGGCGTGCTGGAGAAGGAGAAGACGAAGAAAAAACGGCATCCATTACTCTGTGTGTGGGCGATGCTTCTGCCGGGTTTCTGTTCGTCTCCGGCCCGCTGCTGCTGACGGGATGAAGCGTTTGCGGTGATTAATATGATATTGTTAACACTAATTGCAATCCTAAAGCATAAAAAATAAATGTTTCTTAAAATTGTGCTGGTAAAATTCCTGATATTCTGCTCACTTTAGACCTAACTGGCACAAAAACTCAGCATTGAACACAGAAGCCCAATTATGTCCTCACTTCCACGAATATTTGAGATGTTGACCAAGTGATTTTCTTCTATTTCTGTCTAACTGTCAACCACAGTGGTGGCAGCGTCATGCTGTGGGACTGTTCCACAAAAAATATTTAATCATTATTGTTATACATTAAAGAACAGTTTGAATAAACCACAAAAAGACCAGAATTAATGACATGAACTCTTTGCATTCTATGGTGGAAGGCAGTCTAGTTCAGTCCAGTTCAGTTCCAGTTCAGTTCCAATTCCTGTTCAGTCCAGTTCAGTCCAGTTCAGTTCCAATTCAGTTCCAATTCCTGTTCAGTCCAGTTCAGTCCAGTTCAGTTCCAGTTCAGTTCCAATTCCTGTTCAGTCCAGTTCAGTCCAGTTCAGTTCCAGTTCAGTTCCAATTCCTGTTCAGTCCAGTTCAGTTCCAGTTCAGTTCCAATTCCTGTTCAGTCTAGTTCAGTTCAGTTCCAGTCTAGTTCAGTCCAGTTCTAGTATTTGTTTTGTTTGTAATGTCTTCAGATCTCTCTCTCTCTCCCTCTTTCTGTCTCTCTCTCTCCTCTCACTCTCTTTTTCTCTCAGTTCTTATCTCTGTAAGAACCACTTAGCTGAATCTCACACTGAGTTCGACTGAACAGTTCTCTGGATTTTCCCCAAGCGCCGCACCAGGAAGTCGACATGAACCAGCCGGCCCACATGAGACGCATCTACTTCACCAGTTCCTTTCCTCCCATGAATAAAACATGGCCGCCCCACTACCTCCTGGGGGTCAAAGTTCAGTCTGTTGCTTTATATTTCTCTATTAATGTTCAATGTTAGTGTTGTCGCTGTGACAACAAGAACGCAGGAATACAAGAGTCTGGACTTTGACTAGACCAATCTGTATATATCTGACCATCCACTGTACCTCTTCACACGTCCATCCGTTCATCTGTCTCTTCATCCATCCATCTCTAATGAAACTCATTACATCTATTAACAGATTGATGTTTTCCAAACTTTATTTCTGTTCATTCTGATCATTTGTGAAAACATATTTAACATCAGACAGAAACATTTTAATACAGAAACCTGTAATGATATTTATTGAATAGGAACGTAAACATTTTTAATCTAGAACAGATGCAGATCCAGAACATTGTGTCTCAATAAGACGACTAACACATCAGCACACCCTGTGAAACACTTTGACACAAATCTGAATTTATTTCTAAATCCCTCTCAGCTCTGCTCTGTAAATCCTCGTGCTTGTTGCTGTGCAGCGCCTCGCCCCGAGCCGTTCCCTGCTTCCTGCAACCTGAATCGTTTTGGAAAGGGAAGTGAAGTGCACACAAGTGAGATGATCGAATTAATCAGCCGGATTCGTCTTCTCTGTCTGAAACTTGAATATTAAACACGTTAGGATCATGTGCGGACGGCGAGGTGTCGCGCTCGTGAATCCCCGCCGATCCGGCCGGTCACTTTGGCTTTGGCTCTCCGACTGGCTGATTGTAACAGTGAAGCAAGGCAACATTGCCCCACCCCCACACGTTTCCACCACCCTCTGGGCCAATCAGTAACAAATACGCCAGCTTGCGCAGATCAGTAATTTTAGTGACAAATAAGTCGAAGAATTGAACCAAAAATGTTTGAAACAAGACAAGCAAACTAATGAGTGTTAAAATTCGTTGCCACAGGCTTGTTGATTCGTGTCCGTGGTTGTAACTAACATTGGAATGAGATGGGCAGTGCTGTAGGTGTGAAGTGCAGAGGCTCATTAGCATGGACATCCACGTCTTCTTCCTGTCTCCAAGCGCTTCCTTCATGCAGGGATCAACCAGAACCAGAACCGGAGACTTTCTGCACTTTTTGTCACATTTAAGCCACAAACATTAATGTGTTTTCATCATTTTTGCTGATAAATCAACACAACACATATTATAATAGTGAAATACCAGGGGTTTTGTTTTAGCTTTTCCTTGTTTTGTTTTAAAAGTACATCTGAAAAGTGCAGCGTGACGACGTATTCGGGTCTTTTCCCTTCAGTGGCATGGAAACACAACATTTGAGAACAGAAACCAGCTTATTGGTTCACATGTGTGGCAGAAATATACACATGGTGGTGGCAGCATCATGCTTTGGATGTGCTCTTAAACACAAAACAGAATGTAATAATAGAACAGGAAAAGAGTTAATTGTTTTCTAGGTTTGGTACAAATAATCTTATTTTTAATTGTAAAAAATCCTTATTTTAAAAGTTTTTGAAAAAAAATAAATACATAAGAATCTGAAAAGTGTGGCCAGTCTTCTTACTCCAATAACTCGGAAACACAACATTTGAGAACAAAAACTAACTTCCTGGTCTGTATGTGTGGCAGAAAATTGTCTTTCTGATCAGAGCAATCCCACTGTAATGCATGGTGGTGGCAGCATCATGCTGTGGGGACACTTTCCTCAGCACTAATCCAGATCGAAAGCAGCTATAAAAAAAATTAAGACTGGATCAGTTGAGTTTATTTAGGGATTTGAAAGAAAACATGTGCACGCCGCACTTTTCTAAAATCCCAATGAGATACATTGAGTTGAGCGATTGTGGTTGTGGCGTGTCCCTGCTGAAGGAAAGGACTCCTCAGTATAATGCTGCCACTACCGTGTTCCACTGCGGATCAGCTTTTCTCCTGTAACATTTTTAAAACCTGATGTTTTCCTTCCATCAAATCCAAATAACACACACGACAGTTTGTGACAAAATGTGAAGCAAATCTCAGACGCTGAGGCAGAAATAAAGATGCTAGTGGTTTTTATTTCCCCCCCGATCCGCTCCTGGCTGGCAGGTTTCTGCAAGGCGACCTGTGCAACACCTCTCCCGGTCCAGATGGTGGTGTCGAAGGCGCCGAGGAGCGGCAGGAATCTGCCAGAGCAATCTGCTGCGAGCAGGTGTCGGCTAATTGTCTCCGAGAGCTGAGGCAGAGGCGGGCGCGTGCCAGCTCTACCTGAGTGGAAACAAATATCTTCATTAGGTCTCGTTCTGTCGAGGGAAACGAAAACGGGCCAAAAACCCAGAACGAGAGCCGCTGAACAAGTGTACCTTTGTTCCATGCAGATAGAGAGAAACAATGATGAGCTAAACAGTCTGGAAACGAGAAGAAGGGGGTATTTTCTGTGAAAACGAGGACGACAGGTCTCCAAAATCCCCAATTAGGTCCAAAATCAAGACCTCTGTACCAGTATGACACCATTAAACCCAGTACATGTCACCCATTGTTATACCAGAGGAGCCTGTCGGTTCACACATGGCCAAGGAAGGCTGAATTCCTCACACGCTTTTTGTCATTTATTCAGGTAGCGGCTCGCCGCTCCGCAGCCTCCGACATTCCCTTTGTGTATTTGGAGGAGGGGCGGCTCAGTCTGACAACAGTTCCTTCTCCTCGTCAAAAGATCTCGAGCCACTGAGTCGTGAAAAAAGGAGAAGCAAAGTGGCTCTAATTTGAGCACTTCTCCTGGAAGTTTTTTTTATTTGAAATATCCGTTTTCTATTTGGTTCTCTGCAGCGCTGAGCAGCTGCGTTAAGCTGCGTTGATGCAGGTAGATCTACTGAATGTAGATTTACCTCCAAACACACAACAGAGACTGTGTAATGTCTGTTTGTCTGGGTTTCGCTACAAAAACACAACATCTGCAACGACTTTGTGTAAAATAAATGTCCAAATTCTTCAGAGTTGCTATAGATAGTGATGGCTTTTCCTGTAGCAGTCTGTATCACAGTGAAGAAGCCTTTGACTGAAGATAGACTCAATAACTTTCTTTACCAAATTATTTTATTCTAGCTTATGATGCCAATATCTTACTAACCTACAAGTAACCTTTTTGCAAAATGTAGAGTAGGAATGTTTGGGCCATATTAATAATGTGAGTGTTCTTAAAGGGCCGGTTGTGCCAGAAGGTAAAACCAATTAAACTGTTAAAATATTAATAAATACATTATTTTAGTGTTTTTTTGTGACCAAAATTGCAGGTTTAGAAATACTTGTAAGGAATTTTTATGATATTTTCACTAAAATGCAACTTTTTAGTTATGGACTATAACTTGACATAAGGTAAAGTAATTTAAACTTAATGTTTTTGACCAATTTTGAGAAAATTTGTGGTAAAATCAGATAAAGTGTTGATTTTGTGTGAATTTTGAAACCTGGAAGGACCTATTGATGTAATTTTGAGTCTAGACGGCTGCATTAAAAGGTACATCGGGCCAGATTTGGCCCCCGGGCCTTCAGTTTGACACCTGCAATATTAGAGGCTTGTTTTACGTAAATAATGAATTGATGCAAACATGACATTTTTATCATCTTCCTAGTGAAACTAGAACTTCTTTCCCATCAATATTAAAGAATTATTGACTTTAAAAAGTTAATTCCTCGTTTTGTCTTATTTCTAGTGTGTTTAGATATTTTCCATGCAACTTTAATCTCATTTCTATTGGCTGTAATTGGATGCTTAGTTGTATTTAGTCCAGATTTTTTGACGTTGTCCAGATCTCTGCCTGCAGGGATAATCTTTGAATCCACTTTAGCTTTTGTTTTCCTTACCATAACCTTAAAGAAGAAAACTCCCACAGCTGTAAAAGAAACAAAACAAAACAAAACTGTTTGGAAATGTGGGAAATGGCTGTGAAGTAGAAACAGATGAGGCAAGTTGGAGTGAAACGATTTAATTACTAAAGTAAATGAGTGAGTTTTTACAGCGTCCCAGCAGGAGTTCAGAGAGCATCGCGTTTTGATGATATTTTTCATTCTTGTGGGACTCCGGTCGAGATGCACCCTGCGTCGCCATGGGAGCAGCAAGACCGGCTCTATTTTTAAATCTCAAACCAGTCGAGTCTCTAAAAGCTTCCCACGATAGCGATTGATCGCCCTCCTCCCCGCCCGACCCGCCTCTCCTCGGGCAGGTCCATTAAGAGCTGTGTCAGGACTTCCAGCGTTACCATGTGTGGCCTCTGTTGTTTCTGGAGCAGGAAGTGCCCAGTCAGGTTTAAGTGTGCCGTTTCCCCCAACGAGCCCCCGTTGAGCTCCGACTTTAACCCCGCTTCCTGCTGCTCGCAGCTCCTAGGCAAATAGCCGGGGTCAAACCCCTACAAGCTCTCGGCTTTCAGACTCCCAAGCTCCGTCTTCCTGCCTCATTATGCTGCTTCAGATTCCAGGTTGCCTGGACCAAACGCTGTCAGCTAAGAGGCAACCCTCGGCTTATGGAAATACACCCGGCCTTTTGCTACTGTTCACGAAGTTTAGAATATTTTCCATAACTGTAACGGTAAACTTTAGCTGTGTGTCTCAGCTTCAGGATCTGAGATACACATTCAATTTTTGCACTAAAATTGGCGATTAGTTTGAATTCACACGGCCAAATTGGACTTTGTTTCCCCTTAATTTATCTGACGTTTTCATGACAGTCTGAACAAAACGGATGAGATTTTTTGAAATGCGATAAAGAACACTTGGAGATCCGAATCTGTTCGGCCATTAATCTTCATGCTGATACGCTCAAGCAGGAAGACAAACACCAACCATGGCGGACGATGATTAGGGATAAAATGCTGAAGTGCTAGCTGGAGTTGGACAACTTCAAAATCGTACCCTCCACCTGTTAGCATCCACGTTTACTTCCGCAAACACTGAGTACTTCTTCTTCTGTTTTTATGCGGCCCTCCATCTTTGACGTTATTGCTTCCTCTACTGCGTATTCGGGACACTTTCAGGTTGGTTGTGGTTCATACAGATCACATGACTACGTCACTGCAGTTTGAACATAGCCTTTCATGAATTAGCATAAGCTAATGCTAACATTAGCATGGCTGCCACACATCTTTATGCTTCCAACTCATAAATAGCTGTAGTTTCTGATTTTGCTGCACATTATTATTACTTTAAAGTTGCATAAATAGAACCGCCAAAGTTGAAAAGATATTAGCTTAGCTAAAGATAAAATTAAGTGATAAGTAACATTGTCTAGGAAAATAGGTCATTTGAATTATAAATTGCACAAATGAGCTGAAGGAAAGGAAAAACTATATAAATTATGCTAAACATTTGTGCTAAAAACTATGCTTTTGTAATATATTAGTAGTTTAATAAAATATAGGGTCATAAAATGTAAGCTAACTGTTTAGCTCTGCTTCTGCTGAGTGTACTGGTGTAAGCACATCAACCCATTAAACATGGCAGTCGCAGCATCATGCTGTGGGCATAAATACAGAAGACATCAGCCAGAGACACAATGAACTCTGGTTTTATTGATTTACACTCCTCTGCTGTTCCTGGGACGTTTATGGGTCAAATATTCCTCAATATTTTCCTTTTCCCTCCTCTGACGGTGATAAAATCCTGGGATCTGAGGAAACACAGCTCTCTCTGCAGCCGTGTCCTCACTCCTCATCTTTGCACATTTCAGTGTCGTTTTACTCCAAGAACGTAAAACGCAGGGTTGATCCAGTTATTTTACACCGTTTTTTTATATGACAGGCTTTATTGTGCATTATGTTGTAGCTCATTCCTCAGTGCCGTACAGCAGCTAGCTGGTGTGTAATTACAGCTTGTAGCGAGCAGCCAGACGGAGCGATACGTGAATGGGAATCTGTAGGAGGGGTTGATTTATGTGGCCCTGCTGCACTGTATCAGGAGTCCAGATCTTCCTATTCACCTTAGCTCTGAAAACACAAAGACGGACCCGTTTACAGGCGCTGTGTGCATTCATAAATGGGGCCAAACGGGCTCAAATATATGGAGAATAATGAGAAAAACGGAAAATTCATATCAGGATTTCAGCTTTGTAATAAAGTGCAATGTAGATTTTGATTAAACGCCAAAATCTGAAAAAATGTATAGTTGAAACAAGAAAATGCAATTTTTTTTCTCACTGTCTTACTTTAAATAAGTTCAAACTTTTCTTGTTTTACGTCAAATAAAATTAACAAAATTATTTCTTTTTACTGAATACCAGAAAACTTAACAAGAATGTTTTTTTGTGTGTTTTAGCATTTAATTTGAGCAGGAATGTCATTTATTTTAACACAATTTATTTCAATTGTTTCAATGCAATGATTATTTTAACAGCTCAATTACTTTTTATACATTAAATAACATTATAGAAATTGCAAAATTTTTTGGTAAATCTGTGCTTTATTCTCATGTCACTCAAAAACACAACATTGTGTTATATTTAAGTTTAGCTGAATGTGGAAAACTACCACAAAAGTATTAATAACGGTAATAAATAATATGATATAATAGTGAATTCAAACTGTCTTTTTTATTGCTTTTCTCTGCTGAAAAGGTTTGAAAGCGTTTCTGCTATTCAACCAAAATGTTCTTCCTTGTTGAGTGTTTCGTGTATTTTGCTTGATTTTTATCTGTTAATAAATGAGTAAAAACAGAAACTTTACACCTAAACCTCCTTCAGTCCTGACCAGAAGCATCCGTCTCCAAACTAACTTGGACGTTTCCAATTTAACTCCGTCTCCTTCCTGTAATCTGTTTCTCTTCATAATTGAAGTATGATTAGGGAGCCATAAGCTGGAGCTGCAGCAGCACAGCTGTGCGTCCGCGCGCTCGGCTGGACATGAATCCGTGTGTTTAACTGTTGGTTCCTCGCTCTACCTTCGCCACATCAGAGCAACTCAAGTGCACCAAACCAATATGGCGGCATCTGCTGCACGCCGGGCACAGGTGCTGCCAAGGATCAGCAGCCACTTTTTGAATAGTTTGATGCTGTAAGCGAAGGATTTAAATAACCAGAAGTTACACCTGGAGGTGTTTTTTTTCTAAATTTATACACAGCAAACAATGGTTTTTATCGTATTTTACTGACGTGAACCGTGTCTAATGCCACCCAGTTTACTCTGATACCCCTAAATAATCTACTACAAAGGCTTCAGAGACTATAATTGAACAAGCAGCATCATGAAGACCAAACAACACCCACAGGTAATTTAGGCCTCAAACAATTAATCGATTGTTGAAATAATCAACTAATTTATAACCGATTAATCGTTAAATCTCAAATCTTCACCTGGATGTTTTTGCTTATTTTAATTGTACAAAGTTCTTTAAATGTCTTGTGAGTGAATAATTTCCATTTCTTCATAACAACTGGAACTTTCGATATCTGGCAAGTTTTGTTTTTTTTTTTACATTTTACTGTCTATTTAAAAGTGGTTCATCAGATTAAAATGAAGAAAAATCTGCTTCCTGCAATGGCGGGAGTGAAATTACCATAACAACCTCATGTTAGCTGGAAAGTGCAACGTCTTTATTTGACTAGGACAGACAATTTTTCTTTACAATCCATATTATAATTTAGCGCAAATATTAAAGCTGCACAAGTCAGAGGACTTCACATTGAAACTTCTGGACATGCATTCATTTGTTTACAAGTTTTATCAAGTAGCTAATTTTAAATTTGACATTTCAGAGGTGAGAAGTTTCTGCCATTTTCTATGATGTTTATAAAAGCTCGGTTTCATTTTACATCATATTTCGTTAGTTTTAACTTAATGCATTATTATAATGAATCACACAGAATTCCAGTTTTCTTTCTAAGCAGTTAAAACTCGATCGGCATCCTTTCCTGCTGCTAATTGGAGAAGCGTCGTCTTTCGTCGTTTGCTCTGCTGAAATCAAAGATTAAATATATTTGTGGCGCGCTTTTGCCCTTTAAGTCGGCCGCGTTTTTGCAAATCACTTGTGGCCGCCGGACCTTAACGCCGGACATCAAACACAGCCTTTGGGCTGACCTTTGATCATCCCCAAGGGCGCGTTTGATGGGTTATTTTAAATCGCCTCCTACGTGGAGAGACTCCTTAACGATCCGGTTTGATACAGGTACTGCAACAATCGTCCAGGTTGAAGTAAGATATCGACCTTTCCAGCTAAAACACCTTAGACATGCAGATGAAATCCTCTTTTTAAAGCCAGTATGGACATGTTATTGTCTCTCCTGATTTAATATTAAGCAGAAACAGTGATTTAGTTGACCTGCATTTAAGAATTTTTTTTCCCTCTCAGGGTTTTTCTCTTTGTTAAACACAAATGCTTCAGCAACACCAAGCATTTTTTTTCTCTTTATTTGTTTTTACTTTTTTGTTTTTTGTTGATGCTAATGAATATTTTAATGTCTGACATTCAGGAAAAATGTGAGAAATAAAAGATCAAAATTCTCAAAAAGTGACCGGACACCTAATACAATGTCCACCACAGATTAAAGTAGTAAAAAAAGAAGACTTTATCTTAAGCAGGAACTTGTCTCAGTAGTTTAGAGACCTAGCAAACCAGCACCCTGTGGGGAAATTTAAAAGTGCTTTGTGCTAAGCTAAGTATCTCCGCTTTGCAAGCTGCATTTTCTTTGGAATATTTTAGAAATAATCCACAAATAAGTGAATTTCACATGAATAATTCAGAGTTGCATGAAACAGAGAAACAGTCAGTATTCTGGCTGTTCTAAAAGATTTTTATCTTGGAGATAAAGTCAAATCTTTTTACGTTGTAGTGGGTTTTAATAGAATTGCTTTAAATCCCAAACAATGCAGTAATTAAGTTGTATATTTCTGATAAAGTACTAAAATATATTCAGCTTGACATTTTCTTAGATAACTTCATGCATCCTCTTCTTTTAGACTTTTCCCAGTGCAACAATTAAAGCATCACCTGAGCAGCAAAAATGGCTCCTCCTCATTGATTTGTGATCTTTACCATAGCAGAACCATTTAAAACTGGCGGCTGCGTCACCCGCCGTCCCCACGGTGCCGCCGAGACTTCACACGACTCGATTGTTTAGACAAAGGTGAAATGTTTATTCGTATTACCAGGCTTCCTCCACAAGATGCAGTATCGACCCGAAGGGAGCGTCTGATCGGCTATCACAAATTACAGCTGCTCCGATGCTGTTGAGCTATCGGCGAGCAGCGTGGGGGGACATGCAAACACAACCCGCCATAGAAAGGAAAAGGGGAAAAAAATCAATCTGGTGTAGTCAGTTGTTAGGTAAGTTGTCCCCAACGTTTGCTTTAGGGACGGTCACAGTTGCTTAATAAGACCCCGAGCTTCTCCAATCAATGGGAGCATTCCATTTCCCCGTTTTTGGATCAATGGGAATGCTTGATGTAACACCGCTGACTTCTTGAGAGGTGTCTTCATCGCTGGGCTGCTTTGAAATTATTCCTCCCTCCTCTGGTTCTGATTGCTGCTCTCTCGTTTTGTTGTTGGAGAACTGGAATAAAGTCAGGAAAAACGTAGAACACAGTTAATGTTAAAGAGTTCCGTTTGTTTTTATAAAATTGGAGGATATTGCACAACTTTTAACAGGTCATCCCACTACAATTTAGTTGAATAGAAGTCTGGGCTTTGACTAGGACAACTCAGAAATCTTGATTTTTATTTCTTTTTAGGCACTTAGAGGGCGCAAAATGAGGCTTTATATATTCAAAGTTATTTTATGATTTCCGGGATGATTCGACCGGTCAACCAGTCACCTCACTTCTCCATGTTTGCTAAACTTTATGTTTTTAATACTGGAAATGGAAAAGTAGAATAAAAAGTACTCTTTACAACCAGAAACGTTCAGTACTTTCCAGACTTTATCAGCTTTTATTTGATTTAGCAAATATTTTAAAAGAAAGTGACCCAAATCCTGTTTCTACAGTATAATCAAGAATAAATTTGTTCAACCAAACCTAAAAAACCCCCGAAAACGTGGTGCCTTTCTTTAATAAAGCAAACATGCAAAATAGATTTAAATATTTGAATCTACAATGACATCAGTTGTTTCGCTTGACGATTTAGGGCCATGTGACAAAAAGTTTGGACACCCCTGGTCTAAATAGAGAAGGAAGTAGTTTACCCAACATCCATCCATCCATCCATCCTCTTGACACCCTTGTCCCTTACTGGGGTCGGGAGGGTTAGTTTACCCAACAGAGGAGAGAAAATAAGTAAAATAACTGAAGCTCCACTCCTATCTGTCACACATCCCAGGACATTTCAATAGGCAACAAAATCGAGCTGGAAGATGCTCAGCTAAGTCTAAAAATGGAGGAAGTTATTTAGAGAGAAAAGTCAGAGATCTGGAAGTGTTTTAAACTGGCATGGCTTCATGGAAATGTTTTCTTTACCGTGTCGGGTTCATTTTGGATTTTTTCAGAGCGGATATAAACTGCAGAAATAAGTGGGTATAGGCCATGGATGTTTGGCAAATATTCAAATTTCTTTCATGCACAACACTTAACAGTTACAAAAAAAGCAAAGCATTCTTCAAAGTCCCATCCTATAAAACTCTGGTCATCCTCATTCCTGGTGTATCCTCTCTCTCCTCTGACGTAAACAGATTAATGCACGGCCCTAAAATCATTTGGTGTTTTATTTCACAGCCCGTTTTACTGCTACCACCCGATTTACATGCACTCCAAATTGAGTTCAAACAAATGACACAAGGTCCTGCATTTGGCCCATTTCAATACACTCCTCCTCCTCCCCTCTTGCTCTGCCCTGTCATATTGATGCAACCCCCCCTGCACCACCAGGTATGACTAACTGCTATCTTGCTCCCGCGACTCTTTTGTCATTTATCTTGCTCCGCTATGCCGGCCGGCTGACTGCACAGCACGACAGCATGCGGTGACAATAATTTGCACTGATCGTACCCTTCTGCCTACCCTGCTGTTACAAATGGCAATCGATTATCATGCGGTAGTGCTATCGACTGCCCAACACTTGTATGTGTTTGTACGTGAGGATGGGTTTGTGTCGGTACTTGAAGTGCAGCAGTGCCTTCTGCAAATTATTTTTGTTTATTTTGCCGCTACACATCATAAACTCTGTTATAAATTAATTTTGTTTTTGAAATATTTCTGCTAAACCATTTAGGATCAGTGTGAGTGGTTATGCAAGTTAAGTATGCAGTGAGGTCCTATGCTAGGCTTCAGTTTTTTTTTTTCTGGGTTTATTCGCTGTGTTTGGAGCTTAGAGACAAAACAAAATCGACATTTGAACTAAAATGTCAAGAAAAGTCAAGAAATAAGATAGAAAATTTACCTTTCAGTTGATAAAAAAAATTGACTTTCTTTGGGGAATTTTACTGCCATAAATTGAGAGCAGACATTTTCAGCCTGAAAGCAGAATTTTGTGTCTTTTGCACTCAAACTTTTTGCTCTCTTTCAAATATTCGCAGTGCCCTCTCAAACTTTCGCCTCTCTGCTTGGATCAAATCTCCTCGTTCCTGAAGTCTTTTCTGCTCTCTCTCAAAACAAAAAGTACGGTCGCCTAGCAACCGTCTCAGCCAATAGAATCAAAGTGTCCTACTTTTGTTTGTTTTTTTCTAGTGGCTGTGTATATCTCAACTTATGACAGTGAAATTAATTTAAAAAGTCAAAGGACTTGTTCTGGCATTGGACTTGACTTGGAACTTTCATATTTTGTCTTTGGACTCGGCTTTGGACTTTCAGGTGTTGAACTGTGGCGTTTTGAATTGGGAATTGACTTGGAACTTGATTTTGTTCATCCGCATCTTAACCTGGAACTTGAATGTTGTGGTTTGGGACTTGTGCCTTCGATGTGCTGATTCAGGATGTGACTTGGAACATACTCATCTTTACTTGGAACTTGCAGACATTGACTTGAAGTTTGACTCGGGAGATCCGCATCTAGACTTGGGACTTGATTTGGATTATCCGCACCTTTATTTGGGACCTGAATGTTTTGGCTTGGGACATAACTTGGACCTCACATGTCTCAACTTGGGACTTGTAGATATTGACTCGACTCAGGACATGACTTGAAACTCGTTTGTTTCCACTTGGGGTTTGTAGATTTTGACTTGGGATCTCAAAGTCTTTGGATTTGACTGGGACATTTGCAGGGCTTGACCTGAAGTTGAAATTGGTACTTGCATGTCTTGCGGTATGATTTGAATCTCCATATGTTGACATGTATTTCTTGCTTTTATTGAAAAAGGACTTGGTGCAAAGCATTGAATCAAACATAAACAAGTCCTCTAAAATAACTTCTGATCTAAATGTTTTGCAGCACGATGTACCTTGGTGCTTAAACGTTGTTTATCCTTCTGAGGATAATTTCCCTTGGAGGTTTAAAAATCAACAAGCCGCCTGTTCAAATCCGGTTTGTTTTGACAGGCATAGCATTTCCAGCAGTAATTAATTTAGACAACAGATTTCTTCCAAGATGAACCGTTTTCCTTGGAGGGGACCATTGAACTTCCAGAATACTTTCCTTTGGTTTCCTCTGCTGTATTTATCCACTTCACCAGCAGCGCGACCTCAACATCGGCGCCCTGCAAATAGAGTGTGTATAATATTGATGACCAGGATATGTGCCGTTTAATCAGCGCTATCGACCCGCTCGGCGCCGCTGCCTGGTGCTGCCGGGGCGGAGCGGCTCTTAAAACAAGAGGGAGCGTTTGATTCCTCAGCCGGGGCTGCATTAACGGCACCGGGGCTCCTCTGCCCACCTCTCCCGTTCCTGCATTGTGCTCTCGCTCCGATCGATCCTCTCAGCAATTGCTCAAATTAAAAGGGAAAAAATAGGTTTGCTGAATCGTCACCCGGTGGCGTCCAGTGGACTCCGCTGTGGATGGCAGAGCACTTACCGGAAGTGGTGGTGGTGGGGGGGGGAGGTGTTGGAAGAGGGGCTGATTGATGGGCTGTCTCAGCACGGCGCTCACCACACTGCCAACTTCGTCTGTTAAATCAGAGAAAATGCAGCAGCTCCTCTTTTACACCTGAACAAAGCGGGATCCTGTCAGCCTCACCTTGCCCGTCATAAACCATCTTCTGTAATTGGCCCCCGTTTTTATCTGCAGGTTAAAAGGCATAATGTCCGTGTTTTGATAATACCGACATGTCACACTTCTATATATTTTTTTTTATAACCCGGTAATCACTCTGAATACCTTTTGAAGTTCAAAGCCGGTGTCGGCCAGAGATGGAGTCGCTTCATGTAATTGGTGCCGCCTGACGCGGAGGGCAAACCGGAGGAACAAGGACCTTTATTAGTACAATGGCTGCAGGTTCGGCTGGCCGACAGTAATGTGTTCCAGGCACCGCAAACACACGACGCATCAAACGGGCGGTGTCAAATCACCAATGGGTGGGTGTCTGGCTCAGGAACGCGATTAGCCGCTACGGAGACCGAGGCAAACATTCAGAGCCTCATTCGGTCCAATGAGGCGAGCCGCTTCTGGTTGGTTTGGGTAAAAACTTTGTGTTTTTTACAAGAGTATAAGGTGAAGGTTTTATATTACCACAGAATTTAGAAACTAAAATAAATGCTAGCAAAAAAAAAAAAAAAAAAAAAAAAAAAAAAAAAAAAAAAAAACCCTTTATCTCCTACATTTAAAACCGCCATCTGGACTTTTTAATGTACAAAGTTTTTTTAAATGTCCTGTGAGTAAATATATATTTGCCCATTTTTCCAAAACAACTTTAACTTTCAATATCCAGCAAGTTATTTTCACAATCTACTAAGAGTTTCATCAGATTAATTTGTCATTTCTGGAGTGAAGTTACCGTAATAACCCGACATTGGCCAGAAAGCGCAACGTCTCCCCTTTCAGAAACCAAAGTGTGGCAGAATTACAGAACTGCAAATCTGGCTGGATCACCGCTGCTCCATTTATTAAGCTTTTAAGCTGTTAAGTTTGTATTTGAAGATATTTTATTCAGACTTTATGAAACACACATTTTATTAAATAGCCCAGAAAAACTGCAAATATGTCATTTGCTTCTCATTTTATGTGTTAAACCAAAAAGGAAGTGGAATAAAAATAACTTCCTGATATAAGTTTAGTAGTTTAGATGAACTCTCATCAGTCCCACAGCATAACAGATCTTCTACTCTGCTTTTCTACATATTCATCCTGTTTTTTGTTTTGGTTTTTTTACACCTGACCCTGTTGGAGAAGCTCAATTTCAGCCTCACCAAAGTTAACTAAGTTCACATGTTTACGTTTGTGATGGTAGAAATTTCCTGTTTTTTTCTGAGTGATTTTGATGATTTATATGTTCTCTTGCTATTCGTGATTTATTCACTTCAGAAAAAGCTTTGACACAAACCTGATCACAGGAAGTCCTGGAAACCTATTTACTTTTGTAAATCAGCTTTCTCATTCTTTTTTTCTTCTGCTGTAAGTTACCTTTAAAACAGACTTGTCTCTTTATCCCAGCATCCGCCTTTGCTCAGGAGGTTCAACAGATTGTCATTCATTCTTTCAGCCGCTCCACAATGCTCCATTTGAGTCCTGCAGACCAGCATCCGGAGCGCAGGGGGAAAACCAGCATCACGAGTCAAAACACCCATTCCCCAACCCTCATAAATTGCACATAACTTGATTACAATGAGATGATTATACCTTATTAGCAAGGATATTATGGCGTCTTCTTTCTGGACCTCATTATGTGAACTTGCATCTGCAACTGAATGTTAGCACTTCCTCTCTCTCTCTCTCTCTCTCTCTCTAATCTGCACGTGTCCTATTGGCCCTCTAGTAAGAGAGGATTTATGTAACCTGGCTGATAAATTCTGATTATTTTCTTTTATTATACCTTAGATGTGTTCATGCTAAAGCATAAAGTCTGAATAATTGTCCGCGGAAAGATGTCAGTTCAGCAAGTAACGGTTTTAGAAAGACGTCTAGATTATCGGCGTTCAAATTGCGGCGCTGCCAGCGTCAACATTTTCCTGCACGTTTGCCAGTGAAATGAGAGCAACTGCCATATAATCTGTTTTTAATGGATGCTAATGCAGGAACACCTGTCACAGTGGCGGCAGCGTATTTCCCCTCCAATATAATCCTAAAAAGATTACACATGTTGGAAGCAGGTAGTCCTGGATTAATTATTGACAGGATGTGAATTATGTCGTACAGCTGAATGTACACAGTCCAGTCACATTAATGTGACCACCACGTACTTTCCACTTCAGAGTTAAATAACCAATCACAGAAGGCAGGTGGCAGCACAGTGCAGTTGAGCGTATATAAAGGGTGTGTGTGGGCTTCGGAAAACATTTCAATCGTTGGCGTAATGCAGAAACGAAGCGATTTATCCGACGTCCAAAAGGGCATGATCATTGGCTTTCGGGCCAAGGGTGGAAGCATTTCCGAAACGGCTGAGTTTGTGAACTGTTCGCGTGCCGCCGTGGTAAAAGTGTACCGTGCATGGCAAAATGGGACTGTCCAAAATCAACGACGTGGCAAATGTGGTGCACCACGGGCCATAGATGACAGAGGCGAACGACGGTTGCGGAGATGCGTTCGGGCAGATAGACGGGCTACCGTTGAGCAACTGACCACTAAAATGAACCAAGGGGCTACCACAAGTGTCTCCCAAACCACTATTCAGCGAACATTGCTGCGTCTGGGCCTCCGAAGCAGACGCCTGGTTCGTGCACCTATGCTGACTGGTGTTCATCGACGACGAAGGCTAGAATTTGCACGCCAGTACAGCAGCTGGACGTCCACTGAGTGGCGACAGGTAGCGTTTTCAGATGAATCGCGTTTTATGCTCCATCGGACAGATGGACGTTGGCGTATAAGGCGTGAAACCTCTGAAAGGAACCACCCTGCAACCATTGCAGGAACGGTCCAAGCTGGAGGCGGGAGCATTATGGTCTGGGGAATGTTTTCCTGGCATTCTCTGGGTTCACTGATTATTGTGGAAGGCACGATGGATCAATACAAGTACGCATCTGTCCTTGCGGACCATGTCCACCCCTACATGCGCATTGTTTTTCCTCAGGATGATGGCATCTTCCAGCAGGACAATGCGAGGTGCCATACAGCTGCCAGTGTACGTGCGTGGTTCGAAGAGCACCAGGATGAGTTTACCGTCCTCCCCTGGCCAGCAAACTCACCTGACTTAAACCCAATCGAGCATCTGTGGGACCATCTCGATCGAGTTGTTCGCGCCATGGATCCTCAACCGCGTAATCTAGCGCAGCTGGCCACGGCATTAGAGTCGGCATGGCTCAACATCCCAGAGAAGACCTTCAGGGACCTAAGTGACTCTCTTCCTGCACGTCTCGTAGCAGTTCGCTCTGCGAAAGGTGGTTATTCTGGCTTTTGACAGATGGTCACATTAATGTGACTGGACTGTGTATTTGTGTACGCTGAGCTTTATTACGCTGAAAACATGCATTTTTACCTGGAAAAGTAGCATTTTTAACCCCTGTTTTCTGTTGAATCCCAAAGGAATCCAGCAGTGGGAAAATGTTTTGTGGTTTCCCCATCAGACATAGCAAGAAATTATTTAAAAGATCTAGTTTTGCTCTTGTTTTTTGTTTTGTTTCTGCCTCTTTTAGTTAAATTCTCAAACTAAAAGTCTGTAATTTGATAGAATCACTTTCCAGATCTGGTTACACATTAGATAAGATAATATTATTTTCTTTCCCATAGCGTAAAAGTAGCTTTTTATGTGGCTCTCTCGCTTTTTATGCACCTTTCTATGATATTTATGCTAATGTATGATGCTAAACTTGAGTTTTTATTCATCGCTGCATCAATCACGGACTATAACTTCACAATGAAGGAAGGTTGAGGCAGCTGTCACTTAAACCCAACATTTTTTACCAATTTTGAGATAAAATTGAGGTAAAAATTAGGAAAAAAATGTGGAAATCTGTTAATTTTGTGTGAATTTTGTGGCATGTGTGATCTATGACTATCATGATTTCTAAGATACTTAAACTCCTCCAGGTCTTGAAATAATTAACTGAGACAGTCCTTATTGGTGTGCATGTAGTCATTTTGCACAGGAAGTTTTCAACGTCCTTTGTTGAGGTTTATGCTTCAGTTCCTAGTTGAGCCACAAATCTCCGTTAGTTTCTCTTCTCCCACGGAGAAACTGAAATCCTCTTCATCACCTTCCACACCTCCTGCCTCGCTTCTCCTTGGATGACAGCCAGAGCCGTGAAGAAGTGAAGCTCTACCTGACAAGCCAGCAGGAGGGGGTGAGGAGACACGTATAGGTAAATTGGAAAGCAGGGGGGTCTGATCTGCTATTTTAGACCTTCTAAGGAGCTCATTAGGCAAAGATGTGATCAGCACGCCTCCTCTTAGGTGATGCTACCGGCTTCCGCACCTTTGCCTGCCACACCGGGAGTGAGTCAATTTTATTCACTGTTAAAGGAAGAGGAGGAGTGTGTGTCTGGCAGGGGGGAGGGAGGGAGGGAGGGAGGGGGCACACTTTGTCAACAGGCCTCTTCCATCTCCCAGAAGGCTCTCCTCAACTTTCAATCCTCAGACTTGGTAGGGATTTTTCTAGACGTCAAGTTTTCGGCTGCATTGAATGATAATGATAATATTCCTACTTCTGAGCGAATGAAAGGGTAGCAGCTCCCTGAGGCCACCTGTCCGCCTCTCTATGACTGAAAGGTAATCCGTTATGCTTCCTTGGACAGATTTTACACTGCTCAGTTTTGCCTCTGTCACCTTAAATCCAAATAAAATGCTCCTGGCCACACCACACTCAACTCAACGTTTACACTCACACCTGAAAATGGCTGCAAAAAGATGCGCAATTATACAACCGTACAAGATTGAAAAGCAGAAGTGGAGCCTCCTCCACAACCAACAAGAATGGAGGAAATGGTTTCTAGATGCTAAATCACAACAAAACGCTCCTCTTTTCCAGCAGCCATTGTTCAGTGGTAAATCCAGCTGACCAAAATGTGCTGGAACTCAGCTTGGGTTGCTAGGTAACGGGCAGAACTCTGATGTGGTTGCTAGGTAACACGCTGGGCTGAAACGGCTCATTTTCCAATCAATCAATCTATCAATCAATTCAATTATATTTGTATAGCACATTTCAGCAGCAAGGCATTTCAAGGTGCTTTCCATCATTAAAGAAAAAATAAAAAACAGCATGTGACATTGAATAAACAGTAAGAAAGACAGAGATTTTGAAAAAAAAACATTAACTTATTGCTTTGAAACAGCCGGTTGGTTCTAATTTTTAAGCGCTTTTGCTTATATTTTTAGAAGGAGTAGAAAACGAAATGGCAGTGTAAAAAAACGTTCAACATGTAAATTTTGCATAACAGGTCCCCTTTGAGGATGTACTCTTACCTCAAAGCAGCTTCCTTATTCCCAGCAGCGCCAGAATCTGGTGCCAAAAAGACGTTGACAGACGTCGTCCTCCTTCCTGGGCTGTGATGACGAGGAGCTTCTGACACGCTGCACTCCAGCTCCAGCCTCCTGCTGCCACCAGGGAGGATGCTGGGATACGCAGCAGTGATTCACCTATTAAAGTCAGGCTTTGGAAATATGACACACACCTGCGGCATGCACATAATCACACACACACACACACACACACACACACACACACACACACACACACACACACACACACACACACACGTCTCCTGGATAAGCTGCTGCTGAGAGCAGATGTAGCAGACAGGAGGAACTAAATGAAAAAGTCGGCTCGGGTGTTTTTGTTCTGCAGACAGCAACGTCTAAATCTACCTTCCTCCCAGAAGCACAATGGAGAGATTACTCTCAAAGTGCCAGGTAGACAACAAGATGTGAGCTGTCAGAGCTGGAGTTAATCGGGTTTGAAGCAGACTCAGGTACACTATCTTTTGCTTTTGAGTGAGCACATTTCTCGACATTAATCCTCGCTAAGCCTTTGCAGCTAATGTAATCTAATTAATGACTTCGTTTTTTTACCCCCTCAAGTCTACTGCAAACTCAAACCTGGCTGAATGTGTGGTGATGTTTTAGTTTTTGAGTTTAGCCCAAGAATATGCTCATTTGTTCTCATCTTTTAAAATACAAACAAGTTCTGAGTCGTTCTTCGTTTTTTACATATTTTCCTTCCAAACAGTCAGAGGCAAGTTGAGATGTTTTCAATCTGGATGCTTTCCAAACACTTTGACAGTTTTCTGGGCAAGAAGTCCCTTATTGTATGGTGCCAGTATTTAAATCTTCAGGAAAGCTAGCGCTAATGCTATGGTGGCTAATGGCACAGATACAACTGTAAAAACTAATGCTACAAAATTGTTATTGGAGCTAAAACTAGCTATTAATGAACAGTTTTCCAACAAAAGGTAGTACAGATAGTATTTATGGTACAACAGAAAAAGTAATGGTACAAAAATAATGCTAAAGCTAATGTTTCAGCTGAAGTTAAAGCTACAACAACTAATTAGCAAGGTAAAGCCAATGCTAGACTTAACATTTGATAAACAAAATATACACAGTCCAGTCACATTAATGTGACCACCACGTACTTTCCACTTCAGAGTTAAATAACCAATCACAGAAGGCAGGTGGCAGCACAGTGCAGTTGAGCGTATATAAAGGGTGTGTGTGGGCTTCGGAAAACATTTCAATCGTTGGCGTAATGCAGAAACGAAGCGATTTATCCGACGTCCAAAAGGGCATGATCATTGGCTTTCGGGCCAAGGGTGGAAGCATTTCCGAAACGGCTGAGTTTGTGAACTGTTCGCGTGCCGCCGTGGTAAAAGTGTACCGTGCATGGCAAAATGGGACTGTCCAAAATCAACGACGTGGCAAATGTGGTGCACCACGGGCCATAGATGACAGAGGCGAACGACGGTTGCGGAGATGCGTTCGGGCAGATAGACGGGCTACCGTTGAGCAACTGACCACTAAAATGAACCAAGGGGCTACCACAAGTGTCTCCCAAACCACTATTCAGCGAACATTGCTGCGTCTGGGCCTCCGAAGCAGACGCCTGGTTCGTGCACCTATGCTGACTGGTGTTCATCGACGACGAAGGCTAGAATTTGCACGCCAGTACAGCAGCTGGACGTCCACTGAGTGGCGACAGGTAGCGTTTTCAGATGAATCGCGTTTTATGCTCCATCGGACAGATGGACATTGGCGTGTAAGGCGTGAAACCTCTGAAAGGAACCACCCTGCAACCATTGCAGGAACGGTCCAAGCTGGAGGCGGGAGCATTATGGTCTGGGGAATGTTTTCCTGGCATTCTCTGGGTTCACTGATTATTGTGGAAGGCACAATGGATCAATACAAGTACGCATCTGTCCTTGCGGACCATGTCCACCCCTACATGCGCATTGTTTTTCCTCAGGATGATGGCATCTTCCAGCAGGACAATGCGAGGTGCCATACAGCTGCCAGTGTACGTGCGTGGTTCGAAGAGCACCAGGATGAGTTTACCATCCTCCCCTGGCCAGCAAACTCACCTGACTTAAACCCAATCGAGCATCTGTGGGACCATCTCGATCGAGTTGTTCGCGCCATGGATCCTCAACCGCGTAATCTAGCGCAGCTGGCCACGGCATTAGAGTCGGCATGGCTCAACATCCCAGAGAAGACCTTCAGGGACCTAAGTGACTCTCTTCCTGCACGTCTCGTAGCAGTTCGCTCTGCGAAAGGTGGTTATTCTGGCTTTTGACAGATGGTCACATTAATGTGACTGGACTGTGTAGAAAGATAATACTTTTCAACAGGAAAAGCTAAAGACTCAATGTTTTAAACAATGCTAATGCTACTGTAGCTAAAGCTTTATCAAACGTCTAATGCTAGAGCTACATATACAAGATTTGATGCTAAAGATAGGACTTTCACCAGAAACGCTAAAGGTTCATTCACTGAAACCAAATCAAACTTTTCAAAATATACTTTTATATCCTTTTATGATTATAGCTTTAAATGCTAACTAAAAAAATAACGCCAAAGTTACAGGCAATGCTAAAGGTAGGGCTAATGCAGCAATATCTGAGATTAAAACACTATAAAAAATTAACATCAATTAATGCTAGTGTTTGCACCAAAGTAGAGCCAAAGCTAAAAAAGGCTAAACGTAATACTACATCACTTAATGCTAAGCTAACCCAAATGCTACAACATTTGAGGCCTAAATTAGCACCACAGCAGAAAATACAGATGCTAAAATGAAGCAAAATTGCAACAAATCATAAGAAAAAATGCTTCAGATATTAGTAATCAGCTCTAATTTGCAAAAATTTCAAGATTATAGTTTTAATCCCCAATTTTCAGCCAGATTATCCTTTTGGGAATATTCTGTTAGTCTGGATATGGAGCAATGGAACATCTTTGATATCTGGATTGGAGTAAGAACCGATTCAGAACATCGTGTTTTCTGATTTGAAAAGTTTCTGGTTTCAAAAGCTATCCATTCATCCAGTGCTAACATTCAGGATGCTGTTTGAAAACCGATCTGCCCTTTTGGCTGCTCTTTCATTTTTGTCCTGTAGGTAAAACACACCCTATTTTTGTTTTTCATTTCTGCAGAAAGCTCTTTTTTTTCATTCTGTGACAGGAAACTGTCACAAAGGACTGAAGTGGGACACTGCTGTGGAGAAAAATAGATTTTCACTTCATACAAATACGATTATCCATGGCAGGTTTCTCTTCCTTGGCTCATCCTGTGATACCGCAATTTCCACAAACACTATTTTTTATTTTCCTCTCCACTCTGTGCAAAATAGATCAAGAAGACACACAATTATCTCTAAAAAGTGGAACAGATTTTTATTAAATTAACCTTATTAGTGCATTACGGTAAGCAAATGCCAAAAAAAGGAGTTTCTCATTTGCATTAAGATAGATTTTTCAGGTTGGCTGCACAATTTAATTAAAGAAAAGATTAAGAATCATTAACCAAGCTGCTGTACCTTGCAGTAGCGACAGGCTTACATCTGACTCAGGTTAACAGAAACCCAGATGGTGGCTCTCTAACTGTTGAATCTCCGTAACCGAATCCGAATGATCCCATTAGCTTCCAGGGGCGGGCGGGGGGCTGAAAACTGAGGGAATTCTGCAAATTTGCAACACTTTACATGGTGCAGCCGGGGGCCAAGTTTGATCCGAGACTCCCTGCTCCACTTGAGTTTTGGGGAAAGGAGGGGGTGTCAAGGGTGACTCAGGTGGCAAGAGTTGATTTCAAGGTAGAAAATCCGCACATGCACAGATGAAAAACTAATTTGTAACGCTTTGCATGAAATCAGAGCGTTACCTAAAGTTCATAAGGCAATATTTCCAACACAGGAATGCATATAACTGTGACATCTCATGACAGATTATCCTACCTTTTTGCTGCAAATCGACCTCTTTGTTGTTTTAAAGTGCAACAAATTCAGCTGAAATGAGACAGTTTGAGTTATTGATTAGCTGACTTGTAAGCACCTCTAATGTGGTTGTCACATATCTTCCATCTCTCTCCTCAGGCAGAGCGAACCGTGACAACGCACAGCCACAAACACCTTCAGACTAGCAAAGAAAGTGCATTAAAATATCAATATCCCTTAACGTCCAGATGAGCCGCACATCATGGAGATGGATTTCACAAATCAGCAGAACCAACCATTTCTTTTTGTGTCTTTGACAGAGATCTCACATTATGGGGTAAATTTAATAAATCGGCAGGCTAAGGTTGTAAATTATAAGATTTCTAATTAGGACTTGGACTCAACCAGGTTGAATTCAACTTTAAATGAAAGCCTTATGTTGAAAACTATTCTGTAGGGTGGATAGTCCGCTTTAATCAAACTCTAGTTCTTTTGTGGAGATGTGAACGCGCAATCCAACTCTGGTTCGCCTGAAAACCTCTGTCTCGGTTCGATTGAACTTAACCCTTTCAAATCTCCGCCTGGATATTTTTGCTTATTTTAATTGTACAAAGTTCTTTAAATGTCCTGTGTGTAAATATATATTTGTCCTTTTATCCAGAACTTTCAATATCTAGCAAGTTATTTTCACACTTTACCATATATATTGAAAGATTGTTTTATCATATTAATTTTACTTCCTCCTACTGCGGGAGTGAAAATTTCCATATTGACCTGATATTGGCTGGAAAAAGCAACATCTCCCAATCTGTATCGCAACATGCGGCAGAGTTACAGTACTGCAAATTTGTCTGGATCGTCGCCAACATGTTCGGTTTGGGAGGGTTAATTCTGATCCAGTTTGATATGTGAACGCCAAACGGACCAGAAACAGCTCCAAACGCAGGAAGTGAACTACAGCACATGGCATTCTGGGTAAATACAACCAAAACAAACACATTTCTTTAGCCCTAGTGGGAGAAATGACTCACGTTTTCAGCCAAATCTGACGTCACACCATTTTTGTTTACGTTTCGTGAAGAGGGAAGGTTTTTGTGCCGTTTCCTTCAGTGGTCCTTGGCACAGCGCCACCACAGGCGAGGAGGGGAACAGCTTATTCAAAGCATGAAGATGTAGTTCAATCATTTTATTTAGCAAAGGTGGAGCAGGGATGCAGGACACCTTGTGTTTGTGTTATCCACTCTTCCCACCCCTAAAGTCTCCTAGTAGTAATAAAATATTTGTGGCGCAGTGAAGAATTACATGCATGTGAATAAGAGGACAGAAAGGAGCAAAAGAAGTCTGGAAGAACTGCTTTAATGTTGGATTTTTTTTTGTATATCTACTGTGTTGGAACTAAGTCAGCGGTCACAGGTCTGATGCACACACAGACCAAGCCAAGTGGAGAGAGAGGATTTGACAGTTTCTTTCTGACCACCGCAGGGTTAAAGAATTTGGTATGCAAATTATTCGGGAAGGATGTTGTTAAAAGTGTGAGGGAGAAATAGGAGAGAGAAGGAGGTACACATCCAAACCCCTAATCCTCTTGCTTTCGCCAAAATGACAAATGCAGGAACTGAGGCATAAAAGAATCACTCATGTATGGCACACTTGAGTATTACTGCGAGGCACCTGCATTGGAATGAACAGATACAAATAAATACAAAATAATGCAGGCGTGGGGCGGAGGGGGGGCTGTGGCGATGGGACAGAGGGGAGAAGGAGGGTGGAATCACTAAGAAGCTTAAAAGAGTCTTCGGCGGCTGAATGCAATCAGGCGCCATTGAAATGATACCAGGTGCCTGGCAGGTGGAGGGAAACAGATGCGCTGGGGTTGGCAGCCTCAGCGGCGTACAGGTGTGAAAAAAAACATGCCTGCTCCCTAATTACTGATTTAAATGCTTAATTTCTGTGTTTCAATATTGATTGCTACCTTTCTGCTCCTATTTCCCCACGGAGCGGACACGGTGTTTGTACGGAGGCCACGTCGGTGTGTTTTCTTCCCTTTCTTCCCGTCTTTTTTCCATCCCTTTTTTTATTTTGACTCAGCCAAACAAATCTCAGCTTTTCTCTGTGGAGCGTCGCTCTGTGTTCACGTTTGGATCCTTTCCCAAATCATTCCTGAGTGATTAAAGGGGGGAGGTGTGCGATGAGTCTTCGTTATTTGATGGCGGGGCAGCAGAAAAAGCCCACCCGCTCGCAGCGTCGCTCCTCTTCTCCCCTTTTGTAGATTGGATCATATACTGGTAATGGGACGCACAATCAATGGCCGTGCATCGACGCCAAAAGCTGCCCCCACCCTCCTCCGCCACCTCCTCTTCTTCTCCTTTCAGTGGATCCAGATGGATCTTTATCTGGCGATGTATTGATGAAAATCACTCCTCATTTGCTGGCCCCTCTTCCTTCCTCTACAGGAAAATGATAGTCGTGTACCTGCTTAAATTTGTACTTCAGTTTGAGATTTACAACCTGCTGTGCTGCAGAAAGTGTCATGCTAATGAACGCTGGTAAATCTGAAGAATTAGGTCAATGTATAGAGTCGGAGATGCCACTCTAAATTTGGTATTTGCACCACAAATTTCCTTTTTGTCCCGCTCGCAGTCTGAGTGGAGCACGGCTGGGACCGGTCCAGGCCCACCGTGGCGGCTCCCGTTGCAGGCCAACAGCTGCCTTTCCCAGGTGGCCTGACATTTGAGTCGCAGCCGGCCAGATTAGATGGAAGGTGAACGTAGAGGGACAGACGGCAGGAGGATGATGAAGGACCGGGGGGAAGGGGTAGGCGGGCGGGAGGGAGGGAGGGAGGGAAGGGAAAGGCAGTACGATTAACTTAGTGCCAGGTCCTTCTGAACACGGGGTTGGAAGGCAGGGGAGCCCAGGGGACAACCTGAGCCCCTGGATTTCAGTCCAGATGGCTGGCCAGGATACCCCAAAGGAGCCCTTCTTATTGATTTAGGAGGGAAAACAGAGAACCTGGCTCTGCTTTTGGCTTCTAACTGTACCGCACAAGACCTGCATGGCTACTCCTCCGTCCTTTTTATCTTCCCCAGGTTATCGGCAGCGACCCAAGGGGAACGTGAGCAAGAGCAGGGGATGCGCAAAGAAGGCGAGATATGAATATAAGTCAACTGATTTAGCAGGTCGGATGTAAAATGGGTCACACTTTTGCAGGTCTAATCCTCTTCTCTTTGCGGTCAAATTGTGCGCTGATATGAGACGGCGGCATCGGCTCCCTGGAACCAAATAGAGCCTGAGTGGTGCAGGCCTCCTTTAATACAAAGAGCTGCTCAGCTAGTGAGCAGGCAAGAGGAGATGTGCAAGATAAGATTTGTAGAAACACATGAAAGGGGACATGGGTATAAATATGTATGCAGCCCTTGGAGTGAAGCCCTTTTTGTGCGCCCATTAGTACAGTTTTTGTGATGCCGCCTATCCATTGTCAAGTTCCCCACCCAGACAGTTGTACTCCCTACTTGTAGCCAATGAAATATACAGCCTGGGAAGTGTAAATGTAATAATCCTGATGGCAAATATGAAGACATAAAAGTGGAAATGTTTGGCAAACAAATGATTAAAAAGGAGTAAAATACCTAGAAAGCAACTTAAAACTAACAAAAACTTTCTTCTGCAGCAGTTAGCTTCAATAAAAGTTAGCCTGGATGTCTGTTACCCTAAGTAACAGCTAACTGGAGTTTACCAAGCTGGAATAGCAATTAGCTTAAGTTGCACAGTAGCTAGTTTAAGTAGCAGTTAGCCTGGGTAGCAGTCAACTTGAGTAGCAGCTAACTTTGAGCTGAAGTTAGCTTAGATAGGGTCTAGCCTTGTTAGATGTTAGCTTGAGTAGCAGCTGACTTTGAGTGGGAACTAGCTTGAGAAGTGGCTAGGCTTGTTATGTGTTAGCATGAGTAGTAGCTAACATTCAGTTGGAGCTAATTTGGGTGACTGCTAGCCTTGTTGTGTGTTAGCTTGAGTAGCAGCTAAATTTGAGTGGGAACTAGCTTGAGAAGTGGCTAGACTTATGTGTTAGCATGAGCAGTAGCTAACATTTAGTTGGAGCCAACTAGAGGCTAGCCTTGTTGTGTATTAGCTTGAGTAGCAGCTAACTTTAAGTTGGAGCAAGCTTGGTTAAAGACTAACCTTTTCAGATATTAGCTTACCAGCATAGCCTACATAGCCTTTAGCTTGAAGGGAGCTGTGTAGGGTGGCTTTTAGTTTGTTCAGCAGTTCACTGTCCTTATATGTATTTGATAAAATACTTGTTTTTGTGACGAACAATACTTTGACTGGATATGAGGCAAATTTATATGATGGTAACATCATTAGGCATGTTAGTTTTTGTTAGTTTTTGGCTAAAACAGTTAAGTTGGGTAAAAAGCCTCTCATTTTTGTGACTTACTGCTTAAAAATCAATGTTTGGCACATATGCTGCTACATTTTGTCAGAAGAAACTGACAGAACTGGTGTTAGCCGAGCATCGACCCTGGTGTAGAACTGGACACGGTTCTGGCTATTTTATCTCTTCATACTTTTTGGACTTTTGGTGATTTCACAGAACCTTTTTAGGGTCTGAAAAGTTGTTGTCTCCTATGGGATGTTTTGTACTGAACATTTTGTACCTGCCTTTTGGACGTATTGTAACAGCTCTGACAACTGATTTAAATAGATTTTGTAGAATTTTGTCATTGTCCGCAGCAAAGATATTCCTTTTTGGGTTCACCAAATGGTGAGTCGTCAAAGATTGCACTCAAGTAAATGTAGCTAGTTAGAACAATGAAATCTTTAAAATTGACATGCAGTTAAATTATATATGAAATAGTTGGATGATGTCAAGGAACATGAAATGGGAGCATGATTAACAAAGAGACAAACTGGAACTGGAACTGGTTTTGGTGGAAAATAATCCCTAGAAGTAGCACCAGATTCTTGGAGAGACAGTAACTCTGACTTTGCAGACGACCAAAAACCATAAAGACATTTCAAGAGTTACATTTCAAAGAGCAGATGGTCTTTATGTTTTTCTCCTCTGACTTGGTTTCAGTTCTCATCTCACCTCATCTTCGTATTAGTTTCTGCTAGCATTTAAAGAGTTAACTAAAATTCAGACATAGGAGGATCTCAGAGCATACGATATTTGTCAATATAGTCAGTTAGCTATGAAATGGATCCCTTCCAGCTGGGGACCAGCGCAGTGAGGTATCTGTAACCGGACACCCACGTTCTGCAGAGACTATTGACCTGGTCCGGTGGTCCGCAGACCCACTCACAGCATCTTTGTACGCAGATTAAAGAGTTTAACGAGTATCTGTTTCGTTGTTTTTCTCTGATATGGTTGAGGAGGCATAATCTGGAATGTGGGTAAAAAATAAATTCAAGATGTATCAGAGGTTTATTGTGCAATGCTCAAACTGCTAGATTTCCATCATCTGCTGCAACGTGTGTCTTCAAGGTTTTAGTAAATTGGGGGATCTCCCTAAATACCAAACCAGACAGCTACTTGGCTTTATTTCCTTTGTTGTTTCTTGTTTTTCTGCCTGCTAACATGGACTCAAGATGCCAGCGTTTATAACAACTGTCTCCAGTGAGCAGGAGCTCAGATTCAAGTCACACACTGCAGAGAGACGGATGCCAGGGCTGCGTTTCTGTTCCAGCTCCCCACATGGTCCTGATATTTACTGCAAAATGTTCTCTGAGTAGAACTAAAGGAGAAAGTATTTTTGTTCTCCTCAAACACACACTCATTGGTGTCGGTGTCGGTGCGCTTGGTGTGTGTGCTGTGAGTGGAAACCTCTAAGCGAGTGTGTGTGTGTGGTGATAATTGAAGCCCTCTTGCTCCTGTGGGAGTTCACTGATGTGAGCTTTTGACTGCAGTGTGGTTTGATGCTGAAAGGTGTGTTTTGTTTTATCACTCACAAGTGTTGCTGTGGTAAAGGGTGTGACAGTGCTGCTAAAACCTGGACTGGTTTCAGACCTGCCTGTGGACCTCTGGGAAACAAATAGCACTATAGATTTCAGCTGTGACTTAGGTCTCTAACGGGAAAGTTTGGCTGATGATGGCTAGCTATAGCATTGTTCTATGGATTAGTACTGACTAAAAATGTGTCGTAGATTAAATTATGTCTTGCTTTGATAACTTTTTAAGTAGAAGCAATAGAAGCAACTGTGCATTCAACACCAGCTACCAAACGCGTTTCGTTCATCAAAGTTGCTGTAGGAGGCATTGAGACTCCTTCACATACGTGTCTCAAACTCTTCCTGCATGTTTCATCTAAATACGTTTAGTTAATATGACAATGTTTTGCTGGACAGATATTTTAAAATAGCAAAAGTTTAACTTACCGACTTTCCACTTCCTCGCTGATCCATTCCAATCAAGATCCTCTCTGTTCCTGTCTCTGTAGTCACAACTTGATTGGCTGTAGATTGTAGGACAAGAGCAAACAGCGACATTTTGTTTATCTTACATAGTTTTTTTTCTGAGATCCTGTTGGAAAAGACACAATTACGCCACATAGCGAAGTCTCTGATTGGTTGACTCTCTGTGTGGCGAAAAGTTCAGATTTTCCAACTTCAGCATCGGCACGCATCAAACGCTTGAAACGCTTCAATGGCATAGCAGTTGACTTCATTAGCATCTAGTTTACATAGCATTCAGCATGAATCAAGCAACTAGCTTGATTAGTGGCTAGCCTTGGCGTCAATTAGCTTTAATAGCGGTTAGCTTGAGTAGCCTAAGTTTAATTTACTCAGACTTCTATGATTGGAATTAATGTTAAAAAACAGCTTGCTAAAGCATTAGCAAGCCAGGGTAATGACAAGTCTGAGTGACAATTAGCTTCAGTGCTTGTGTGACAGAATAAATATTACCTAAATAGAGCATAGCTTGATAGCAAGTAGCCTAGTTGTTAGCTAGCCTGATTGCGGAGAAGTGGTTAGCTTCAACAGTGGCTAGCGGTGGTAGCAGTTAGCTTGAAATGTGGGATATATTTTTAAGTTTCAGGAAAAAAAATCTTTCCTGAACACCAATTAGCTTGAGTTAAGGTTTGTTTTTTCACACTTTCAATCCAAACTAAAACAAACATGCCTCATTTCTGATGCACAATGCACGGCCTTAAAGATCAATTGGTATACTTTGAAAGAAAAGCACATTTAAGACTATTAAAGAAGCAAAAAGTGACAAAACTATTTGCTAAGTTGGCACACAACTTTATTGTAGTCAAATAAATTGAAAGTAAATAGCATGTTTTGCATATTTCCTCCACTCTGATGGTTATTTTACGCCACAGGCTTGTGATATTGCAGATTATTACAGTGAAGCTAATGTCTGCACAGATATAGGTCACAGCTGCAAACACAGCTCAGGGCAGTGCGCTATTGTTCCTTATGCCCAAGTACAAGGTATATTAAACACATATGCTCCTAAATGAATATTTAGATTACTACCCTTTATTATTAATCTGTCCTGGAAACATTTGAATATCACCTCAAGCTTTGTTTTCCTTATCTAACTCGCCTGGATCCCCCGGTTTTCTGCTCAGTGATGTATAATCACCTTGAAGTTAATTAATTGCAACACAACAACGCCGGCGATAGCATCAGCGCCCGTTGCGGTTCCCGCTTTTGTCTGGCCACCCATACTTTCTTCAGGTTGCTGAGGTGGCTGTCCTGGATGCTATCAAGCTAACGTAGCTGCTATCTAATAGCTAGTACGCGTGGGGTCCCGGCGAGTAATTAATCTCAATGAAGCCCGTAGCTGAGGTAGGTATGATGGGCTGGAATTGAATTAAAAACCCCCACACACACATTCACACACGCACCATACACACACACACACACATCGCACACACACACACACACACACACACACACACACACACACACACACTTACAGTTCTCACCCACCAACAATTCAGGTTATTTCCTCAGGTTAATATGAGCCACCTGAGCCTTATCGTCATTTAACCAGCTTTGGATATTTTCCTATTGGACTTGAAAATGAACGTTTCCTCACTTTGCAATAAAACTTATTGCTTTAATAGATGAAAAAAGAGATTTTTTATGATTATTGTGGTGCTCAGAAGGAAAGTTTAACCCTTAATTGGAGTTACAGTACTTAGTTGAGGGGAAAAAACCTACATTACATGTTGGGTGTTGCTTTGGGGTCTTTTGTAACCAGAATTGGTCATCAATAGTTTTTTCCATTTTCTCACCTGATCTTTTCATCTACTTTATGTTGACAAACTGGTTCTTTTTAAATGATTTATTGATTCTACAAACCAAATAAATATTGTTTCTGGATAATTAATGATTTCATAAGCGGAGAAATTACTTTTTTTTGTGACATTAGGATGATCTGAAACTTTATAAGACAATTCAGTTAATACATTTAAATATTAATAAATAATTAAATCAGTCCAGCTCTTACCAAGAAAGGCAAATTACTTAGAAAAATTCAGTCAATTTTAAGCTTTCCAACTGTTTTTTTACACGAACCAAAAGTGTTTTTGAGTTATGCATCTGCAATTAAAGATTAATTTAACTTTATCATGTTATATTTGGTTACAGCTGTTTGTGTTTTCATGCATCAGAGGTCTCTCGTTTAGGTTTTGGATATTTCCGCTGACGCTGCCTTTTAAAAAGGAAAGCATCGGATATTGACTACGACCCTCATCTGTATTGATTTCTGGTTGAAAATACACTGTATTTCCATTTTAATTATTTGCATGGTTGCTTTTTGCAGGGATGGACATCAATGTCACAGAAACTAGTGGAAAACACTGAATGTGACGCCATGAAAATCAGGTTGTGTCGCCGGTAATCTCTGGAGATTACACCTTATAAAAAGCAGATTAGACTGAAGAAAAATTTGATTTTTTTCTTGTTTGCATGGGAATCTGTCTGTGTTGCATCATTTATTTATAGAATAAAAATAATATGTTCATTTGGAGAAAAGTAAAACTGATCATATTTATACAACTGAATTTTTTCTCGCTGTCTGAAGTTAAATCGGACTAAACTTCTCCTGTTTTAGATTATTTGAAATTATCAAAATTATTTCTATTTGCTAAACAACTGAAAACTTAGCGAGAATATTTATTTATATTTTGTTTAACATTTGAATTGAGCTGCTTAAGATTTGTTTGGATGTAATGAATATTTAGTTCGTCATTTTCAGACGAGTTTATAGTGTTAGAGAGACATTTGGTTATAGTTCACCTTGTCCCTGCTGTAGGATGTAAGATACATTTTTTTTTTCAAATCATTTGTATTGTTTTTTTTTCTCCAAAGCTGGAAAACTTTAAAAATATTTGAAAAGTGTTTGAATTTTACTGTGAGCAAAGTGTAAAAATCTTGAATATTTTGTAGATTTCCACTGATTATCTGGTGTTGAGTGGAAGTGAAGTTCTGGATTCTGGACTCGTTTCTTCTTTCTCCAGACTCTTGGATCTTTATTCCAGCTGAAAAAAAAGGATTTTATCCCAGTTCTGGTTCTCTGGTTTTGTCGCTGCTGCAGTTGTGCATGTTTTTCCCGATACATCTGCTCCTTCTGCTGCCACATTAGCAGGCTGAAGCACGTCCACAAGGAGAAGTCACCAACTCCTCCTGAAGGAAAACTCCTTGCATTGTAAGCAGCGGCTCGGTTAAAGGCCAGCCAGGTTTTTGTGCTGCAGCCAAACACCTACGCACAGGTCGACAGCGGGAGCTGCTCTCGCTTTAACCTCTAATATCCAACACGGTTTGTGCATGAATAAGGTGAAACGCAGAGAGATGCCCCGGCAGCGTGTGTGGGATGTGGGGGGAGGTCACTCTGCCTCCAGATGAGCTCCACTCAGGAAAAAGAAGGGAAAAAAAAGCTTTAATGCGAGCAGGAACCGTGACGCTCATGAGCCCCGCTGGGCCTCACCACACCTGTCTCACCTGTCTTGCGTCTCCACGTCGCCCTCTTTCTACCTTCCTGCTCAATTATCCGCTCAGCTCTCTGTGTGTTTATTTATTTATCCGCAGTTCATGTACAGTACGCATGCACACACTTCCTCCCGCGGGGGGAGCGAGAGCGGCTCTGCGAAGCGTGGCGGCTAACCACACCACCGGCAGCAGGGAGAGGTGAAAGAGAGAAAAGCAGGAGATTAAAGGTTTAGGTGATGTTATTGCCGTCTTGCAGGCAGGCTTAAAGGTTGCTGGTTTGTTTCCCCGACACCTACAGGGTGTTTAAGCAATCATTTATTAGATGTCTTGAAGGAAGGCACAACTTTCCAACTTTTAATCTCGGGAAACAATGGAGCTCTTTGCATCCGAAGCCACATGAATTCTCTTGTCTGAAAGAGTTCAGAGGAACAGCTATAAAAGCTTTCCCCGCGCTGGAGCAGATTGCATTAGTGTGCTCAGCACTTACACGGGCAAATAGGCTTTGTATTAACATAAAAATGTCAGAGTAGCACGGCGGGAAAAAAAAAAAAAACTACGGTGTCGAGTTGAACACAGCAAACAGGAGAAGAAAGCAACAACCAGCAGAGGAGCCGAGGATTTCTCTGGTTTCTTTGTTCAGCAAAAAGAGAGCTGATGGTTTTAACTGTGAGGGTGAAGCAGGTAAAGGCTGCCTGGAAACTAATTAGAGGCCATATCAGGACGGCAGCAGGGCCTGAGCCACTCTCGCTCGCCGTCGAGGTAAACAAAGTGCTCGGCTGCTCGCTGCTGTGACAGGCCAGATAAAGTGGTATTTACCTTTCAGTTGTTGGTTTCCTTTACAGCCGGCGTGTACGCCGTGTTTGCCCTGGTTTATTTTGCTACAAAGAGTCAACAGAGAGGCAGGAGAGGTGGAAGCGGAGAGGATGCAGGCAATTATGGGCTTAGAGTCGGTGGACAGGAGGCGAATGGACCGAAGTCAGCGGACAGGGTTTACCTCGTTTAGGTGACGTGGGAATCATTCCTGCAGGTCAATATGGACAAACTGGGATGAAGAAGGAGCAAACTCTCTTTTTATGGGTCAGTTTTTGTTCAGAGTGATGGACAGGAGCCTATATACTATTTTCATCTAGTTTCTAGAGGAAATAACTTAAAATAAGACAAAACTAACCTACAAGGAACGTTTCAGCCAGATATGGGAGCTTTTTTAGAGTCAATAATTCCTTAAAATTCATGAAAAAATGCTTGTTAAAATTCATCTATCCAAAATTAAGGCATTAAAATGTCTTAGATTAATTAGAAAATGCATAAGTTGGCCTTAAAAACGTTTATAGCAGGTCTTGAAACGATTTAATCTCATATTCTATATAGTTTATTTTTCTCACTGCACATTTCAGTCAGGCAAAAATTTCATTACATCCTGTGATTTGAGGTGGTTTCGGCTACCGCTAACTAACTGCTAATATACCCTTTCTAGCTAACTGCATGTATCATTGGCGAATGTAATTTTATTGCCAGTTTACTCACTTCTCTTGCCAACCTCTATATTGTGCCAAAACTACCTGACACTAATACTCAATTTTCTTGTACCTTTCTGTTATGATTCAGGTCTTAAATTGTATTCACAGTGGTCTTAAAAAGTCTTAAATTTGAGTTGGTGGAACCTGCACGAGTCCTCCATCTCTAAATGCATTTTTAAATTATTATCTGGGTTTTATTTTTGATTTTAATGACTTCTCCCTCGCTGAGCGGCGTTGGAGTCCAGGTCTTTTGCTCTTTTATTCCCAGTAAATGTAAAAAACATCTGGTTTCAGATGGATCTGTCAGCGGTTTCTGCATCTTTCTTAACCAGCTCGTCTTTGTCCTCCTGTTGGCTTTTGGTGCCGTGTCCCTGTGACATCTGTCTGCCATGTTTTTAACCGAAGAGAATAGCACTGTCAACCCTTCACATTAACCGCGTCAGAGCGCCCCTGGCACCTTTCTCTTCCACCAAACAAAGGCTCGCAATTAAAGAGGCCTCATCTCTCCGCAGACAGCTCCCTCTGCCTTTATTTCTTCTCTTCCCCTGTTCTTGCTTTATTCCGACAATTTCCAGCAACTCTAGCAGACACCTTAAGTGGCGCTAAGTGATCAAAGAGGGAGTGCATATTGGATAACGCAATTAGGCTATCGCTGGGAGTAACAAAGAGACAGACAAGAGAGCGACTGTGAACAGATAATGGCCTGTAAACAGAGGACATTACTTTACACAGAGATTATTTAGATCCTGACCTGACACCGGATGCACCAGGGTCTATTAGCAGAGTCATACCCAGCAGGGAAATTGGACTGGATCACTTTATTGGGAAAATGGGGGGAAAATGTCAGTTTTTGCTTCTAATTGCCAGCATTCAAAACAGAGCTGCAGCATTTCAAAGTGGGATGAGAGGATATCTCTGACCCCACTTCTGTCTTTACCTAACAGGAGCCTCCTCAGTTCAAGACGGAGATCATGGAGGACAGAAACTGAGCTGGGTTTTCCCACCCTCTTCCTCCATCCAGCGCTAAACGACTCGGGTCAGACGGTCAGAGCGTAATTATCCCAGCGGCCACCGATCGGCCTGCTTACCTGACGTTAACCCCGGTTTCCCCGGCCGCCTCGGGGAGCCAGATGCTAATTTGAAGCAGAGTTTGCAGAGTTGCGGGGACTCGGCTGGGGTAATTGTGGAGATCTAATAGGGATCAGTGCTGTGGGAGTCCCTCCATACATCTGCCGTCTGGCTGAGACCCACCGCACCTGAGACTCACGGCTTGGCTGCGGTCGCCTGTAGGCTTTGAAGCTCAGCAGGCTGCAGCGTGGCGCCGCTGCTGGCGCAACGGAAGGCAGCGCCTGTGATGTGGCCTGACTTGTCATGTATTTAAAACCTTCGTCTACCCAGAACTCCCCAAAGATGATTTTCGTTATTTTACCTCTCAATAAACGCTTCTTTATTCAGAATATATGGTTTTAAAAGACATTCTGAATCGAAATATGTTGCTAACTTAAAAAGAAATCCAATTATTACAGATGGAAAGTCACTTTACCTTAAATATAATCCCCAACTTTTAGAGGCAAATAAATGCCAGGGTCCTTTACTAATAATTTACTTTGTCTAAGACGCTAATAGCAACACAGTGTTTTTGTTTAGTGCACTTAGCTTCCCCTATATACATTTCTCCAGATAATCTGCTAGCTAATGAGCTAACAGTGGAGCTAGTTTATCGATTACTGCATAAACTAACTTTGAAAACATTTAGCAAACTTAGCTTCCCTTTAATTTGGTTGCAGATCCATTGATTGCAAAACTTTCTGTTTTGAATGTGGCTCTGTTGTTCTAAAATGTTCAACCTATCTCTTAAATAATGCTTCTGCACCTGTTCCTGCCAAGATCCTATCCAGCAGAGGTCATTGTTTCAGTGTAAGCCATTCAAATTACTGGAAGGTCTCGGCCTTCCTTGTATCAAACGTTACCTCTGCACTCGGATCCGTCTCGCTCTTTGTATCAGTGGTACAAGAGGAAAAAGGTCCTGGCGAAACCGCCTCCTGGTCATCTTTAATTCATGTGATTAAATATGCAGGAGACGCTCTCCTTGTACCAGCTGTTAGTAAGCCATAATTCAGGAGTTCAAATCCGAGCAAATTGAGGGCGAGGTCGGACAGCGCGGCGGCCGGAGCGGGCATTATCCCTCCAGCTGAGAGGCAGGTTCAGTCAGGTGCAGCGCCGAGCCGGGGCTCGTTAATCCTTACGGCTGGCGCTGGATAAAGCCACGCTATGACCTTTGTAAACGTACATGTGAGGGACTTCATTTAAAGTCCTCGTCAGGCAGCGATCCAGATGGAGACATCACTTCCACTGTAGTTGCTTTTTGACTTTTGACCTCTTATTACCAGCTTGTGCTGGCATTTAGGGTTTTAGAGACAGTTGTTTTCCATTGGTTATGAAAAGGTGGAGAAAATACTATCAGTAAATGTTGGTGTATTCTGGTGAACCTAGAGAAGAAAATCAATAATCCATCAGTAGCTGCGTTTCCATTGCAAATGAATCTAAAGTTTGTTGATATTCTGCTAAAGCAAAAAGAAAAACACAATTTGGTTATTGTAGTGTTTGCCCTAAAAAAAGAAATGCAACTAAAATCTCACATGAATAAGTTTGTTATTGAAATAAGTAATTAAAAAGCATGCCAGCGTGTCATCCTCCAGAATTTAACTTTATACTTTAACAATCTAAATCAAACTTAGAAAATACTATCTACTTAGCAACCCAGAACAACTATAACATTTTAAAGTGTAGTTTCTCTTTTATTGTGCTTGTTTGGTGTTTTTGTTTTTATTCTAACTCATGTAAAGCACTTTGAACTCCCTTGAACTTCTTTTTCTTCTTCTTCTACCACTTCCTGTTGTCTTCTTTGTCATTTCCACCAGTAGTAGCTTCCTGTTGTTGATCATGACTTGCGTTAACCAGCCTGGATTTAGAGCTAAATTATATGAAATCTGACGAAAGAAAACTGCTCTTCAGATCAACCCCTGAGGAACACCAATCTTTTACTGTATTTGTGTGAACAGTTTTGTCATCTGCATAGATCTGAACACCAGTAGGATTTAATAATATCCTAATATCTGACTCGTTATTTTGTTAAAAAGCATTTGAACCTTTTAAACTGTAGAAAAGTACTTTTATCGTTTTCGCAGATGGGAACTGTGCCTAGTTTTAGACCCATCTCAAAATTGTTTATATAAAAAAGAAAGTAATTTGTCTTGAGATAGACCCTTTAGGAACTCCAATCTTAACTCCTAAAGTCTTTATATAAACAGTTATATCATCTGCATAGATGTGAATGCCAGCTGGAACTACAGATATTAATGTAAACACAAAAACCCACTTGCTGTGTTGGTTGTTTTGAAAATGACCTCAAACCTGTAGTGAATGTTGTTTTCCTGCTTTTCTCTTTTTGACTATATTCCAAACTTGTCATGTTGAATGTTTCATCATAATCTCATAAAACTGAAGGCCAGTAAGTGAAGAATAATCTTAAAATATGAAGATAAACCAAGGAACAGCTCATCACTCCACCTAGTAAAGACACAGAGTGATAAACCTTCATCTGCTTTAAGTGTGAAAAATGTTTTTATGGTTCAAGTATTTAGAAAATCTTTTCAACAAGCAATATAAATAATAAAAGTGCTTTGTTTAGATAGCTTAGGCTTGTAGTTTCCATGCATGCATGTGTAAGTGTGTGTATACTTGGCTGTCTGTGTGTGTGCATATATTTCTTACTGTGAAGCAGCACCTCTTTGACACGGTGCATCCACATGAATAAAGCATGCGTGTGGGATTATATAATGCGTGCATGCAGGACGGCGAGCCCTCGTGTGGATCGGTATGATGTGTCCGTGGAGGAAATCACCATTTCAATATAGCCCTGATTAGACTTCCCATTTACTGTTGTTGGAAGTACACAGGAACCTTCCCTTGGCAGGTTGCCTCCGGCAGCAGGTCGGTGCCAAGCCCTTTGAAAACCAATCAGTTGCTGGTCCTCAGATCACTATCCGCTTCTTGCTCTCTCCTCGCCTCTTTCCTCCAAGATCTACCGCTTGTGTTTAAGAGAAAAAAAGGTAGCGAAGAAAGGAAGGAAGGAACACGGTGGTTGGTCATCCATCAGCACAGCCAGCTGGCGTCGGATCAGCACCCGCAAAGTCCAGCAGGCACCTGTTGGGAGTCTGCAAGGTGCAGCACTGCAGGAAATCAGCAGGTCTTTATTCTCCACCTGCAACAGATAATTTGTCAGGGATTTAGCAGGATCGTCACGTCTTTTTGTAGAAACAGAACATCATAAATGGACTCCAAATTCAGATCCATTGCAAATTTTAATCTCGTGAATATAATAGAACAGTAAAATAGAAAGAAAAGGTTTATAAATATTCTACAAATTTACCCTAATAGCCTCCAATAAAATCCAAAGTCTTCACAAGTAACTTAGAGAACATTCAGTCCATGTTTAGTTTGCTTTATTCAAATTCAAGTTCATTTCCCTAGAGCGTCCGTTTCGTTTGGGGAGGTGTGAATGCGTAACAGGAAGTGGACTACAATGCAGGGCATTCTGGGTAAACGGAACCAAAACAAACCTGTACTAGTGGAGAAAACGGCTTGTGGTTTTTTACCAAAAGAGAAATAGCTGCTAAAATTTGACACTACTACATTTTTGTTCCCATTTTGTGAAGAAGTTTCTTCTTCAATGCTTTTCATGTCGATTCCTTCAGTCGTTCTTGGTGCAGCACCCCCACAGGCAAGGAGGGGAACAGGTTTTTCTAATGGTTTGGTCCATTTGACACAGTGCAGTGTGAACGTGAACCACACCAGTTGAAAAAGCAAAAATGTTGCAATTTTGGTTCCCAATCGACCCGAGCTCACCAGACTGTGAGGAGGGAAATGAAGTAAACCAGTTTATGTGTAAATGAAGACTAGAAGACTTCAGACTGAGATGGAGCTTCACCTTCCAGCAGGAGAACCACGATAAACATCCAACCTGAGCTTCAATGAGCAGGTTGGGACTTTAGAACATTAGAACCAAAAGCTGTAATTTCAGCAAAATGTTTCTACTGATTACTGACTATTAAAGAATGTATCTGATATAATTTAGCCAATATTTAGGCTATAATATCTGCTTCAAACTAAAGAAGTGTAAAAACAGACGTAGGAGTTGAAATGATGAGGGGAATTAAAGGAGAAGAGCTTATCCCAGAGCTCCGTTTCAACCCCAGAAACCTGCCGTCCAATCCATCAAAACACAACTCCCATTGACATAAAACCTCCCTCCCTGCCTGTATTTGTCTTCCTAATTAATTACTTCACGTGCCACAGTATGGTTCTCAAATGATAGATGATGGAAAATTATAGCGGCCGTATCCCAGGCACAGCCGGCGGTAGATTTGTGCCGTCAGCTTCCAGTGTGCATTACCTGAGTAGCTCTGGCAGGACGCCTGAGCGCTCAGGCAGGGCAGATTTGATGTTTTGTTGGCGTGTAAGAGGCTTTTTCAGAAATGTTTCTAATGCCGGATTTAGTAGGTAAGCACAATCTGCCACGTTCACCTATAAGATATTATCCAACAAGGACACAGTGACACGTAAACAAGTCGCTGTGTGACGGATTGTACTGCAGCTGCACAGGATTTGGCTTTGGGAAACAACAAATATGTATTTTAGAGAGAAACTTATCCATTTTTTATTTGTAATTTATGATGTAATATATATTTATTGAATATAGCAGGCAGGACATGTTTCCGTTTTGCTCTGAAACTGAGAAAATTCAATAATTGTCTAAAACTTTAAAAAGTTTAACATTTTTCATCCAAATTTCTACACATAATAGATCCAATATATGTATTAAATGTACAGTTTTAAAAAATATACAAACATGAATGAATTAAATGTGAAATAAAAGCATATTAAGGTTATTATAAAGGTAAAGTATACATACATTTTTTTTAAATACTAAAATAAATTGAAGGTACATGAAGAATATAAATGTGCAAAAGTCAAAAGTAGATTAAAGTAATTAACAAAAGTAAAATATTTGAAAATCCATAAAGTTAAAATAAATATGTGCAAAGATGAATAAATTAAATGTAAAATAAAAACAAGAAAATGTTTGAAATGTAAAAGTAACTAAACTACTAAAATTAAACTAATATAGTAAAATATACATATTTTTAAATAAAATAAAATAAAATGACAACATATATCAAAATAATATTATGAATATGCAAAACTTGAATATGGATCAATTTAACTTTTAATATAAAAGTAATTTATGAAAGAATTTTAAAATGTGTTTAAATGTTAAAAGCTTTTAAACTTCTAAAAGTATAATTATATCAAATTGAACATGTTCTCCATAAACTATCTGAGGTTTTATTCCGATTCTGGTTATTAAACTGGCCCAGAATAAGGATATTTAGCAACAGAGTTTATCATTTCTGCCAGGTCCATTTTAGGGTTCTTGTCTTTGGAAGGCTGAATATTTTATCTGGATCTTGAAACATCTCAATGAGTGATTAAGGATATTTTAATTATCAATAAGAGCTGGAATTTCAGGGAATTTGAGGCCGATGAAACGTTGAAGATGTTCAGACAAACGATTCTGTTTGTGCGGATCTCTTCACTCACTGCTGCTCTTGCTAATCAAAGTTAAAACCCAAACTCCTCTGCTGCTTTCTCTGGACCCAATTAAAGCTTCACGTAGAAGGAGAGAAAAAACATTTTTGATGAATCTGAAATTCTCCTTTGAAAATGAAGAATGTTGCATTAAAGCAGGCGTGTTAGCGCCATCGGGGACCTTCTGGCACTAACACTCCAGGATTTAATTTCATACTCATTTCAAAACCAACCTACAGATGATTGTCATGTTTATTAAAGCTCCTCTGATCAGGTATGATAACAGAGTACTGAGCATTTAATCATCACAGTTTAATTTGTGCAAGAATCACAACAAAATCACTCGTAAACGTTAACATGATGCGCTCATTGTTTAGCAAAGATGCTAACATAAACCTGCTAGCATCTCTCTGCTATAAGCTAGCTCATGTCTTGGTATAAATTTAATTGTTTAGCTACAATAAGCATTTCTAAGGATTAGATATTCCTTCTGTAGCTCCTCTTCTGTGGTTATGAAACTTAATGGTGTTTCCTGTGTAGAGATTTCAGCAGAGTGTAGATGTTTGGCTAGCAGTTCATCCTGCCGACTCAAATGTCTCGTTTATCAAATACAGTGTCATAAGAGCCATATAGCTTAACACTGTTTTCTTTCAACAGCTTTCCCTGAGCTAAAGATTTACCTCACTTATGTGTTTTATCATTTTTTTAACTTCTTTTCACTGGTTTTCTGTCCCAATGGTGTGATTTTTGAATAAAAATTCTATTGTTCATCATATTGTTGCCATGTTTTCTTGAAAATGCCAAAAACAACTCTGACACACAAAGTACATGTCAAAGTTTTGGCAGTTCCCGACAGTTTTCCACACTCCTTAATCCCAAGGTAATTTAATGTGCTGGAAAAACTTTCCATGCAGTGCAGCACAGTAGTGATTTGGAAACGAGTCTCTTCGTCTCGGTGTAATCCGTCATCACCTTCATGTGGGTGCAGAGGCAGAATATTTATTGGACAGTGTTGTTAAATTACACACATGTGTCTTTCGTTTGGACCTCAGCTGCTTCTAAAAACAAACCAATCACTTTAAAAAAAACTCACCCAGCCGGTTTTTGACAATAATTTCATGTTTTTTGGGTGTCTGGAAAACGAGCCGCTTCAAAAACCTCTGGAATCAGTTACCTAGCAACCCCAGTGGAGTTCCAGCAAAAAATGTAACAAACATAAACCTTTCCTAACTTGTTTAAGGTTGATAATACCTTTAAAAATCAAACTGATTCCAACAGGAAAGCTAAATGTTTGAGCTTATGGGTCAGTATACTGAGTTGGTTTTCACAGTTTCCTCACTCATCCTGTGTTTTTATTCGGGAACATGATGCAACACAGTGGTAAACATACCAGCACGTATATTATTAGGAGAAATCTCAGCTTCAATATTTAATAACTCAGCTACATTGAGTCTTTAAATTACTTTTAACGTCTGCATTGCAGTCTTCTGTCTCTGTTTGTGACATGAAGATGGGATTACAACCTTTTGCATGAGAATTTGCCCAGAAACATTACAGGAATAACAAACAAACAATCCGACAGGAACCTCACTCTTCTTTATTTTTGATCACTCGTACTGCCTAAGGCCAGGTTTTACAGACAAATTCCAGGCCTTTGATTCGCAGCGCTGTCCGGTTTTAATAATGCAGACGTGTTCATGGGTGGGTGCCTCCTCCTCACCCTCCTCTTCCTCCTGAAGAAGGCCCGCTTCCCTCGCCGGACAGGAAGTGCTCACCGTGAGAGAGGGAGAAGCCGGGATCAGCACGAGGCAGGAAACGAAAAGGGAGAATTCAGGAAAACTTTCCCCTTTTTTTCACGCTGAGAGCACAAAAGAGCATATTAAACAGTGAAGTTTATCAGTCCAAATTAAGTCTTGAATTCACAGCTTCTTTAATCTTTCACATCTGAAACCATTTCCTCTCTCCCCGCCGTCCCGCCTCCACGTTTCCTCCTGCTAAAACACTGAAATGAAATCCAGCCTCACTCTCCAAAACACCAAGACACATCATAAAAAATTAATTACCCTCCCTCCTCCCTCAGCCCCCCTCCGCACTCATTTCCATAAGATTCCTTTAAAAAATGTAAAATTCATTTAAAGAAAGTGGTGACGTTGTCTTTGAAGATCACGACAACGAACACGGATCAAAGCGGAGGTTCTGTACGGATGAGAGCCTGATTAGCATAATGAAATTAACTCTCAGACAAGAATCTCTAATAGGTGCAACAAAAAAATGCATTAACAATATTTAAGTGAAGTAGTGTTTGTGCTTGTAATGCAACAATTACAGAACTTGTTTTCAATTAACACTTTGTTGATTAACTTCTTCTCCCAGCTCAGTTTTTCCTGCTTTTTTTAATCTTCTGTTGCTTCTTCCTTTTTGCTGTTGTTTTTCCTTAAATCAGTCCATGAAATCAGCCTGGATTTGCATATTCCACACTGATAATTGCAAAGCTGGCAGATAGTTGTGCTATAATTGCAAACTAATGACTGCAAAATTATTTGTTTTTTTTTTTTTGGTTTTTTTTGAGCAGCACCTAATCTGAGTGACGGCTTAAAAAGAGAAAAATGGGAGAAATTTTCCTTGGAGTCACGGTGTCTTTACCATCTCAGCATGCGATCTGTGTACAACAACATCCTGAAAGAGGAAATACATGCAGTTATTAATTGCAGCTGCAAAAATACCTGTGAAAACCAACATCTCTGCTTTGAAAACAGGAAGAGTCAGATGGGAGATTTACCTAAATACCTTCGAATGCTTGGCTGAGCCTCGTCTCACGCTGCTAACGCTAATACAAGTGGATAACAGCTGTGATTTCTTTTTATTTTCTCTTTTATGATTACACCTGCAGCATTTAAAAAAAATCTAATTAAATGGTTTAGTTTATGATTTGGAATAAAAGATGGCTGAATTAAAATATTCTAATTAAATGTATGGGTAAAAGGAAACAAAATGTGATTAATATTTTCAAATAGCAATGAAGCCAATATTTAATGTTGATTTAAACATGTTAATCTCAACTTAAACTGAAAAATTAAGTAACAAAAAAACATTTTTACACTAAATTGTCACATTTGTTACTCATGCGTTGTCATCACCTTACTTTAAATTGTTGTAAGTTATTTATGTGGCTGATATTCTACATTATAAAGTTATTAAAACATTATTAAAACTTCAAATCTGACATTTAAAACCGTTAATCTGTGATTTGCAACAGATTATTAGACTCCCACTAGTTTTGGTTGTTATTTACATAAATTAAGAATTATTTTTATTGAATTTAAACATCACTCTGAGAACACAAACACTCACTTACTGTCACATATTAACTAAAAATTATACTTTTTTTGACAAAACTGAAAATTTTAGCTAGCAGCTACAGCCAGAAATAAGCTGTTAGCTAGCTTGTTTGGTTAGCTTGACACAACTTAGTAAAATTAATTCAACACGTTTATGTTTCAATAAAACTTAGAATTAGCTGCTGAATTAAGTTACATTTCTTTATTTTTTATTTGTTTAGATGAGTTATCCGCTTTGTGCTCTGATAGAAAACCTAAATAAATCTTCATGCAGATTGTTTTTTAGCTTAACTGAACTTTTAAGAGCATCCACTTAACGTTTTATTCATTGTGTTGAGGTTTTATTTTGTGGTGAAGCCAACATGAAGCATAAATCATGCAAACATGGAATGAAGAAATTAGGTGGTTATTAGGAGTTATTTTTATTTCACATATTTCTTTCCACATTTTTTATACTAAATGACTAATTGTCTCTCTTTACCCTCCTCTTTTTGTGAAATATTCCTTTTGTTCTTTATTTTGTTTAGAAAAAAGCCACAAGAGACTCTCTAAATATCGTCAAGCGTTTTCCAGAGGCAAAGCCAAACAGAAGGTGGCGAGACGTTCCCAGTTCGCAACAATATCAGCAACTTTGTCCAGATAAATGATCCACTGACTCCTAGTGTTGTTTACTCTCTAATCTGACCAGCACTCCTCTCAGAGGGAGTCGGCTGCTTCCCACTTCGGCTCTCTGCCTTCGAAAGCAGCGCCGTCCTCTTCGGACCTGGCAGTAATTATAATAAATTACAAGAGAGCAGCGCTGTTGTTATCTGTGGTTAGTTAACGGGGGGATTCAGGGCTGGAGGAAGAGGAGGAAGAGGAAGAGGAGGACAGCGAGGTTCCAGTGACCCAGATTTGGTCTCAAAACATAAATAAATTATCGTCTCCAAAACACACACACACACCACGCACACACATGCTCTCTCTTCCTTCCCATGCACCTTCAAAGTTGAAAGAGAAATTTAATTTTGCTCATTTCTGCACGCTCTCATACATATGCACATAATCTAAGCATAAACATATAGAGATGATAGAAAACTTTTTAAAAATTAGCTTCTTTATGTGTAGGCATCTGCTGCATTTACCTGAATTATCTCATATGCTATTAAAACAATAGTTTATTTGACTGTAATAAACTTTTTCTTCCTATTTTCCCACTTATTTCACTGGGATTTCTTGTGGAGAGCCAAACATTTAGTTGTTTTTTTATGCAAATAAACCTTTGAAATGTGATAATTGACACCTCAATGTACTCAGTTCAATAAGTAACAGAAACACACAATCCCTACTGTGAAGCATGGTGCTGGTAAGTATCATGCTCTGGGCAAGCTGATCAAAACAGGGGTCAGACTTAGAACTTCACGTTCCCAAATGATTGAGATATTTTGTTTTCTGCTGCTGGATGTGCAACGTGTTGACGCATTAGGGCGAAAACAAATGCATGCCACACTTTTCAGGTATTTATATAGAGAAAACAATTAAAAGTTCAACTTTATGCTGTAAAATCTCGATGAAACGCTGAAGTTGTCCAAACTGGAGGGGTGTGAATAGATTTGCGAGGCAGTGCAATAAAATCTTTCTGTTTATCTTCGACTCTGATGTTGCTATTAATCATAAATTTCAGACTTTCCCTGCAAAAACATCTGAAATCCCCCGAGAAAACGGAGGTGGAGGAACAGGAATGTTCCCGAAAAGGTAGCGCAGCTGGTCGGCGTCTCGGCCGCAGAACCCGTCTAATCTGACATCGGTAAATAATCCTCTTTATTCACACTGCGCTTGTTTAGAGAACATCTTGAGCAAACAGGGTTCTCGTCCTTGGAAAACAAACTCATAAAAACAAAAAGGAAGAAGACGGAGAAGAAGAGGAGAGAGAGAGAGAGAGTCTGCAGGAGTGACAGGCTGGAGTGTGGCGGCGTTTTTTAAGAGCGTTCTCTGGCGACTGCCGTGACTCTGCCATTCCCATGCCCCGGCGAATTCCTTCCTCAGATCCCAGGCATTTAAGCGTCTCTCTCCCTCCCTCCATCCCATCCCTCCTCTGCGCCACTCAGGATGTAGCCAGAAGTCCACTGACCTATGTGGGAGTGGATATTTTGGAAGACGGCCTTGGCTCTCTCGCTCTATTCCTGTCCTCGCACGTTCATTAGCCCGGCCTCCAGAGTCAGAGTGTTTAGATGTTGTTATCATTCCTCCACTATCATTTTTCTTCCCTGTTTTCTCTCCGCGCTGCGATCTGGTTCTCTTTTTTCTGGGTGGGGTCATCTGCTGTAATGAATCTGTGGATGTGACATGAAAATGGGAGATTAAACCTAAATGTTTGTCCTGCTCAGAAAGGGAGAAAGTAGATTAATAATGAGACTACCACAAACATTTTTCACTATTTCCATTTGATGCTTTTTGTGCTCGATGTTCAAACTGATGTTTGTTTTTTCTCACCGTTTGAAGTTAAATTAATCTAAACTTTTCTTGTTTTATGTTTTTTAAAAATATTAAAATTATTTCTATTTACTGAATGCCAGAAAATCTAACCAAAACTTTTTTAAAATATTATTTTGTGACTTTGTAAGCATTTTGACATGATGATTATTTATTATCTTATATTTATTAAATGTTACTGAAATTGGAGTAAATTTTACACTAAATTAGTGTTTTGCTCTGTTAGATGTGTGTAAAAGACATAAAATGTTATTATATTTTGGTTTATTTTGTTGCTGCTGTACTACAGTATGTAGAACATTATCTCAAGACATTATTAAAAATAGTAATAAATTATGTCGTATATTAGTGAATTTAAACAGGAGTGGTGCTGGAAAAGTTTGAAAACTTACCTTGAAAATGCTTGAATTTTATTGTAGGAAGAGTAAATGAACCCTTTTTGTTAAAAACTGAAAATATTTGTTAAGAAAATAAAATGAAATATTTGATCTGGACAGAAATTGACCAATTAAAGCTCATCTCATTTAATTTAATTTACTTTTCCATCTTCTAACTTGAATTTCTTTAGATTAATGGATCTTAAGTTACGTTTTTATGTCTTTAAACCAACAAATTGTTTTTTTTTTTCACTTAATAAATGACATCTTAACTAAATAGAAGTTGTTTGATGAGGTGAAAATGGTGAAAACAAAGAAATTAAATAGTTTTAAATGATGTGCTGGTCACTAGATATGCTGCTTTCTTAATTTAATCTTCAATGTTGGACCAAATTACAGCTAAATTTCTCCATCTTGTCATTTCTGAAGGAAAGAAAATCATCTTCTTCCACTTTAGCACCTTAACAAAGACCTGGAAGTGACAGAAACCGTTCATGATGCTTCAAGTCTTTCATTCCTGTTTGTTTGAAAGTTTCAGCTAAAAGAGACAAAGTACAGCAACCATAATGATGCCTGGTGTAATTTCTGCTTTTCCTGATTTGACACGTGAGAAAAAATAATAACCTTTAATAATTGACTTCATGGTGGAAGCCTGTCATGATCAGACATCCCTGTTTACAGATTGTCGCTGCCTTAATGCCAGAGGTCAAGGTAGAGAAATAAGTCTGACCGAGTCATTATTTACAGCTGATTTAACAGAAGGAAGTTTCACGGAACACGACTCGGGACTTTCACATTACGAGCCAACACAGAAAATAATGACCTGTAGGTGCTCAGCTGTTGGGAGGAAATTGGTGTTTTCTTCTGCTTCCTTTTTTCTTTTTATTAATAAACTCCAAAGCTGCTGTGGTCTCCTCCACCATCCCTCTTCCCATGGTCCGGTTCAGTCTCTGGCTCTTATATTTCTCTCATAAATTTAAGATTTCAGCGTCAGATTCATTCGGTTAGTTGAATTACTGCAGCCATTATAATCTGGGAAAATGTACAAATTACTGGTATAACTTCCTTTTTCTTCCTTCCTTATATTCAGATTTATTTGTAAGTTTTAAATGTGATCTTTTGTGTTAGTTAGAAGGTGATTTAAAGTTTTAATCCAGGATGTAAAAATGCTAATTTAGCCTCTTCTTACTAACAAAATTTTAAGAAACTGTTGTCTCCTTTTCTTCAGCTTCTCTGTAAAGAAAAGGAGAATTTTTGAACAAAAACAGCTGCAGATCAAATTATTAATAACACAATTATTATTATTAAATTATTAATAACACATTGTTACTTTAGATGTCATTGACTTGTCTCAGCATAGCTTAGCTTAGCTTAGCTAAAAGCTAGATTTGTTTATCTTCCTTTAACTTTTTTAAGTTTAGCTCAAGGTAGTTTATTTAACTTAGTCTAGTCAACTGGATTAGCCAGATTTAGCCTATTCAGTTTTGTTTCGTCTTGGGTAAAAGGGGTTTTTATTCTAGATTGGCTTATTCTAAATTACTTTGGTTTGCTATGTTATTTTAACTTAGTTTAGAATAACTGACCTTTTTTTGGTAAAGTTTGTCCTGCTTAACATAATTCAGCTAATCTCTCTTCAGTTTGTTAGCAAAATAACTGAACTAGCTTAGCTTGACTTTGCCTAGTTTGGTTTATCTTACCATTGCTTAATTTAGCTTGTGTAGCTTAGTGTTGTTGACCTTAGTTTTGTTCAGTTTCCATCAGGTTAGCTCTTCTTAGACTAATTTATCTCATTTTAGCCCAAGTTAGATTAGCTCAATTTACCCTAGCTTAGTTTAACATGCTAGGATATGTTAAACTTATCTCAGTTCTGTTCAGTTTCCATTAGCTTATGTTAGCTTTTTTTAGATTAATTTATCTTAAGTTAGCCTAGGTTAGCTTAGTTCAAGTTTTATCTTGATTGAACTTATCTTAGTTTTGTTCAGTGTCCCTTAGCTTAGCTTAGCATTTTTAGATTGCTTTATCTTATTCTAGACCAGGTTAGGTTAGTTTAGTTTAATGTACCCTAGCTTAGCTAGGCTATGTTAATCTATGCTAGTTTAACTACGGTAATTAAACTTTTCTCAGTTTTGTTCTGTTTCCATTACTTAGAATATTTATTTTAGCCCAGGTTAGCTTATCTTGGTTGAGTTTAAGCTATTTCTGTTATGAACTTAGCTTTTGTTGAGTTTGCCTACAACATTTTTCAATTTCTTTAGCTGCATCCATGAAAATCAACCCAAACTGAAGAGTGACAGTGATAAAGTTTTGAGTTTTTGCACCAACAAGGTGAATTACAGATATCAGATTCTGTCCATCTGTTCAAGACAGTTTTCTCCTCTCTTCTTCTCTTCCTCTCTTCCTTGGCCTCTAAAGTTCACTTTGTACTATTTGCTTTCATGTTTGCAGCCAAAGTCCGAAAAAAAACTTTGAAAAAGCTTCAGAAATTCTGCAAAACTATTAACACCAACATATAAGATTACATGAACGTGGAAATGCATCAGAAGTGCAGCTGAGTGCTTTTAAAATGTTTTATATCATTTCCAGATGCTTCTTATAAAACGATCAAGACAAACTGGAATAATGGAAATAATATACATAAAAACAGTTGAGTGAGAGAGACCATTTTAGGGGGCTAAATATTTGTATTTTTAAAATAAAAACTATTTTAAAATTAAGTTTTACAGCACAGATAAAAATAGGCAACAGAGATTTATAAGGGCAGATTTTTTTTTACCAAATTACAATAACTGGAAAAAGTCATGCATGCAGGTAGAAATACACTTCATAAAGGGCAAAGAAAACTGTCTTTTTATTAGCAATTCAATGCTTTAACCTGACAGCAGCCATAATTCTGACTTTTCCTGATTTAACTTCTCCGTGTCTCACTCCTGCATCCCTCGAGTGGCCGGTGGATTCAAAGTGGAACGAACGTCTCGCAGAAGAAAGAGGTCGAGTAGCTGTTAGAAGTCGAAAGGAGTCGGGGCCCAAAGCAGCTAATCAACGTATTACTTGTGTCACGGCAGCTCAAAGTGAAACCCGTTGATATTCCTCCTTCGTCTTTGAATATTGTCCTCGGAGACGAGTGAAATATTGAAACTATTCCAGTTACCTGCTGTTTCTGAAGGTGCAAGGCGGCGGGGAAAGAGAAAAAAGAGCAGAAGTCGGGCTTTCATGTGCCGCTGATGGACTGTCACTCGCTCAGTGGCACAAATGTTCATCATTCAGGCTCATGAGTTTTCATCGCTGTTAATCAAAATGAATAAACATGCATAATTGCACAGAGCGGGGAGAAGTTAGGGAAATTCAGAGGGAATTTTCGATGCCCTATGAAGTATTAAAAGCGAAGCTTGGCCTGGTTTTCTCCCACCTAAGCAACCGTATACGCCCCACCTTAAAACCTCCCCCCCCCCCCTTGCAAACACGCAAACCATTAGGACAAAATATTTACTTTTCACAGACGTGTTCCTGTACTTCTCCTTAACTTTGATATTCCCTTTGATTTCCAGCAGCCCCCTTCTCTTCCCCCTCCACCGTCCTCGCCTCCCCTTTCCAGACGTGTAGAAGTTTAAGAAATCTGCGGGTTTGATGTGATTTTTTTTCCCGCCTTTGTACATCACAAGCAAAAGAAAACATGAAGAAAACGCGCGTTAACAGCCGGGCAACAGTGGGGAGCAAAGATTGACATGTTTTTATATTTTGACAGCGCTCACCCTCCTGGCCCTTGGTTTATGATCATAAATAGTGCATGGCGCTTATTAGGAGCAGCCTGCCACGTTCCCAGCTTCGCCGGTGTTGGCAGACAATTTGCCAGTACACATGTGAGGCATTTTCCCCCTTTCATCCTTTCTTCTGCTCCATCCTTTGGAAGCACTTACGGATAGGTTGTACTCGTCGATTCTGCACGCTGCTCGTCACGCGGCAGAATTTGATGGGAAGAGCGCATAATTTGCCTCTTCTTTGATTAAATCTAACTAATGTGATTATGTGGCACCGACACGGGAAGTGCATGCGAGCGCGCAATCACACAAAAGCTGGTATGATGACAGAATTTCAAGATGTTTCACGTAGCAGAGCGGAGAGAGGGAGGCCAGCGCTTTTTTTTTTTTTTTTTTTTTTTTTTTTTTTTAAATGCTGCATGGAGCAACATCTGGCTCCAATTACCCGCTGTGAGGTAGGTGCTCTATTATAAAAAAAAAAAGGAAACTCAAAGGATTTCCTCTCTCAAAATACATGTTATCCCTTAATTCCTGGCTAAATTACCACTTAAGCAAGCCCTGTAATTCATAAACCCCGGTAGTCCAGGTTCTGCAGGCCCCAACTAAACTCTGAGTCACCTTGACCGGGGTAGGTAGCCGCCCTTGGAGAGCGGCGGCAGACAGAGACACGGGCAGAAAGAGATTAGCGCCCCGCCGGCGTGGCGGAAGAGGTGAGGAGGGACATAATGGCCGATGGACCCCCTCTAAAAGGATGTTCCGCGATGGCGTGAGGGCTCAGGCGTCCCGGGGGATAGATTTGCGAGTGGAGATAGTGGGATTCACCTCTCGCTGACACCGACGCCGGGGGGCTCGGGGCGAGCGGTCGGCCCGGGGTCAGGGCAGCGCCGACCCCGGGCCTCACGAACACAGACACGGGAGAGAGCCCAGGTCTGAGCGGGGAGGTCGTTTGGTGCCAGGGTCTCTCTGGAGGGTCGCCGCTGTGGTGCGAATGACGGTGTCACCGGGTCAGAGCTGAGCTTCTGCACAGAAGCTTTCAGAGTCGATTAACAGCGACGGCTCGGTCACAGACTGGAGGCTCTGGAACAGGGGGTCCACAGTGAGGCGGGGGGGCCTTTTGTGACCATAGGACTGATATTGTGCAATTGAAGAAACTTTTTATTTGAAATCAAAATTATTCTTAGCGTAGTTTCTTTTAACCAAGCTTATCTTATCTTAATTTAGCTTGCCTAGCTAGCTAGCTAATCTTATCTTATCCTTGATTAGCCAGATTTACCCTACTTATTTTATATAAAAATGCAATATATCAAATATAACTTAAAGATATCTTACTTCCTGATTTAACAAGTTGAAATTGGGTCTCTGTCTCTTTAAGAAACTCCAGCTCTTTCTGAAACTCAGAACGTTGCTCCTCTATTAACCCTTTGGCATCAGTTTTACCATCGTTGCAATGAGAAGTAGCTCCTATAATATATAGATCAGCAGACGCACATCTCCACCAGGTGTTGCTAATTGCTGCTGGCTAGTCTGAAGGAGCTGAGAACATTTCACTCAATTATTTTGGCCCAGTGTAGCTCAGTTTGAATTGGTTTAGTCTATCTAATTATGATATAAGTTTAGTTTTGTATATTTTAGTTTTGTTCAGCCCATCCCAGATTAGTCTCCCAACTTAGCACATTGTAGCTTAGCTTGGTTAGCATGTTTTATTTTAGCTTGCTTGGCTTACTTTAACCTGGTTTTGCTAAACTTTTTCCTATTTTACTGTCTCAATTTTGAACTTATTTTAGTTTTAAGTTTAGATTAAACTTTATGTCAACAACAATGTTTCGTTTATCACATTTTTTGGCATTTGGTCATTTTAACTTCTCTGCAAAACACCAAAGATAACAGTTATTATGATTTTAGCTCCAGAGAGATGCTTTCTGATAACTTGGCATCTTCACCATCTCTGCAAAAGTTTCTTTAATTCTGCAATTTCTGCATATTTTGAATCAGAGGAAGTTGCGTTTTAAATCAACCGTGGCTGATTGGGGAAGTGTAACGTTTTGTTTCCTTTTTCAACTCTTTGTGAAACAAAACGAATATTTACATCTAAAACTGCCTTTCAGGGATCATTTAAACCATATTTACTGCTAGTTTTAAACCAAAAACAGCAGGAAAAGGAATCCTCCACTTTGGTTCGTCTTGTTTTCTTTGCTTCCCTGGACTTCAAGGTATTAATGCTGCTTTGCTAATTCATCCTTTTTATGAAAAATCTATTTCCTAAATAAGGGTTTGGTTTATCCAAACTGCTCAGAGGCTTTTTCCACCCAAACAGAATAAGAACCATAACTGAAGCAGGACAATGCCAAAATGTGAACCATACACTCTAAATTATGTTGTTAGGGATATTTTCACTACTAAATTGAAACATAATCCCTGCAGGGACTTTATGTTTCATATGCAGAGGTGAAGCTTTGTTTTCAAAAATGAGAAAATATGAATCTCTCAAATTATATTCCTCCTCCTCGCTTCTTTTCCCGTCTTTAAAAACCCAGAAAGTGTCAATAAGCTCTGCGGAAGATTTTCCAACCTCGACGTTTCCAGACCGAGGTTTCCTGACGGAGCAGGTACTGGAACACCGCAAGGTTTAGGATGGATTCTCCTAATGGTGGAAACATCAGCCTGAACGACCACAAGGTTACCTCGTCTCCAGAAATACGTCCCCGCTCTGTTATTAGGCGGTAACTCGAACAACTCATTTTATTTCTGAAGAAATATTCCAAAAGTCGGACTTTTCTGGGGGATTTTACAACCTGTGTTGCTCTGAGCTGCATCATCCTTTATTTAAAACTCCATGAATGGTTCACCATCAAAAATATCAAATTTAATTACAGCATAATTAATATTTGCAAGCAAAACTACCCTCAGGAACAGATCAAACTGCAACAAGAGTAAAACTAAAGGCTTAAAAGGAAGAGCAAATTTATGCCAAAAAGTCTGAAATTTCGAGGTTAATCTAAGAAATATAATAGAAAAAATACAGAAAGTTTCTGAGTTTGAAAAGTCAAAAATGTTACACTTTTGAAACTCAGAAAATGTCCAAATTTACTGAAATTTCCAAAATTGTCTAAAAAGTTTTGACTTTTTAAACTCAGAAATTTCCTTATTTTTTCTAGAATATTTATTCGATTAATCTCTAAATTTCTTAATTTTTTTCCAAGAAGATTTTTGACCTTTTAAACTCAGAAATGTCCTTATTTTTTAAGACAATTTCTGAGATTAATCTAACATTTCTGTTTCTTCAAGAAAACTTGTGAGGTTTTTGGTGGAAATGTTCTCATTTTATATACAAAATGGCATAAAATGTGGAAATTGGTTCAATTAAATTACGAGCTCAAAGATAACTCCATTAAAACAAGTCATTTTCAGTCGGAGAGAAGCTCTGGGCTGGTTTCAGTGTGGTGCTGAGCTAACCTGGCTCCATGGAAAATAGGTCGCAATCAGACTTGGGTTATTTGATTTAGAGGTTTGAGCTCATTTATCTTTGATTCCCAGAGTGGAGGAGCTCCTGAGCTTTCTCAGCTTTTAAATCTGAATCTCACTTTTAGAAACTTGCTTTTATGTGTTGATGTTTTATTAATTTTTCCTGACGCCGGCCTTTTTATGTGATGCTTTTATGTTGCTTTTGCTTTTATGTTTGTTGCTTTGCTTCCATTACTCTTTAATAAAGTCTCACTTTTTTTCCTGCTACTTGTTTTCTGCGCTGCTCCTCCGTTTGAAATCACAGCTCAGAAGGAAAAACCATGAAAAACAAACCAAACAACTGATTGTGCAAGCTGCTCATCATGGCGCCCTGCATCTAGACGGCTTCAAGGGTTGATTGGTCAACAAAATTTAAAAAAACTGCTTGATCTTTAGGTTTTCTGCAGGATTTAAGTTCATTTTGGTTCACATCATTCCTGCTTTAATCCGCCTACAAACCTCAGTTTTGGTTTGGTTGAAGTGAACATGTGAACTCCAAGCAGAAAGCAGGAAGTGAGCTATAGTGCAAGGGCATTCTGGGTAAATTCCACCAAAACAAACGTGCAAGTTGAGCGCTACAGGAAAAAATGGCTGAAATCTGACTCTTCTCCATTTTTGTTTCCATTTTGTGAAGAAGGTAGTTGCGTTCAGCGTCTTCTACAGCGGTTATTGCGTCATTTCATTCACTATTTATTAGTGCAGCGCCCCCACTGGCGAGAAGGGGAAAAGATTTTTCAAATTATTTAGTTTAGCTTGGTGGAGAGTGAAAATGTAACAGATGTTGCCAAATCGAACAGGATTTATCGACTATCAGGCGTGAAAACAGCCTTAGAAATTATTTCTAACATCATTTGACTTTTTTTTTTATTCTTGTTTATTAGCAAAGTCCTCCAAAAAAACTTATTTCCTTTTGATGCAATTTCTGGGGGGTTGAAGGCAACTCAATGCTAGCACGCTAGCTAGCTTACATTCGAGGTGTTTTTTCCTGATTTTAAGTGACGATTACAGACGACTTCAACAACCAGAACATCAACAGATTTGAGTCAAACTGGATCTCCACTTTTCATCTGTGCTTCAGGATGACAGGAAGTTATTGAATTATAATTAATTTACGAGACAAGCTAAAGCTTTCAGGTACATTTGCTTTATAGAAACCGTTAAATTGTTGCTTCTCCTCAGATTTGGCCGTCGTTGCTTCATCTGTGAATCACCTGATTATCCGTCTTCAGAGAGAACAGAAAGCGCAGGAGTGTTTTGGAGTAATTCAACACTAACACAGCAGAGGAAACGGACTGTTTCTGAAGGCAGTCATCCATCAAACACTGTGGAAAATGTCCAGTTGGTGGCTCCAGCAGGCTTAGAATAGCCTTTTGTTCAAACACCTTTAATAATTAAACACCTACTCTACCCAGAAGGCTTCAGAAGATTGAAGACTTTCGCTTCGGGGGGTAAAATAAACTCCTTCCCCTCCCTGCGCCGCTGTAACCTGCAAAGCTCAGCGGAGATGAGGTGTGTTGTGTCACCTAATGCCTTTTCCTCCCCGTCCGACTCCTTCGGTGCGCTCATAAAAGAAACCCTGCATGAAATGCATCCATCGTTTTATTGCACTTTTAGAGGCGGTTTATGTATCTGATGATTTGAGTTGCTGGGGTTGATGTTGACGATAATTTGTGCCAGTTACGAGGAAACGTTTAACCTCTCGAGCGCCAACAGAGATATTTATGAAATTGTGCAAGAAAAAAACTATTAAATTACATTGATTTTTATCAAAATAATTAGATAAACTTGTTTTTTGTATATTGTAAAAGCACAAAAATCTCACCAAATACTTTTGATCTAGTTCCAAGTGCAAACACCAGAGAAAACTAACTTTAAAGTAACTTTTTAGTGAGATGTTAAAACTTGTTTTAATTGAATAATAACTTATTTAACTAATAAAACTTTGTTCCTACTTTATACATGAAATAATCTTCCAGTGGAACTAGTAATTTACAAAAAAAATATTGACTCAAATCTTTCTGAAAAGTTTTCTGTGAGTTAGTTTTGTCTTATTTTAAGAAATAACTCATCAGTGGTTCAAACCACAGTTAATTCGACTCCACTGGGATTTTGTTGTTCCCATCATGGACTTTCACTACAAAGAAGCTCGATTTAACATTTAATCAAATATTAATAGAGGTGTACGTTAAATGTTGTACTCTTGTCCCAGTTCATGTTTTTAAAATCTGTGCATTCCTGGTTTAAATGCATCAATAAGTAACATTTCTACTCTGGATTCCTTCGTATTTTGAGTTATTTCAGCACTCAGTGTTCTCTTCTGCAGTACTTGTCCAGTTTATAATGTGAGGAAGATAATAAAAGACAGTAGGACTGAAGACACTAGCTCTGGTGAGATGGCCACAGGCTTTTTGTGAGAGTCTAGTTTTCCTTCCTGCCACATTAAACACTCAGCCTGGCCTATTCTTCATCCCACGGGACCAAATAATGACTAATGCAGCAAGAAAAAAAAGAAAAAGTCCGCAGATTTTCTGAGAACAGGCACCTGAGAGAGAACAGCTGTCTTGTAAAAGGTCACTCTCCCACTGTTCCCTGGTCTTCTCTCCATTTCCTGCCTCTCGACTTCAAGACCCCTCTTCCCTTACTTTCCCACCCCCCACCCGTTTGACTCCAGAGTCACGTATTTGGGCTTTTTTCTTCTCACACTGCTCCCGCTCCCTCCGCGCTGCACCTAGAGGATTCTTGGCAGAGCCTGACCACCTTGTAATCCCATGTAGGGAAAAAATGCAGTGGGTGGATAAATGTACTTCACTCTGGGTTTGTGAAAACTTCCCCGCGACTGGATATATATGGGTCTCTTGAGGTGTTTGTTTTTCCTGAATGTAGTGTAGCTATCAGAGTCGCGCGCACACAAGCACTTCTAAACTCTGACAAACAGTCTCCAAAAGGCAAAAAACAAATCGAATTTGGTTACATTTGGGGAGAAATTTCTCATAACACGCTTGACAAAAAGAGGCCGCTGCAGTTCTGCAGACAAACAAACAATGTTTGGAGTGATCACTTTCAATAAATGCCCTACTCACATATTTGAGCTCTAATATTTATCATGAAATCGGCATGGCCGCCAGACGGACTAAACAAACACGGTCCCTCCCTCCGCTCTTAAGTCAACATGCATGCAGAAACCAGCATATCGCTGGAAATGAAATCGTTCCACTGAAACCTGCCCAACAACTCACTTAAGTATTTAATGTAATTACTTCAGCTCCTGTGAAACCATTTCCATCAGGTTGAGGTCTGGACTTTGACTAGGCTGTCACACCCAATGATGGACATGAATTGATAATATCTCTGTGCCTCCCTCAAACGAGGCCTGAAGAGTCCTGGGTGCGTTCACACCAGCCATGTTTGGACCACTTGAATCCAATCCCAGTTTGTTTATTTAGAAAGTTTGGTTTGAAAAAAAAAAGCAAACTGTGGTCCACCTACAAACTCAAATCTCGGTTGAGTTGAAGTGCATGAATACAAAGCGGACAGGAAACCACTCCAAAAGCAGGAAGCAGACTATAGCGCAGGGCATTCTGGGTAAAAACAGCTGAAACAAACAAGAGTTTAACGTTAGCAGGAGAAACTGTTTGAGGACAAATGTGATGTCATTCCATTTTGATTTATTTTTCAAGAAGAAGTAAGTTGCGCTCTGAGTTTTCTTCAGAGGTTTTTGTGGTTTTAACTACACTGGTTCTTGGTGCAGCGCCCCCACAGGCGAGGAGGGGAACAGGTTTTTCAAAGAACTGACACAGTGTAGTGTGAGAGCGAACCGCAGCAGCTGAAAATGTAACAAGAGTTGCAACTTTGGTCTCCAATCAAACTGAGTTCACCAGAGTTTTCTCCCTTTTCAGCCATTCTTTAGCTTTTCATCTGTTTTTGCAGCATTTCCTGGTCTACAGTAATATATTCGTTTTTCATGCTTTTTGCAGACGTCGCATCCTCCTGTACACGTTTCTTCTCTCTGCCTTTCTCTGCTTACTGTCTGAACAGAAGGTGAACATATGGCCTGTCTATGAAAAAATGAAATGAGTAAATTTCTCTTTCTACCAGGATGTCGTTTCAAAGGAATCCGTGTAAAGGTTTTTAGCAGAAAAGACTAAATCAGCTTACAGAGTTAGGCGCTAACGATGGCGGCGGGTTGGAGGGGGGCTCGCCGGTGGGGACTTTAACCAACTGCTTGTCAAGACTGAGGCGGTGGCCGGGTGCGTGACAGCTCTGACAGGAGTTAGCGGTGGTCCTTCTGTTAGCGTGACAGAGGGGAGGCAGGCGAGGAGGGACATCCGCTGGCTCCAGACAGGCGAGGTCACGGGAGCCGCTTCCGGTGGGTCGCGCTGACGGGAACCCGCCTGTCAGGACTTGCGCAGAGACAGAAGACAGGTGAAGAGGATAAGAGGCGGGTTGGAGGTGGTGAGGAGCAGGTGAGAGGTGATTGGTGTAGCATGTGACCCAGCATGTGACAGATGTGAGTCTGTTCTTGAGCTCCAGCTGCTGTGAGACGCAGCTCAACGTCACCTGATGGAGATCCACAGAAAATACGATTTGTGTCGCAACAAGGAGATTCTGAAAGCTAAAACCTCATCAGCTTCTTTTAATCATCTGAAAACAATAAAAGGCACCAAAATCTGAACAAATGGAGATACGTGTTTACCACAAAACAACACATTTTTTAGGGCTGAAGCGATTAATCATGATTAATCGATTACTGAGATAATTGTTAACAAATTTAGCTATTGATTAATAATTAACTTGAGGGTATGGATTCAAAATAAAAGAACATTTGCTGAAAGAACCACACACCCAGAGCAGTAATTCATCCAAAACTTTACAAAAATATTCTTTCCATGTAAGATTGAGAAAGGTAAATATGATCTAAATCTGTTAAAATGCTTATTTTCTTATTTTAAAAAGGAATTTAGTCCTTTGCTTATTTATAAATCTAACTTTTTATATTAATATAAAAAGGATGATATGAAGAAACTGTAAAATATGTCCATTTTTAATCCAATTAATCGTTTAATCGTCAGATATTAATCATCATTTGTAGCTCTACATTTTCTTAAGTTAACATGCGTTTCCTATTTTCCCTTTACGTTTTCTTTTGCACCAACAAACTTACCAAGAAAATGAAGTTTTTCCACATTTGAGTGCAGCTTTCTGCAACAATGCACAAGATATAAGGCATTAATCTTACATTTGAACGCAGGAAAATTAAAAAAAATGCACTTGAAACGGCTGTAAAGCCTTCATAATTAGCCTGTCTTTGTTTCAGATTCCTCCCTTAACCTCAATGCTCTGTGACAAAATATTCGCTTCTCTTCGATTGTTCCTGTTTTCTATTGTCTTCCTGCAGCCTTTCAACCCAGCCTCACAAACATGTCCTCTAAACCGATTGTCAGTAATAACAGTTCAGCAGATTCAACCATGAATATGCATAATAATTCCTGCAAGAGTCCAAAAGGAGAGAAAAAAGAGAAAGTTTTCATCCAATTATACTTCAAAATCAGCAATAATTACAACCCTATACATCATCTGCATATTTCAATTAATATTCAAATCTAGTGTAAGGTTTTGCATGCAGATATATAATATATTCAGGATTAGGTACATTACTGGTAAATCTGTCTCTACCTTGCTTCTCCCTAATAAGCTGTGTTCTCCAGTAATGTTCCTGAACTTATTATAATGCAATATGCTCAGGCGTAAGAATCACACGTCCCTAATATTATTTCTGGCAATTAACATAGAGCTGGAAATACGAAGGGCCCCCTTCGTTAATTTGCGCAGGCACTCACATATAATGCAAAACGAGGGGGAATAAACAGGTCTCTGTCTGCGGGAGTCAGTCAAGTGTTGCAAATCTAATTTAAATATACAACTGTTATGTCCGTTTGCCTCCGAACTCAGCTGGGCTGCTGCTGAATGGGAAATAATGCTTCTTAGTATTGCTGCCCATCAGTCAGAGGGGATGGCAAGGAAGGCACTCTAAGACATTTGTCAATATCTGCTGCGTCCAATTTATATTTTCTATAGTCCCGAAGCTCGTGGACTTCAATTAGAGGAGTACCTGTGTTCGCTCTCCTGCTCTACGGCTCCCAGGAGCCCGGCGCGCTTTCATATTGAATCATGGAGAGACGGTTAATATTCCAGCGGAAGGAAGGATCTATAAAGTTGCCACCATAAACCAGACAGGAAGCTTTGCTGCATCTAAATAATAGCTGTAAATAAAGAGCTTACACCTGTATGGCGAGGGCCAGGAGCCTGAGTGGCCCGCAGACAGCAGTAAACGCTCAGTGTAAAGAACAGGGAGCTCTGTTAATGGATGGCTTTATTTTAAAGCATGCCATCTGCCATCACTCACCCAGAAGCATTGCATGGAGGGGAGACGAGTTAGCTTAAAGTCCCCGTCTCGCAGCACCTGATACCGATGGATCCTGGAACCAGGATTCCTGGGAGGATAAGGCATCAAAGCCACTCAGCAGCACCGCTAACAATAATAAAAACGCCCCGGCTTAAAGGTGACATTCCCAATTTACGATTATTTGTGTCTATAAAGCGTGTTGCTCGGCTCCTGGCTCGTTGGCGCTCCCTCCCTTACAGGAACAATGCATTAAGGAGCTGGGTGTCGCTGGTAAATGGAAATTCTATCCGTTTTATTAAACCGACAGGCCCCACTATACCTGAGACTTTCAATTTTGCCAGCATGACCTCCAAGGAGACATTTCTGTCTACCTTCAGCTCATTCAATTCCCTGTTTGCTCTGGCCGGCCCTCGGAGCACCCGGGGGCCCGCAACGGCGTTATGGATGAGCTCCGAGGCAATTCAGGAATAGAGGAGAGGAGCGTAGATCTCCGCTCCGCTCCGAGATTTACTTCAGGGTGCAAGATGGATGAAATCAGCCTTTGTATCTCTGTTAGTGATTGTTTTTCCTCCCCTTCTCTGGGTCTTTTTTTCTTCTCGGCAAAAGGTGGATGTTGGATAGGATGGGAAACGTGATGGATTAGGAGGCAGAGATCAGAATAAAACTAGAGGAGGTGGAGAGGTGGTGGCTCTTCCGCGTCGTACTGTCCGATTTATCTAGTCCGCCGTTGGTGAGGCAGAACAATGGCTGAGGAAGTGGATGGACATTGTTATTTCCTCTTCAACTTTCATTTGTATTTGAGGAAGGAAACAAATCAGAGTTTGTGCAGAATCAACAAAAGAAAAAACCTTTTGAGGAACCTGTTCCCCTCCTCGCCTGTGGGGCGCTGCACCAAAAACCACTGAAGAAAAGGAAGCAAAAAACCTGAGTGCAACTTCCTTCTTTATGAAATGTAGACAAAAATGGAGTGGCGTCAGATTTTAGCGGCTCTTTGTCTTTGGTAAAGAAAAGACAACAAGCGATGTTTCCTGCTAGCTAGACTTTCACCTTTGTTTTGGTTGAATTTACCCACAATGCTCTGCACTGTGAATGGACCTTGAAATTTCATAATGGTCTTAAAAAGTCTTAAATTTGAGCTGGTGAAACATTCAGAAACCCTGTTAAAGTAAACGCACAGTGACTAAATTATCCTTAAAAATCCAAACGTCATCTGCATAATCTTTAATAATTAACTTCAGATGGTTTCAGGAACCATTACTTGTCATTTCAATTTGTAATAATCTGGACTATCAATTTAATGCTGACTCTGTCCATCGCTGATTCAAACCTTAAAGGTGATCGGTTTGGCTCTTTAAAGCAAAAGTCTAAGGACTACAAAACTACTAAACAATTTAATTTTTTCACACAAAATCAATTTTATAATGAAATTTTTGTCTGATTTATGGCTTCTGTCACTTTACATCCAAATAAACTGCTGCTGGCCAGAACTTTGCTGGGGTTGCTAGGTAACGGTGCGGTGCCTGCTAATTCATAACGTTACATTCTAGTTTTGGAAAACCAAAAAATAATGACTTATTGCCAGAAAACATCTGGGTGGTTCTTTTTAAGCACTAGGGCTGTTCTTAGAAAAACAAATGGAAGAAGAAAAAAAGTATAAAAAGTTAATTTTGCATTATAGATCCCTTTTAATGCATCAAAGTCAAATGTTCTGCCTTCTGGCAAAGCTTCAACCAGACCATCCAGGAAGATTAACCGTAGCTCACCGACGGCGAACCGAAGCTGCTGGCCTCCTGGACAGGAACCAGACTCTGCTTCTGCTCCAGCGTCCGTTGTACGGGAGGTGATGGGACATAAAATATTTCTGTGAAGGATGAAGGTGGAAAGGAAGCGGCCTGAGCTGCAGCCAAGTTTCTGTTGAGCTATGGACTTGGAGAGAGCCTTCAAAGAGGCCGAACTCACACTGAACACGGATAATATAAATGGAGCTGTTAACGCTCGTGTTTCCTCATTCATTTTCCTCTTCTCATGCTAAACGTCTTATTCCCTTTTTATTCCTCCCAGGCTTAAGCACACAGAGTATCCGATGTGTTTTCTGGGGAATATATGGGGGAAAATGAAGCTCATTTAAGCTTCTGTTATGATTGGAGCTCCGGGATCATAAGAGCATCCCGGTGACAGGCGTGGCGCGATGTAGCAGATGAATTATCCAAGAAAGTCAAGTCATATCAGCAGGAACAGTTCGGCAGCTCGTGTCCAAACTTCACTGCGTCCTTCTTTTGGGGGGAAAAGGGATCAACAATGGCTGGAGATGAGACGCGATGCTGATTCGGACTCGCTTTAAACCGTGGCTAATTGTTTGTCTGAGCCCTCTTTGGGATGAGCGGCGCGTCGGGAATAGGAGCAGCTCCGGGTTTTGACAGTGACGGTTCGAGAGATGACAAACAAACGCCACAGAGGATCGATGTGAAGAGGTCCGTCTTCAAAACACAAGAGAGACGCGAGACGGCAAAACTGATCTTCCATGACAAGCGCCCGTGTCTTATCAGGGAATTCAGCAGGGGGCTGTGGAAGTATAAGAAGCGAGGGGATCTAAAATAAATCAAACTTTCTTAGAAAAAAAGAAGCTTTGATTAACTTTTTACGACAAATTTTGACCCAGAAAATCCCTTTTCATGCATTTCTGAAATAAATACGGCACATGTAAAAGCAGCACATAGTGGATTTGGTGTCATTTTGAGAACAAAAAAGAGCAAAGAAAAACAAAATCCAAAATTGAAACTGTTACTAAAATAAAATTTAAAGTTGCATATCTTTGAGATTGATAAAAGATTAGTGGTAAAAACCATGAAACAGATGAACAAAAGACAATAAACTTTGGTTGAAACAAAAAAGAGAAAGGACTAAATGGGACCAATAAAAACAAGCTGGGCTCTAAACAAGCATAAAAAGCTGGTTGGGTCCAATAATATCACTGGAAAGTTAAGTGGAAGGAAAAACTGGATTAAAAATGTACAAAATGAAGTTTTCTACCACTTTTGAATCATTGTAAAAGTATTTTTCTAAAACAAAAATGTTGTTAAATCCATGTTATGGCCTACATAATCCCAAAGACAAACCCGTATGGACATGGAGTCTGACATTTGACCTCTTAAAAGTTATATTCAAATATTCAGAGGAAATGATTTTATGAATGAAGTTTAAAAATCAAAATTAACAGAAATAAACACATATCTACATGAGTATATTGCTTTGTAACTTTTTAAAATAGATTTCAAATTTAAAAAATTATAATTAAATTTATTTAGATTAGATTAATATAAACTATTTTAAATTAGATTTTGGTTTTAATTAAATTTTTTATTGGATTTGAATACAACCTTAATAGCTAAATGTTTATGTTAAATATAATTTGCTGAGTTGGCTTAATAAATAGAATTTAGCAATATTTACAAGAATTTATTTGGAACAAATTAAACTAAAATTGAATTTATGTTGAATTTTGTTAAATTTGATCCTTTATAGCTATTATTGAAATATATTGTTTCCTTTTTCAATGTAAAGTGAACCTTTCTTCATAATAAATTCATTTAAAACTAAGTTGAATTTGTTTTATTTACTGCATTATTTCTGTTGTTTGACACCTCAGGGCCTCCGTAGTCCACAGCCACTTCAAACAGACCCAGAAAATCTCCACGACCGCGCCGGATCTCTTTGGAAGTCCAACAACAATGAAAACAGAAGTTGGAAAAACTTTAGACAGAGACTAATTATTGGAGAAATGAGCAGCACGTCCAATCACTGTAAAAAATAACCACTTTGTGCCGTCGACTGATTACATCAACGTGATTCTCCGCGCTTTGGGGCCATCATTACATCAGTTCAAACAGCAATTTTTCCTCATTTATATGGATTTCATAATGTAATATCCCCAGCAAAGTAAACATTTAGATATGCGCACAGAAGAAACAAATGTATGCATATGAAAGTAAAGAAAATATGAATTTTCTCACTGAACCAAATTGGCAATCACCGGCTCCCTTCCCCTCGGTCATAATGAAATTGCGCCAGCAGTGGTTGAAACAAATGACATAATTCTTTGTACACACAATTAAAGGAGAAACCCACAATTGAGTATTCAGCTCAGTTTCTCTGCGATAGCACAAAGCAAAAGCAAACCTATAAATAATGAATATGTCCATAATTATTCCGTCTCAGATTTGCATAATTATTGTGTTGCCTTTTTTATTTTTTCTTGGAAGCATCTGGTAACAGTCCAATCCACTTTTGGTTTCAAAGAGAAGAAACTGCACCTTGCAACAAAAGTCTGCACATAAATAGGCTTTATAAGGAGATGCAGCTCATTTATAATTAATAAGTCAGTCACATTTATGAACTAATTTCACTGCAAATGCTCTAATGTTGCCCTAAATCAGACTTCCTGTTCCACGCATAGCGTTTCTAACACTCTGGGATTATTTTGTTGAAATGGCCTCACTCTTACCTCATAGTTTGGAGGTTATTTTACTTTATAAAGGACGGTCAGTTGCTAATAATGTTCCCAAGTTAAACTTTTTGCACCATCAATACAAAGCAGTATTGATCAGTTTTTTGTTGTAATTTCTCCTGTTTGTTTTTGCCCAGATTTAGGGCTCCTGGGGTAAAAGCACATGTAAATCTAGAAACGTCCTTCCTAGTTCAGCTCTGCTTTGCCATGACAGATTGGAATAAGAACTCCTTGTTTTGAGGCAAATCTCAGACTAATTGTGTGTTCACACCGAGTCCGGTTTGTTTGGGGAGGCATGAATATGCAATCGAACTCTGGTCAGGATAAAACCGTAGCTCTCAGTTCGGTTGGAGTGAACTCTGGTGTGGTTTGAATGCGTATGTGAACGCCAAGCGGACAAGAGACAAAAGCAAAAGCATGGAGTGGACTACAACACAAGACATTCTGGGTAAAAACAACCAAAGCGAGAAAAATGGCTTGTGATCTTTTACCAAATACTAAAGAGAAATCCTACAACCGCTAAAATCTGACTCTACTCCATTTTTGCTTAGATTTGGTGAAGAACAAAGTGTCTTCTTCAGAGGGTTTTGTGTTGTTTTCCTCAGTGGTTCTTTGTGCATAATAATAATAATAATGATTATAATAATAATAATAATAATAATAGTAATAATAATAATAATAATCATTATTATTATTAATAATAATAATGATTATTATCATTATTATTAATGATAATAATCATTAATTATTATCATATTATTATTAATAATAATAATAATAATAATAATGATTATTATTATTATAATCATTATTATTAATAATACTAATGATTATTATTATTATTATTATTATTATTATTATTATAATCAATTTAATTTATAATGCACTTTTCATTAATAAAAATCTCAAAGTGCTACATGGTGCATCTAAAAACATAAAATCAGCAATCAAAAACAATAAAAAAAAACTGTCATTTAAAAGTGGGGTAGGCTTGTCTAAAAATGAAAGTTTTCAAGCTAGTTTTAAAATCAGACAATAATTGCGGGGCTCTCAAATAGTCAGGGAGAGAATCCATAGACGAGGAGCCGCCACCGCAAAGGCTCGATCACCCATAGTCCTTAGTTTTGATCAAGGAAGGTGGAGAAGATTGCAGGCTTGGGATCGTAGAAGGTGAATGTGAAGTAAGGAGGTCCTTCAGGTAATCCGGTGAGGTTCCATACAGACAGTGATGGGTGATAAGTGCAATTTTATATTGAATCCTATAAGTAACAGGAAGCCAGTGGAGCTGGTAAAGAGTAGGTGTGATGTGATCAAATTTACGAGTCTCACTAGGATTCTGGTAGCATGTTTTGAATGTACTGAAGTCTCTGAAGGTGTTTTCGGTGGACTCTGATGAGCAGCGAGTTACAGTAGTCGAGCCTGGAGGAGACAAAGGCGTGGATGAGGGTCTCAGCATCAGAGTGGGAGAGAGATGAACGAAGTTTGGAAATATTGCAAAGATGAAAAAAACATGTTTTTAATGTGAGATGAGAGTCCATTCGAACTCCAAGGTTTGTAACAACGGAGGAAATGGGAATGTCTTGTCCAGAGAATGAATGTTGTCATTTTGCTCACAGTGGACCCAAACCTACTGGACTACGAGGCGTGAAAACAACCCAAGACCTGATTCCTACTGTTGATGCTGAAAGTAATGGCTAGCAGATGCTCGTTTCCCAAACACTGAGATCCTATCCATGAAGACAACTGTGGACTTGGCATTTTATTTGATCAGCTGACGACTGGGTGGTCTTTTTGAGCACCTTTGACAAATGCCTGGGCTGTTTTAGATCTTTAGCTTCATGTTAATTGCGTATTATGTCCAGAATTAACCAAAGATTGAATTTTAAATGGTGCAACCCCAAGAAGCAAACCACTTCAACTCTACTTAGACCCGTAATAGAACCGAGATCAGCCGAGATCCTCATCAGTCTTCCCTACCTGGTGTTTGGCTCTGGCTCCTGGCCAGTGGCTGCTCTCCGCCGACCCTTGAGCTGCATATAACCAAAGCAAACATTAACCAGGTGACTTATCATGGAAGTCTGCGGCTGACCTTTTTAATGTGCCTGTCATTGATTGCATAGCGTGGTACACTCTGTCCATCCCAAGGTGATAGATTATTCAATTAACTATTGACCTTTCCCGCAGGCTCATTTGTCGATGGAAATGCTTTTATGACAGCGGTGCATTTAGGAACCAAAGGATGCTGAGTTTTGATTTTAGGATTTACAGTGATTGTTATGATTTCCCTCTCCCTCGCTCCGCATTTCATTCTCCTGTTTACTTTTTGATTTATGCTGAGATATTATCAAGTTTGGCTCGGGAATGCTTTTATTGAAGCAGAAGAGGAGTTTCATTGAAGGTAAATCCAAAGTAAACATGGATTATTTAAGAAGACATGTTGTGTCTTCACTAACTGTGTTGCTCCTAATTTAGCATTTTTACCAGCTAAACCACCAGAAACTATACGCTGCTGATCTATTTATCCGTGTGTTGTGATGGTTTGGGGCCAGAAACTTTCTGGGCACGATTCCAGGCCAACACATGTTTCTGCTTCACGCCTAAAACGAGATACTTATCAAACACAACACACCGGCTACAGTAGCGGAAACTATTCAAAAGTTTTATTTTTAGCCCCACATTTCCATCATTAAGGTGTCATCGAATTCACATGTTTTCAAACTTTGTGTGACTTTAGCAGATGATTACAGAGCAACATGACAAACCAATGATGTCTGTCAGCCTTAAATAGTAAAACTCAGACCACAAATGTACCAAGAAAGCGTGAGGTTGCCATGGAAACAGTCATACAGGCATAGAGACATCTGCTGTGAATCCTAAATTATTGCCCTACAGCTTGACCATGAGGTTACAAATACTTGATATTGAAATTAGAAGCTTTTTATTGTAAAATTATAAATCACTTTTATAAAATGTAAAAACTTTGTACTCTTTAACTTCACAGCCTTTAAATTGGCCCTTTGTCTTGTTTTTGGTAACATTTCCAATATTTTAGCTTGTGTCAGTAAACGAGGAAAACTTATTAAAAAGTTGGTTGCTCTAACCCGAAAGTACGGTGGCCGTGAGGTGCAAAGCAATTACAAATTACAAAAACACTACAACATTAACGAAAACACTACAACATTAACGCAAAGCAATTACAAATTACAAAATCACTACAACATTAACGAAAACACTACAACATTAACGAAAACACTACAACATTAACGCAAAGGAATTACAAATTACAAAATCACTACAACATTAACGAAAACACTACAACATTAACAAAAACACTACAACATTAACGAAAACACTACAACATTTACAAAACGGAAAAGGTAGGTCTCAGTGGAGACCTAAGAAATCGCTGATTGGACTACAGCTCGTTAGAAAACGGAAAAGGTAGGTCCCAGTGGAGACCTAAGAAATCGCTGATTGGACTACAGCTCGTTAGAAAACGGAAAAGGTAGGTCCCAGTGGGGACCTAAGAAATCGCTGATTGGACTACAGCTCGTTAGAAAACGGAAAAGGTAGGTCCCAGTGGAGACCTAAGAAATCGCTGATTGGACTACAGCTCGGTTTACTTTTAAACCGGAAGTTATTCTGGCTTTACGTGTTTTTTTAAAACATGAATGTACTTGGTGATCCACACATAGACATAATATAAGGATAGACGCCTCATGCACCGCTCTCCCCTATTGTCGCTGACTAGATTTAGGGCGGCCATCTTGAAGCGGTAGACCACTCCACTTAGCCTTATGTGTTTAGCGGGCAAAATAACATATCAGCGCATTTAATCGATCATAACACACTTTTTTGTCACTGGAAACTATATTCAGACATCTATCAAAGCTACATTTATAAATAATTGTATTATTTATGTATGTTTTTAATACATAGTTCAGCATTTTTAAATATGATTAGTAGCTATAACAATAGAATAGGAATCGATATCAGAAATATTCTGATATCGATGTATGATGAGCATATTACAAAGCACACAGCCGTGAATAATTTATGGTGAACGGCTGTGTGTATAATTTATCATAATAATACATAGTTATACAACTATACAAACACAAATAAATAATGATTAATACTGAATAATATATATTGGATGCATGTTAATATGTATATATATATATATATATATATATATATATATATATAGATTGCCTATATTAAAAAAAATCTTAGATTGTAAACAAAGATCAAGACAAATATTTCACTCCACAACTGTCAGTTAACATCTAATTTGTTTTATAGAATTACACTTACATACAAATTAATTTGCACAAATTTCATTAAAAAATATATGTATATATACATACATATAAACATGCATTTAATATATATTATTCAGTATTAATCATTATTTATTTGTGCCATTATTAATTAATCATTATTTATTTGTGTTTGTATAGTTACATAAATATGTATTATGTAGTGACCATATGTCCAAAAAACTTAAATTCAAAAATCAAAAAACTCAAAACTCAAAGGTGATCAAAACAAAAGGTGAATCAAACTCAAATAGTCACCTGATGCACATGGATTCTTGTTTATGCAGCAAAAAGAAATCAAAAGTCTAAATATGGTTCTTTGGTTTTATTTGCAGATCAGGCCAAAGGTTACAGGTTTCTGCTCCCACTCCTGTACCTGTTCACTGACTGTCAAAATGAAAACCGATGTGACTGATTAGCTGGTAAAAAACCTTGTGACCACCACGTGCATAATAAGCTACTTAAGACCCACCTACTTATACCGTGAAATACCCACATTCCAATCTGAAATTAATTAACTAATTAAGTGAATTACTAAACAAAAAACTTATTCTAAACAAAAATTAAAATAAAAATTCTAATGATAAATCAATTAGAAAATCAAACAAATGCTAAGAATAAACTAAACAATTTAAATTCTAAGATTTAACAAAACAATGGGAAGAATAGCTCCTACAGGTATATATATGTCTATCTTTGTTGTGAAATGTTGTTTGTGGAGCCTGACATCAATAATCCATCGATCTGAACAATAATATCCCTGTTGTTTTGATTGGCAAAGTAGGAGGGACTATCGCTCTAAGATGGCCGCCGTATTTCCTGCGCCGGAGCAGCCAATGCGGGGTCTACTCTTATATTATGTCTATGCTCACTCAAACGGAGCGTGCCAGAATAACTTCCGGTAAACCAAAAGTAAACCGAGCTGTAGTCCAATCAGCGATTTCTTAGGTCCCCACTGGGACCTACCTTTTCCGTTTTCTAACGAGCTGTAGTCCAATCAGCGATTTCTTAGGTCTCCACTGGGACCTACCTTTTCCGTTTTCTAACGAGCTGTAGTCCAATCAGCGATTTCTTAGGTCTCCACTGGGACCTACCTTTTCCGTTTTCTAACGAGCTGTAGTCCAATCAGCGATTTCTTAGGTCTCCACTGGGACCTACCTTTTCCGTTTTCTAACGAGCTGTAGTCCAATCAGCGATTTCTTAGGTCCCCACTGGGACCTACCTTTTCCGTTTTCTAACGAGCTGTAGTCCAATCAGCGATTTCTTAGGTCTCCACTGGGACCTACCTTTTCCGTTTTCTAACGAGCTGTAGTCCAATCAGCGATTTCTTAGGTCCCCACTGGGACCTACCTTTTCCGTTTTGTAAATGTTGTAGTGTTTTCGTTAATGTTGTAGTGTTTTCGTTAATGTTGTAGTGATTCGTTAATGTTGTAGTGTTTTCGTTAATGTTGTAGTGATTTTGTAATTTGTAATTGCTTTGCGTTAATGTTGTAGTGTTTTCGTTAATGTTGTAGTGTTTTCGTTAATGTTGTAGTGATTTTGTAATTTGTAATTGCTTTGCGTTAATGTTGTAGTGTTTTCGTTAATGTTGTAGTGTTTTCGTTAATGTTGTAGTGTTTTCGTTAATGTTGTAGTGGATTTTGTAATTTGTAATTGCTTTGCGTTAATGTTGTAGTGTTTTCGTTAATGTTGTAGTGTTTTCGTTAATGTTGTAGTGATTTTGTAATTTGTAATTGCTTTGCGTTAATGTTGTAGTGTTTTCGTTAATGTTGTAGTGTTTTCGTTAATGTTGTAGTGATTTTGTAATTTGTAATTGCTTTGCGTTAATGTTGTAGTGTTTTCGTTAATGTTGTAGTGTTTTTGTAATTTGTAATTGCTTTGCACCTCACGGCCACCGTACGAAAGTACTAATCATAAACAATTACACTGAATCGCTAAGCTAACATAGTATTTAGTGAAAGCTAAGGCTAAATCGCTAACTTTAATTCAGATTGCAACCCTCAAGCACCAGATTAATTTAGACATGAAATTACATAATCTGTTTAGATATTGTATTTGTATTTCCATCCACATGTTTTTAAAAGTTATTAAGAAAGAGGGGAGGAAACAGTTTTTACCCTTCAAAATAAGAGCATAAATAAAAATGTCAAATTGAAGAATTCTTAAGTCGATAACCAAAACTTGAACACAGATGTTGAACTTTATTCACTTACAGATGCAAGGCCAATTAAATAAGTGCTTTAAGAATAAGTGTAAAGCATGAATTTACTAATTTAATAAACTTATGCCATCATATTTGCTTTTTATAGGATTTGTTGATGTAAGGGTCAGCCATGGAAACCCATCCATTCAGTCTTCCCAAATCACCTTTGTCACACAGTAACTATCTTCATTTTGAAGTTTCCTGCTGCATTATTCAAACTGAGCCCAGTCCATTTTGAGTTCAACTCTCTTTTCCTATCAGTAATGATCTCCAGCAGTTTGGCTGAGCTGAAACTGAAAGCTCAGGTTAAAACCAACTGGGTGAGCCGCTACCTCCTTGCCTCAGGTTAAATACCCAACCGTGATTTGATGCTGCATGACATGTCTAGCCAACCTCAGTTTAAGAACCCTCCTCCTCCTTTGCCCGTCCTCATTGTTGTTAAAGAGGATGTGACAAAGAGCGATATCGGTACAATGAATATTTAATACCCCTCCCATCCCCCCTGAGTTATTCATGTTCCCCGGGCGAATCCGCGCCGCACATTCCTGCTCTCTACCTGTCACAGTCCCTCTCTGTGAAGAAGCATCACGGTGGAGTAATAACTGTACTTTCAGCCAGAGAGGAAGTGGGGAGGCAGACATCTTGATCAAGCAGTCCACCGGCCGTAATGTGTGCTTGTAGAGAGGTGATGGATATCTGATACCCTGAACACCTCTTAAATATCATCCCCCTGTAACAGTTTTGACAGGAACTTCTTCCCTTCTTGTCAGAGCCAATTGGTTGACGGATCGAGGGACTGAACGTCTACGGGAGGACAGGAATACCGCAATTACGGCCGCAGTAGCGGAGCAGGGGGGGGTAACCGTTAGTGATGTTTGATGTGATTTATCCGACAGCGCCGGGAGTGAGTTTAAACGGGGGGCCCCATGACGCGTGACATTGACGGAGTTGTGTAATCAATCGGACTCGTCCGAGCGCAAGCGGCTGGGAAAGCTGCTGTCAGGGTCTGAGTGACGGTTCATCATAACTACCTCGTTGGACTGTCTCCCCGTCGTCCTGTGATGAGGACGAGGTAGACCTGCAGAGGAAGATGTGCATAAATCATCTTTTGGTGAAGATTTATGCCTCTTCTCTGCGAGTTTCACTTTCTGCTAACACACAATACGTGATTTTCCCACAAAAACAAACATATTTCTTCACTTTAGAAGGCCGATGTCAGGTATTTCTTAGCTATCAAGATAATCTCTGACTCATGAATCCCACATTTGCTCGAACAGAGAAGACATTGTCACCATCCATCACTTTCTGTACAAATATGTAGATAATTGTGGATTTATTGTGTCATAATTCTGACATTTGTTTGAGGAAATTTGTCTTTTATGATGTTATTTCAGGGATTAGTTTCAAAATATTAGCCTCAGCTCAAACGTTCTTTGGTTTTTATTTGACTCCTGTGTTTCAGGTTTAAGTTTCTTTTCTTTTTATAGTGCAAGAATATTGATAATGAAATTGCACTTTTGAATAAAGGCATTATTTTCAGCAGTTTAGCCATTTGTTTTGATAATTTTGCATTTTATTGTAGAGTTTTTTGCCTTAATTTTCATTTATTTACAATTATACATTTGAAGAGTGAGCAATTACTCTTAGGATACATTAAAAAAATCTACCTTTTTGACTTTTGACAAAACATTTTTTAGGTCTATAATTTGTTTTCAAACCAATCACTCCTGTAGGAACTGATTTAAGTTACACTGAAGTCATGCCTGGACTTTAACTCAGTATGAAAGACTGAGGATAAAAGTCTTAAATCAAGCAGTCAAGATCGGTGACTTGAGTCTGATTTTGGACAAAACACTCAAAACTTGTCAACGATTAAAAAACTCTTTACCTGAACTGAGAAAAGAGACAAAAACTCTCTTTTCTCAGTTCTGAGATAAAATAACTGAGGTTTCTCAAACTCTGACTCACAGAGTTTGAGAAACCTTGGAGTTGAAGATTAACGAAGAGTTGTTACTTGGACTTTGACTTGGGGTTAAACACTTTAGACTTGTGTTGAAATTAAGGTAACGAACAAAAGATTTGTGAGTTGGATTTATTTGGATTCAAGCCAAGAAAAAAGAGCTTTATGATTTGACAAAGGGCTTGCAATTTGATAGAAGAGACAAATAATCCTGAGTTTTAAGGTGAATTGCAATAAAGAACTGATTTGAGAGGAACTTTTCTTAAGGTGAACCTCTTAGCTGTTTGTTTTTATGAGCTTGAACACAAAAAATAAGAAATTTCCTCAATATTTGCCGAATACAATATATAAAAGTACAACGGAAACTGCGCCAACTTGCCGTAAACGTAAAATCATTGAATGCAATTCACGTTTCATCACCATAATCCTCAGATTTGTATTGTTTTCAGTCGCTAAGGCCTGCACAGGTTTGCCCCCTCACCTCTCCTGAAGCAGATGCGGTAATTCGCTGCGATCGCTGCGAGGCAGCAGCGGCGCTCGTCAATAATTCACCAACGTGAGTTTTTATTACAGCGCGAGTTTGGAAAACAGGGATATGTTGCACTTATCCCAACCTGGAGTCATGAGAAGGCCGATGGCGCCGTCAATGATGCATGAGCCAAGCAGCCAGCTTTCATGCATTTTTCAAGCAGAAATACTTTGCAGGACGCGGGGCGCTCGCTGTGTTTTGTCTAAAAATAACCCCTCATGTGTGTCTTCGCCTCGTAAAACTGACACCGATGTGGGTGAGCTGGGAGTCCCCGACTCTTTCTGCTCCCTTCACCTCCCCATCATACATGATCAATCTAAAGGCGCGTTACTGTTTCTGTTTAGATTTCTCTTTCGCAGCTCTGGATCTTATTGTAACGCTGCCAATGCGTGAGTCAACGCTTTTATGACTCTTTCTGAACACAGGCTCATTAACTGAAGGCTTAAAATTGTAATGAAACACAGGATTTCACCAACGTCTTCCAGAATATATGTATTTAGATGTTTGTTTATGCATACATTTGCAGCAGATATGGGCTGCAGATGGCGGTGCGTTTTCATCTGATTATACGATGTTGGACGGTGTTTTCCAACCAACCCAAGGCTCGTCTGTTTTGAAATCCATAGCAGCAGCATCAGCGATATTTTTATACTTTCTATCATTTCACATATCCAGTGAGCGAATGCTGAACCGGGTCTTTATGAAGCCGTCCAATGTCAACGTTGTGCTTGGCAGCAGAGGTGGCTGTATAACATAATAAGCTAATAATTCTGGCACTTGAGCTGTAAGAAAATACTCGAAATATAATATAAAAGTGAGGTTCTGTGCTTGTGGGACTGTAATAAAGTGATGGGGGAAGAAAGTACGCAGATTTTATAAATCAAGACATCATAAAAGTGATCAGACTTTGATCAGTCGTTTTACTACTTCTGTCTTAAATGTTATGTTCTTGTGAAGTAATAGGGCCTTATGCAGGATTCACATTTTACATATTTTTGTTCTTCCATTTGATCCTTGTGCTTCTTAGAACAACCAAAGCTGGGTTTTTTTCTTTCTTTCTTTTTTTTTTTGGCAAATTGATGTTTTTATGGAAAATGAGTCATTTAAAAAAATACCTCCCGATTGTTAAATCACATTCCACTGGCAGTGTGGCCTTACCTAGCAACCCCAGCCACGCCCAGCCCCGTTACCTAGCAACCCCAGCCACACCCAGCCCCGTTACCTAGCAACCCCAGCCACGCCCAGCCCCGTTACCTAGCAACCCCAGCCACACCCAGCTCCGTTACCTAGCAACCCCAGCCACACCCAGCCCCGTTACCTAGCAACCCCAGCCACGCCCAGCCCCGTTACCTAGCAACCGCAGCCACGCCCAGCCCCGTTACCTAGCAACCCCAGCCACGCCCAGCCCCGTTACCTAGCAACCCCAGCCAAGCCCAGCCCCGTTACCTAGCAACCCAAGCAGAGTTCCAGCAACTTTGGTCATCTGTTTGTGCTGCTTTCAGCTCAAAATACTGAAAATGTTATTATCTAAGAATGATTTTATGCAAAAAAAGGTAACAAACATGTTTCATGTAACCTACTGACCACTCCTAAAATGTTCAAGGAAGCTTGATATTTGCATAAAAGCAAAACTCAAGCTTTTCTAGAGTTTGTCATTTTGATTATAATGACCAGCAACTGAATGTTGCTTATTTCTTAAATCCTGTGGAAGCAGAAAGCTAGTTTTCACGTCCATATTCCATTTTAAAGTGTAAAACCCATAACTGAAAAAGGTTGTGCTTTCTTCTTCCCCGTGTAGCTGAAAATTAGGAATAAGAGGGCAACAACATTCTTGCTCCAGAACTTGATGAAGCTGTCCGCCTGGATTTGTTCCAAAACTAACCTCGGGTACATTAGTGGTAATACAAGCTCTACAAGATGTGAGATAAAACACTGGAACACGGCCGCTGTAACAAATAACTCACCAGGGATGCAGTGATGAGTTCCATCGCGCTCAGAGTAATCATTTAAAAAGATGTATGCTACAGAAAAAAACGCAACACAAGCCCTTAATGTGCTTCTTCGTCAGTAATTTAGATTTATTAAACAATATCTCACCACTGTTTGACTCTGCGTCAACTCTGCAAGTTTTTCGGAGGAGCTCGGAAACTGTTACCGTTCCTGGTTTTAATCATTTTTGGCTGCTTTCCACTTCCTGCCCTGCAGAGTGAAACGGCTTCGGGAATGTCATTCTTTGAAAAGAAAACAGAGAAGATCCACAGAGGAAGTCCTCCCACAGTCCTCTACACACACACACACACAAGTTCTCACACCCACGCAACAAAACTCTCCCACACGGTCAAACGGGCAACACAACCAGACTCTCCACACACACTTCTCACTTCCAGACACACACTGATTCTCGCTCTTACATGCACATCCATGCTGCAGCGGTGCTTGCTGGGAAACGTCAGACACCCAGGGAGGAAGGAGGACAGGCTTTTCCCACATTTAGACTCTGTGGATGCTTCAGATGTCGGGCTAAATATAGAGTCCATGTTAACCAAACCGGCTCTGACTCAGGCTCTCTGCTGAACCACACGACACCGCCGCCGCGTCACATCGGAAATTTAATGTCATGAAAGGATTTGTTGATCAAAATGATCATTTTTGATACATATCAGAGTAAATATAATGTTTTATCCCTGCTTTAAAAGTCAGAAGTTTGAATAAAGTAAGATTGTTATGTGTTTGTCACTCTACTTCCTTGTGTGACATCACAGAGGGGGCGGGTCCCGTGGTCCTGATTTGAACGACTTTGGCTGCAAAATGTGACAATAAACACCAGAAAAAAAACAAAACACATGAAAATGTTTTATAAAGACAGAGACACAAGAGCAGAGAGGAAGAATCCATCGCTCTGAAAACAACAGATAAATACAGACATGTCCTAAAATATTCAGGAAAAAGAAACGCTTGATAACCAGAGAAGAAAGGTACGGCGGTGGCAGCATCATGCTGTGGGGCAGCTCACAAAACAGGGACAAGTTGAGGAACATTTCTCAAGATGTCTCCATAAAATTCACAGCTGGATCATTTAATCTCTGGGATTTTCCTGGTGAAATAAATTATCTAATAATAATAATAATAATAATAATAATAATATTTCCTTCTATATATTCTACATCCTGTTTGTCGGACATACTTATGAGAAAACAAGTAAAAGTAGGAGATACTTACTGTAATTTTATATCTGAACACTGTAGACATGAATGTTACTGTTAAATGTTTCCGTATCTGTATTTCTTATTGTACAGCCAGCATTACTCTGCATGAAGAAGCTAAAAGGTCAGTGTTAAAGAAGCTCTATGAACGTTAAGTGGAAGAAAAATTTGCAGCCTATCTCGAGCTCACTTGTCTCTACAGAAGTGGAGCCTCATTATGAATGAATCACAGGTTTATGTTCTCAGACATTCGTCCTGTAACGATCATTTATTTCAGATTGGAGCTGCTCTGTTTCTGTGTTTCCCGGCAGTGGAGTTATTTTATCTTCTTTCTATCGACACGCTGATTGTTAGCAGTGACCTGCTAGCTTTTCCAGGCGCGCAAAGTTTCCCGCCGCCGGCTGCGTCGTCTCTGCAGCCAGTGATGGAGGAGTGTTTTGTCATTTCTCTCTTTCCTCTGCAGCTTCTGACCTTCCGCTCTGCCTCTGCGTCTTCCCGCCGCCGCTGCTGCTGCTGCCATTATGCAAAGCGATCCCGTTTCCGCGGCGCCCGGCGCTGCAGCCGCAGCACCGAGTGTCCGGGCGCGTCACCGTCTCCGCTCGGATCCCGTCTGGCCTTTTTGCATGTTCTCCGCGTTGCGTCGCGCCCGCCCCGGCTTGGCACCCAGTCATGTTTAATTTAGCTCAAGTCCCACGAGGGCGAGATCCTGTTCAAACACATGGAGAGCAGATATTCAGATAAGCTGAACACATGCAGCAAAGACGCTTAAAGAGACGCGCCGCGTTTAAACTGTGAATCAATATTTGGATTTTATTTGGGTTTAATGAGCAGAAAGACGTTTATTGACACCAACACTGCAACACATCATCAACAAATACGCCCAAAACCTCTCGGTAATTAATAAAACGAGGCGGAATTTTAGAGTTAATATTCCATCATAACTTTATTTATTGTTTCTTGTGGTCCAATATTTTAAGGTTTTAAAGTGCTGAGCGGAGAAAAGTTGAGGGAAATCTTTGATCTGCACAAATTTACGATCAGTTCCTTTGAGCTGTTTTTAAAAGTCATACATGTAATAATTACAAAACGCCGTTTGCCAAAGAAGCATTTTTGAAGTCGCCTCGCAGCACAAATACTTTTCACTCTTTGATTTTTCTGTTTGATTCTCGAAATTATTAAGCTGGGAAGTTGTTTTTTTATGTTTCCTCTCATCTTTTTGTTAAACGTTTTCAAAGGTTGTAACAAAAGAAAAGAACAAATGAATAGATTTTTAAAAAGTAAAAGTTACGTTCTTCAGTTGTTCATGTGTAAAAAGTGGCTAAATGTTCTGTGTCCATGTCAAAAAACCTAAAAAGAAACAACAGCTTTCAAACAATCGCTACATTTGTGAAAAGTAAGTTTCTAGAAAGTAAAAATTAAATAAAAAACAGAAAATTAAGGTAAAAGTTTGGGAGAAACAAATGCAAAATCACAAAAAGTAACCTCTACCTTTTGACTTCTTGATCTCTGGCAAATACTTTTTCATAAAAAAGAAAAGCCTTGTATAGTTTCTTTTTCGGTTTTGTAAAGTAACCTCTAATTTCTTTGACTGTAAACTCAGCATTTTGAGAATTAAATGATCAACTTTCAGGAATGTAAGTTTAAAGAAATGTTAGTTTAAACTGCTGGTAAATTTCTGAAAAGTAATGTTTAAAACCTGTGAAAATAGTTTTTAGTGTCTGAAAAATAACCTGTGTTTCAGCAAATAACGTATTAAATTAATACAGATAAAAATACCTTCAGGTTGCTTCAGTTTTCAGCACAATATAAGAGTTTGATTTTAGTCAGTAATTCCTTATTATTTTCATAAATCTTAAGGTTTTATTTATTTAAAACAAGCTGCTGTGTTGCTAAAATGTTACTTGTAAGTTACTTTTGTCTTATTTTAAATGGACTGAGTTATTTGCACTTCACACCTTTTCAAGTTTTGGCTCAACTTATCGCTTTTCTGCCAAAAAATGTGATTACTTTTATTTAAATATTGCATGCTTAGCTTATCGTTGAACATGTAAAATAAATTGACATACATTTTTTTTATCGTGTTAGATCAAAAGGAAAGTTGTAGTAGTTACTAGTTAGTTTTTAGGATAAATAAAACAGAAATAATTTCTACAGTACAGATGTTTCTGTCTCATCTCCTCCTGACCTGATCCGACCCTTCAGATCAAATTTATTTATCTGCTAGAAGCAAAGAGACATCAGCAACATTAAAACCTCCTTTTAGACATAAACCTGATCATTAGACCTAAATGTTACAGAGGGAAGAAGAAGAAGAAGAAGTGAAGTCTTCACCTGCAGCTCTCTGGTTTCAGTCGCCCATCTGGCTCTGATATCTGCCGCTCTGCGAGCGTTGGAGTTGGCGGCGGCGGCGGCGGTGGGGCCCGCGGCTCGATGACGTGACTGAAACGCCTCCGATTAGCTGCAGCTCCTTGTCGAGACGTAACGCCTCACAGATGCTGCAGTAGCTGCTGCAGAAAGCAGAGAGAGAGCAGAGCGGCGTAATCTGCTGATGTGCGCTGACAGGTAGTCTCAAAGCAAAGCCTTTACATGCCGTCTACCTGCAGCGCTGCTCGGTTTGATGGCAGATCAGTGGGGCTGTCGACTCCACTAACAGCCTCACTGAGCGGCAAATCCAGAGAAAGACGAACGCAAACCTCACAGGAAGGCACATGAAAGACGGAGGAGTTCAGGGAAACACGATGTGGGGTTCGCAAACATTAAAACCGCCTGACAAAAGGTTCAAAGAGCCGCGGAGCAGACCTCGACTCAACACAACCCAGCCCTTCAACTTCTCTACATTTGGTTACGTTTGAATCTGACAGCAACATCAAGGCGGGAAAACATCAGCAAGTATCTGAGTGGAAAACCTGCTGCAGATGTGAACAGACATGCAAAGAGGGGAAGATATCAGCAACAACCTGAGAGAGCAACAATCTGTGAAGGGTTGTGAGTTCAAATCCATGTATTTCTGTTCTACAGAGAGAAAGAAGAAGATTTAAAATGCTGTCACGCCTCCAGTGGAAATCCTGAAGCACCAGTCGTAAGCATATGCTAACGCTAAAGTGCTAGCATGGAATTTAACAGAGGCTAATGCTAAAGCGCTAACTTCAGTTCAAATAATACATCTGCCAATTTAAATTTAATTTAGTTTATTTCAAACATGTTTACATTCACAATTCAAATATATTCATAATATGATTAAAATTGTTTGAAAAAACATTTAAAATCATTTGATTCTTTTGTCTGTCTTACTTTACACATTGTTCATTATTTAAAATAAATGATAAAAAAAACAGAACAATTTATATTTATGTTTCTATCTCGTTCTCTAGTGTTTTAATTTGTTCTTTTATGCTTCTTGTTTGAGGAAAGGAAATAAAAGTTATGCGTCGCCTCTTAAAAATAAGAGCATGAATATAACCATTGATAACCAAAACTTTTAACACAGATGTCTAACTATATTCAACTCAAAGTTTATAAAACAGTCACAAAACTCAATGATTCAGAATTTTACTGGAAAAATTAGAAGCTAAATTTGTTAAATATTTTCAAAGTTAAAAAAAGATTTAGCTCTGCTGCACACCCAAACATTCAAACATTCACCTAAACATCAGAATGTTTAAGACAAACTGGCAACATTTTAATTACCCTGCTAAAGGTCAAAGGTCACAACAGAACAGGAAAACTGAACCTCAAACCTCTGAAGGAAGTGAAACTGATTCTACATTGAAAAGTCAAACACGGTGGAGGCAGTGTGGTGATCTGGGTTCATGAAACGGCTGAAAAATCAGAAAATAAACACATTAGTTGTTTCTGTTGTGTCTCTCTGAGGTTTAAAAATCTTGTTTTTGTCGACACAAACTAAAGTTTCCTTTAGCTGCAGATGTTTGGCCAGTTTGGAGGAATAATTGTCACTTTGTGTGTGATTCCTCAGATTTGAGCCTCGCATAATGTCAGATTTCTGGAGGTTACTCTGCATCAGCAGTAGGTGTCAAATCACCTCCATCAGCTGAGTCTGTTGTGACACTTTATGTTCCCAATTTGCAACAAGAAGCTCGCAACACCACCTTCTCCTTCTGCTAATAACTTTCCACTTGGAAATGTCCAAATTAAATCAAGCCGGCGCCGAGGTGCGGTCTCCACCTTGCACCTCTCGCTCTCTGAGGACACGTTTTTCTCTCTTTTATCACCTTCTTCACCTTCCCTCTCCTTCTGGAGAAGCTGTTGACAGGCTTGACAGACTCGCTAAGAAAGCAGAGTTCATTATGGAAGCCATCGTCTGGTCCTCAGAAGGGTTAGCGGCGCTGGACGGCCGTGACATGACGAGTCGGCCTGTAGAAACGCCGTCACCTCTCGGGTTTGAACCCTCTGCTGAGAGGAGCTTCTTTTTCTTTGAGCTTGTGATTTCTAAAACCTCCAAACACCGAGGGGAGAAAAGGGCGCCCGCTTTGTGGGAGAAGCTTCTCGACTTTCACATGAGAAAAGTGAGAGGACGCGAAACTTCCTGGTAATGAATGGACGCCTCAGATCCACTTTGGGGGAACATCCTTTTCTCATTATCTTGCAATAAATTTCTCTGGATGTGGCCTATATTTAGGCCCACAGATACTCATGATTCCACCCTCGTCCTTCTGCCACCGCAGAGACGCAGGACGGAAAGACTCGACTGCAAAAACACAAAACCTTACCGAGTTTCATCCGTCTAGTTTCTACTGCACATGTCTCTGTGCGCTTAAAATAGGACAATAGTAACTTTTCTGCATGATATAGGAGTCAGTAAGTACTTACTATCAATGAAAAAAGTTCTAGTTTCAGATTAAACATGTTAAGGGAAATAATCTGCATGTGAAACTAGCACTTTATTTCTAATTTTACTCTTTTTTTGTGTAAATCCATCAAAAAGTTAGTTGAAAAGTGAAATATATTTTGTTTATAAAGACTTTTTAACTAACGTGTTGATGGATTTATACAAAAAAGATTAAAATTAGAAATAAAATCTCACAAAAATTCCTTAATATTGATGAAAAAGTTGCAGATTATTTCTATTATAAAATAGAAAAAATTTTATTTTAAGTGAAATAATCTGCCAGTGGCTTTAGTACTTTTTCATCATTATTAAGGAATCTGAGACTTTATTTTAAATTTTATCCATCAACAAGTTGGTTGAGAAGTCTTCATACAATTAAAAAAAGTGAAATAAATTTTGTGTTTTTGAATTTTATAACAACTTTTCACCAGACATGTTGATGGATTTATACAAATCATGTTGCTTTAAGTTACTTTTTAATGAATATTAAGGATTTATTTACCTAAAACGAGCTTTTATTTATTGAAGAAATAAATGTGAGGTAGTTTTATCTCATTTCAAGATGTTTGCACTAGAAACTAGACAAAAAAAATACTTTGTAAGATTTTGTTTTCCAAATGGCAGCATCAGATCGGATGACGTTCAGGACCTCTGAGGGATTTTACTGCAGAAATAAATGAAATAATTCCTGAAAGTGAGAGAAAGCTGCAGTGTTTATTCGGAGCGGTGCGTCTGAAATCACTCAGCCTCCCCACGTCGTCTCAGGAAATCCATGACATCTCCATCCTCCATGTAAGGTTGCCCCGACCTGAATCCAGCTCTGTTTGAAATGCCCTGATGGACCAGAGGCTCAGCCGGACATTTTTCTCCTCATCAGCATCTTGATACGCCGTAAAAAGCTTAGTTTTTAAGGAATATTATAAAAAGGTGACAGAAATGATCATTTATGGCATCAAGTTCATAAAACTGCACATTAAACTCATTTAATAAATATCTGCCTCTGCATTCATTTTGACGAATGCCATGTTTTAGTTTAGCAACGAAGTAAGCAAGATTATTACACTTCGTTCTTACATAATTTTCTCATCTTTTTCACATTGATTTGTAGCTATAAATATTTAAACTGATTTGATTGATAATATACAGTATAAGCACACAATTGTGTCCCTGTGGAGGGCCTTATGTTGGGCCGCATTTGGCCCATGTGCCTCCAGTTTGACACTATTTATAAAAGATATGATGATAAACCATTGCAAAAATAAGATGCAGGATAATGAAGACGTAACTTTAGTTTTGAATCATATAAATGGATTAAATCTTTCTATATACTCAAAAATACAGAATGTGACGTAATACAGGTGTCAAACTAAGGTTTGTGGGCCAAATTTGGTCCACAGTGTTGTCATATTTGGTCACTAGACAATTCCTTCTAAAGCTGCAAGAAATGCTTCACTGATACTGCATATCCCAGAATGCTCTGCTGGTGTTGGTTTGTCAATCGGGACGAATATTTGATTTCACAAGTTTGGCGTCAGATTGTTACCATGGTAGGAGAACTAAATTAAGATTTTTTTTTAAAAAAATTCTTTAAATGTTAAAATATTTTAATTTATTGCTGTTTAACCCATAAAATAAAACTTAATATTGTCATTATTTAGGTGTAGTGTGTGTTTAAATTAAACATTTGAATGAATCCATGCAAATGATATGCATCAGTGGTGCCAAAGCTGTGGGCTGTGGGCTATTTGTGGCCCATGGGTTCACCGTGAGCGCGTGGCAACGTGAAGTATTTGACTTTTCGAAAAAAAAATAGATCTGACAAAATTTTGTTCTTTAGTTGTTTTATGCTGAATTTCATGTTTAGTTTATTATTAATTTGGTAAAAATAAAAAATGTTGCTTCTTTTATTGTCACAGAAGATATAAAATACTTAAAAATACGGATTTGTTTGAGCAGAACAAAGACATACTGCAACAGTTTCCAGTTTCCACCAACACTTGGGTGAACTCTGTGGATCTGACGGTGTTTACGTCTGATCGGGTCAGAACCCTTTTGACGGCACCACAGACGTAAACACGCGACCGAGTCCAAATAAACGGCGGGCGATGACGGAGCGCGTCGCTCAGGGCCGCCGATGGCTTTTTAACCGGGTTCGGACGCAGCGCCACGCCGATAACCGTCGGCGTTAAGCAGAAACAAATGTGAGAAAGTACATTAAAACTGGTTTTGTTTGTTATTTGACCTAATTTGAAGCTCGGCGAGGAGCGCGGTCTCTCCGATTGCTGCTTAAATCGAGGCGTGGCCGCTCGACGGGTGACGTCAGCCGAACAGAACCGCCGCGGCGAATATTCGATTGTGATTGAGAAAAGGACGAGCGATGTCCCAAACAATCCTCCCAGATGTACCTCCTCAAAGGCCCAGCAAAACAATATTTGGTTCCCACAGCATTTATTCATCCTGTTATACATCAGAAAGTTGTCATCAGCGTTTCCCCGATATAAATCAGTGCCAGGATCACAGAGGAGAGGAGGAGAGGAGGGTTCCTAAATCTACCAGAGTCTAACACTTGAATGGCGGTTGTTCTGGCAGCCTGGGGGCACGGCGGCGGGCTCCAGGCGTCAAGGCGCCACCTCAAATTCTCTGCTGTGGTCGGGTACCGTCTCTCCCCACATGGCACTCATTTCTGGCTGCCTGAGCTCCAGCGTGAGAGCCGCCTGCCTCCTCCAGCCGCCGAGGAGATGCCTGAGCAATTACGACGGCAATTAGGGGGGCGCGCGGGAGGGGTGGGGGGGGGGGGCGATCCGGTGACGTGGACGGACGGACGGACGGACTGACGGAGCCCCGTGCCGCGGAGGGAATGAATAATTCACAGCTGGCTGCTTGTGCACATCAAACAGCCTGGAAGGGAGGAGAAGAAAAGGAAAGCGTGGCGCCGAAGATCATCAAGAGCTCCGATAGAAGTGACACGACTCACTACCGCCCAAATTCTGGAGATTTTTTATTTGTTTCACATTAACCCCTTAAAGCCTGAAGCACTTATTGTTCTGCGTTTCAAGCACAAAATCCTGCCAAGAGTTTCTGTCTAGTTTCTTGTACAAATATCTTAATACACTTGAAATAAGACGACACTAACTTCTTAGAAAGATTTTGTTCTAACTGCTTAATATTTCGCTTGTATCAACACATTTTTTCCAAGTTATAAGTGAAATAATCTGCAAATTATTGACCTAAATCATGCCTCTATTTCTTGCTCAGAAGTTAGTTTTAAGTTTTTTCTGTCTTTATTCAAAAATATAAAAATATTTGCACTAAAAACTAAAACAAAAGTAGGATTTTGTTGTCAGTTCTAGATAAAGGTCACAATTTATTTAAAAATGATTAAATTAACCAAAAGCAGGTTTTGGGTTTAATGATGTGATATTTTCTTTTGTAAGATTTTAATTATTAATAATAGAAAGTTTGCAACTACATAACACAATTTAACATCTTGAACTGAAGTCAAGGGCCACTCTTAATCAGTTCAGGGGCCACAAATGGCCCCCGAACCACACTTTGGAAACCCAGGCTTAAAGAATGCTTTCAATCAAACATATTTGTTAAATTATGTTCATGTATTTTGGTATGTAATTGGTTTTAATTTAAAATAACATGAATTTATCGACCTGTCACAGGTCATCCCAATGCATCTTAATCAGATTTAAGTTCAGACTTTGACTAGGCCACTCCTAAGCCTTATTTTCTTATGTTTTTGTTGTTTAGATGTGCTGTTTTCCATATTGATTTTCTATTAGTAAGCAGAAATCATGAAGTAACTGAATTATGTGCGACCCCAGAGCATCACACCACCTCCACCGTGTCAGTTTATGGTGTAAAACTGATTTTATCTAGCATAAAATCAAATGTTACAAATGTGCTTTTACAGAAACAAGCATCAAAAAATGCTGGATTTTTTTAAATATACATTTGTAGAAAACTATAATAAAATACAAAACACATTTTTTTAAATTTTATTTTAAACTGTAAGACAACAAATAGAGATAAAACCTTTTTAATGTTACAGATTTTCCGTGTTTTGTCTGTAGAATCATGACCTCTGACCTTTAAGGCCTGTTGAATGTTAGCTGCTCCTGCTGGATGAGTTTCTGATGATCTTCTAGAATAAATTTGGTACCGAAGGTTTCTGTTTTTTTTAACCTTCTTTGCGTTCCTCTTGAAGAAATTTTTTAAATTCTTTTAATTACTTGATGCTGCATTCAGAAGAAATGATTGTTTTAAAGTGATGATGTTGGGAGGTTTTTTGCAGCTGTGGCTGCAGCAGACGAGCTCTTCTCTGATAAGCTCCTTCTGATGACGGACTGCCTCTTTATTGTTCGTCATTAGCTCATATTTTCCCTGCAGTTGCACGAAGAAGTAAAATCATAAACCTTCACCCAGACTGGCTGACGGCCTTACAGGCTGCAGAAAAAACTAAACAAGAAGAGAGAGAGAGAGACTTCTTGGACGTCCTCCACTCTATCAAAACTTTCCTCGTGTTTATTTTTCCTCCTGCCACTTCCACTCACTTTTAATGTAATATTCCCTCATAAAACAAGAAGCAGGAGCTTTATCCTTCTGTCGAATTAAAGGCGAGGCTTGACGCGACCTGTCAGGCGAGCGCACAAAAAACGCAACGCCTCTTTGGAGACGAGCAACTTTGATCTTGACCCATTTCCTGCTAACAGCTTCTCCGGCGGCGAGACGTGTCACCCGCAGACACTTCCAGACGTTTCAAACGTCCGCCGGACAATGCAGCGCGCCGGAAAAGCCTCCAACTGCCCAATTACGTCGGATTTGTTTGTGGTTTCACCTAGAACAAACAAGACACCGACGTCCGCCTCGCTAATGCCTCCTTTTAAAAACATCTGACTGACAGAATAAGCTTCCAGCGCTCATCCAGTGACCTGCAGCGCGGCGCCCTTTGCAGGAAATCTGCTATTTTTCAGATTCGAGCTCAAGAAGAGGGAATTGTGGCCTATTTCTTTGGAGAATAACCTCTTTATTTGCAATTAATCCTCACTCCTCTGAGCTCTGCCTTCAATTTAGTGGAAGAAGACGTAGAAGGTTAGAGTTACTTAACCTCAGGCCTGTGGAAAAAAAAACCCAACCCAACCTAGATTCTCTAAACTGACTGACGGAGAGCAATTTTCCAACTTTGATGTAATAAAATGGCACAATTAAGTCATTTTGCTTCCTACATTTTAATGTCTTTGCTAATAATTGTGTCACATATGGATATTTAATCAGCAACTGGGAAAATGTACATTTGATGGGAATCGGAGCGGTGCAGATTAGGTGTGACTCCGTTTACTTCACGCTGCAAAATATCACAGTTTGACACATTTTACTGCTTTTTGCACATGAATCGAGTCAAACTTCTTCTAAATAAGACCTGAAACACACTGTTTCATTTAAATGAGCAGGAAAACATTCCAAAGTAACATCAGAAACAATTATCTCTGTCATCTATTGCAATTATTATGTACTTTTAGGTCAAATTATTGTGCAGATGTTTAAATGTAACTGTTCATTGTTAAATTTTATTGCTTTACAAACTAATTTCCTATAAATCAAATATTTTGATTTGAAAGATTTCATTTTTAGAAAAGAAAAACTGCCTACACATCGTAAAAAAAGAATAATTCAGGAGAAAAACTTTGTTTCAGCCTCAAAATAGGGATTAAAATGCAGTTTATTAACATTTTTATTGTGTTTTTATTTAATTTTATTCACTTTCTCCTGCTGTGGGGTTTAGAGGAGTGTTTTCAAGCAGTCAGTATGTAACTCTGTATGTTTTTTGCTTTTTGAAGTTTGTATCACATTTTATCAGTCTGATAAAAAATGATTTTTACACTATTTATTTTTATTGAGTGTGGTTTAGTAGAGTATGTATGAGTAGTCAGTATCTAACTGTCTCTTTGTTGCTTGAATAGAAAGTCAAATCTTCTTATGAGGAAAAGGGTCTGTAAATCAGTATTTTTAGTTTTATTTGAAATGGGGTTCAGTGGAGCAATTTACAGTAGTCAGTATCTACTGTAACTCTCTGAATAGCTAAGTTTTAGCTTGAATGTTTTTAAAAGTTTGGTGTTCTCCTGATGTTGATGTTTTCCATCAGTTTTTATGGCATCATATGAATCAATTATTATCTAGTGGGGGTAAGATATTTAGTTTGGAAAAACTCCGCAGAACCCCAATCCAAAAAATACATGTTTCTTTGTAGATTACACAACTGAAAGAAAGTAAAAAACATTTTCAATGGTGATTCTTCACAGTAAAAGCTAACAGTGATAGCATAAGGTAATAATAAATATTCGATTTTATCATTGAATGGATCATTTTCATGTTAGTTTCTACAACAAAACCAACTTTTTATAGCTTGAACAGGCAGATATTTGTAAAACAGTGAATGAAAGCGTGTTGTTGTGGATTTTTCCAGTGCATGGATGTTTGTGTTTGTTGGATGATGGCTTCTCCCTGGAGATATTAAAATTCCTGAGAGTCTGCAGCAGACTGATGGGTGGCGATGACAGTTTAAACAAGCCGGGCGCTCCTCCAAATTGATTAACATCAGTCCTGTGTGAGAGAGAGAGAAAAGATGGAGGGCTCGCTTAAAAAGCAACTCAAGTAATAAACTATGAATCGTACTCCTGTGCGGCGATAATTACAGTAAACTATAAGTTAAATTTAATTGAGTTTGGCTAAAAAAACTCCTCTGATTGGACACAGGCTGACCAAGAGAGGCTTCAGGCGAAATAAACCTTTTATTTTTTTGCGTATAAACACACTGTTTTCATATAATCTGTGAGGGACCAGCGAGCCGCTTTTGGCAAATAATCACAAAAAGTGAAATGGCTCGCTCTCCTTCCAAGGCTGTAAAGATAAATGAGGCTGTTTTCCTCCTCGGTTTCTTGAAGGAAACCTCAGAAGCGCGCCACATTTTCCTCAGAAAACTCCACTGAAATATTCAAGAGCATCCTCCAGCCGCCATATTTTCATTTTTATTGTCCGTGATATAAAGGGGAGCAATTATTTGATTTCAGAGTTATGAAAACATGTATGCTATGAGGAAACAAGCAAGTTGAGCTTTAATTGGTGCTATTTTTCACGCCGCTGGCAAGGTGCTTACCTCTTTGGCACCTTTTTTCCTCCTCATAAAATTACACATTCATATTCCTGAATGAAGATGGAAATTTCATTTTGCTTTATTCTGCCATAATTGGAATGCATGGTGTGTACCTGCAAACTGCTCCATAAACATCCGCAACTCGTTTATTCAACTCTACACTAATGCAACTATATTGCTTTCAGTAATATGGAAAAATACTTTCAATTAATACAGTAAATTTTGAATTTAATCCACTTTTTTCTTGGTTTCCCGACTTTGGAGGATGCATGGAGCTGCCAGGAAGAGGACATAAACAGAACTTAACGCTAAATATCGCATTACGCGTAATCGCTTGGTGTTTTTAATCTTCATTTTCTGGCCCATCTTCACGTCTTTATCATTACTGAGGGAGAACGAGGCGAGTCTGAGACCAGATTCCAGCCAAACTGAGACCACGCTGAGACACAAACCCCACTCCAAATTAAATCATGTCCAACTTTGGCAATCCAGATGTATGTGTTTACCGCACAGCGGAGAATTAATGCCCAAATTAAGGCGGGAGCTCATTTGTCTGTGGTGTTGCAACAAGCGCTTTCCCAACACCGTATTGAACCGTCATGGCAACAATTTAAGGAAACCGATGTGGGATCCATGAATCAAGCTTTATTGATGCTTTGAAGGCTCTAATAACACACTGGAGTTGATTAGCCGTCCAATTTATTGACCCTGGAATTTAAATAAATACATTCTTTGAGAACCACAATGAAGGCATGTCACTGTCTTGAAGATATAGTATTTGAATTATTTTTTTTTAGTTTCACATCAAATGAATCTGGGTGTTGGATTTCTAAGACCTGTTGTCATAACAGGCTGAAAGATTTACACAAGATGGAAATTAAAGTAGGATTTAATTACTAATTAATCCTATGTGTGGCAATGGAGGCTCCCTTGTTGTCAATTATAAGTCCTCTTAAATATAATGCAACAGAAATTCCTCTGTGTTAATCAGAAACATTTCCATTTTACATTAAGATTAATATTTCAGCTTAAGGTACTTATTGCAATAATTACACAAGGCAGTTTTAAATTTCTTTTATGTTCTTCTTTTGCTTATGAAAAGGCATAAATCATCATTTTTCCAACTTTTGATGTAAAAAAGTTACCAAGAGTGGTTTGGAAGTAGTGATAGGAAAAGTTTGCAACTCTAATTTGATTTTGATGGCTTGAAAAGTGGCAAGTCAGGAGAAAAGCTGAATTAAAGCAGGAGTGTGGAGACATAGCAAACAGGCTCAGGGATTTAAAAGAACAGTCTGGTTAAATGTTTCTTAACTTACTCTTGATTAATGTCAATAATGTCAGCTGCATCCTGACTGGTCCTAAATAAGTTTAAGACATCAACTGTAAAAGGATGGTTTGACATGTGGCTTTTAGAGCTAAAAATAAATAAATTAGCTGAGCGGAAGCTTAAAATATCAACAGTTTAGACCACTGCAGGTACGGAAAGCCTTAAGTGCTGCAATTCAATAATTTAAAGTCTCAAAATTATATATATATGCATGTGAATTTTAAATAAAATTCTTGAATCAATTTCATTACTATTATTATCTAAATATATAGTCTATTCTATAGTTTATTGTTTGAGCTAACATAAAGAGAACAAAGTTAATTAATTTTATCTCCGCATTTTCTGAGTCTCAGTCACTCAGTGTGGCAAAAAACACGACAGAAATGTGATTGGAAACAAGAATAATTTTATAAAATTAAAATTTATGAATGAATTTTAAATTTATATACCAACTAGATTAATATATTGAATCATAAAATAAGACATTTAGTTAGTATATTACTTATTACTCTCCACCGTAATGAAAAACTGCATGTGACAAAATTTGTAAAACTGTAAAATTCTGCCAACATTCAGTCATTTTGCTCCAGTTCTGAATAGCATTATTATTATTATTCATACATTGTGTCATTATATTACCAGTTAATGCAGTATTTTTTATTTACATTGCTATTCATTCAGCTAGGATGAGAACTTCTTGAAGAAATATTCTCTTAAGTGTAGTAGCTAGGATACCTAGCAAGCCGGTACTCTACTCAGGGATTTAAAAGGTTTTTCAGGTGAGCACAACATATTCCGTTTAGACCAACTTTCTGATTCTTGCTCCAGTTCTGACAAGCATCGCTAACCTGATCTGCATTGACATGTTTCACCACAATAACCAACTTAAATTTTGGCATTTTATGCAGTGATTAGAACCAAAACCTCTTGGATATGCTGATAGAACTATATTTAATTTTTAAGCTACAATTTTGACCAAAATAATAAAGAATGTAGTCAAAACCATAGTGAAACATGACAGTGGATGCATCATGCTGAGGAGTAGCTTCTCCCTACATAGAACTGGGCTGTTTAATGGGATCCACACACTCAAAAATGCTAGCTAGACATTTTCCAATGGCTGAAATAGTGACTTAAAAAAGGACCCAAATGTTTTCAGTTTACACCAAATAAAAAATGAAAGGAACAGGACTTTCTCTTCCAGCATTTTGGAGGATTATGCGCTCTTAATAATAGTTGTTTACACAGGGAAACATTTTTCCAACAATTCAGAAAGAAATCATAAAACCAGCTCCATTTTTCGTGGCAGCTGATGGAATAAAGTTTCTTTTGCTTTGTTTTACTTTCAAAGTGGTCTGGAAAGAGTCATTCTGTTCTTTACTTCTGTAGATCCCTTAGTTCTATTGTTTTTGTCCTCAAACCCAGTGAGATACAGACTCCAGACAAGCAGCACAGATATGCTTTTAGAGGAATAAGCATCGCTGCATGTGGATGGTTTTCCACTGGGAGAAATCCCTGAGGAGGCGACTTCATTCCTGCGGGAACGCTGAGTGTTCCCCGGGGATTTGTTGGGTGAAACGCCGATGCTCTGTCCTGGCGTTCCCTCCGGATTCCTGCAAACCAGAAAGTCGGTTTGTGCACGGAGAGTCGCTGCTTGTTTGCATGATTTTAGGTGTACAAGCAGTCAACCGTGAACAAACTCATGCGTTCTGGGAGGGAAACACACAGGCTGCTGGATGTGGATGTTTTCAGGAGTTCAGAGAGTTTTCTGTGTCTGTTTTTCCAAAGAGTTGCATGCCGGTTCCCACAACTATCAGATAAAGTCCTGATATACGACGAGGCAGAAAGAAGATGGAGTACATAGGTTTGGTGCGGATTGAGAAAAAACGGCTGGAGATAATGTCCAGAAGCCAAAATTCAGGGAATTTTACTGAGACTCTTTTACTGAATGTCATTTCTTCAAGTATTTTCTTAGGATTTACTCGGTAGATGTGTTGGCTTCACATCAGTGATGCATGTCTCCATGGTGAGATGATTTGAGCTTTGAGACATGATGGATTGCCAGGTGAGAAGTATCAGTCAGAACAATGTGGGTAGACTCTGTTTGATTAGGAACCAAAACTGCAACATTTGTTACATTTTCAGCTGCTCTGTGTCAAACAAGCCAAACCATTTCAAAGACATGTTCCCCTCCTCGCCTGTAGGGGCGCTGCAACAACACAACAACCTCTGAAGAAGAAACTAAGCACAACTTCCCTCTTTTGTACAACAAAAATGGGGCAACGTCAGACTTTAGCTCTTATTTGTCTTTAGTAAGAGACAACAACCCATTTCTTCTGCTAGCTTTAGACTCTTGCATTTGTTTTGGTTAAATTTACCCAGAATGCTGTGCGTTGTATCATACTTGGTTTTCAATTCTTATTACAAGAAAACTAATTGTTGGAAATCCTAGTTAAGTTTTAAGACAAGCCATGGAGCTCTGGTCAGACAAAACCAAGATTTAAGTATTTGGTCAACTTGTCAACAGCAATCACCCAAAATACCGCAACTCCAGAGACACGGTGGTGAAAGCATCATGCTGTGGGGATGCTTTTCATTAGCAGCTACAGGAAAGCTGGTCAAAGCTTGGGCCTAGTTAAAGTTCAGATCTGGATCCTCTTGAGAATTTTTTGAGACTTTGCAACCAAGAATGGAGGAGAATATTTTTACAGTGAACGTTGGCTTTACGGAATATTGTTCAAGTGCATGCCACACTTTTCAGATTTCTTGCTTGCTCCAAAGGGAACAAACTGAGTCTGAATCCAAACTTCATGAACAGGAGAAACAGGCAGATTATTAAAGAAAATGCTCCGGTGCAGACTGGAAAATCCGTCTCTGCCGAACTGGGAGACGTTTTTAGCGCTTTATCTCCTGCTTACTTCTATTTTTTTTTTCCAACATACAGAGAACCAGAAAAGTCGCCGTTTGTTCTCCGAAACGTCTTCAACAAACACGAGGTGTGTGATGACTCCGAGTCACAACAGTTGAAAGCCCCTCCTGAGCAGCAGAGTAAACCATTTAGGGTAAAATATCTGCGTGCTCTCCGCTTTGATTAGCGACTCTTTGAAATGGTATAACGCTGTGATTATGTGAAAGGCTCAGCGTGCATGTGGTTGGAGCTGAATATTTGCTCTGAGACACTGGGGGAAATGAGGAAAAAGCGAGAGAGGGAGCGAGAGATAAAGTCAGGGAAGACGGAGAAGGAGGAGGACTATTACACGGAGAGAGCAAGCCCTCTCTGTACAGACATTGCGACGCCAGATGGCTTCTTCTAATAAATATTCAACCTTAACTCAGTTCCCATGTAACTTCTCTTTCTCTCTGCGTCTCGTTTTTGTAGCGCTGCCAGCACACCCACACGTTTCTGGGCCAGCAAAATGATTACAGTAAAGCAAACAAAAAGGGAAAAGAGGAGGGGTGTTTGACAGAGGAAACGGGCCGACAGGGTCCTGTATACAGAGAGATAGGGTGGTAGTGCGTGCTGAAAGCTGGCAGGTTTTTTTTTTTTTTGTCTTTTCTCGTCAGGGGGGGGGGGGGTCTGTGTAGCGGGGAGAGGAGGCGAGCAGGGGGAAAAGAAGTCCTCTGTGGTCGGAGCTGGTGTGATTGTTGGAGACGGAGCAGAGAAGGAGTCTGTTCTCAGGGCTGGTTGTTTACCTAGCGAGGAGAAGCTTTTCCAACATCCTCTGAAGCGGCCCGCTTCGGAGGAGGAAAGAGAAAACCAAAATCCGGCTCCGCGCGATAAGAGAGCCGGTGACCTCCTGCGTCACTGACACTTTGGATTTTTAGGTTCGTATTTTAGGCAGTAGGAATCTATTTTCAGCGGCTTTAAAGTTCTCCAAAACGGGTCCTGGGAAAAGAAAACAGAACACAGAAACTTGTGTTAACACTTAGACGGAGCCTGAGCTCAGAAAGAACACCATGAAACTGCTTTAATGACCACATCAAGCGGTCATGTTTTCAGAACTGATCTCATTTTTCTATTTCAAAAACATCTACAGTCCTGTGGGAAAGTTTCTTCTTTACTGTTGTAATTCAGTCACACCTCGCATGAACGACCCATTGGTCACCCATAGCAACAAACAGCCCAGATCACCACACTGCCACCACCATTTATGACTTTCAGTATAATTATAGTTTTACTGCAGATTTGACAAAAAGACTTTCCCAAAAGTCTGGAAACCCATCAGTGGAGGCCACTTTTGCACAGTCTCTCTTTCCTAATGTTGACCTTTGACCTTAACTGAGCCAAACGATGCCACTCACGCTTCTTTTGTGACCTCCTAAATGAGTTGTTGATGCTCAAAGTTGTTCAAATCAATATGTTAATTTACGTTTTAAAGTTAAAATGACCTTTACTGCATATTTTAGCTAAAACAATAATGTTAGCATGACTAATAATGTGCTAGCAGGCTAACAGCAGTGTATAAGCTAAAATTGTTTGCAAATTTGATAGCACTAGCATGTTTGCTAACATTAACTCAATCCATTCAAAATGAGAACTTTAGCTTTTAAGTGAAAATGAGCTAAAACTACAGTTAGGTTAAATGTTATTTAAGCTAATACTAGCATATTGGGCAACATTAACTCAGTAAGTTAACTTTAGAAAGCTAATGTTAGTTTAAATGCTATCTTTATCACGTTGGCTCAGAGTCACATGTTGGACAGTAAGCTCACTTTAGCCTTTAAGTCAAAATGAGCTAAAAAGCCACAGTTAGCTTAAACACTGTTGCAATGTTATTAGCTTACGCTAACATGTTGGGCAACATTAACTCAATCCATTCAGTAAGTTAACTTTAGAAAGCTAGTGTTAGCTTAAATGCTATCATTATCACCTTGATTTAGAGTTGCATGTCAGACATTTACCTAATCTATTCAGTAAGTTAACATTAGCTTTTTTTTAAATTAGCTTGAAAGCTAATGTTGGCTCTGCTGTTTAATGGTTTCTCCAGGTGTGCATAATGATTCTCACTGAGGTTTTCTAGACTCTCAAAACTCTAAAAATGGTTTTATACTCCTTTACACACTGAAAAAAGTCTGTTACTTTGTGCTCAAAGTAACACAAAGTAAGTTTGGCACAAAAATATTTCAGTTATTGACTTGAAGACCCAGAGAAACTTTGTCTAATCCCGATTGCAGGTTGACAATATGCTGTGAACGATTCCTTTTCAATTGTCTTAGGGTGATTTATTGGCTGTTGAAAGCTGTGCTGTCCTAAACTTGGTTATCTCCCTTAGCTTGTTTTTTTATGTAAAGAAAGAACTGCATTCAGACAGATGATGGCATTAGAAAGACATCGTTCAGGATAATTACAAGCAGCATTTCTTGTTTCTTAGTGATGGACAACTTCTCCTTATCATGACTTTGTACTCACAAGGATTATTAATCTGAGCCACTGAGAATCTCGCTCCTCTTTTGAGATTGACCTTGAACATTACCTGAAACCCAACCAGAACCGTTGGGTACAGTGACAGGGCTCCGCGGTGGGAGTCTGGCTTAACTCACTTCCACATGAACAAAGAGGAAGTCTAGGGGGAAAACACTGGTGGAGTGATAATGCCCACACTGAGCCCCATTAGGATCGAGGTATTATCCCCGGTTGACTTTGGCTATGAGAAAATGTGGACCAGTCCCCTCCGCCTCCCCTCTTCCTTGCTTTGCCATTTCCCACTCATAACAGACCTGTTGGCCGTCGAGGTTTATCAAGCTCACAAATCTAAACAGGACAGGGGCCCTGACCGGGAGAGAGCCCTGTACACAGGAAGGGCCCTAATTCTCTCTGGATTAGAGAGCAAGTTGCAATTTGGACAGCTGGTTGCTTACAACGTCACTGTTTGTCCGTAGGAGGGAGGAAACATCAAGATCGGTTACGTTGCTCTGTACAAGGATTCAGGCTCCTTCAGGTTACAACCTCTAACGTTTTTACCAGCTTTGACCCTCTACACACTGATCCTTTTTCCCATTCCTCTTTGCAAAGTAGCTCAAGCTCAGTCAGATTGGACGGAAAGCATCTGTGGACATCATCGTCCAGTCTTTGCAGCAGATTACCAATCAAATTTAGGTCTGATGGGCCTAATAGCTGATCCAAACCATAAGAGGTGAGAGTGGCGCCATCGTTGCTGTAGATACATTGTTACCTTTTCTTGACTGAAGCGTTTCACTTTTGGGGAATTATTCCCACTGGTTTTGGATGCTATTTTACTTTTGTACAGCTGCTGTGATACTTAATGACAGCACCAATGTGATATTTTAGAAAATGTTTTGCTGATTAGCATCTCAAAACCTCAAATAAAACTGTAACTGTGATCTCAAGTCCCAGAGGACAGAAGGATAAAGATCAAACCATCTGTTACATCGATCCTAAAGGGCGACGGTTGTATCCCCTACTCCAGCATCTCTCTGTTGTCTCAGATCATGACATTTAATTTCCTTTTTGAGAGAAAGTATTTTTGAATTGACTTGAAGATATGAGCAGAACCAGATTATCTGAAGTTTCCAAACCAGGCAGGTGAAACCTTTCCACAGCATGATGTTGCCACCACCATGCTTCATCATTGGGATAACGTTTTGCGTGTTAGCAGAGTTTCAGTCATTTGGGAGTTCATACTGGCTTTCTTCTTATCACTGTTTGCAGTTAGTCATTAGGATACACTTTTCAAAAATGTGGAAAATAACGTGGGAAGGTTTCCAATCCAAGCCCAGAAAGCTCTTTGAGAAACCCTGAAGAGCACAGACACGGTGTGAGCCGGAAGGTCATGAGCCTGATGGCTCTGAGTGTCCTCCAGCTGAAGGGTCACTTCAACCAGACTCTGATCCACTGCAGCATCATTGTCCGTCTCTTCTGAGGAGAGACGCGCTCCTCTTAGAGTGAAACAGACACCGGATAACTAGAAAGAAAACCCTCGTCTGGCTGGAAAAGAAGCCGTCATTGTAATAATCACCACTTCTGATGGAAATGAGCAGCAGTTGTTTCAACCTGAAAGATTTACCTTCCCGACGCGTTGCAGAGGATTGCAGCAGTCACTTTGTAATTGGCAGGATCAAACAGAAAATGCAAATTCCTTATTTATCAGTGGCTCAGTAGGGAACCACCACCTTCATCTAAAGGTAAGCAGGCTTTGATACCTGCATTAATTCCTAATCTGTTCATATTTGCGCTGCCAAAATGGACTGAGACGTGTTGTGGGTGGCAAAGGGAGGGAGAGGAGGGGGAGCTACTTCCTTTGACTTCCGAGAGATTTCCTCAAGGCATGCAAAGCACACTTTGGGCTTCTGTTGCTGATCCAAAGCAGCTCCTTTTCTTTCCTCTCAGCCAGGCCACTTTTTTCAATTGATTAATTCTGCCTGAAATTGGTCATAATGTGTGACTATCTCAGAAAACGCACTGAGTGGAGAGGAGAAAAGGGTGCCAGCCACAGCAGTGTGGGCAGGACTCAGCAGCTGTTGTTAGAATTATTTAAAATCGTTTCTTGTTTTGGTGGTTAACTAGATTTTGTTCCTTAAACATCAACAGTAACAGCAGTTTTGCAATTTCAATCAGTAAAATCCTCCTGATATTGTTTATTTGATGTTCGTTTTCTATATTTATGGTTTAGGCAAAAAAGGAGCTATGAACCAAATCGCTAAATGTTATCAAAGACTTTCAGCAAATTTCCTCAATAATTTTTTTACATTTTTCAGTCCAGGCAACAAAGAACATTTGTTACATTTTACATTGGGTAAAACTTTTTTCTGACCTGTAGAATTTGCTAATTGTTGTTTTTAGCCACCATGCTAACTAGCTTTATTTGCACTTAAAAACTTTGTTTTTAATGGGATACAAACCATCAGAAGCTCAACTTTAACCAAAAATGGCTATTTATTTTAGCATAAAGATGGTAATAGTAAGATTAGCATGCTGATTTCTGCACTAGCGTTCTTAGTTAGCGCAAACAATGATACAATTTTTTGTGGTAAATATTGACCTTTATCATCAAAGACTGATGAGACATTTTGGGGCAGAATTTCACAAATATGTTGCTCCCTTTGCTAACATTTCTGTGACTAACTTTGTGGCGCTTGCATGCTTTGGTCCTGCTAGCTGCCACTTCCTGTTGTCTTTGTCCATAACTTTGCCTCTTTGCAATTAGTTACTAATTAGGTGAATACCCGATTGGATTTTATTTTGTGGTATTTTTGTTTGAATTACTGTAACAATGTGCTACTAATCGTTTAATAGTTTAGCTTAAATACTATCAGTGATGTCCATGTCCCTCTACGAGGCGGAATAACCTTTAAAAGACCCATCATGCATTGCAGAGGTCATGGCTAATGCCACGTTGTTAGCGGTAGCTTGTTAGCAGCCTGATCCAGTTAGAGCTGCGACAAAGCTGCACACATTCTCACAAAGAAGAGGAATTACAACCATAATCGTTTTTGTCATTTGCACAGCAATTTTACTCCTGAATGCCTCGTTTTAGGGAGGAATTAATAATATAAAAATCACATGAGCTTCAGGTGCCGCTGAGTTCACCCTTTTCCCCACTCATCCTTGCCTGCAGCTTTTGCAATGCTCTCCAACTCCCCTATCTCTCCCCCCTCTCTCTCGGCTTCTTATTATCAGTTAATAATTCTTTCTCATTCAAGCAAATTAGAGAAACTTGACTGTGTTAGAGCGAGTCCAGCATGGGGCTGCAGGCAGAGAGAAGGCTAAATGGCAGAAATTCCCCCCAGAGCAAAGAACGCATGAAGCACAACATTGTGTCCACCACAAAAGCCGCTCTGTAGTTTTGATCCCCTCTAATTTAATTAGCCCAAGAGGTAGTGCATTAATTTGCCAGGAATTCTTCTGATGCAGAAAGCTGCCCCGGGTGCGTGGAGGGAGAAGCAGAAGAAACCTCCTTGCTGCTTCTGTGCAGCTGGAGAACGGGGAAATGTTCTTTTTATTCGGTGCTGGGGTGCAGCAGCTTTGATAGGATTGATCTCCATCAACATCCCCGAGACTCTCACTGCCATTAAAGGCCAAAACTCATAATAATTTAATGTTATTCCTTTTCTAATTCCACTTTCTCCACAAATAAGGACTCTGGTTTTCAGGACAAATTAGAGATGGTCTGTTCATGTAGAATTCTTCAAAATTATCAGCATTTTTAAATCAGAAATTAAACTGTTCTGTAAATTACTTTTCAATTGTTAACCTATAATTCATCACATTCTTGTTGAACCAGCAGGAATTTTTGGACAAATTGAACCTAAATTGATGACACATATCCCACAGCATCACAGTTCCTCTACCTTACTTTTCCTTCTCTTTCATGCTAAATATTCAGGGTGTAATCATCAGTAGCTTTTTTAATTGTTTGAGAGGAAAGTTTAGTTCTCTTCTTCTCTTCTTGTCTTTCCCATCTTGAGGATTATCATATTATCCCTGGAAGACGGGACCAAACAGATTACTGATTGACTGTCTGAGCAACTCGAAAAGCAACGTTTACATTAAAATAAAGTTTTACTCACATTTTTTTTGGAGGAAGTATTTGTTTTTTCTCCAATGGTTCTTAAATTTACAGTTATGGTTCTGCAGTAGACGGTTAACCTGATTTGAAGACTTTAGACATTTTACTAGCGGTGCCTATAAATATAGAGGACTCCGATTGGAGCAGTAATTGGACATTTGCAGTCTTTAGCTCATCATTTATCTGCATTGTGGATGTAGAAATGAATAGACTTGAACAACATGGCTGCTCCGTTGAAGCCTGATGGCTACTTAATGACTGCGTTGTTTTTCCAGTGACCGCCGGTTCACTGATCAGAGGGAGAAATCAAGCTAATGACTCAATAACGACTTGTGGAAAAAACACACATTGATTGTTTTTCATGAGAAAAAGGTGATGAGTTTAAGAGTAGAAGGACGTGCAACGCCATAAAAAAGTGTTCGACGCAGAGCGGACTAATTCTGTTTTGACTTAAAGGTCGTGAAAGATAAACCGAGAGTAAACAGACACTCTGAGGCTAACAGTTCAATATTCAGGCAGTAGAAATATTATTTTACAATAAAATATCTTGAATGACTCCATCAGGTTTTGGCAACCACTGCTGATCCACCTCATTTGCTTTTTGCTGCCTTGCTGGTTTGAAAGGCTGGCAGAGGATGTTGGAGTAGGGGATAAGGCCTATTATGACTAATGACGGATTTGAACGTCCTTCTTTACTCTCTGCCTCTATAGAACCTCATTTTAAACCTCTTTGGAATTTGGGGTCAAAGTTCAGTTATTATCTGAGCTTTTGAGATGCTCATCAAATAAAGACACTTTTTTGCCATGGTAATACGTCATTAATGGACTCAAATCCGTTTGACAGCATGAAGTAGGTAAAATGATTTAAAAAAGCAGCACACCTGTTGTAAACGATTATTATAGTAATCAAGTAGTCAGTCAATTATTCTGACAATTAATCGAGTAATCAATTAAAATATTAGTAAATTCTACCATAAAAGCAGTAATAGAATCAGTTATCAACATCGGCTCAAATTTCCATATTCGTGCTTCCTTAAAATTACTTTTCTGTAGTTTAGAAAATTAACTTGTAACAATAATAGATAAAATTTTCAGTTAATGTCGACAAAAAATCTGAAATTACATTCAATTTAGGCTCACAAAGACAGTTCTTAAAATGTCTCTACTCCAGTTTTTAGTTCATGTGTTCATATTCAGTCAGTCGAACAGATGAACCCTCACGTTGTTCAGCCATTTGTAGCTTTCCTGTCCATGTGAACGACTGGATTTGCCGCTAACACTTAGCTTCCATCAACAACTCGTAGGTTGGAGAGCGTTGCGCAACATAATTAATCACCCAACATAATTTAACGAAGCTTTGAGGCAGGTAATTTCCTCGAGGAATTTTAATAATCGAGATTCTAGAATCATTCGAGGAATCGTTAAAGCTGTAATCCAATCTAAAGAAATTTAAGAGCAGATTAGAGACAGAATGGGACTGGAAACGGTTTGAAACCATTCCTACGGTTAGCTAGTTGATCACCTTAGCGCCATTTTCTCTGGCTTGTTGAGTATGGATTGGACTCACCATGATGGTGGTACCAAATGTCTACTACAACACAGCCATTATGTGCTCATTTCTGTATTATTAATTATTGCAAATGACTGAACATTTGTCCAGCGCTGACTTTGAAGACCTTAAATGCATCGAGCGCGGTCAGAGCCGGAACCGTATCGAAACTTTGATCTTTTTAGCACATTTTATCGCTTCGTTCCACCATTCAACCCCTTCTTATTACAAATCAGACTCTATTTCCTGGTGAATCTGAGTCAACCGTCCTTTTATGACCGTTTCACGCATTGCATTGATGTCTCGTCACTTCTTTGTAGTTATTTTCATTGACGTTCACAAAGCAGCGCCCACAAATCAATGGACATGGCTTTCATGTGAGGTTTAACATTTTACTGAGACTGAGAGGCGATTATCGGAGCAGAAATTTGAAATTTTACATGATATACTTTGATTATTTGGTTGGTTTTGTTAGTTTTCCATGTGCTAACACCTGCAGGTGCTCCAATATAAAGGCTATCTATTCCCCTAATCAACTTTTTACAAACAGTTTTAAAGTTAAACTCATAAATCTGAGGTTTTCCCCTCCAGTTATCACATGAGTGGATGTTTCAATTATCTCAATCAAAAAGGACAAAGTGTAAAACCTGCTTCTTTTTTTGTATTAAATTATCAGGCGTTCGTCTTGATAAGTGAAGATTGATAATAATAATGGCACACAGCTCCTTTCATAATCTTTCATCTCGAGACACTCTTATGTGATTACATCAAATTGAAGAGGCCTACACCATAGTTATTAAAGAATCACTTCTCTTTTTTTAATTAGAGCGAAACCAGAGGTCCAGTGAAAAACACCAGCAAGCTGAGCTGTGTGGAAGGAAAATATACAAAGATCCTGAAAAGGTGAGTGAAAAATATTCCAGAAATGATGCAAAAACACAAAATCATACCAAGTATTTTTGTTCAGTTTATACTGCAAAAATCTCAGTTCACTTGAAATAAGACAAAACTAACTTCCTGGTGACTTTTCAACAAGATGTAGGAGCTTGTTTTAAGTTGACAACTCCTTAACGTTGATTAAAAAGAAGTGCTAGTTATAAGTGAAGTAATCTGCCACTTTTTCATCAATATTAACTGACTTAAATCAAACTCCTGTTTCTTGGTGAAAAGTTACATGTAAGTTTGTTTTGTGTTGTTTAAATAGACAAAAATACTTGGTAAAACTTTCTGTTTTTGCAGCGTATCAAAGCAAAACTTTATTTCTTTTACCTTAAAAAACTGCTGGTGGAAATAATACTTTGTTTTTCATCAATATTAAAAAACAGACAGACATAAAATACTTTATTGATCCCTAAGGGTAAATTTCTTATGAATTGACAAGCTAGTACACATAAGCAATAATTTATAAAAAAATGTATCTATATCTTGCTTGAAAAACTACCTTTAACTCTTTGAGTCCTAATTTTTTAAATCCCCGTCTGGATATTTATGCTTATTTTAATTGTATGAAGTTCTTTAAATGTCTTGTGAATAAATATATTAGCCCATTTCTCCACAACAATTGAAACTTTAAATATCTAGCAGTTATTTTCTAGATTCACTATCTATTAAAAGTATTTCATCAGATTAAACAGAAGAAAAACATTGTTCCTGCGATGGCGGGAGCGAAATTAACCGAGGTTTCAGATAGTGCAAAGTGTCATGGAGTTACGGTTCTGAAATCCGGCTGGATCGTCGGCGACACGTTCAGTCTGGAAGGGTTAAAGTAGTACAGTTAAAATTAGACAAGAAAAGTGAATACTTTAGCACGGTACTTTGCCTCAGATTACACGGTTATAAATGTTTCCGTCTTGAAGAGAAAGCAGACTCACCTGAAACTTTCTGCTCGGCTGCATAGGAAGGTGAGCCGCTGCTTCACGCTGACAGAGCAACATGTAGCTCTTCCCCTGATCCACTCAGAGAGTTTATCTATAATTCACACACAATCACAGCCCTGGGCTCAGAGCTCAGGTTAACCAGCGAGCGCTGCGCTTGTTCTGCCGCAGGCAAACTTGTTTTCTTTCCTCCAAGGCCAAAAAAACCCGAAAGAAAACAGAACTTCCTGCTCTGCCGCGTCGCCTATTCGTCTGCTAAGGTGCACTTCCACGGCGGAGAGGTAAAAGCATGGGTGAGATGTTTAATACTTGCAGTACAAGTGCACAGTGCAGGGGCTCAGTGGGATGAATAATTCAGCTGAGCGTGTTTGAACAGGTACGGAAATAATCCTCTGGCAAAGTGAGAGTGGATATGAGCCCCTTCCTCTCCCCTCAGAACAGCCTGGAAGAGCAGAGAGGTCTCTAAACATATCGCCCAGCCTGGATGAAATATTAAAGGATGTTTGTTAGCGTGAGAGCATGCTCCTTGAGTGTCTCCTGTGCTGAGACAAGCAGGTAAACTTAGCTTACCTTGCAGCGCAGGCAGGTGGAGATATCCGACACTGGTAAATATTACATGGAGGAGAGCGCGAGCCGGCCGGCAGGCAGGTAGTAAAATCCTTTCAAACTTTATTTCATCAGTGCAGACATCGATGGGTTCATGGTCCGTTTCAGCTTTTCTTCACGTTTATTTAAAGAAACAGTAAATCTGACCTTTTAGAACAAATGAAAGCAAAGAACAAAATCAAACAAGTCATAAAGTGGCTTTTGAGCCGACATTTACCAGAGATCTTCATCTAATGGGGGAGTTTAGGAGCAGCTACAGTGGAGCAATTTAAAGAATAAAAAATCAAGTGAGCGCGACAAAACTTTAAGAAATTAATAAGAAGAGACAAAACAAAGCATAGAAATGGAAGGATAATAGTTTTAAATTTGAATCATGCTCTAAATTTCATACTCTGTACGCATCTTAAATTATGTTCTCATTCAAAATTATACACAAAAAAATAGGAATTTCTTTTTTAAAAGCAAGCTTTACAGAAGCTGCTGTAAGATCATGGAAAAAGAATAAAAACTTATTTTTTTCCCCCATGTTTTAAAAATGGAAAAATTCAAAGATGCAAAATTGAACAAAATAATTTTCTGCTTAATTAAAAAAAAATTGTAAAAATAAATAAATTAATTAAAAAATCCTATTTTTCAACCTATAAACATGTTTTTTTTTACTATCTGCTAATTTCTGCTCTTTAGCTGTGGCTGTTGCTATTGTTAGCTTTAGCTGCTGTGGTATCTGTTGTTAGCTCAAGCTATATCAGTGATGTAGCCGTTGTGAATTTAGCTTTATCTGATGGAGCTGCTGTAAATAAAGTTTAGGTTCATTGTAATTGTTAACTTTAACTGCTGCAGTGTTTACAGTAGTTATTTAGCATTTTTGGTTTAACGTTAGCTCTTTCATAGCTGTTGTAGCTTCAGTTACTGCAAGGGTAGCTATTATAGCAGCTAACTTTTAGCTATAGTAGCTTCTATTGCTATGATAGCTACTACAGCTAAAACTATAGTAATATAATTTATATTACTGATAAAACTGTAGTAATATAATTTACTATAGCTGTAGTAGCTATATCTTTGTGCTAGCTATTGTAGTTTTAGCTGTCATGTTAGCTTTACACCTGGTTGCCCGAAGGATTTTAGCTTTAGCATTAACTTTTGTGAGTCCTGTTGTAGCTTTAGCTGTTATTATGTTAGCTTTACATCAGCGTACTGCCTTAGCATTTGCTTTTATAGCTTTAGCTTATGTAGTTATTGTAGATTTGGCGTTAGCTTTGGCCGTTTACTTGTAAGTGCTGTAGTTGCTTCTCATGTATTCAGTACACTTTGTCTACTAATTGTATGTTTTTGAGAATTAAGACCAAATGTTTCTACTCTTGGGTTAATGCTAACCCATGTGTAGCGACGCTCCATGATGTTACCGATGCATGAAAGCATCTTAATTCTGTGCCAGTAAAAAGCTCATAGACTCTTTATTGGACGAATTAACATGAGCCTTGAGATCATTTGTCGCTGTGATGAGTAACAGAAGATCCAGAGAAGAAGCTCATTCACCCACTTTAACCTCTTTGTTTTTTGCCCTGAGCTCTGCTGCCGACCCCAGGAAAGTAAGGAAGGGAGGCGACGGGGGCAAAGGGGCTACGTGGGGGTTGTGGGCAGCCGCCTCACCGTGGCCTCAGGCTGGAGGGGTGAGGGACGGGTGAGGCTGGGGGAGATGGGATAATTAAGCAAGTACGGTGACAGCTGCAGCAGGTCCTGAGCAAAAAGAGCCCAGCTTCACTGAGCTGGATTAATGGCATCACTGGAGCCTGGCAGCAGCGCCGCCACCGCTGCTAAAATTTGATCATTAATTATTAGCCTCTCAGAGCTGAGCCTCGTGACCTCTCACCTGCCCGTGGGCGAGGCCTCACCTGTGCCCCAAACATCCCAGAAACACTGAGCACAAACACCTCAGGATTAACTCAGATGTTCGCTCTGTTACCTGCGTGGTTCCTCTTCATGTCAAAACCTGAATGTTGCCACTTCCTGAATTGTTCCCTTCCTTCCAGCTGCATGCTGGGATTTTACCACTCACATGCTGGTATAATTACACAAATGACATAATTGTCTCACATTTTCCCAAAGGGGATGCAAGGCAGACAATCATCGCTCAATAACACACCTACAAAGGTGACACTGTGAAGAAAATGTCTTTTTTATTGAGTAAACTGAATTATTTTTGGACTGTTTTAGCAAAAGAAGAGAGAAACATTTAATTATTTTTTGTTAGACATACAGACTGTTTATTTTTAACTTTAATGTAAAGCTAGTAGTCAAATAAGATCTATCTCAGATTATTGTTGCTTCTTATCTGTGTGTTTACGTTATTTTCACTTTGAATTAAAAAGGAGCTTATATTTCATTCCACCAACCTGATTCTTCAAATCTAACAAAATTGGTCTCAAACGTTTGTGCTGTGTTTGTGGATCAAAAGTTTTCATTTGCATAATTTTAAAGATGCTAAGAAATGTTTTCAGAGGTCATGAAAGGTCAACCAGCCCTTCTTCAAATCAGACAACATTGATGTCAGTCAACTCAATGATGTTTTGTTTGTGCTGCTCTGACTTTGAAGATATTAAGCAACCAGCCCCCCAACTTTCGTAAAAGTGGAGCAGTTCTGGAAACATTTCTTAACATATTTAAAATGACACAAACGCAGATCTTTGATGCACAAACGTTTGAGACCGATTTCGTGAGATGTGAAGACGGTGGGGGGCCAACTTCACTCAGGTTTATGGACTAGTTCGGTCCTAAAACTGCCTGGTAAATAATAACCAAGTGGTTTAAATCTGGAAAATTTTTGTTAATGTCACAAAAACCTGAGTTAATATTTTTATTACCTCTGATCGTTTTTTTGGTGATGCAATTCCCAAGCAGAGTCTGTGAACCTTTTCATGTTTTTCTCTATTTGTATTGATTTACCAGAATCCAAACTCTCTATAACACCTGATGAGGTGATAAAGAAATATTAGCTGGCGCATTGATCCTTTAAGGTCTCGTTTCATTACTGACGTGTCACCAGGCGAGTTTTATCACACTGCAATCAAAGCCATTACTGATGACCTGGGCCGGATAGAAGCGCTTAGTCTGCCTGGTTTACTTTCAGAAGAGACACTCACCCCTTCACTGCATGAGCGCTCGGTTTCATCATTCCCAGGAGACGCTCCTTTCCTCTCCCTGCTTCCTTCCTCCATACCTAGCGCAGATCTGAGCGAACACATGGCGGATGAGGTAACTGAGGGCAATCTCACCACGGAGCCGGTTCAGATCATCTGCCAGATCCAGATTTCTGCTTGGATAATTGACCCAAAAGATTGATTAAAACTTAGATAAAAAAAAAGTCCTGATGGAAAACGATGGAGCTTATTTTAACCAATATTATTTCATGGACTTCCTGTACTGTCTGGAAAAGATTTGACTTCATTCCTGTTTATATTTATGCTAAATCTGTCCGTCAATTTCTTACTTAGAAAAGCAGCAGATGTTTTTATCGTTTCATTTAGCACATTTCAAGATACTTTACATCATAGAAACACAGTCATAAAACACAGCTATCAATTGAAACATTACATTTTGTTGTTGTTACGTTGATTAATGTTTAATTTATGATGATTCAAAAGCAACTCTGAACAGCCTGGTTTTTAGTCAAACTAAACTAGTTTTACTTATTTTAACTGTTTGCTGTTCTTTAAATGTCCTGTGAGTAAATATATTTCTGCCCATTTCTCCACAACAACTGGAACTTTCAATATCAAGCAGTTATTTACGATTCACTGCCTCCTAAAAGACGGTTTCATCAGAGTAAACCGAAGAAAAACGTGAAGTTACCGTAATAACCTGATTTGGGCTGGAAAGCTCAACGTTTGGGGTTTTTCAGACAGCACAAAGTGTCACAGAGTTATGGTCGCCGACACGTTTGGTCTGGAGGTCCGTTTGTGCCGGGATGTGGCGGTAAAAATACAAATTAAAAAACTGTTAAAATACGAAAAAGTAGCTGCTCCTGCATTCGATGAGAACTTCTTGAAATTAAATAGTATTTAACATATTTTCACCTTTAATACAGATAAAACTGTCGATTGGATAGGTAAAATAATGTCCACCTGGACGTGCGGAGGCCCTGTTTCAGCCCCCGCCCCTCAGGTTGGGACCCTCCTCCGTGCTTAACGTGTTCATTTACCTTGGCTTATATTTACCCTGATCACAAAGAAGAGTCTCTTAAGACTCCACTTCCACTCTGGCTTTTCACCAGCAGCCTATCTGTGCACAAAGCGAGCGGAGAGCATTGAGTGGAACAAATGGGAAGATGTGTGCCTGTGTAATGGCTCGCGGGCTCTAATTGTGCCGATTGATTCGAGTTGCCCAGTTGGACCGTAGATTTTTTTTTTTTATTATTATTATCTGAGGAAACCATCTGAAAGAAGAGGCCAATGATGACGTTTATTTTTCACAGTTAACATCTTTCCCCTCCCTCACCAAGCCTACATTAGAGATGGAGATCACAAGATGAAGTGAGTCTGAGTCCGAGCCTCGCGTGTGTGCGTACCTACTTTCAAAGCACTTTAGATGCTTTTCAGTTGATACGGTCATTAATGCATGCAAGGAGGAACCATTTTGGCGTGACTCTTGATGTGTCTGCCATCGTTCTTTCTATAGAAAGCTTTCTCTCTCCCCCTCTGTTCCACAGCGTTAGTAATTATCACGAGGATGCCTGAAGAAAGGAAAAAACTCTGAGAACACAGACGTCAATTTGAGTCCGGCTCACCCGGTTAGTGCGGCGTTCTGAATTAAAAACATCCCTCACAGGTCGTCTCTTTGTCGCGGCACCAGCAGGTTCGAGGGGAACTTCAATTATTTTCCATTAACAGGGATGCAATTGATCTAAACATGCGGTGAGTGGAGCGGTGGCTCCACCTTTACGGAGGGGGAGCGAAGGGAGCGAAGTTTCAGAGGCTGAGCTCCCCTATGGATCGACCCTCTGGATCTATACAATCCACAGGCCCTCCTGCCTCTGCCTGATTGAATCCACGCAGAGGGCCTGTGGAGAGGCTCTGATAACCGTATGCCATTGTCCAGATGCTCACCTACAGTCACAAAGTGGGGGTAAAGAGACTGCAGAAGGGGGTAGCAGAAGCTTTTGACTTACTGCCAGTTTACAGCTCCTGAGGGGGAGGGTTAGATTGGCAAAAAAAAAACTGAGATACGCCTGTTAAAATAACCAAAGAATGAAGTTTGGAACATGATTTGTTTAACATTTGTTGACATTTATGAAGTTAAAGAGCTGCTTCCTTTTGCAGAAATACAGACATAAACCTGGCTGATCTATTCTTGAAACAGGATATATAAAGAGATGATTTTTTTTATTGATTAGATTTCAAAACACATTCTGACCAACTGCTTGGAAACAAAACTGAAAGGTGATGTAAGAGACTTTGAACGTGGCTTGGTTGTTGGTCTGAGTATTTCAGAAACTGCTGATGTACTGGGATTTTCATGCACAACCATCTTACAGACAGATAATGGTCCGAAAAGAGAAAATATCCAGTGAGCGGCTCTGACCTCTAGCCTTGTTGATGCTGGAGGTCAGAGGAGAATGGCCAGACTGGTTTGAGCTGATGGAACGGTTACAACTCGTTACAACCGAGGTCTGCAGAAGAGCATCTCTGAGCACGGCTCAGCTACAGCAGCAGAGGACCAACCGGGTGCCACTTTATCAGCTAAGAACAGGAAACTGAGGCTGCAGTCCACACAGACTCACCAAAACTGGACAATAGAAGATTGGAAAAACGTTGCCTGGTCTGATGAGTCTGGATTTCTGCTGCGACATTCGGATGGTCGGGTCAGAATTTGGCATCAACAACATGAAGCTTGGAAACATCCTGCCTTATATCGATGGTTCAGGCTATTGGGGGATATTTTCTCCCTGAGCATCACGTCAACGCCACAGCCTACCTGAGTATAACTGCTGACCATGTCCATCTCTTTATGACCAGTGTCCATCTTCGGATGGCTACTTCCAGTAGGATGTCATAAAGCACCAATCATCTCAAACTGGTTCACTGAACTGGAGAGGCCTCCACAGTCACCAGATCTCAGTCCAGTAGAAACCTTTGGGATGTGGTCATGGAGAAAGGAGGAACTACCTGGTGAGACTCCAGAAGAGAAAGTTTCAACCAAGAAAAGACTCTGAAGTTTGAAGTATCCCACATGCAGAAACCAATTGCCTTCATCTAGTCGGATGAAGCAAAAATTGAGCTGCAGAAACAACAATCGTGTTCGGAGGAGTCAAGGTTAGATTGTAGACCAGTGGTGGAAGCATCACGCTGAGGCGGAAACTTCCTTTTCGATCAATAATAACTGAATTGAAACTAAACAGGACAAAAATACCCAACATGTTTGGTAAGACAGAGAGAGTGGAAACTGCAGTCAGACTGGAATGCAACAGAAGGAGCCAGTTGAGAATAATAGAGTGGAAATGACACATTACTGGTGAGTAGAGCAAAGAAAGCTAAGCAGAAAGAAACTAAACTTGAGCTGAAACAAGGGATAACACAAGATGGCAAGAAAGATCGATGAAAGAAAAAGACCAAACCAAAATAAAGGTTCTGGAATGGAGTTCCCAACATCCTGACCTTCATTCATTAGAAAACTTGCGGACTCTGGATAAAGGAATGATTTGGAAATGGGAAATGAACCAATCTGAATACAATTACTCTTAAAGTCTTAAATCAGCATACATTTTAACACATGTATGTTGGTTAAAATGTACTTTTTATCTGCCTCCTTCAGTCTCAGAAGAGTCAACATTACCCAAAGTCGTTTAGCTTCTTTCTTGCACATCACTCAATCATTTCAGGAAGGATGAAGCATCACCTTCATGAATTTGATGAAAAATAGATGCAGATCCTCCTGAAACCCAAGCAAGGTGTTTGTGCTTACAGCGTGAAGTAGCGCAAATCAAGTCAAACATCGGCCCTCCAGCAGAAAAGAGAGGAATCATTTCTTCTTGGTGTAAACATATTCATGAAACACCTGATCTTAGACTCTTTTCATGTCACCTATGTCTGAGAGCCGCAAAACACGAGAGGGGAAAGAATCAGACATCAAACGGGGATGAAAGGGGCAGCATCGAAAGTTGACTGTGACAATCCCTAATCGCGGGCGAGAGATGTTGTAGAGGAAACAGGTTTATACCCACACCTTGTCAGAGCCGTGTAATTCCTCACGCCGCCGGATTTCTGGACATCCTACCTTTAAAATGTAAACATGGACCAACGCCAATCGCATTAAGGCCACAAACGGAGCAGATGCCAGGAAAAAGGCTTTAACACACAAAGGCTCATTTTTCAGCCTGAAGCTGTTTGCCAATCTTGCTCTGAATACACCCTTCAGTGGCTCGAGCACCTTGAGGTGTGCTCGTCTCTAATCATCATTTGATGACAGAAATCTACATGCAGAAAAAAAAAATCAGAACCAAGGAGGAACACAGTTCCTTAGCAACGGGCGCCGGTAGTCCAAACAATTTCATTAAAGCGTGGCACCTCTTAGCAGGTGGGTGAGTGTTAGAGGAGATAAACATTCATGAGCAGATTGGCTGTGGTATTTGCCAACATCACAATTGATGATATCAATTTGTTTGTGTAGCAGCTCAAATATTGTAAGTGGATTAAGCAAAGGTGTCAGGGATAGTGAAGGAGTGTATCAGGATGTCTTGTTTTATTTAACCGATGAGGGGAAAATTCAGCAGGCGTTTTATTTGTTTTAAAGGATCTGAATCGTTTCAATCTGAAGGATAATTTACATTATTTATGTGAAATACATTCAGAAGAGTAACAGCAAAAAGATTAGGATATACTGTTTCATCTTTTGGTTTCATACAAGATATGCCAATTTTAGCTAATCCATAAAATAGCATTGTAACATTAGCATGCTAAGGTTAGCATGCAAACATTCAACCCTAATTGTGTTTAGCTTATTTATCCAAAAATTTTATTTACGCAATATAAATTGGTGAAGACAAACAGGAACAAAATATGCCAATTTAAACTCTGGTCCTTATTCCTAATCGATAAACTAGCATTGTAATATGAGCATGCTAACATTAGCATGTAAATATTTACCCATAATTGTGATTATTTTATTTATCCATAATTTATCATTTATGTAATATAATCTAGAAAACAAAGGTTTTATAAACAAGGAACAAAATATGGTCATTTTATCTGTGGTGGTCTTTATTTAATTTAATTTATAAGCTAGCATTATAATATTAGCATGCTTATAATAGCATGCAAATATTCACCTGTAATTGTGATTATCTTATGTATCCATAATTTGTGTGATATAAACTGGTGATCAAAGGTTTTGCAAACAAGTAATAAAACAGGCCATAATGAACTTAAACCTTTAGCTATTTGAGCCTAGAATTAGCGTGCTAATGTTAGCCTAGCATTAGCATGCTAATGTTAGTATGCTAATGTGTTAAACTGATTTTTGTTTAAATATTACATTCTTTACTCATGTAAAAAATTATTCAGATTAGTTAATGTGACAGGAAACCCATCAGGATTTGCTATATGTGAGTTTTACATATGTTCAGAGTTAAACATTTAAGAGAAAATACATTATTGAATACATTCAGATATGGCAACGTATCTGTAAATATTAGAAAGCTGCCATTCTTCTTCAAGTTCAGGCACAAGATTATTGCAGGATTACCAAGGAACATGTACGAGAATCAAATTTTAAATTATAATTGTCAGTTTTAAAGATAATGTTTATCACAGCATGAGCTAAACTGAATTCAAACCACATAATCAGATTAATATTCTTAACACATCATTAATCTCTGTCTTCTCTGCACACTCAGGTTGGTTTCTATGGAAGCCATTTTTACCTGCTCCGTGTTACTTCAGTTTCTGATTATTTAAAGCTCTGGTCTTTCACCTTCGTTTTTTGTTTTTCCATCCATCTGAAAATGACTAATCTGCTGCTGTTCTCCCTGAACCTGCACAGTAAAAACAAGGAACAGTTTAACATCTTCACCTGGATTTTCACCCCTCAAAACACAGAACCTGGACTAATAGATAACTTCTTCCCTGCAACAAGAGCTCAGGTATGTTCCACCTGGCCTCACACGCCCAAACAAAGGTAACTTATCTGTAACTTTGTCCCGGCCGCTAACAGGTAATGTGCAATAATTAACTGGATTTGTTTGGAGGGAAGTCAGGTGTCTCCACCTGTGATTTGCAACTTTATTACCAAAAATGCGTGTCCTCGTTCTTTATTTTTCAGCTTTTTTTTTACTTGTCAGAAACAAAAAGCAAAGTGAAAACTGCTCTGTTTGATTAGTTTTTGCAAGCTGCAGATTTTATTTGGATTGTTAAAGCAAAACGAAGGGTTTGCAAAAACGTTTTTTTCCCTTAGAGGTGAAATTCCTGGGCACCAGGATCATTCTGATCATTATGAGAAAATACAACAACAAATAGAGTTCATAATTAATACGTAGCTATAAATTAGGAGATATTAGGTCATAAATATGAGTTACAATTATCTAACTGTTGTGGGAAACCTGTTAAATGTAAGTCAAAATATCAACTTTGTATTATAAATGATACTAAGTACAATATATCTTGTATAGTAACTATACTAAGAATATAGTTACAGTAAGGACTTACAAATTAGGTGTTTTCTTAAAAACCTGGCATTATTTCTCATTATGTGATGATTTGTATCAAATGAGAAACAAACTAATTACAATTTACTATTAGATTAAACTATAAAATACAATATTTTTTTAAAAAAGTTATAATTAGGTGCAAATCCATTGTTATTACATGCCAAGTCGTTGCTGATAGTGTATCATAAATACAACATGGCGTCTCATAATAACTGAGTACTTGTTTATATTAATACATAATTGTATCATTTCATAGTTGTGAGACACCAAGTCATATTATGAGACACAATGTGAGCTATGCTTGTGATTTTCTAACTTCCATCTCTTAATTGTACAATGCTGGGTAGAAATATCATCATAATTTAACGTCCCATAATAATGAGACTATTATGTGTTTTGTTCTTGACTGTAAGTCTATGTTTGTTGGTCACATGTCATATTTGTGCTACTTTAATTAGGTAATACTCCTGATGTAATAGCAACAGGGAGGGATTTTTTCATATTGTATCACATAATTAACACTTTATTACTCATAATGTTGAGATGCCAGGGGATGATTTTGAGTTAGTAACTCATTATTTTGACATGAATTTGTAATATAATGACTTAAAGCATAATTTTTATGGCATTTGCAGGAAGTGTCTCCAAGCAAACCTATGAATCTATGAATGCTGTCTGGGTTTAAGACTGACATAAATGAACTGCCAGCCCCCCTCACTCCGCCACTTTTCCCTTTGTCATCTTCTTGACACCTCCAAAAGATGACATGGAAATACATGTGTAGGCAAGCCTGACAATGAGGAGCCATAAAGCAATAAAGCCAGGAGAAAAAGGGGAGATGGGGACCTTGGAGTGTTTGTCACTGTCATGTTTATTGATTAATGACAGGGGAAACGATTGAGAGGTCCTCGACAGAGGGGCACGGGGAGACAGACAGACACTACCTCATTTGGTGAGGCGAATATTCAGAAACAAGACGTGCACAGGCATTTTTAGCCTCCCATTTCTCTTATTGTACTACATTAATCAAAGGGCTTCCAGGACGTTTATCTGAACAGTGTGTCACCGTGACGCTCTGCATGTTAGGACAGAAAAACAGCAAAAAAATAAATAAAAGGCGTCCTTTAGGGGTGTCTCTGTCCTGACAGTGGTATCAATTGTCTTGTCAGAAGGGATCACAGCCACTGCATTACTTGGAAATTAACACGTAGACTTTATGTGAGTGCCTGTCTCCTCACTTCCTGCCATGCCTGAGTCGCAGAAACAAATAATTGAATTGGTACAAGTACATAAAGCATTCCCAGCGGCTAATGTAACCGCCGTAACTCGGTTAACGAAGGCAAGGCCGCAGACAAGGAGTGGGGTTATAGGAAGAAAGGCCATGCAGATACGAGCGTCTTTCTCCTTTCGTCCACCATCTGTTGGTGGGTTTCGTCTCTCACCACCTTCCTCCGTGTCACTCTCCATGCCTCCCTCCCTCTTTAATTGGAGGTCTCCGCCTCTGCCATGCCTCACCTAAGATGCCGGGGAAACCTAAGCTGTCACAAAGTGTGCTTATTAAAATAGACGGGGGAAGATAAAAGCCTAAACTCCCCGATTTTCACAAAGCGGCGATGACTGTCTGAGTGCATCAGTCGTGGCTTAACGAGACACTCCGACCCTGAAGCAGTAAAAAAAAACGGAGGGAGGGCGGATTGTCTCCTGATAATCATACTCCAAATCACTTAATGCACCACGTTGTAGAAATGTGAAGGAATTTGTCTTGGAGCCACGTTAAAGAAAACAAGCTGACAGCTTTTGAAGTGTGTTACTGTGTGATCAATGGAGGCTTCCAGTTTTATGACTGTCGGCATAATGAACATTGAACTTAGCCTTCAAAATAAAAGGAAGGATACAATATTTCCTTTTGAGTAATATTGATTTGTTTAGTGGAGCAGTTGATAAAACCCCATTCACAAAGAGAGAAACCTACGTCTGATTACATAGCCTGTAACTCCTGGTACAGTAACTTTTAATTTAAAGTAAAGTTACCTGTAATATCCAGTAAAGTAACAGTAACTTCTGGTAAAGTAAGCAGATATATATAGTGTTTTATGTTACTTTAAATGGCAAATATTAGAAATAAGCAATTATAAGAAATGTCATTAACAAATACAAATCTTAGTCAAGTTTCTGATGGAGGTTTTGAGATGCAAAGCCAGCAAAATATAAAAAATGTGTATATTCTATAAATCCAACAGAAGAAACTGTAACTGCATGTAAGTCCACTTTAAACTGTTGCTTTTGTCACAAAAGTGAATATAAATGAACATTGTTTAATGTTTTTACAAGTTTAACTCATTACCAGGTTTGAGAAACATCAGCTGAGGCTGCATAACGTCTCAGCATCAAAGCGGATCGGCAGAGTTACATCAGATGTTTTGCTGTCGATAAGCATGAGAAATGATTTGAATTCATGTGCTGTCATGATGTTCCACCTCTCATCTTGTGTCTAATCAGGAATCAGTACTTCACGCCACCATCTTTCAACACAACAAGAAGCCAACCCTGGAGATCCCCAAACGCAGCTTATCTTCCTCCAGCTCCGTTTGTTACGCGCTTTATTTATTTATTTATTTTATTTTTTTGCAGAAGCTTTAGCCTCTCATTAAATCAACTGAGCAAACTGCAAGCCTCTATAAACATCAAATCTATAAATTGCGCGGACGGCCTTTACGCTAGGTCTCAGACAGCCGCTACCCTTTGATGAAAACTTCTGGGACAAAAACAGAAAAAAAATAAAATAACTAGAGATTCTCAGGCAGAAAAGAAGAGAAAAAGTCTTGTTTTGACACCGAGATTAATTTACAAGTTTTTCCCTCACTGGCATAAAAGAAGGGGCTGAGAGAAGGAGGGGGGGAGAAGGAGCAGAAAGATGAGAGAAGCTTTTGATATTTATTAGGCCTGGACCTCACCAAAGACCTCTCCCAGGACTGCCGATGTGACAATTAAGCCAGGTTGTGCTTTGACACTGTTTCCATAGGCAAGTGGCCAAAGTATATCTCCAGTCAAAATATCCATGCCAGCTAACAAGCTTGTTCCCTCTCCGTAGAGCTGAGAAGAAAGGGAGGCTGCAGCCTTGAGACATGAACAAAAAGAAAGAAAAAAGAGGCTGAGGGGCTCGGTGGTGATGTCGGGCGTCGGAGGGGAGGAACGGGGGCATTTCTTCACCAACGCAGCCGCTGGAGTTTGCTGAAGAAAACGGTGTCAGCAGCTCCATGTGATCAAGGTGTTGTGCATTGTGTCCACCGCCAACAAGGGCTGACACAATGCGCAGCCGGATAGAAAGCAGGCCCCTGGGTCCGCCAGCACTCGCTTTTGTTGCGCCTTAATGACCCTGCCTTGATTCCACCCAGAACGCTCGCGGCTCTCGCTACACCTTTCTTATTTAGCCCTCAGTCATGTCAGCTCGCCTCTATCTTTGCTCAATCTTCTCCCTCATTTCACTCCTCTGTTTTTATTCTCTCTCTGTGTGTGTGTGTGTGTGTGTGTGTGTGTGTGTGTGTGTGTGTGTGTGTGTGTGCGTGGAAGCGCTCTTGTCTTAGAGGAGCTCCCCGCTACACAATGGCCATCTAAACTCATTAAGAAAATTCAGTAAAGAGCCATTAACAAACGGGATCTCTTTGGCCAGAGATATCAGGTCTAATTAGGTGACCGTTCTTGACAGGGTTGCAAAAACAAAAGGCGCGCTCGCATTTGAAAAGGTTCAGGTCCCGCAAAGGGCCTCACGTTTTTTCTCTTCATCGCAGACTAATGACTGAGGGTTTAACAACAAAAAAAAAGAGGGGGGGGAAAAAAAAGCACCTTTCTTTCCTGGGAAGGCGACGAGGAAAGGTTCCTCCCAAACAAAAGCCCTTCCACTTCGGGACCTTTCTTCCTCCCCTCGCCAGGTGATTCGCTGTCCTCATTTACCAGACAATGAAGCCCACAGACAGTCGTATTGTCAACACTTTGCATGGGCTGCTAAATGGACTGCATGCCAAGCCGGGTATTCCAGCACCCGGCCCCCCGCCCCCATCACCAACCTCTTCTCACAGTGTCAAGTACGCCGCTGATTGCTACTGGTTTTGTTCTGCAGGAATGTGTTGTGGTGGCTGGTGTAGGTGAACTCTGCCAGGAAGGAAGAGTCTTTGGCTTACGAGCCTTTAGTTCATGTGGTTCTGGGCTGTTTGGAGACTCAACCTGATGGGAAATGAGCTGAAGGTTCTGTCACAGGAAAGGAATGTGGTCAGTTTGGTTCATCTACCTTCTTCCAGCCTTTACTTTGGGTCGTGAGACTGGAACATCCTGGAAACAAGCGATTGAAATGAGCGTCCGATGTAGAGCGACTCTACATCGCTCATCCAATGACACCTAGAAGTCCAGCCATTCGTCTTCCTGTCCAGATTGAAAGTTTTCCGTGTGCAGTGTTCCTACCTCTTCCAGATTTACCATGAGCCTTGGTTTCTGATTAACGCTCGCTTTGTTTAATTGGTCAATATTTGTCTATTTTTGGAGTTTTGTCAACTCTTTATTGCAGATTTTGTGCCAAGTTTTACTTAATTATTTACTTATCTATTTAAATTAGTTAAAACTTCTGTTTGTCCATTTCTTTCCTTTTTCTTATGCAAATTTTACACAATTGTGACACATTTATTTATTTATAAAGCTTTTTAAAAATGTGTCTATTTTTTATGTATAGAGTTGGTCATATTTTGTATTCTTAAGTTATTTTATGTGATCATTTTTATTTACCTATTTAGATTTTGCACAATTCTTTTATTTATCTATTTATTTAACAGTTTTATTTATTATTTTACTCTTATAAATCCTGGTAGGTTTTATTTATTTGCTTATTTAATTTCTAGATTTTGCTGAATTTTTTCCAGTTTTTTTTCATGTTACTTATTTTTTATTATTTTACATGCAGATTTTTGTAGTTTTGGTTATTTGTTGACCACTTGGTTGCTGCTGCAGTTTCCTACAGATGTTGTCTAAACATTTTGTGCTTTTCCCTCCGTCTTCCTGTCTGACCTGCACAGGCATCAGACGAGTGAATCTCTGTGTCTCTGCATGTGAAGAGTCTTTCCTCTGCCTTGTTTCCCATCACTGTCTCGTTTCATCTTTGAATAATGTCGGACTTCAACTTTGCTTCCTTTTTGTCATCCACATCTGAATCTATTTATGGTCGGGACCTTTTGCAGAGCGAGCCATCCGTCCACGTTGGAATGAAAAGATCTTTCAGTGTAGTGCATTGTGAAGACAGATGACGCTGACCTTTGTTCAGCTTTATATCGCATGTGGCTGCGTGAAATATACCGCTTCTGTTTCCGGCGAGAAGCTCAGCATAAATAAGACAGAAAAACTTTGACGGGTCTTTATTTACTCAGACATTAATGGGCTTTTTTTCTGCTCTTTGCTATGATATGTTGCATTCGCCATGGGAAATGGATCCAGCATTCGGATGCTTTTCCAGGAATTGATGCAAACGTTGTAAAGAGAGCTCCGCTAACAGAGGGTTTATCAAGTAAACCACTCTTGGAAATTGCATTTTCTCTGTTATGTCGAGTACTTGTGTAGATGTGTGTGCACTTATCACAGCTCCTCACTGGATTCAGCTCCATGCTGGTTGTGATCCGACACATTCTTGACCTTTTTCTGCAGGTTTCACACCAAACAACCTCAGATTATGATCTCCTGGTTGGCTTTTACTCCCAGACTAAAGAATTTTCCCATGTTTTACCCTCTCCGATCTGGTTGCATTGAGGAAAAAAAGAAACCCACCAGCTACAGTAACACAATCAAGCAAATGGCCCGTGGAAAACTCTGATTATTCCCTCGATTTTCCTCTTATCTTAAATAAAGCTACAATCACACCTATAGTTTGTTTTCGTTGGTCCAAACCGGAGTGGAAAATTTGATTTTAGCTTCACACTGCCCAGTAACAGGGCAGCCATGGCTTGTACATAAAAGCTGGTGGAGATGTTTTCTCCCAGGCTTTCCAAGCTGCTTCCCATTGGCTCCCAGTTGTTGGTTTTTATTGTAATTTTTACAGAACTGGACTCTTTAAGGTGCTAAAAAGGTTAGTTTGTAGGGTACATCCTGCAAACTTTACAACTATAGCTGCTGAACTTCACTAACTACGCTCCTGCCTGATAAACTGACCTCACTGTGCATCACTGGTGATATTTCCTAGCATCACCCACTATTTTATGGATTTTTTTTACACTGACAAATCGGCTTTAATCTTTCTCCACATCCCGAGGTGCACTTGATGCTGTCAGCCACCTTTGTTGTGCAAAACTCAATCCAAGTCATACATAAAACATGGGTTCAAGGGCACCACATGTAACAATGGCCTAACTGTGGAGGAGTGTGGTCTGTATTGTAAATAAAGAGGGTGAAGAAATATTAGTAGTGATAAGGTGTCAGTGATGGCGCGCTGCTTGGAATAATAGAAGGGAGCATCAGATGTGTGTCAGTGCTGACGGAGACCTGAACATCTCCACCAGGCCCAGAGGTGATGGAAACGGGAACGACTAATATTTAAAGTGTTCACACAAACAGCAGAGTTCCAACATAAGCATCGGAATAACTCTTTGGAAAAATATCTAAATTATATTTCTGTTTCCGTGACTTATGCTACGCTGTTCCTTCTTTTTAAATCCAGTAACGGGCAGCACTAACTAAGAAGTTAGTTGTGCTAACCGTAAAGCACTGATGATAAATATTAGCTCCACTGAGACTAAATCACAACACCAAACAATATTTAGGAGAAGCTAATGCTAAAGCTAAACACCAGCATATTTAGTGAAAGCTTAGGCTAAGGATCTGCTTTAACAGGTGTTTACTGGACTCTAACTATGATGTGCGATATCAATATGGTGTAAGCTAATGCTAAATAGATACACCTGTATGATCTTTAGCCAAAGCTAATGCTAAAGTACTTCACCAACACAGTATTTAGCAGAAGTTAATGCTAGATGTTGCACTAACAGGCAATTAGCATGAGCTAAGTCTGAAACGACACACCAAAACAGTATTTAGCAGAAGCTAATGCTAAATCGTTACACTAACAAGTATTTAGCAAAAGCTAACTGTAAGCGATGCACCAACATGGTTTAATGGAAGCAAACGCTAAAGCACTGCACTCACAGGTATTTGGCAGAAGCTAGCACTAAATTGCTACCATAACAAGTAGCTAATTCTAAAACCCACAGGATCTACCAGAAGCTAATGCCAAAATGCTAATGTACCTACCTCAACCATGTTCATAACCGACACATGCATTTGTACATGATGGATCGATGGATGGATGGATGTGGTTAAGGTCAAATGTGCTTCTGGTGTAATAGTCAGGAGTCTCTACAGTGTTGTATCATAAAAGAGCAATAAAATCAGTATTATTGTATTTCATTTAGAAACCTTCTGGTTATGGAACCGGTTTGGACCCAGACTGGTGACACTTTTCTCTTTAGTTCTTCCTCTCTCTAATAGCCAGGTCATGAATATTCATCCTTATTCTGCTTTAGAAACCTAACAAGACACGAGCTCAGCCCGTCAGTCAGTTTCAGCTGAACCTGTGTGTGAGCCTGGAAATCCACCCGTCATCTCCTCACACATGAACTCCTGCATTCCTGAAACTCTGTTTGCAATTTGCAGCTCCAAATTAGAAGCACAAGTCATCTGTTTTCCATATTCCTGCAGTCAGACCAGGAGCGGGCCGATACCCCCCCATGTACACACACGGTGCTGCTCAGCACTTGATCTCTGAACTCTTTCCTGCTCCCAGTTAGCCGGGTTGTACTGGAGAAACTCATCGACTTTCAGGTGGAAGAGCAGAACATCTCAAGCACAACCTGCAGATTGCAAACACTTGTGATTCTTAAAGGTGACCTTCACTCTATGGGTTTTACAAGACATCTTCATTATATTTTTTGGCCATGGTACAGTGCATACACTGCAAAAACACAAAATCTTACCAAGTATTTTTGGTCTAGTTTCTAGTGCAAATATCTTATTACACTTGAAATAAGTGTAATAATAATAAGCTAACTTAAAAGTAACACTTCAGCAAAATGTATAGAGGCTTAAGTAAATAATTCCTTAATATTGACGAAAAAGCTCATGTTCTATTGGCAGATAAATTAATTTATAATCTGGGAAAATGTCTTGTTATAATTTAAATATTCTGCCAATGGAACAAGTAATTTTTCCGCAATATTAAGGTATTATTTTCTTTCACCAGCCTCTGTAGATTTTTCTAAAAAGTTACTTTTGTTTTTTTTCTTTTTTTTTTTTTAAAGAATTGTCTTATTTCAAGTTTGCTAAGATACTTCAACTAGAAGCTAGATCAAAATACTTGGTAAGATATTGTGTTTTTGCAGTGTGCAGCTGTAAAACCAGCTGGACAAGCCTGCTGGAACTGAGCTTGGGTTGCTAGGTAACGGGCAGAACTCTGCTTGGGTTGCTAGGTAACGGGCGGAACTCTGCTTGGGTTGCTAGGTAACGGGCGGAACTCTGCTGGAATTGCTAGGTAACGGACGGAACTCTGCTTGGGTTGCTAGGTGACGGGCAGAACTCTGCTGGAGTTGCTAGGTAACGGGCGGAACTCTGCTTGGGTTGCTAGGTGACGGCGGAACTCTGCTGGAGTTGCTAGGTAACGGGCGGAACTCTGCTTGGGTTGCTAGGTAACGGGTGGAACTCTGCTGGAGTTGCTAGGTAATGGGCGGAACTCTGCCAGGGTTACTCGGTGAGGAGAATTGCCTGCTTGTTTGTGACGTTACATTCGAAAGGCTTTTAAAACTGTTCGTTTTCCAGACACCAAAAAACATTTATTTCCAAAAAAAAATGTGTTTTTAAGCACTTGGGCTGTGTTTAGAAGCACTAGAAACCCAAATGGAAGCACTAAACCACGCAAAAAAGTTTTGATTTTGCATTTTACATCCACTTTAACACTTACAAGGACTCTTAACCTGTCAGGCCTCCGGTTGTAACACACTGCAGACCTAATCTGTAGAGGTTGTCTGTCTGAATCTGCTTTATTTTCCCGCTTATGTGCATACCTTTCAGAGTGGCTCATTCACAGTGATAATGCAGCGGCTCTGTGAGAAACTCAGGCAGAGGTGACGTGTTCTACATGTTCTCTGACAGCTTTATGGGCTCTGTGGCTCGCGTGGGGAGCCAGATTATGGGAAAGGAAACGCACACACACTCTTGGAGACACGCTCGCTCTGGCTGTGTTCCCACATGCAACAGTCAGGTGAGGTCCAGGGTTCACTGCTTGTATTATTAACAGGAACAAGCCGGCGGACCTGGAGGAGAAAGCTGAGGGTCAACACACTCTGAAGGGGACGAGTTCACGGTTGTAATTATCTGGGTGGACGTGTGTGTGTTTGCTCGACTCAGATCCAGTTTTCTGCTCTGTAGAAAAGCAGAGTTTCCCCATTTTCTGTGAAAAGCAAGTAAAAGTAGACAAAGTATTGTACTATATGTAAACCTGCTGTTAAAGCTGTTCAACATTTCAATTAACAGTTGGAAAAATATTAATCTTGAACCTTTTATTACAGTTAATTGGTGCAATAATACTCTGGCTAATATTTTTCTTTAATAAATTGTGTTTAAGTTTTCCATATGTTCCATATATTTTCCAAAATCTTTGTCTTTTGATCAGTTTTTTTGTAGAGCAAATCTAAAGTATGGTCAGAAAAACGCAGCTAGCTCAAATACTTATGAGCAAAACTATTTTTGCTCTCATTACATTGGAATCCTGGCAATTTACCTATTTATCAATTATTCAAATTGTTTATTAGACTGTGGATTTTTTCATCAAGCATATCTAAAATATTCTAAGTAAAATTCAACTTGGGAACCTAAAATACATTGCAGCTATGCTACTGGACATGCTATTGGCTGGCATTTGCAAAGCAGCCAATCCGGAAGCTCCATTCATTTTCACTGTGTACTTATGCATATTAAAGTATATTTGGTGTTGTAACTATTAAAGTAGTCTCAAGATTTGAATAATTTTACCTATTTGTTGGCGGGAGTTGTCCTTAACCCACTTGAATATTGGATAGTAAACAGATAGGAGACAATACTAACCATTTATGGGCATTCCAATAAATTTATAATAATAAACTGTCTTTTTTAACTTAGTTTTATCTATTTTTAACAATAAATAGTGACACTTTTACGTAGTTCTTCTTCTGTCTCTTACAACTCTATACGTTTCACCTCAGACACATAGATAAAAATAAAATAAATAGAATTAAAAAAAATCCTAAACCAGTTGGCCAAGCGTGCTGGAACTCATCTTGGGTTGCTAGGTAACAGGTGGAACTCATCTTGGGTTGCTAGGTAACAGGCGGAACTCATCTTGGGTTGCTAGGTAACGGGCAGAACTCTGCTTGGTAAGATTTTGTGTTTTTGCAGTTTAGTTTTGAGCTACATAATTGATCAGAGTGTGAACTATCCAAATGCCATTGAACAGGACCTATAGAATCTCAGCTTCCTTCACTTTGTATGCACAAAATTAGAAAATTAAATTTCTCCTTCAGTTGCGTCTTTGTTTAATTTAAAGAAGATTGCGTCCGGTTTCTTCAGATAAGCAGAAGTTCTGGGTGTTTATCTGTTCGATCCTTAGAAACATGAATGACCTTGATTTAATGAGTCAAAAAATGAGAAAGGAATTGTCGACGGATGATGAGCAGATGTTTGGAAAAGTTGGAGCTGCCACATGCTTCCCATTTTCTGCTCAGGACTCAGGACACTCAGAGAGGAAGTTTGTCCACGTCCAAAACCTCCGACCAGGTGCTCCATCCGAATGGGAAGACTATTAAATGGACTTAATGTGGATCTTTGCTCCTTGGTGGGTAATTCGGAGACCTCTGGGACTCGGCTGCTCGTCCAACAACACAGCAAAGTAGAAGAACAGGTTTTCCTCGGATTTCTATTGTAATTTTCATGTGGAGTCCCAGATCTGTAGATGTAAATGTAAGCTGATCTGGGGGGATAAAAAGCAAAAAGCCCCACATTATCTGACTAACAACATCCTCACCATCAGCGCGGTAACTCCACACCGCGCCGTTCCATTACCGTAGGACTCGGACATCAGTGATATCTGTCACAGATTCAACATAATGGTTTCAGTCCCTGTCTGGAGGAAATCTACATCTCACCGCCGTTAAAGCCCATAAGAAACAAGAAAAGCATTTGACTGCAGCAGTTGGAACTCCTAATTAGGTTGAAGTAGGTCTCTTTGAAGCGACGGTGTTGGAGAAAAAGCAAAATGTGAAACATTTTGGGCCTCATTATAAGTTATCTAAAAGGCAAGAGGCTCGTGATAATGAGGGCCATGCAGTGGGACGCGACGCGGTGGGAAGAGAGCGCCTAATTGTGTCAAATGGCTGGAAGTATTTCACTTTGATTTACGGGAGAAAATAAAGCAAAGATGCGCAACCCGGGTGCGGTGTGCAGCGTCTGGGAGTAGATGAGGAAAAACTAAGAACTTCTTTTCTGGAACAGATTATATCAGCTGTGCCTCAATCACAACGTAATAACGAAAGGTGAAAACAAAAAAAGTTTTCAGTTCAATTAAGTTTATTTAAATAACAATGTCGTTCATCACACATACATTCCAGTTTATCCTAGTTATTAAAACAACTCAATTAATTATTTTTAAAAAACGTTTCTGTCACAATTTACAAAACTAACACATCATTTTTTTTATTTGGATTTAAAATTAATCAGAAAAAAAAGATTCTGAACTGGTTTTTATGAATTATAAAATTAAGAAATGCAATCCAAAGCAAAATAAAACATATATAAAAATATATCTCAACTTTATTGAAAGTAACCAAAGCAAACACATATTAAAATCTGCAAAACTAATAAAAAGTAAACAACATTAGAAATATAAAATTAAGCAATTACATTTTCCTAAAATAACCAAATCAATTGTTTAAACAGTATAACATAAAAAAAAGTATAGAAAACAATATTAACAAATACTTAAACAAATTATGGTTAATTATTGTCAATAAAGAAAAATGTTACCATTCAGAATTGTTCATAGCTAGCACATGTAAAAATAAATAAAAAAGAATATTAAAAGGACAAATAATATAATTACCATTGCCATTAAAGATAGCAATCATCTTTTTTGAACACATATTTTCTAAATGCACAATTTTTCCCATTGTCCCATTTAAAAAGTCAACATCTGATCACCGTATAAATCGATTTATGTTGGATAAAAACATCCTGAAAACACCATCAGTTCTGTCCCATTCAGCTGATTGCTCCACAGTTTGTCCTCAAGTTGCATAGAAAACATGGTATGGATGCAATCGGCTGCCTCAGTAAACTCTGAACTGTAATTCTAAGTCGAGATAAGAGGTTAAGAGGATGGAAGAGAAAGAGGGAGGAGGATGTTTCATCGCTGAAATAAAGAGAGGAGATGTGGCTTTGACAAAGCATGAATGCCTTGTTTTCACTCGCTGACAGCCAGAATGGAGCAATCATCACCGATCCGCCTCGGCGGCTGATGCCACATCACAATTTACCTCTTGAAAAAAAAGCTCATTTCAGCAGCAGGAGTTAAAGTGCTGTGTACAGGTGACACTCAACAGCTGTGCCATCTGCATTTCAAAGCTTCACAAGTGCAGACTCTCAGCTTTAGTTTGGAGGCGGCTGATTGTAATAAAGCCGAAAACAGACAGCGAGTGTTGTTTTTACCAACATTTTATTCTGTTTACAGCCTTAATCCAGACAAGAAACAACGCTGGATTACACCTAAAGTAATGTAGGATCCGCACTAGCCACTTGCAATTATCAGCTAAGTACATTTTAAAAACCTTCCCAAAATTTCAAGTTTTGAAGGTCACCAACTTTGACCTTTTGAATGTATAAATAGCAATCAAAACTTTCTTAAACTTTTTTGTTTCATTTTTGGCACTTTTCTTATTATCTTTCATAAATACATTCCAACTTCTACAAGTAAACATGTCGCCATAGTGTTGCATAAATGCTAAGAAATGCACCATCATCGTGTTTTGCTAATGAGTGGAAATTGTAAACTCTCTTGAATTTCTGACTAAAAAAATCAACATGTGTTAATAAGTAATAATTTCCTAGATTCAAGTTCTGCCTTTAAATGCAGCATAACGTAGCATAATATCTAAGTTATGCTAGCTAAAATCTATCAGTTAGCATGTAAAACCACCCTTAAAGCTTTGTTATTGTAAACCTGTAAGCTAACAAGTTGAGTTAAAGTTGGATAAATTTGTTTGAGTATTTATTAGTTTATTGTTTGATAACAGAAACAGAAAAGTATTCAAATGTACCTTTTGTAACTTTGAGACAAAGTACAAACTTGGAAAATAGAGAAACTAATGCTAGCCTCTAAAAGCTAATGCTTTTAGAAGCACATTTGCCACCACAAATGTGCTTGCAAGAAAACCTACAAGTACTGTGTGTGGTACTCAGCTTTGTTCTGATAGGTTTAATAAATATCTGGGATGTTTTTTCTTGTGGCTACTGTCAATTAAGAGGCAGAAAATATGTTATAGCAGCCAGCTATTGATTCTGGTTAGGTTTGTTATGCTAACCCAGCTAAATAGTTTGTGGATTTGTCATCTGGTTGCAAACACAAACTTTCTATTTGCACTTTTACTACTTTATATCTTGTTAAACCCAAAACTCTGTCTAATTTCTGTCAAAGGAAATTTAACAACTTTAGCAGTTGATTGGATAGATTCATTGCTAACAGTAGTTAGCCTGATAGCTTTTCAACTCTTTGCAACTGTTTCATTTGGAAAATGGACAGGAAGTAATTTCCAAATGCAATTTCTGATTTCTGGGACAAATTGAAACTAGAATAAAATTGCCAAAACTTTAGAAAACTCATTCTTCATTATTTTGCATAAAAAATTGGCAGTAATGGCGGGACTAATGTGGTAAGGAAAAGATACTGACGACATTGTTGGGCATTGCTGCCCAAACACTAAAGCAACAGATGATTATGCAAAATATTGTAGCTTTTCTGCAAAAGAAAGTCCTTTCAATGTCCTGAGACCCTTTTTTTAGGAAAGAATGCATTAAAGCAATCAGTCACTTATTGGTATTGATCAAGCAGCCTGATACAAGCAGTAAAATCCTCCTGTAATCATGTCTGTGTTTACATATTTGGCAGCCGGCCTTGTGGTAATAATGCTCAGTGGGAGAACCTTTTTAAAGAAAGGATTTGATGGTGCAGATTTGTTCAGATGTGGCTCCACTTTGAGCTGAGTGACTGATCTCTGTCCCAGACCTGTATGTTCCTTTTAGTTTACCATCCATCCAGCTTTATGTAAATATTCATCCAATTCCCTCCTTTATTCTGAGACGTTTTGCTCATGGAACATTTCTTTTTTTATTATTTGTTATCAGCTCTTAAAGCCTGTGTTAAATCTGAGGTAGCTTTCCCCGGCCAATCCAAACACATTCGCTAACGTCTTTGAAAAAATGACTTCTTGCAGATATATAGTGTTCCACACCAGTTGGGAATATGGGTAAACATTAAACTGTGTGGCTCTAAGAAGGAGGCGTCTTTGCCAGCGATGCTCGTATGGAGTCACTCCTGGACCCGGCGGCCCACTGAGGCTTTGGGATGTGAAGCGTTGTGATGCTTTAGATGCACCTAGCTGCAGCTAGTTGCGTTTTGTTCCAGTTGGTCATCATGTGGAGCTGATTCCAGAGGACACAGTGAGGGAAATTACATGTTTTAGTGGAACGAGTTAGGAAGCTGACTGTAAGTTTTATTATATTTGGAAGCTCATCATTTAATTACGCTGGAAATCCTCACTGCTGAAGTGTTTTGCTTATTGAACAGAATAGGAATCTGTGAATCAGGGGCTGGCTTTCAGTGCTGTGTTTTCCACCTAAAAAAACCTTACATGAGTTTACATGTTAAAGACAATAAGGGTGCATTCACACCAGCGCTAGTTCGTTAGCCTAGAAAGTTTCTTGCGCTTGTGGCAAATTCTGATACGGACCAAAAAGCAAACTCTTTTTCTTCCTTCAAATCTAGGTCTCTGTTCGTTTGTAGTGCGTTCTGGCATTGGACGACAGCACAGGGTATTCTGGGTAAATACAACCAAAACAAACGCGAGAAGCTAGCGAGAGAAATGGCTCAACATCTTTTACCACAGACAGATAAGAAATCTGATCCTATTCCATTTTTGTTTGCATTTGTATAAAAAGAAGTTGCGTTCATGTCTTATTTGTGTTGTTTCCTTCAGTGGTTGTTGGTGCAGCGCCCCCACAGGCGAGGAGGGAAACAGGTGACTCAAAAGCTGAAAATGTAACAAATTTTTTTATCCCCATTTGCATCGAGGTGTGAAAACACCCCAGGTTAATAAAAAAAACCTCTTTTAAATATATATTTTTTCTCCATATTAGGCTCATTTTATAGATAGTCTGCATCATTCTGTTGCCGTAAAAATCCAAAAGTCATATAATTTTAACTTCCAAGTCATGTGGAGTCGATTAGAGTGAATAGGTAAAACAAATATACATGTCATGGTAAGTATAGGAGTATAATGACACACAGTTGGGTCCATAATAAGTGGTGGACTGAAGCAGGTAGCGGAGCTGGATGTGATGGAGCAGAAGTTGGGCCTGTCAAATCCATCCATCCTGTTACTGTTGACACCAAGCAGAAAAGGCTGTGAAATACAACCTAATTTTGATGTCCACATTTTTCCATCATATGGTTTTATAGCCTTATTTTATTCTAAGATTACACGTTTAAACGAAATAAATCGCTTGTCTCCATCAATAAAGCGAACGTAAATCAGACACGTATGAGGCATTACCTTCCCTTTAAAATCCCCTGGAAACACAAATCATCACATCTTGGAAAGCAGCGCCGGGCTGGGAGCTAACCAAGCGGAAAAGACGCCCAACAACCATGTTAACCTTCAGCAACACAGCGGTCCTGACAGCAGTGAAAACAGCCCGCTGCTCGCTGCGCGCCGGGATGACAGCAAACACATGCATGAAAATAGTCTCCTGGTCCGGACTCCACCTGCAGCTCGCAGCGCGCTGACCTCATGGATTACCTCACCGTGAGAACACGTCCACCAGGGACGCGTCCTACATGCCGACGCTGGACGGCGTCGCCCTGGATCTGCGATGCATGCGGCCTGTCGCATCCCAGATCCCTGCCTTAAATCACACGGCTGGATTCGGCAACAGCCGCAGCCGGGGGAGCTTTTTACAAGCCCCCTCGTAAATGTAGCGACCCGATGTTTTCAATTAGAGGTGAGCTGATGCATAAGCAGACCTTAACAAGTTTTCAACGAGTCCTACCTCTTGAGCCGCTGTGGAGAAATATGTCCTGCCAGGTGAAAGGCACCGGGGTCGGCCACACAAGAGCAGCCCCAGCTGGGAGAGGAGTTGAAGGTTTGATGTCAGCTCTGGGAGGAAATACTCCTCCACATGTGCAAACAGGAGGCTCTCAGTCAAACACAAGAAGTCTCCTGCTTGTTTAGGGTCACCAGTGATAGGCTTTCTAGTCTTATCTGAAGGAAAAAATGCTAAAAATGCAAAATCAGACCTAGTTATTTAGTCTAAAGGTGACCCAAATAGACTGGGTCACTGGTTTATTGGTGAAACAAAACATGTTTTTGGTCAGAATTATTCTTAGATAATGAGATTTTAGTCTGCACTCCTTTCAGAATGAGTTGGTTTAGATTGTCCTGTCACCTTAAATCTAAAGTGACAGGACTATCTACTATACATCATTGAAAAGCAGAAGTGGAGCCTCCTGCAAGTGGTTTCTGAGTAGTGGTTTCTGAGCTAACACTCTTGTCTTTTTCAGCAGCCATTGTACAGACCTGAGTGAACCTGACTCCCACACCTTCTTCAAATCAGACAAAAATGGTTTCAAACATTTGTGCAGCAAAAATTGTGTGCCATTGTCATTTTAAAGAAATTCAGAAATGTTCCCTGAGGCCATGAAAGGTCAACCAGCCTTCAAATCCGGCAAAATTGGTGTCAGTCAACTCGACGACATTTGTGCAGCAAACTTTTTGTTTGTCTTGCTCAGGATTTAAAGATATTGATAAAAGTTTAAAGGTCAAAAGGTCAACCAGCCTCCTCACTTTTATGAAATCAAGCAGATTTGCAGTCAAACGTTTGTCCAGCACAAACGTTTGACTGCAGCACAAACAAAAATGTTGCTGCACAAACGTAGCCGAGTTGGTTGACGTCAATTTCATCTGATTGGAAGAAGGCGGGTGTCCAACTTCACTCAGGTATTTTACCGAGGTAAAGCCGGTTGGCCAAAGGTGCTGGATTTCTGCTTGGGTTGCTAGGTAACCGGGTGGAACTCTGCTGGGGTTGCTAGGTAACAATGCAGTGCCGTGGAATGTGACTCAACAATGGGGAGGTTTTGACTCATTTCCAGACACCATAACACATTAAATTATTGGCAAAAAAAATAGCTGGGTGTTTTTTTTAAATGCTTGCTTTGTTTTTAAAAGCAGTAGAAACCGAAATGGAAGAACAAAAGCGTGTAAAATGTGAGTTTTGCATAATAGTTTCCATTTTAAGTTTTTAGGACCCAATGGCCAGATGAAGCTTTCTCTGCAGCTCGTCACAGACTCACACGACCTCAGAGTGACTCTCGGAGAGGGAGTGTCTGCTGACAGAACCCGTCTTCGCCTATGAAAAGTTAAAGTTGCTCTCAAATGTGGCGTATTACACATTCAGGAGGCTATTTCTGTTGTTCTTGCTTGGAGAGTCGGGTTGTTCAGGTTGCAGGACGACAGAAAGTTTATGTTTTTGACAGATTAGTGGCTTGATACAATCACCTAAAGCTTTTGTAGTAACATGCTTAAAATGCTTGAAATAAATCCTTTTTATGATTTTTTTCTCAAAATGATTCAACTAGCAACGTTTGATTAGTTTACATTGTTTACATTGTTTAAGCTGTTAGTTGTTTTAAAATGGGAAAGACCAAAAACATGCTAAAATATTCTACAAAAAGTACTAGTTCCACCTCACTTTCATTTCACTTATAACATGGGAAAGATGTATGATTATAAATTAAATAACCTGTTAGTTGAACTTGTACTATTACTAAGGAATCAAGAGGTTTTGCATCCTGTTAAGTTTAGAGAAAACATTGCAAAATCATCAAATCTTAGCAAGTATTTCTGTCTAGTGTCTAGTGTAAACATCTCAACTTTTCAGCAAGAAAAATCCTTAAATATTGATAAAAATACTCATTCTACATGCAGATTTTTAACAATCTGCCAGTGGAACTAGAACTTTTGAAATAACTATGAAGTAATTATTAACTTAAAACCAGCTTCTATATCTTCTGATATTTGCATTAGAATCCAGAGGAAAGTCCTTGGTAAGGTTTTCTCCTTCGTTGGTCGTTGTAGCAAATGATCAAATGCTTCTCAGTGCAGTTAGAAAATCCTGTGTCGTAGGAAAACCTTTTAAAAAACCGTCTCTGATTTAACCTGGAAATGAAGAATCGTGCGCCATGAGCAACTTTTCCTGCCTCTGAGGAGCTGACATTTCCCCGATGCCCTGACAGCAAAGGGTGTGTTCACGTTTGATATCCAAACAGGCATCAACACACACAGTCCGTGTGTGTTTGACTGCATTCATCACCCTGAAAGCGTGTCTCCACCATCCTGCAGTCAGCTTTCACCTTTGCAGCCGGAGTCAGGATTGATGTTATTACCTTATCAGAGGTGGAGGTGTCTGCAGAGAGGCCGGGAGAGAGAGGGGCGGCTGGCAGCCGACGGGACAGCGGGCGCATTTATCCCTCGCCGCCGGCTTATCAGCAGGCCTGTAAATCTACCTGACAGGTCTTTACAGGTGCCGTTAATCCCACTGATTCAATTCATTTCGCTAACTGCTCGGATGCGGCCCCTCGCAGCGGGGGAGATCAAACCGCTCGCCGCATTCTCGTTGTGCCGCGTTAGTTTGTGTTGTCCTGGTGATGGAAAGCCAAATCCACTCTCTCTAACGTGGAGATGAAAGGTGTAATGGAGCCTCCGTGGCAGCCAGATTATTCCTGCAAACATGTTTGTGCTGCTTTATTTGCTGCACACAGGCTGAATGTTATTTTCTGGGGAGAGATTTGCTCTTCAGGTATGCAGTTTTTCAGCGGCGCGCCGTTACACTCTTGCAATCATTTGTACCTTGGAGGTGTTAAACTCTAATCTTATGCTGCTCAGCTGTAGAGGTGCCGCCGCTTTGATGGATTGATTCGTCAAAACTCCTAAAAGATGTTTTTCTTTGATTTCTCCTCACGTTTGGAGCTAAACTTTTTGAAATTTTAGGAAAAAAGGCCCAAATCTTCAGTATTCTAGTCCTTTTTTGCTTTTATTTTTGTGTTTAGTGGTTAAAAGAACAATTTGTATTTATCAAATCATATTTTATATCATTCTCAACCATCTAATATAAAAACTAACTCTGGTGTTTCTCCATCTTATGCTGTTCAATTAGTTGGTTGTTATTATTATTTTGTCAGTAAATATCTCATATTTAATCTTCTTTTTCTTTGACTAATTATTTCATATTTTATCAGTAATGGCCAGCACTGCAGTTCCCCTCCAAATCATTTGGGGCAGCAGTGAAATATGCTTAGAAAGCATAAATCTCTAAATATCGATGTATATTTACTCACTTTAAGAAAATATTGTGCCTCTAAATGGAGGAAATGCTACTTAACACGCTGGCGTTTCCAAAGCAGCCAATCCAGGAGCAGCATTCAGTTTCCTGGGTGCTGATTGGAAGATGTTAGCTTCTACGGTATGCTAATACAGTTTCCACTGTGTATTAGTGCAAATTAGTGAACTATTAAAATAGGAAGCAACAAGTGTATCTAAAGGGAATCTGAAATATTCAGAAATGTTGCATATTTGTGGCAAATATCGGTGATCCACTGTGTGCTTCTACCTTATTATTGTGCCATATTATCTATCATAAAGTACATTGAATTTAAATGTCATATTTTGCTCTTTTATATCATATGATTTTGCATTGAATTCAGTTACAGCATCTTATGTTTTAATTTTTGATTTAGGAGATACATCTTGAATTTTCCTATAAGAACCAACCATGACTTGAGCTTTGGGAGTCTCAGTTGTTTTTTAGTGAAACTTTAAAAGATTTCAAGCTGTGGAGAAGAGAGTTTTTCTGGGTCTGGTGAACGTTTCTTTGCAGATGATGTGATTCTATTGGTTCCTCCCCGAAGAGGCCAAAGAATCTGGATTTATTTAGTTTCTCAAAGGTGAATTAATGGGTTTTTAATTGAGCCTCAAACGGTTTTCCTCCTAGTTTTGCTATCAGTGGTCTGTCAGACGGTGCCCTGCAGATTCTCAGTCTGTGTTCACACTCTGAGCAATAACATCCACCGTTCAGCGATAATCAGGACGACAAAAAAAAAAAAACACGCAGGGGAAAACAGAAAAAACCTTGACGGGGCCGTCTTTGAACCCTTCACCTTTGCCACCTGTCTGTGCTTCCTGATTCCACCAACAGGATCTCCGTCTGTCAAATAAACGTCCTATCTTCAGCCTTTATTTGTTCCCGTGTTCGACAGAGAATTCCCCGTCGTTTTATCCACTTTAAGTCGGGAAGGTTGACGTCCATGTCAGCAGAGCAGCAACCTTGTCTTTGTCAATGATGCCTCAGCAGAAAAACGCAGCAGAAACATGTCACCTCTCTGTTTTTTAAGGTCTGCTGAGCTCAGGCGTTTTCAGGCAGAGCGTTTTTTTTTTTCTGAGCTTTACCCAACAGCCGAATGATAATCACACTTCCTTCCTAAACGCAGCCCCCCGTGCTTCTCACCGGTGATTCTCCAAGGCTCTTTTTGTGATCTTAAGAGGACCACTTGTGAGTAAAAACAAGGCCAGATAAAATCTTGGCAGGTTTGCGTGTTTAAACGCGGTGGTCACCTCCGCCCGGTTTCCTGCTGCAGCCATCAAGCAGCGACCTTATCGCTTCCTCGCGGTGATTAGGCGGCTTCCTGGTGAATGCATCACAGGTTCAAGTTCATTTATGCCTCGCCGTGCTCTGGCCGGCCGGCGGACCTTTCGGTGAGTCATAAAGACATTCCTACTTGGAGCAAAAAGATCAAAACGACGACTTTTAAAAGTAAACAAGACTTTAATTGGCTCTTTCCCTCCAACAGATTTGGATCTGTAGAAAAAAAGTATCTAAACCTGCAGAGTGGAGATTTGAACTCAAACACAGGGAACAAGAAATGACAAAGTATGTTGTAGAATAATCTGAAGCCTCTGGATGGACAATTAGGAGGTAATTATTTCTGACTGCATCACATCATTTGTGCCTTAAACAGAAAATCAGGAGTCAACAGTGATTTCTGAGTTTTCAAGGAACAGAGAGAGAACAAAAACCTGAACATGAAACCTCACCAACTAACCTCCAAAAATACACTCTGCCAATTAAGGTCCAGTTTTCCAACAATGAAAAAGTTTTTGTGTCGTCTTTGCTTTGACAAAGCAGGTACAGAAATACCTGTTGGACATTAAAGAGGCTTTGCATGTTTGGGAAAAGTTGACCATGCAATCTCAAAATCTTACCAGGTTTGTTTGCTACACTCAAAATGAGTCCAAACTAAATTAAAAGAAACTTTTAGCAGCAAGACATAGAAGCAACAGTTCCTTAATATTAATGAAAAAGTGCTAATTTCAGTGGCGGATTATTTGAGTTCTAACATGGGAAAAAAATAGCTTTTGTGTTTTTGCAGTGGCGTCACAAATACGACATTTTGCCATCAGAGTTGTAGTTTTACAACACCAGGTATAGAAATACCTGTAGGAGATTCAAGATGCTAAATGAATAGAAAACAAAACTCCTTTCAGATTGAGCTGTGATTAATTAGAGAGCCTTCATCGCTGTGTCTTCCTCTGCTGTCCCTCCGTCTCTGATGGGACGTCCTCTCACCGGCTCAGAGCGGCGCGGGGCGTTTATCTCTGACCCGCAGGTCCGGCCTCGCTGTCCAAGCTGCCAAAACAGTCCCATTCAGCATTGTGCTGAGTTCATCAATGCTCCTCTGAGGCTCACACACACACAGAGGGAAATGTGTACGCGCTGCAAAAACGGCCTGCTATAAAATCTAATCTGTATGACTTGTGTTGCGCTGCTTGTCAGTCAAATAAATTGGAGCGGATTGTTGACTTCTTCAGTTTTGATAACTCTCAAAATGAATTATCAAAACAAGGGGTGATTATTTTCCTGTCAATCACCCGCTCTATTAGCAGAGAAATATTTAATCAGTTATTACACACCAGCATCGGTTTGGCGATGAGAAGAAACGACTGAGAGAAGCTGGTTTTTTTTCAGAGTTTCACACAAAGGGAAGAGCAGGTCAACCTCCGTCCCCTCAGGCTGGACGTCTGGGGGCGTCAGTGACAACCTCCATCGCCAGGCGCCCGTCAACTTCCGACAGGTCAGATCCTCCACCGGGGTCCCCCAACCCGCGACCTCTCCCCTGTCACAACTGTCACTTGACTCCAGTAAGCAGAACGAGGTTTTATCAGAAAACCTGACAGAGGCGAGGAGCTGCCCCCGTCTGACCCCGGTGTATATTTAGCAGCAGCTTGGCAGGCGCCTGTCCCGCCCGTCCTCCTCCCCCTTGCTTTGATTATGTTCATACAGGCTGTGCTAATTGGTCTGAACCTACATAGGAATGGAGATGTTGGTTATGAACTCATTCATGACCTTCAGGAGGAAACCAGACGCTCCTCTCAGGATTTCAATCGTTTTTTTTTTTTAGTCCTGGTGAGACACCGAGCGTCTCCTGATGAGCCACGTCAGAAAACTACTTACATTTACTTGAATATTTTTACTTTTAGGAGTATTTTTACTACACTGTACTATGAGTAATTTTATTGTGAAGTATTTTTACTCTTACTTGAGTAAAAATCCTGAATTTGTTTTAACCAAAAATTCACCAGACACAGACACACACCTGCAGTTTCTGTTAAACTTTCATCAGTTTTTTATTGAAAGAAACTGATTTGGAAAAAAAATGTATTTTGTCTCATTTTGTTATTTTTTATTAGTTAAATGAATTATTGTCTTTTACATGAGTAAAAGTATATTAAAGTACAATCTTTGGGTACTTCGCCCACCATGACAGACATCAAAACAACTTGTGCACACATTAAATTGGACATATTATGCAAAATTTACATTTTGTTTGTTTTTGTCTTAATAAAAAAAAAAGAAAAAAAAACTCACCCACCCATTTTCTGGAAACTAATTATTTTCTTTTGGTGTCTGGAAAATTTGTCATTTCAAGAACCTTCTGAATGTAACATCAGAAATCAGCTGGGCAGCCTGTTACCTAGCAACCCCAGCCATTCCAAGCTGAGTTCCAGCATGTTTGGTCAACTGGTGTTAGTGCTGGAAAATGGCAAGTGTTTTATTATTGACCTTCCATCCTGAAACCACTTGCTGCATTCTTGTTGGTTGTGCAGGAGGCTCCACTTCTACTTTTCCAAGTCGTACTGTTTTATAATTGTAGCCATTTTCATTTGCTTCTCATTTTATCGTAAACCGTTTGATGAGGAAAGAAGACGGTGATGGATAGCAGCGGTCAGTCATCGGGACCGGCGGTCTCTGTGTTTTCACAGACTTGCAACAAACAGTTTTTATAAAGTAATTAGATTTACTTTCATGAACTTTATAAAACATACGCGTGTAAGTAAGACAAACCATGGAGAAAATGCCACCATCATGTAGACTTTTAGTCCTCATTTTGCTCCAGTGTAACGGGAAACACGTTTGTGACTCATCAGTATAAATCATGGTGTAAATTCAGACATATATGATCAAATCAAGTCACTGTGCTGCTTCTACAGACATAATAAGTCGACTTGAACAGTAGAAACAATCGCTGTCGGTTCTGATGACATTTCTACTGTGCTGTTGATTCAGGGATGGATTTAAAACATGTCAGACACCAAAACTATAAATCAGTCTGGTCTAAAAGTCTCCATCTTTCTGGTGTCGCATTTGAATCTCTGGAAACTTAATAAACTATTTCCACGCCTTCATGAAAAAGCCTGCATGCAAAATTTAATAATTTTCACATCTCACACAAAACTTCTTTATTAGTGATAGTTCCCTAAAAGCAGAGCCCATGTTGCCGCTTTTCACACCGCTAATATCTGAACATTTCATCTTTTATAAGCCCTCCTCCACCCTGCAGTCTTCTGATGAAGTAGGCCAGAGCAGGAATTTAAATGAGACATTTCACCGTCTTTGCAAACTGAACTATGGACCCGACACACTCTGAGGCATCAAGATGACATGTGCAAAAACTCTGTCAGCACTTTTAGTCGTGGGAAAAACTCTGCTTTCCACTTCCTCCTGTGTCTCGTCTCCATCGCTAGCGGTTCCTCGCTGCTTAGCAGGGATCTGAGATTGGACCTAATCAGTTCTCCAGTCACCGTGTTTAAACGGTCTTTTTGCCAGGTTAATGGGATTTCCGCTGAAAGGGTCCGCGCTCGACGGCTAAAGTGGTCCAGACAATCGCAATGAGCTCTGAGTCAAGTGTGATTAACCCGCCGACCCGCCTGCAGCCTTCGCACCTCTGCTCCCTCTCAGCTCCGCTGCCACTGCGCTTAAGAAGTCGAGTCGGATTTGCTTATTAGGATGTAAACAAAGGGTCAGTGAAACAAAAGGAAGCGTTAGGAAAACATGAAGCAGCTAAGATTTAAATTTTGTTCTTAAAATAGCCTTGAAAGATGGCTCATTTTCTTCCAATGATCTTTTTTTTGTTTTATTTTTCCATTCAACAGCCTATTTTTAGTTTCAATTCATGAATTTCATGGGAGTTCCCACTCTCTACTTGGAGCAGGCCCACAGCACCACTCGGCCTCCACCGTGGTTAACAGTTAGCATGAGCTGCTTTTCTACCGTCTCTGTTGCCAAAATCTTCATATTTAGACTCAAGTTAAAGTCCTGGTACAGTTAGGACAAACTCAGCATCTTTGTGATGCTTTGGGTTCTTTGTAGAGGACACAGAAACTCTACTTAAGTACGAGAAGTACTCCTTCAACTTTAGTTTACTCAGGTGAAAGTAGAAAGTCAAAATATCAGTCATTTAATATTTAAAAAATACTTAATCAGCTGGACCAAAATAAAAATATTCATATGAATAACATAATAACAAAATCAGGCAAACAATAAAAAAAAAATCTAAATCAGTTTCTTTCCATGTGAAACTCATGAAACTTTAACAAAAACTGCAGGTGTGTGTTTAAGTTTTTGGTTGAAGTTACTCTAAGTTGGTAAGGAATCCAGAAATTTTACTCAAGTAAAAGTAGCAATACTTCATAATAAAGTTACTCAAGGACTCACAAAGTGCATCGTAGTGAATATTTGACCAAAACTATAAGTAAATGTAAGTAGTCATTACATAACTGTGGTTCTGTGTCGCCTCAGGGAAACAGGAAGTCATGAATTACAGAGTAAAAGCCCCTTCAGTTCTCCGTTTCCCTCCATTGTTGATGCTTTTGTACATAAAACCACCAACATTTACGCTACTTAACAGCCTGACATCAGTAATGGAGCAGATCGTTCCGCTTGGAATCATCCGTTTGTTTGGGTCAGCGTCTGACCTCTGACCTCTCCGTAGCACAGAAACCTCGGTGTTGTCGCCAGTGAACCGTCTTCCGGCGCGTTAGCCAGGCAGAAATGAGCGGCGTTATCGCCTCTGCTGAGCGTTGGCTGGCTGGCTCCGTCCTGATCCAGGCCCGTCAGCGAAGCGTAGCGGGATTCTACCTTCATTTATTTAGTGATGACTCACTCGCTGTAACAAGCCTCACAGATTCCTCTGACATTTCAGCTCCACCTGGGCCATTTGGAATCACATCCATCTGATTTCTCAGTACAGTAGCAGCAGAAGAAATGGCTGCAATTCCAGTGTTTGTACATCTTATTCATATTTAATGGATTTATAGTGAACGGGGAAGGAAACCAGGTTCTGCTGTGACTCCATGACGAATCTGACACCTTCATTCTTAAAATATGTCACTGTTGATGTGTCTTCCTTATAGGTAAAAACTGTTTTTTCATAATTTCAACTGCTTAAAGTAGCAACATTAAACTTTTCTGAGGTTGAGACATTGATTTCTACCAGAAGTTCTTAGGTTTTCTGTTTCTTTGACTTTGCTGTCATTAAATTGTGTAAAGCACTTTGAAATGCCTTGAATCCTTGTAAGATACAGAAACTCTGAGGTTTGAGAATCCTTGTATGATGTCGAGGTTTGAGATGTTTTAAAATGTTTTTACTTTTAATTTTTACTTTTAATAATGTTTCTATCTTCCTCTTTTCAAAATCTGTCTATTTCTGTTTTCATTTTTATTTTAAGTTGTCTAAAGCACTTTGAAATGCCTTGCTGCTGAAATGTGCTATACAAATAAAATTTGATTGATTGATTAACTTATTGTTCTTTTGTTGCTTTTTTCTTCATATAAAAAGTACTCCTAGTTCCATGCTTCTGTGTTTGCTAAGGCTCACTAGAACTTTCTAATTTCTGGGTTTAGTCGTCCCATTTCTGGATGGAACCATTGAGCTGGTGTAATATTCTGACATATTATCCTGTTTCTTCCCATAGAAAACATTTCTGTGTTTTTCTTTCTCTCTTCCCTGTTTGCACCATGTTTTAGAAAGTGGTACTTTGAGGCTTAATTCTAGTTAAACCAGCTTCCTTTAGGTATGTAAATGTTAAACATTTAAAATTCGTTCTTCCCAAATGTTAACATAATAGCAGGTTAAAATAATGCTCAACGTTTGCATTATTACTGAGCCAGCTTTGAATTTTAATTAACTAATAACAACCTGGTCTGCATCCATTCCCTCAGGAGTTTAAGATATATAAGGTAATATCTTTGAAGCTCAGAGCCTGTAAAGCGTTTTGTCAGCCAGCGTGTAAAGACACACCTACTGTCCGTGGAAAATTGCCATCATTTGTTTTAATTGAGCACTTTTTGATGTCGCTTCAGTTGTCAGAAGATATCTCGTTTGGGAGGAAATCTTCACATGTTCACTTCAAACGCTCCAGGCAAAGGATTTCTCCTCCCTTTTTGTTAAAAGTAGCTTGCTCTGAGAAACGAGGGTTGATTCTGTGACAGCTACAGCACACGTGTGAGAACTAGGTCACTTGGTATTTAAAAAACACACTTATCAGGGCTTAAAGAGGTTACTCATGCCCACCTAGCATGTTTTTCAAAGTGTAGATCAGGATTTAAGTTACTCCACAAGATTTGTTCCAAATCAAGGGTATTATTTTACCTTGTTTGCACAAAAAATGGCTGGAAATAACAAGATTTCTACCAAACCCCTTCCCTGGAGTCACAGGGAAAGCAGTGGAAACAAACCAATCCATCCACTGTCTTCAGCTTGAGGTCAACCTGATATGGCAACCGTCTAAAGAGGGTATTTGAGAGGTCTGTTCCCCCCCTGGAGGATTCCGAGGTGGTCCCAAGACAAATGAGACACATAATCCCTCTGGCGAGTTCACTGTTTACCCTGGGGGGCTCGTATCAGCGTGGCAAGCCCCAAAACCTCTAAACTCAAGAGCCCAAAAGGGTTCTTAATCAGATGAGTGAAAGAACATCAGTTCCTTCCTTTCTACACGGCTTAGCCCGGCCACCAAACCCAGGTTTGCTCCCTGTTGTCCACTACAGGTATTCATGCTATATTTAAAGGAGACGTACTATTCTAAATTCATCATTTGCTTCTAAAAACATTGACTTTTTGGCAATAAGTTAATGTTGCCAAAAACATGACCTAAAGTTGTTATAAAATGCTATGCTATGTAATTTAACATCTTGAAATTGGGTCTGTCTCTTTAAGAAACTCACCTTAAGGAAATCATCACACCATGGCTCCTCAATTAACCCTTTTATTGAGAAGTAGCTAATTGCTGCTGGCTAGTCTGAAGGAGCTGAGTGGGGGAGGAGCTGCGCCTCGAAGGCGGAGCTACATCCACAAAGGCTTTTTGGACAGCTGAGTGGTTACCATGGAGATTTAAGGGTTTCTCAAACATGCATGAAAGAATCAAGACAACACTCCAAGTTTGTTTTTGAAGATGGAATTGCTCAAAAAAGTTGATTTCACATAGTACTGTCCCTTTAAGTCACATTCGACAGACCCTGTCTATTACCTAGCAACCCAAGCGGAGCTCCAGCATGTGTGATCAGCTGGTTTTATCGGTGTGCAATGCTGCTGGAAAAGACAAGCTTTTGATTGTTGACCTAACATCCAGAAAAGACTTGCTCCACTCTTGTTGATTGTGCAGGAGGCTCCACTTCTGCTTTTCAAAGATGTACAAATGTATTACAGGGCATCTCTTTGCAGCCATTTTCACGTGCAAGTGTAAATGTTGAGTTTTCCCGAAGGGAAACATCCACTTAGATCAAGAAGGACATCAACGTGAAACAGAAACTCCCCAACGAAAGGCAGAAAGGAAAAACCATCATTGTGAAGGATGGAAGTTCTATTACTGACAAGTCCGGAAGTCTCGTTGACGGAAAAGACAATGCTGAAAGGCTTTTCTTGGTGCTACGTCAATGAAACGATGAGTAGCCGAGGAAAAGACGCTTCTGATTTAGTGATGATTAAATCATTTCTCTGGATGAAGATCCGTCTCTCGAGTAAAAAGCGTTCCAGGATTTTGTTAGAAAAGGCTGATCAATTCAGAGACGGAGTCATTCTGCAAAAATGATCAGTCTGAAAAGTAAAGGCAAACCCATAGATTTCAACATTACCATTCCTCCAACAGTGAGGATTTAAAAGCCTGTTTTGTTGCCTTATTTTGTAAATTCCTTTCTGCGAACCAGGGTAAGTAATCTACCTAGCGACAGACTCAGATCAGATCAGGAGTCCTTCCTGTAACCTAGAACTTGCTTTTACTGTTTGGACTGTTTGGTTTACATGGACCCTCTAAGTGTTAGTATAAACTCAAAGCACTTGCAGATTGATTGCTGCATTCATTTGTTCCTGGGAACATTCACCATCCACGGCTCCCAAAGCTAATGTTCCAGCTCTGCTGTGGTTTTGGACTAAACCTGAATAATTCTCTCTGCCGGGCTGCTCACCCGTTGAAGCACTGAAAGGGGGGTTTGAATAAAACTCCAGAGCCAAGCCTGTTGTATTCACTTACTGATGTTTGCGTTAACAGCCGCGGCTCACTGCGGGTGACATAATATTTGACATGAGATGCCAAGTGTGAGACGGCCTGTGTGTTTTGTTCTCCTTGGGATGTGGAGGTATCGCGCCAGCTGGCCGTTCTGGTTGAGAGGCTGATGACGGACGGACCAGAACAGATGCACAGGTATACGCACTTGAAACTCCACACCAGCTCCAGCGTTCGCTCGTTCCAAACGTGGAGTTTCTCTTGTTTTCCCTCGTTTATTATTCTTTTTTTTTTGAGCTGGAATATCGTAGACCACAAAACGGAGAACGTGCTCAACCGTCCTGCAGACACGCACGATTTTTCTCCCCCAACAGGTGCAGAAGAAGATCGAGTTGCAGCACTTTTCGTCTTCCTCCCTCCTCCTCGTCTTGTCCTTCCCGCCTCTCTCAAATTAATGCCGAGGAGAGCGGCTTTAGAGGCGTTTCTGACGCAAATAAGGGGGGTATCGCTAATAACCAGCCAAGGTACACTAATCTCCGTTAGCAACATTTGGTTTACCTTAAGCTGGAGGGACAGCTGTATTAAAAGCAGGAATAATCCTAATCAGTCCAAACTCCATCCTCCTCCCTCCCTTCCTCACCTCTTTGCATATAAAACTTCCACATTAGGCTTAAGAGTACAGCGGCTTAGCTGCTGTTTGCCCTACATCTGTCTTCCCCCCGCAACGACCAATCAGGGACCAAGGGAGGGAGAAGACATGAGGGTAAATAGAGGAAGGTGTGGAGGGAGAAGACGACAGTGATGATGGATGAAAGACACAAAATACGGCGATTCAAACGAGCCCAGACAACAAAAATCACCAAAATGTTTTGCTTCTGTCCAGATGTTTAAATGTTGTTTTCAAATATGAAATGAAAACAAAATGTTCACTTGAAATAAATTACTAGCTCTTTATTTTCCACTCTTCAATATGTAGATGCTAACCAAAATATTAGCCGTAGCATTGTTGAACATAAAAAAGTAGCCAGCTGAAATTATACAAAAAGTAATATTTGTTTTAATGTACAAATATAATCAAACATGTTGTAAGAGCATAAATGAAAAGCACAGCTGATTGCACATCTCAATTTAATTGACCTTTTTATGTATAAGTTAGCATTAGCCGTTAGCACGGCTAGCTGATGGAGGAAATCAGAAAAATAGCATTAAAGAACATTAAATCTCCACTTTTTCCAGATCTGTTCGATGAGAAAAGAAGCTTCAAATACCTTTTTATACTAACAGGCAACTGACATTGTATTTCTTTATGTATAAGATAGCATTAGCTTGTAGTCATTGCTAAATGACAGAAAGTAACCGTAGAGATGCTAATAAACATACTGTTAACTGTAGCATGGGGTAGAAAGGACATAAAAATAATAGTTTAATTTTCTTGTTTTTGTGAAAACTAGCAAGGAAATAGTAATTTTTATGTTTTTATGTGAATAATCTCCTCTTGTATTCAGTGTGTTCCCAGGGAAACTCCTCTTTTTTACCTCTTTAGATGCTTTTAATACCATTTAAAACCTTTCAGTCTGTCGGTTGTTTATGTATATCCTCCAGGTGAGTGGAGTACAGAGCGTTGAACATAGAGACCGTGTTACAGTTTTTCCTTACATGAGGTGTTTCAGACCTGCTCCGCTGTGAACAGCTTCTGTCTCGGTGCGGTTTCCCTTTTTCTCCTCCTCTCCTGAGGCCCTCGGCACCATAAATCCGACTGATTACTCCGCCCCCTTTTGCTTGACTGCACCTTCACAATCAGCCGTGGCTGCCAACAATGAGGCCCTGATGAATCAAACATCCATGGCATTAGTTTCACCTTGCTGCCCCTTTCCCATGCGCCGCCGCCTCTTTGTCAGGCCCCGGTTTGATGAGAAGGACTACTGACACTGGCTGCACCTATTGATAGACAATTCTGTAACGACAATCCACAAACAACCACAAACGCTCCTCCTCTTGCACTTCAATTTGCCCCAGTAATAGGTGGCAAAACTCGAGAGCCTTCATGTCTGCCAGGAAGCGATGGCTAGAAAGCGTCTCCATAGTCCAAACCAGATATTGTAGTTTATTTGGTAATATTTAGAGAGATTTTTCCATTAACAAATGAAATTATTTCAAAATTACATATTGTATTTACTTGGCTAGTTTTGATGAAAAAGAAAAGAAGAAGTTTCTCTCAATACACTGGAAAAGTTTGATTTTGTGTCAAAATGTCACGAACGTGCAAGACAAACCACCGCTAACCCAAACATTAACCATTAAATCTCCTAAATGGACATTTTAATAGAATATTAATATAATCTACACTTGATTAAAGCTCAATATCTTCATATCACTGAACTGACTGAATATTTTTATATTTTTAGATCCCTTTGTATTTGGAATTTGGTCTATAAATATCAATATTGGGTTTTATTGAAGCTGCAAGACGTCACTTAGCGCTGTCAATCATGACAGTGTATGCACGTTCGTCACTGGGTTATAATATTTTCAAAACTAGCTAATAAGGTAAACGTGCCTTTGATTTCACGCCATTTGGTTCTTCTGGTGCACAATTTTGACGTGGATCTCACGTCCAAACGTCGGATAAAATGCGACATAACTGACACTTGGCAAACTAATATTAGAGTGAAATTAATCAGATTTTCCTGCTGTGTGGAGGTAGGTTCAGATAATTTTCCTAAATTGGTGTTTTTTTTATGATTTTCCAACTCTTATTTTAAAGAAAAGCAGCAGCTCTATATTTTTCTAGATTATTATTATGATGTGATTTCTCATTTTCCCAATATTCATGGCTTCTTTGATTCTTTGTCGCATTCAGATGGATTTGCTCACTGTTCTTGATTCTTACGGTAACAATCAGGTCGAAAAATGTTGCATTTTTCCCACGGTTACATAAATATTAAAGGTTTTATGGGTCTAAACAGATTCATTCTACCCCTGAATCACAAATGTTGCTCTCAAATGGAAAGACAATCATATTCTATACGTTGTTGTTCTAGACCTGGTTAATTGGTCTTTAAGCTGACCAGTGACAGGCGTAAATGTGGAAGCGGTTTCTGCTGGGAAACGCCACAGGAGGCTGGGATGTAAACCATCAAACACTCTGAGCAGCAAAAGCGCATCCGATGTGTTACCCACAATGTTTTATTCATTGAAATATATTTGATTATATTTGAATCTAATTGACATTTGGAGGTAACTGACGACTTTCCTTCCAAAATGGCACAACCAAAATTAACACCTCGTCTTAGAAATGGATGCTTTATATCAAAGTAAATAAAATCACATGGAGGCTTCTTGTTAGTTTTTGATATGGTTTAATCCATAAATAAACTGGGAGTTAGACATTGCTGCGTTAAAAAAAGGGTCCAAAATGTAACCAAAAAGACTTTTGAAAAAGTTTTGTTGACACATTGGTTGTGTTTTAACATCTGTTTGGACAATTAGCTTCTAATTAATTTGCATTCAACTCCTTGTAATTTAATATCTGTAATAATTTGAGAATTTTGTTATTGCTTAACTCAACGGAGTCAGAAAATCATAATTTCTTACCTTAATGCAGATGTTCTCTCATTTTATCATCTCCAGTATCAACTAAATGTACAAAAGTAGAGCGACCACAACATGCATCCAAAGTGAAAGAGCCCTGGATTCGATGCAATCAGCGTTATTATGCTGATTAATTAAGTAAAGCTGTTGCTGCAAGTCAAAGAGAATTAAAGTTTAGAGACATTTCCCTTCATTCTGACTGAGCTTTAGCTGTTTTTGAGAAGAAAATTAGTCTAAATTAATGTGAACAACTAAGGGAATGAACATAAATGCATGCCACACGTTTCAGATTTTCATTGCTAGAATATTTTCTAAATTAGTCTCCTTGCATTTCACAATCATATTGGTCTGTCAGACCGTTCTGGGTTTCAGATATGATGCCACTAAATGTTGAAAATTCACTTTTAAATTCCCAAGTTTCGGATCCAAACAAAGGTGGAATGGACCGTTCAGTTTAAAACCCAAATCGCCAGGGTCTAACTTAAAGGAACCATGAATATTGTGCGTCGAGTTGTTTTTGTTGCACAGAAACATTTGGAGCCCATCCATGGAAAAAAACAAACCCGCTTTGTTCGGGATGAAGGCTTTGCTTCTGTCCCAACATGTGTCTGGTCCAGAGAGGTTTAAATCTGCCCACCTGTCCACACCATAATCCTCCCAGCTTTATTACAAAACTGTGCAATTAATTAAAGGCTCAATCGCTGGGATTAGTAACCAACGTCCAACCTGGTTCTCCAAAACGTAGATTTATTTATGTTTCTCTATGTTTTTCGTGACTCAAACGCAGGAAAACGTTGAGAGCTCGCCAGGAAACGCAGAGGTGAGCTTAGTGGAACAGCAGCGATGGTCTCGTTTACAGTGGCATTACGGAGATTAGGATTATCTGTGCTGTATGTTTACAGCATAATGAAACAGGCCTGATATAATGACCATCAAATCTGGATTAGGTCATTCACAGGAGAGGAAGGAGTTTATCCCGCCGATTATTGTGTTGCATGAAAATCCTTGCAAACGCACCTTCACGTGGAAGTCAGGATCTCCGTGTTTTTCCAGACTTTTTCCCGTGAAACAAGCGAGCCGACCGGCCGGCCGGCGCTCCGTGGAAAGGTGTTTATGTGTTGGTTGTGTGCATCTGTGTGTGCAGGACCGTTAGCAAAGCAGCACAGAAATGACACGGTGCAACAGATGATGGGCATTATCCCATCAACCTGCTGTTTCTGCACACACTCTGTACCCTGCATGTTCTACGGAAAGGACAGCAGAGGGTGGTGTGTGTGTGTGTGTGTGTGGGGTGTGTGTGTGTGTGTGAGCATGAGAGGGATGGATGGAGGGAGGGAGGCCTTTCACACACACACACACACACACACACACACTCTGCACCTGTCACAAACAGCCTGTCAGAGCAGAAGAAAAGAAAGTTCAGCCATGAGGAAAAGCTGAGGGACGGAGCCTGAGCTGATGATGACTTGATTAAAGTTATTGTTTTATAATTAAATACGTTCAGAACTCCTGAAAATCTTAAATCTGCTTTGTTAGATTCTCTGAAATGTTTTTATTTCTTGTTTTGTAAGGTTTTCTACGTTACTTGTGCTGTTTTCTTAAAACCGATGGTGTCAGTTGTTCGTAGAATAAAAGAATAATATTCATTTTACTTGCTGCTACTGAGAGTAACCTTTCAAATAAAATAACCAAGTACACAATAAAGATGTAAACAGTGATGTGTATAAAATGTTGAGTAATTATGCTCAAATTTGCATACATTTTGGCTCATATTTCTCAGAAATCGAAGAATCTAATGTTTTTGATATCTGAAATTTATTTCTATTAAATGAAAAATCAATTTATTGAAGTAAAATAAAAAGTACAGAGCAGTAAAACAACTTAAGTACATTTTCCCCCTAAAAAATTACCCAAGTAAATGTAACTAATACTACCCACTTTTGAACAAAGACGAATAAAACTAGTAGCCTCCAGTTCCTGTCCTGCTAACAAGCTTAACGTGACATATTGGATCATTTATCTGACATTACCGATTAATTTGGAGGGGAAAACTGTCCAAAGTTTTTTTTTTCCTTTTGCTGGTTTGCTGCTGTGATTCTAACACAAACCTGCAGCTGGATTCATCTCTGTCTCCACTGAACAGGTGTAAAAACCGGCGTTAGCATGTTAGCGCTAATGTTGCATTTAAAGGCGGCTCGGAAAAAACACCTTCCGACACGTTAGCTACAGGATATACAGTTATACCGGCTGAAAACGAAACAGGAGGAAGAAGATACAGATACAGGAAGTGCAGGAGTTGGTCACTGAGGTAAAAATATTAAAACAGCTTTTCTTGCTAACATTTAACAAACAATCCTGTGTCTATATCACGTAGTTGCATCGTCAACTGCAACCAAACACGACGCTCCTCCAGCGACATCGGACCTAAACATCAGCAAACACGAGTGGATCTGCATACTTCAGCCGTGTGTGTGTGTGTGTTTTGTGTGTGTGTGGTCGTGTGTGTGTGTGTGTGTGTGTGTGTGCGTGCGTGCGTGCGTGTTGTGGTGGTGCTGTGCGTGCGTGCGTGTGTGGTGGTGTGGTGCTGTGGTGTGTTGTGTGGGGTGTGTGTGTGTGTGTGTGTGTGATGTACCTCAGCAGAAGGTTAACTTCTCTGCCTGAAATTGCCGCCACCCCCCACCAACACGGCTGGACAAAAGGCTCAGCAGTGGCCTGGTGATTGGCTCTTTTCAAATGGAAATGCCGGTTGCTTCTCTTCTGCCCGTTGCCTTAAGCAGTGTACAAATTACAGTTTACAAGGCATGGAGGAATAAAAAGGGGAGTGGATAGAGAGACGAGGAGGAGGGCAAGGCAGAATATCTTTTCTTGCTATTATTATTTTTTTTTAATTCGCCAAAGTGACATGTAAATTAGCCTTTAAGTGCTCCACTCAGGGACTGTGATCGCGCCCTAATTGTCACAGTCAATTGTGGCCAACAGTCTCTTCAATCCGGGCGGCTTTTGACAACAAGCCCGCCAGGATCAAAAGACGAATCATTGACTCGGCTCCCAACACGTAAGCCAACACACACACACACACACACACACACACACACACACACACACACACACACACACACACACACACTCTGTTACTAGCTGTGCAGGAAAGCGGTGAGAGTAAAAGCTTTACTCAGTTAGTTTGTTACCTGAACGTGTCAGAGTCATGAGAAAGTCCGGTTCGTTTGGGTTCAACACCAAATCTTATCACACTTGAAATAAGAAAAAATGGTAACACTTTATTTGAAGGGGGTGAATAAGATGACATGACACTGTCCTAAACATGACATAAAACCTGTTATGAACATGAAAAAGCCTTCATGAATATTTATGACTGTGGTCATAAAGCGTCATTTGGTAACTTATGACACTTTTAATACAAAGTTGACATTATTCAAAATGTCTTTGGTATGACAAATTGACATTAACCAATAAATCATTACTGATATAAATCTGTTCTAAAAGTATTACTGATTGGACTTTGAAAATTAATAATAATCATAATCAATTTAATTTGTACCGCACTTTTCATTAGCAAAAATCTCAAAGTGCTACACAGTACAACTAAAATCATAGATAAAATCAACATCATAAAATTAGGTAACTTTATGTTATTAAAGGTAAAGTTTAAACAGTTTATTCACCCCCCTTCAAAGAAAGTGTTACAGAAAAAAGTAACTTGACTGTAGATATAAAGTATCTGTTCCACTGGCGGTTTGCTTCACAATTAAAGTATCTTTTTATAAGTGGGGTAATCTACCACTGGACTAGTAATTGTTTTGTTATTTTAAGGAATTATTGACTTAAACAAGCTCCTTTATCTTGCAGAAAAGTTTCTTGTAAGTTAGCTTTGTCTAATTTCAAGGTACAAAGATATTTGCACTATAACTAGACAAAAATACTTGGTAAGAGTTTATGTTTCTGCAGTAGGAAGTGGACTACAGTGCAAGGCATTCTGGGTAAATGCAACCAAAACAAACTTGTAAGCCTAGTATTAGCGGAAGAAATGGTTTGTTGCCTTTCACCAAAGATAAATAGCAGCTAAAATTTGACGCAACTCCATTTTTGTTGACATTTCTGAGGTTTTTGTGTGGTTTTCTTCACTGATTCTTGGTGCAGCGCCCCCTCAGGCCAGGAGGGGAACAGCTTTTTCAAAGTCTTTGGATAATTTGACACAGAGTGGCTGAAAATGTAACAAATGTTGCAATTTTAGCATTTTCTATGCGACTAGTGGACTGTGAATCAGCAGAGAAAGTCAGAAACTTCATCAGAGGAGAAGTCTGCTGTGTTTGCTAGAAAGACTGAAACAAATAAAGTGACAAATGATAAAACATCTTCAGGAATTTGAGGGTTTGAAGCTGATTTCACCACAAAGTTCAGCTGATGTTGGTCTTTTTCATGCCCAACATTGGCACCAAATCAAAGACGTTTATCTAGGTTTAGTTCTTTTTGGTTGATTATTGACATATTTGTAATAAATGTCTGAACCACAGGATGACCTTTTCCTGAACCAGACGTAATGTTTCATCCATCTTACCCTGACTAATCATGCGACACGATTCACAAAGCTCCCTGGTCACAGTCACAAGCTCCCACTCACTGTCTCTCAGTGGACCGGACAATAACACCACGACACTTTACTAGGTGACAATAAAGGAGGGAAACAACAATGTACTGTGGCTAAAAAAATATTTTCCTCCTTCACATTTCCAGATCATTAAGCTAATCCTAATGTAATCCCAGCATTTCTCATTGATTATGTAAAAAAGCTTTACAAATCAAAATTTTACCAAGTATTTTTGTTTATTTTCTAGTGCAAATATCTTAGTAAACTTGAAATAAGGCAAGTGTACAAGCAACATATCATCAAACGTTGCTTTTAAATTTTGTTTAAAAGTTACAGTAAAATTTTCAGAAAAATATAGGAGCTTGTTTAAAGTCAATAATTCATTAATATTGATGAAAAAGTTCTAGTTTGTTTGTTGTTTTTTCATAATTGCTGTTTTGTGCTTTCCTCCGATTACATAATGTTTAGAATTTCCTCTTCGTAGTTGAGCATCCTGTGTGCTCAACATATCTTTGGTTAGGCTCGGGTTTTAAATCTCTGAGATGTCAGCTGATATTTTAAGAACAATTACTGAAAACAATACCAGTCCAACTTGAGCTGAGAATACCAGTAAACCATAATGGTTCTGGATGAGTTTGTGTTGCAGTGCCACCACCACACCCAGCCACACACACACACACACACACACACACACACACACACACACACACACACACACACACACACACACACACACACACACACACACTGGGAATGTTTCTCCCTCCTAAAGGAATGATGCTCACCATTAGGTGGACACAGTGTGAATTTATGGGTTTAACTGTGAAATGAACACATTTCAGGCTTCAGTTTTATGCGAGATATGTTTGTACACTGAATACAGAAGAGCTCATTATGTTTGAATCACTTGCTGGATATTATCATGTGATAAATCTTCCAAGTGGTCTAAATTTGAAGTTCTGCAGGCTTTGTGAAAGTATTCAGTGGAGTTTGCTTCAGATTTTCCAAACATTTTAGTCCATTTCCAGCAAATAAATAATGTCTAACAAGTACTGAGGTAAGCTAAACTTAACAATAATAAGCTAAGCTAAGGTAACCTAGGCTAAACTAGATGGATAAACAAAGGCTACATTATATTTAAATAAGTGAGGGTAATCTGAGTTAACATAAACTAAGAGATAGTAAACTGAGCTAAGATAAGGAAAATAAAATAAGCCAGGTTAAGCTACACTAAAGGGGCAGCACAGTGGCGCAGTTTGTAGAGCTGTTCCTTGCAGCAAGAAGGTTCTGGGTTCAATTCCCGGCCCCGGTCTTTCTGCATAGAGTTTGCATGTTCTCCCTGTGCATGGTGGGTTTTCTCCGGGTACTCCAGTTTCCTCCCACAGTCCGAAAACATGACTGTCAGGGTAATTGGTCTGTCTAAATTGCCCCTAGGTGTGAGTGCATGGTTGTTTGTCCTGTGTGTCTCTGTGTTGCCCTGCGACAGACTGGTGACCTGTCCAGGGTGACCCCCCCTCTCACCCGGAACATTAGCTGGAGATCGGCACCAGCAACCCTCCTGACCCTATTAAGGGACAAGGGTGTTAAGAAAATGTATGGATGGAAGCTACACTAAGCTAATGAAGGCTAACCACAGGAAAGCTAAACTAAGATAAGTCAAGATAAACTAAGATTATCTTGGTTAATTCAAAGTCAGAGAAACATAGACAAGTTAAGATACTCTAAGCTAATGAAGGCTAACCACAGGAAAGCTAAACTAAGATAAGTCAAGATAAATAAATAAGAGAAACTTAGGCAAGGTAAATTAAGCTAATCTAGACTAAAACTACGCTACGTTATACTAAACTAAGTTAAGCTACACTAAGCTAGGTTAGGCTAAGCTGAGACAAGGTATGATACATTAAACTAAGCTAAGATCGGTTAAATGAAAGTAAATCAATCCAGGATGTGCAAAGGTATTTTGGGTGTACTGTGCTAATGTAGCTGAACTGAAATAAAGTAAGCTAAACTAACATAAGGTAAAATTAGATGAACTAAGTGAAATTTTACTTCGTTGTTCCTTGTGTCCTGAAAATTAGACGTAAGATACTCTCTAACTTAAGTTAAAGGAAGATTGGCTAAGATATGATATGAGTGAAATTAGTGCAAGGCTAAACTTTTGTGAAAAGATTGACAAGGTTGCACATTTCAGCAATAAGGGAATTTTAAGTACTGAAAATATGAAATATTAAAGAAAAAACAACTTGCATTACATTTGGAAAAATAAATAAATTAGTTTTTTGCCTTAATTTAAAGGAAATAAAACTGAATGCTACTTCTCCATGTTTGGTTCTGAATCTGAAGATGCTAAGCTAAAGCTAGCTAAAGCTAGCTAAAATAATGTCTTCTGTCTCCTAAACTTTAATACACTTGTATATGGTTACTTTAATGATATGAAAATTCCTTTTCCAAGCATTTTTGGATCTAATTTGACCCATCGGTCTACCTTATATGACGAAGTTTCAGCTTTGAAAGTTTTGGTTTTCTATTTCGGAGTCAAGATATATAATTTAACTTCATATTCTGGCTCTGTAACAGAGAACAGAGATGTGTTTTCATCCACATTAGCATGTGAAATAATTATCCTCCTGTAAGTTTACATATTCCTTTGAGTGTTTGGTTTCCAGGTTTTGCAGTATGATTGCAAATCTTGTTTTTCCAACCTTATCAATACCAGTTTGGTAAACAAATTTCTCTCCCTCTGTTAGCAGCGTATTATTTGAGCTGATCTGGTTTATGTGGACAGCTCTGGCTGAGTGGGTCAAGGTTTGTGCATATGAATGTTCAATCTTTTAATTCTATCTCCGTGTCCTGGGAGGATGTAACCTCATATACACAGGCAGATATTAAGAGCACGCAGATATGCAAATGTCTGTCGAGATTAGAGCTACAACAATTATTCAAATGTTTGATTAATTATTCATCGGAGACGCCGTCAATTATTCATTTCAGTGAGCGATAAGGCGCCTTTTTTCATCTTGGAGTAAAAAGTTTTCTTGAGGGATCTATCAGCATCCCAATCAGAACCATTTTATTTGTGGAGTACAGTAAATGTGCTGGATTTGTTTTGGTGGCACTTATGCAGAGACTGTGACGGGATCAGACAGTTAGACGGCGCGCATTATGTATTCTGTATGTGCAAACGCCTCTTTGTGTCTGCTTCCAACATGATGGGATCTTTCCTGTGATTGTTTAGCCAAAGAACCAGCCACTTACTCTGATTCAAGCTCAGCCCAGCAGATGATGTTCACACTTATCAGTTGTTGTTTTAAATCGCAGAGTAACGGAGCAGCAACCTGCAGTGCTCTGGTCATCTTCTGCAAAAAGAAACTAAAACTTTAACTTCAGGTTTGTACAAGTAGACCTTTTGTCCACACCAGCTGATCTGAATGAACTCATTTTTTTGGTTGAAATAATTATTTCATCTTCCTAAACAAGATGAAATAATTACTTCCACTGTCGTATGAATGTATTTTAAAGTATATTTGGTGTTTAAACGATTAAAATGATCAGTTATTATTGTTTCTGGACGGGTTGTCGAATACTAATACGTTCTTGCTTTTTGCAGGCAGCTAATTTTTACTGCTGGTTTCCGTCTTCGCTGAACTTTTTGCGTATTTTTATTGTATTTTAACCAAACCGTAATTTTGACAAATATTGATATTCATTATATTATATTTTCCAGATTGTTTCATAACTTAAACATTCTTATCTTCTTATTAATATGACAAAACTACACATTTTTAATAGTTGTCATTGATTTAGTGTCTGTTACACACAACCAATCCAGCTCACTGCTGCTTCAGTCCTACTTGCTAATGTCTAAATGACTAACAGAACAAAATACAAAAGGATTAAAGGTAACCAATTATGCAAAATTTGTTCATTTTTTTGCTTTTCCATCTGGGTTTCTACTGCTAATAAAAAGAAGCCCAGGTGTTAAAAAATAAGTTGGTGTTTTTTTTGGTGTCTGGAAAACAAGTCGTTTCCAAAACGTCTGGAAAGGATTGTCAAAAATCAGCAGACACAACGTGTTGCCTAGCAACCCCGGAAGAGTTCCACCCGTTACCTAGCAAACTCGGCAGAGTCCCGTCCGTTACGTGGCAACCCAACCTGGGCTCCAACACATTTGATTAGCTGCTTTTACTGCTGTACAATGGCTGCTGGAAAAAGTGGAAAAGTGTTTCGTTGTTGACTTAAAATCCAGAAACCACTTGCTGCATTCTTTTCAGTTGTGCAGGAGGCTCCACTTCTGCTTTTCACCTTCAAGTAACCATGAAATAAAAACCAGAGAACAATGAATGACAAAAATAACTCAAACATCTGGATCTGAGAGGTACTCACAATAAAAGAAGTAAAAAAATGTGAGTTTTATCCAGTCGAGTTTCCCACCCTGGTGCTTTTAGAAACCACAAACCATCTGACCTCTTTTTACAGGAAAGAAAAAACATTGTATGTTTGTCTGTTTTACAAGAGCCTCGGTTGGATAAGTGGTCATTTGTAGAAGCCTCAGCTCAGTTTTCAGCTAACAAGAACAACATGAAAATCAATACTTTTTTTGCAGTGATCATTTGTTTCTGCAGCGTTCTTGTTCTCCTGGCGAGCTTTCTTCCCCAACTGAGTGAGATCAAAACTGCTCAGAGAAGAGCGCCTCTTTCCACTGGCTCTCTCTCTTTCTCTCTCTCGCTCATGGCGAATGTAAACCAGATTCATTTTGCATGTTTTCACAGAGTCCAGCCTTCGCCTCTCGCTCGTTAATTGTCCGTCATTCTCTGGTGTTTTTGTGGCGTGGCCATCACAGAGCCGAGCCCCGCCGAGAGACGCTGAGTTTTGATGTCGAGGAGTTGCAAACAAGAGCGAGGAGGAGATGCGATCCGTCTGAACAGCAACCGTTACTTTAATTAAAACAAAAAAAAAGAGGAGAAAAGTTGCTTTCAGGGCTGAAACATACAAACTGTTTGCTGAGGGTTTAACACTCGAGAGGCTGAGCTGCAGCCGCTTGACAGCTGCTTTGAATCGTAGGAGTAGATTTTCAAACTGTCCCTCCCTGCCGGTTTCATCTGTGGTCAGATCGGCTGCGTTTGGCTTCTACATCACAAAAAGTCGTAATAATTGGTATTTACTCTGTGAAAACTTTCAGTCCTTATAACTTCTCGTGTTCCCAGAACCAAATGATAAAGTGTAGAGACTGAAAAGTCTGGTGTTCTGTGATCTTAAAGGTAAATGAATGCACATGATTGGAATAGGCCGACATTTAATTTCCCATAAAGCTTTTTTAATTTGAATTCGATTTGCAAATTAAATAATGACTTGACTTTTTGCAAATGTCTCCAATTAACTGTTACTCAGGCTTGATTTGATTTTTGTTTTTAAATGTTGCATATTCTTAATTACGGGCTTGGGCATTTATCGTTTATCATTTATCGTGATACATTTCTCGTCACGATAGGAATTTTGATTTATCATTGTGATAAATCGAAATGATTGACTTTTAAACTACCTGTATTGTCAGGATTGTTAGTTTTACTGTCTTCTCCACAATTGGTTCCATGTTTTATATTGTTAGTTATAGGGGTGATTATTTATCATTTATCGCGATAAATTTCTGCCATGATAGGATTTTTGATTTATTGTCATCACAATAAATTTAAATTAATGACGCTTAAACTATCCACATAGTTCAGAATGTTAGTTTTACTATTTTCTTCACTGTTGGTTCAATGTTTTATATTAATTATCTACTGGTCATTTATCATATCGTATCGTTTATCGTGATAAATTCCTTGCCATTGGAATGACGTTTAAACTGTTCATATTGTCTGGATTATTAATTTTGCTATTTTCTCCACAGTTTGTTTTATGAGAGTATCTATAAATATCAATAAAATAGAAAAAGTGATTAAAATAAGTTGCTGTGTGCAGTTTAGTGACATAAATCATATTTTTTTATGTGACTTGTGACCTAAAGAAGCAGATTACAACTGGAAATGTTTTTATTTGTGTTTACTGGCAGACACATCCACACACTTACCTAAATAAATAAGTAATAAATAGTTTTTATGATAATTTTTTATTGTTGTCACAAACTACTACAGAATATCATGATAAAACTTCAAGTTCATATCGCCCACCCATAGTTAATTCATATATGTGTTTGTTTTCTTTTAATAAGTTAAATAGCTTATTGTTCATTTTATTGCTGATTCATTGATCTTATACCTTTTAAAGTTGTTGATGTCGCACGAAATGAGCTTTGACTTTATCTTTGTCTTACTGAGATTCTGATTCATTTTTACTTTTAATATCAACTTGTAAAGAAATCTGAGCAGTGTTCAGGGGAACAACAACAAAAAATCAAACTTAATATTTAGTTTCTTTCTCAGTTTAGTGCTAGATAAATTTAAACATGATGATATTGATTGACTTGTTTTTTGTTGTTCATGTTGAATTCAACATCTTTTAATATTAGTTAAGAAAAGCGAGTTAACACGTCACAAATGATCCTGGAAATCTATTATTTAGTTTTTTAATCGCAGATGAAGCAAGAACTGAACTGTAAAGTTACAGAAAAAACGAAGTTTCAGTTTCATTTTGAAACGCCACAATCATTTCCTGTCATGTTTTATAAAATGTATCAATAATTTCGCTTTATTCTGGCTTCTTGGAGAGTAAACCACAAATTCACTCACCTTTAAGTGGTTTGCAGTAAATTATACAACTTCCTGTATGAGTTGAACGTAAAGCTGCAGGAATGTTTTATCAGTTTTTACTCTTCCATTTTTCTCCATAATGTAGATTAACGTAAAAGTCTGTAAAAGTTTAATTTACTTCATGCAAAGTGATAACTGTACGTACTGTTTCTGACTTCATATTCTAGAATATAATCAAAACTTATTGACTGTAAATGTTTTATAAGAATTAAAAAGAGGAATGTCAGCATTCTTTTGAGATCATTTTCTGCAGTATTTGGTTTTTATTGGTTTTATAGTTCACAGTTTGTTAGAATTTACTAACTTTATTGTGACATTAAGATGTTAAGAAATGGTTTGCAGCAAATGAAGGAAGTCAAAGTTGTTTCACCACATTATGTGGTAAATGACGAGTTTACTCTATATTTACTTATAAAGTTGCATAAAATGAGTTTACATGTATCTGCAAAGTTACTGAAAATGTATAATCAATTAAAAGGTTTTAATTATGCTTCATAAAATCTAAATCCAGGATTTACACACTGTAAATTGAGGAAATAATTTGTTACTTCAGTTTTATTCTTTTTAATTGTGCAAATCCAAAATAATGCACTTGGTGTGGAGTCATTTATTTTAGGGTTTTGTTGTAAATACCTGTAAATTTACCTGAAATGTCTTCATATTGTTGACTGTACTCACTGTAATGTCTCTAGGGAGAGAAAAAGGTGAATGAAATGTAGCTATTGCCACATTTTTAGTTGATGTCATGACCCAAAAGGTCCTGACCTCAGCTGACCGTCTGATCAGATCTGCTCTGGGCTGAAGCTCAGACTCGATTCTGTGACTCTGGAGAAGCTGAATCATTGTTTTGCTTGGAATCGGATCAGACTGGAGAGTGAAGCGTTGGCTCGTGTGTGTTTAAACGACTCTGGAAGCCAGAAACGTTTTCCCATCAGAATCCTCTTCCAGGATTAAACGCTGACGCTCCGCCTCAGGTGAGAGGAAATATTTTACCTTTCTGAGGAATTTTTTTTTTATTCTAAAACCTCTCCTCCATCTTGCAACAGGTTTGGGAGACGCGTCTGATTCCTCCTGACAGGACGGAGCCTGAATTCATGGCTGGATGCTCCGCGTCGTCACGTGACTCTCAGATCTAAATTAGGCCAATAATCAGGGACGCCTGGCGGCGGAGCTGCTGGATGCACGGCGTGTAGAACCCAGCTCAGACCCGAGGCTCTGCATGCATCGGCATCCTCTCTCTGGGTCCCAATCCAGAGCGGTTCCGACTCGAACCGCAGCAAGAAATGGGTGAAATGTGACGAATCCAGGCTGCTTGCAGCAGGTGCCGACCTCCGGCTCCTCGCTTAAATCCTGAAGCTCCGTCTTGTTCCGAGTTCCTGCTGCCGACTCGCTCCGTCACGGAGCTGCAGCTGCGTAACCCGAGCCCGCAGACAGAAGCTGCAACTCCACCGAAAAGACAGCAAAGCATCCCTGCTGCCTCTCTGCAGCGCCGCCTGGAAGCTTCAACGCTGCGGAGAAAAAAAGAAAACGACAAAACACAAGAGGCAGAAACACGCAGAGGAAATTTACAGGATCCAAGTTAAAAAAAAAAGGCATTTTTTTAAGGTTTCAAGTTTTATTCAGAGGGAAAAGACAAGAAATCATTGATTTCTTTTTTTGCAGAAATAAAACAAGATGTTAATGTTTTATTAAAATAGCACAGAGTCAACAAATCCCCTGATTTAAAGCCATATATTCATTAAGCACAAGGTCCCCCTATAGGTCACACAGCCACTGTAATCCGTTTTCACGGTGAATATGTGGCCCCACAGAGGAGGCCACTCCAGCCTGTGTGTGTGTGTGTGTGGTGTGTGTGTGTGTGTGTGTGTGTGCTTGGTTTACATGCGCGCTCCATGGCAGTAAATTACGCATGACGATAATTCAGCCAGGACTGCATCCAGCACCAGGACAGACGCTCCTCCTCTTCATCCTCTTTGTTTTGGATGAAAACATTTAAAAAGAAAAAAGAAGAAAATAAATAAGATAAAATCCAAACTTACCCAAAGGAAGCAAATCCTTCTGAGTGTCCTGCTGCAGAGGAAACATTACAATGATGCATTCAGGGTATTTTTAGTTTGGTGAAATCGAACCCCAGCAGGAAAAAAAAATACAGCCAAATAAATAAATAAATGTTGTAGCTTGCTAATCGCTCTGAATGACAAAAAAAAGCATAAATTATAATTACTAATAAATAAATGTCACATCTCATCTTTGCTTTAAAAAAAAAAGAAGTCAACTTCACTCACACCACTCCTCTAAAAGACAAAATAAAAACATGAAAGTTGCAGAATTGATTTTCCTCTTTTAAATCCAAATATAATTTATTTCTGGTTGGGGGGCAGAAGGTGGCCACTGCTGCCCCGTCGCCCCCTCCCCCTATTTGAGCCTCTGCTCACACCTACAGACAAAGAAAAAACAAGGCAGAAACGCATTAAAACTAATTCATCAATTCATTTAATCAATCAGTAAAATAATCTAGAGAAGCTTCTTTATTCCCCCTCCTTGTGGAGACGCCTCCTCTTAAGTGTAAAATATTTTTTAAAAAGTTAAATCAGAATAAATTCTCTCTCTTTTTCTTTAGTTTCCAGGGTTGCGAGGCGTCGATCTGCTTGGTTCCCCCTTTTGATTGATGATTTAATTAACCATACAGTGACGAGCTGCAGGAGGACGGGACACAATAACGCCTTATTTACATAACCAATCAGGACGCCGCAAAGGTGGAGCCTGCGCCGCGCGCTGCGCCGCTCCGCTCTGCGCGTTATTCACTCTCACCAGCACCAACACGCTCCACTTCCACATTTCACCCACTTTTTTTTTTGTTCCCCCCCTCCATCCCCCCCGCAGTTTCTCAAATTTCTCCGCATTAACTGCGTCAGGAAATCAATAAAGTTTGCACAGATTCTGGTTGAATTTCTGCACGCGGTAAAATACCTGGAGGCGCACCTGGCATCCAGGTGACGCAACGCAGGTGCGCTGATACGCAAATAAGCGTTTTAAATAAATCGAAACACACAGAATGCATATTTGTAATGAAAAAAAGAAAAGATCCTTACGCGAGTCCAGCCGCTTCCCGTCTGATTCTGCAAAAATAAAGAGCCGCATTTCTTCAGCCGAGAAAACAAGAAAGAACGGATAGGAGGAGGAAGAGAGAGAGAGAGAGAGAGAGAGAGAGAGAGAGAGAGAGAAGGAAGAAAAAAACAACTTCAACCCAGAAGATGCTCACGTTTGACTCTCCTCAATTATCCCCTCCCGTGAAGATAGGTGGCGTGCGTTTCAGGGGGCTTCTCCTTCTTCCTCCTCTGTGTTCCGCACGGCAGAGAAAAGGAGGTGGAAGGAGAGGAGAGAGAAAAAAAATGTCATTAGAAGAGGCGTAACACGTCAGTCCCTACCCAGGTTTGTTTCCTGGAGTGGGTGTAAGACATCAGTTGTAAACCTGCCCTAGCAGGAATAGCGGTCCCTCCCTCCTCCCAACTATTTCTGAGGCTTTTATTTCTAAGGCTTTATTATTATCACCGGTGGAAAAGGATCCGCTCGCCATCATCCCTCCTCGGCGGCTCCCGTCAGAGAGACGCGTCTTTAACGCCTCCGTTTAATAAAAACACGCAGGTATGTGCGACTTTCTTTCTTGTCTTTTTTTTTTTTTTTTTTTTTAGTTTTATTCCAGTTTTTTCCCCCCCACCCCCCCCCCCCCCTCCGCCTCCGATTTTCTTTGGATTTGAACTTTGCGCGCGTCCGCGTAAAACTTGGAGCTGAACTTCGGCTTACCTGCGCAGGTGGGAGTGAAGGGAAGGTGCGCTGCCGGTTCACCTTTCCTCATTTATCCCAACAAAGGAGGAGGATGAGGAGGAGGATGAAGAGGAGGCGTCCCGGCGCGGAGCTGACGGTCCGGGGAGCCGAGCTCTGTCTCCGGACACCGAGCCGCTCTCGGTCCCGTTTCTTCCAGCCTCGCGTTCTCATCGGAACCAACGTGATGTGTGAATATCCGGGCGAACCGAGCCGACAGAAATCCATCTCAGCTTTTATTTCCGTTTTATTGCTCTGATTGGGACAAACGTCGAAAATGTCCAAAGACGTCCAGCGCGAAACCCAGAAGCCAGCGGCTCAGATTTGGTGTTAAAAAAGAAAGTTTGGATCAGAACTAAAATTAGGTTGTTTTTTTTTTGTTTTTTTTAGCTTTATTGTGTTCCGATCCGGGTTCGAGGTCGGGACATTTGGACCTGAATAAAACATCGTTTGGTCTCATTTCAGCTGTTTTCGCGTTAATTGTGCGCGCGCGGAGGCTCAGCTCCGGTTTCTGAGCGTCTTTATTTCTCTATTTTTGTCTCGTTTGAACATTTATTCCCGGTGTTTTAATTATCAGCAGGACTTTGAATTCACTTTATTTGTATTTTCCCAGGTTTGTGTTACTTTTTAAAATAAAATAAAAAAAAAAATCTAAGAATGAAGAGGATTGTAGTTGGTTTTATTATTTGACTAAATTTCCTGGTTATAAAAAAGTAAAGTTGGATGAAAGTGAAGATTTCCAATTTTGAATTTTCCTCAGAAAAGTCCCTTCTGACTCTCCGTGTCTCTGTTTCCCTGCAGATATCACGCAAAAAAATCAAGGGATCGAGTCCATGCGAGCTGCCATCTGATCCCCCCCTACCTCCTCCACCACTTTCCACACACACTCACACACACTCACACACACACACACACACACCTATCAATGAAGCAGGAGATCATGGCGGATGGCCCCAGGTGTAAGAGGCGAAAACAAGCCAATCCGAGGCGGAAAAACGGTAAGGAGATCCCGGGGAGAGCGTGTTGTCCGTGGGGTGAGGGGCGGAGGGGAGCCGGAGCTGTGGATGTTGTGTCCGGGGTTGGAGGCGTCCGCGGCGGCTCCGGGTGGAGCGGCGGTCCGCTGCGGGCTGCTGGAGGCTCCATGAAGGGCTCCGTTATCCGGGCTGCTGTCTGGAGCAGGACAGATAAAACAAGAATTAGAAAAGTGACATTTTATTACTTTTTTTTTCTTCTCCAAATTGTGTTAGAGCTGTAATAATCCATAAAGCGTTACTTTATTTTAATTAATATTATTGTTTTTAATTTTCCACATTTTTACACGTTTTTCCGTTTGAAATGTGCAGGAATAAACGCTGACAGTCCCAGACCCGATCCCCCTCATCGGCCCACAATTTATTATTAGTAGTATTATTAGTACTATTATTTTATTTGATTGAATTCCTGCCCGCACTGGTTATTTATCCAGATCAGATTTCATCTATTGATTTCAAACAATCAATAGCAGAGAAGCATTTTGCTCCACAGCTGATTTATTGGATTTATTCATATATTTATGTGCTGGATTTAAAGGCTTGATCACCTGATTTTTTTCTTCCTTTCTTTCTTTCTTTCTCTCTTCCTTTCTTTCTTTCTTTCTTTCTTTCTTTCTTTCTTTTTTTTACTCATTATAATTATTATTGAAATGCAAATTTTAAATTTCCCAAACTGAAGAAGCTGTAAAGATGCGGCTCAGTGTGTCAGGAGTTTTTTTTAATCCCAGGATTTCTTTTTTTTTTTTTTTTAAAGAAAGCAGTTTTGTCCTCCTCCTCCTTCTTCCCCCCTTTTGGGAATGCAGCAGCTCACTGAGGCTTGGCCCCTCTCTCCTGTCCCTCCTCTCTTCCTGCCTGGATGGAGGGACGGCTGAGCCCCTCGCTGCTTCATTTCTAATCTGAAATCCACAAACCAAATCGCCTAATTTCACCAAATCCCTCTCAGATCATTTGAGTCAAACAAACCGTCCAGTCCGGTGCTGAACATCCCAGATTATTTGATTTCTCCAAACCTCGTCACACGTTCAAACTCTTGTTTTGTTGCTCGAAAAGAAAAAGACGAAAAAGAGGAAGAAGAAGAGGCTCTTCGCCTTTTCCTGGTGCGAAACTTGATCCGAGCAGCGTGAAGTTGTTTGAGAGTTTGGCCCCCGCCAGGTGTTGCCTGTCACATCCAGCTGTGAGCGGCCAACGGGAACACACACACACACACACACACACACACACACACACACACACACACACACACACACACACACACACCTGGGATTGTTTTTTTCTCGCTCGAGCAGCACGAGCATCAAACAGCAACATTTAAGGAGGAAAATGACAGAATATCTGCGTTGGTGTGTTTCTCCCGTGACTCCGGAGCGTTGGGAACGCTCACCGATTACATAACCCGAAGCAGCGGGAGTCTGCAGGAATATTTAGAAACCCATCGCCTTTTTAAAACAAAAGTTTGCACCTTTCCTTTAAACTCCTGCCTCCATCACGCAGGGAGGAAAAGAGGAGAAAATAGCAGGAGGAGGAGGAGGAGGGCTGCGTTTCGCAGGGCGCTCGCGGACAATTGATTGTCAGCGGTAATGTGTTTCATTTACATGTTTATGCCGTCGATAGTGGCGGGGGGTTGTCCGGGCTGCCATTCCCACACGGGGCTGCACCCCAGCAGGAAGCTGCTGGATTCCTGTGGAAAGGCAATCTGGGATTATTTACTCTGAGGAAGACATGAGACTTGTTGTAGAGAAGTCACATTCAGGGAGGTTTTATCCTGAGACGGGTAAAAACGTTGAGAGTTCAGGTTTCAGAGTCGCTCTGTGTGTGTTTGTGCTGTTCAGACTGTGGGGCTGATGGTTGGCGGTTCGGACCCAGTTCCTCTCGTTTCTCGACACATTTTTCTCGTTGCCATCGGTGCGTTGTGATGGCTGCCCGTCCTCCTGCCTGTGTGCAGATATTTGTGTGCCTGCCGGCCTCTGAACACACACACACACACACACACACACACACACACTCGCAGGAGGCACCGGCGGCCCCGGACCCCCTGACACCGCGGCTCTCTTTGGAATGCCTTAGGTACGATTTCACTTTCGCTCACATCAATGCTGACCTGAATGCCTTTCATATCTGATCCGCCGTGTCTCTCCTGGTAAACATCCCCCCGGGGGGAGAACAAAGAAGAAGAGAGAGGAGAGAAAAAAAGGAGCCTCTTCTTCTTCTTCTTCTTCTTCTCCTTCTTCCTTCTTCTTCTTCTTCTTCTTCTCCTTAATCACAATTCAGCCCCTCTCGCCGCCAGCAGCAGGGCTACACATTTGCATTCAGCATCAGAAAAGGGCCCGAGATGAAAAGAGGAGGGGGAGGAGGGAAGAAGAAGAGGAAGAGAAAAATGGAGGCAGAAAGTGGTGGGTGGGTGGTGGAGAGGAATAACCAGGGTGTTTGTGGTTGTTTGTTGCTCGTCCCCTGGTTACGAGCCTTTTATAGCCTCCGTACTCCAGCAGGGACCCCCGGCCCCTCCTGACACGCAGATAGTGTTACGAGATGGCATGCCCACACTATTCACGGACGCTCAGGAAAAAGAAAAAAAAATCAAATGAAATCCTGGATTGAGCAGATAAGGAGAGCAGGTGTCTTGTCTGGACGGACATTGAGACGTCCCCAGCCGTCATGTGACTCCGTTTCTCACCCACAACTTTCTTTTTAGGGATTATTGGAACACCTTCCCTCCCCTCCTGGCAGGATTTAGGCAGATTTACTTCAGCAAACACCTTTGGACACTGTGGGGTGGAGGAAAAAAAAGAAAAGAAAAGTAGGAGTCTGTTTGCAAAAGGGGCCTTTTGTTCGGAGCGGTTCGGGATAAAGCCTTACCAGGCAGCCGTGATGTTAACCCCTGCTTTGGTTGTGTGGAGGCAGAGCGGCGCGGCGATGGCGGCGTTTTCCTCCTGAACTTGTGTGAGACTCCAGACTCTGCAGGATGAGTCGGAGAAAAGGCCCACATCTCGTCTCTCTTCATGCCTTCTCGCTTCTCCTGTTTTTTTATCCCCAGAAAAACAAGCAAACACAGAAATTGAAACTTCACTGGTCTGGCAAATAACTGCATGCATTCAGACTTTTTTTTTTCTTTCCACTCCTTACCCCTAAGCCAGCATGTTTTATGCATTGCGTAGGAGGAGGATGCATCTTTAAAAAAAAATTATATATATATATCTAAAAAAAAAAATGCCTCATTTGAGTCGTTCTGGAGTGAAACTGTAAAGTCTTTATTTGGCCTCGTCCTGCTGTTTGCACTTATTCCGCCGCATCTCGCCTGTTTTTTTTTTTTCTTTTTTCTTCTTTTCCGACATTTTCCTCGACTTTCCTCGAGTCTGGGCGCGACAGGCGACAGGTTGCTGAGCAGGTGTAAACTAACGTTCAGATTTCATAATTAAATGTTGATGACGGCGAAAAACAACTTTACAAACACCTTCTTGTTCCCAACAATGCTACATGTGCGCTCGCTCGGATAGCAGCTGTTCCGCCAAAACCCAGTGCTTGTATTTGTGTTTCGTTTGGAGAACTGCTCCGATTCGTCTCCGAAGCACCGATCCCAACCTGTCAGGTCCAGCTTTTTAACAAGCCGGATTATGGAGCAACAAAAGCCTAAATGTAGATTAAATGAAAAGAACAAACACATCACAGCTGGTCCGCGCTTGTGTGAACGCTTTTTGTGTGTAAAAGTGTGTGTGTGGTGTGTGTGTGTGTGTGTGTGTGTGTGTGGTGTGTGTGTGTGTGTGTGTGTGTGTGTGTGTGTGTGTGTGTCGTGTTGGCCATTAAAATAATTTTCCCATTTTTCTCCGTTTCTGCGCGGCAGCTGCTTTCGGAGATGACACCTTTGTGCAAACAAGTGTTGAAAGCAGCCTCCAGTTTTTCCTCGCTCTGATGTTCTCTCTCTCTCTCTCTCTCTCTCTCTTTCTCTCTCTCTCTCTCTCTGTCTCTCTCTCTCTCTTTCTCTCTCACACACACACATGCACACACATTTAGGGAAATTCACACACTCCTTGATGTACGCCGGATTGTCAGAAGAGCTCTCCTGGCAAGGTCAGGAATCAATAGCAGATCGGCAGATTAAGGCTGGGTGACATGCGGAAATCTGGGCCGACTCGCCCACCGTTCCCACCTTTAATTCCACATAATAGAACATGCTATTTGATCAGTGCTCACTTTCCAACTGCGCTTCATTATTCAGGAGGTTTCCTGCCTCCTGTACCACCTAAGTGACTCCTCTCTGCTCCTTTCTTCCCCGTCTTTAACGAGGACTTGTCTGGCTCTCCCCGGTGCTCCCAAATTCAGACCTGTTATCTCGATTTAATTGCAGCCGATCGCCAGGCGAGATTAGGCCCCAAAATTAGGTCGTTTTGCGGTTGCACGGATTTCGCTCGCTTCCCGCTTTCATCTCGCCGCTGATCAAGCACCTTCGTAAGCGGAGGCTGCAGCCGAGCGAGGGGAGCGGTCAGCGGCCTGCTTGTTATTCCGACGTTCTGTTTAACCTTTTGGCAAGAGTGAGTCAAGGAGAGCTGAGACATCTTCCCCTTTAAATGTCATCCTGCTGCAGTCGGTGGACATGTGTAGCCCAAGTCGAGCCCCTGTTAATGGGTTCTGACTGCAGAGGGGACCTCCCTCCCCTCCTCTCCTGAACGCTTCATGTCCCGCCGCTTGTCAGACGGGAATGTCAAACAAACACCTCTTCAGGTAGTGGGGGATAATCACACCGACAGCGCTGTCCTCTGCCTTTCCGACACGCACAAGGTTGGAGTCTGACAGAGTTTGGGTTTGTGTGGCCGGCGGATAACCAACGCCGCCGCCGAGGCCGCGCTTGTTCTTTGCCGGGTATTTCCTGACCTAGAAATGGTTTCAGGAAGCAGAAGACATGAGTTGAAGCTTGTGACTCAGCCCTGACACGCAGCTTTGTCTCCGGTTAGGTCATGGCTTTACGACTTTGTATCACTTTCCTCTCCTTTTTGCTCAAACTGCAGCGGCTGAAGCCTTTTCTGCTGCCGTCCTGCCAGCCAGGCCAGTCATCTAACAAGTCGGCTCAGCCTAATTACTTCTCCCCCACCCAGGGGAAGCTACTTCCTTATCGCTCGGCTGTCTTGCTCCAGCATTCCTGAGATAAATTCCCCTCCACTTTGTTATTCTTACTACTTAGGGGTATTGGAATTAGCATGGCCATCAAAGCAGACCTTGTACTCGGCCGTTTTTTCTCACGGCCTTATCGGCAATCGTACATTACAGCGGGGCGTGGGGACGCGCCCGCGGGCCGCAGAGGTGAGCCACGACATGAAAAGGCTGCGGCGTGACGGATTGGTCAGGTAGCAGCGGCTTGCATTCAGAAATCAGCCACTTCCTTCCTTCCTTCCTGAATGTTACCCAACACAGTTTCTACCTCAGCGCCGAGCTTATAAACTGGCAATCACGGTATCCCTAATGTTATTACGCTTCATAATTAGTTACAGCAACACTCATTCGGCGACTGGTGGAAAGGAGTATTCCTTAGTAATTAAGGTAATGAAATATTCATTTGTGCTACCTTTTCAGCAGTCTCACAAATGAGCCAGTCGTGCTTAATGTCCGCCCTGCCTCTGATTTTATTATGATGGCAGACTGGCACATCTGCAATTAGCAGGCGTGCTGACAGCCAGGCGGTGAGCTTTTCCTCCTCTTCGCCCCGTTTATTGTTACCTTTATCTCACCGCCTCCTCCCCGACGGAGAGGTTACCTTTCGGCACAGAATCGACCTGACACCGCCGATCGGCGCGCCGCCCTCCTGGTAGTTGGCATCAAGTCAGAGCTTCAGTCGAGAGGAGGGAGGAGGGCGGGGAAGGGAACCACAGAGACAAGAACAACAAATCTGAAGTATTTTAGTCTGGTTCCTCCTGCAACACCTGAAATAAGACAAAACTAACTTACTGGAAAGATGCAGGAGCCAATAATCCCTTAATGTTGATTAAAACAACTACTAGGCAGATTATTTAATCAAAATTAAGGATTTATTGACTCAAACCAAGCTACTGTATCTTACAATAAAAGTTACTTTGAAGCCAGTTTTCTTATTTCAAGAGCACAAAGATATTTGCACCAGAAATTAGACCAAAAATACGTGGAAATGTTGTTGACATTCACGCTAACAGCCGTTGTTTTGACGTTATCGCCTCCATATCAGGATGAAGTAACCTGGCAGCTGAGCTTTTCTGTTCATTCTTGTCATAATCTTGTAAAAACTAAGTTGTTTCTAAGTGCTGGTGGTTCAAATTGCTCCCCTCCATCCCTCCGTCCGTCCAGGAAGCAAACTGCTGCCATAACGTTGAGCCAACCTGAGCAGAAGCAGCTCCCTCCCAGCCCAGGATCATCTGAGGTCAGCCTTTTTGGGGTTAAGTGGTGATAAATCCCCTTTAATTAACTCAACATGTTGTTTTTTCACCAGGTAATTGAAACATGTTAGAGGACATAGTTTAGATTTTATCACCTCCCACCAACCTTCCCTCAAGGACAAGAAACTCGGCCTCTTTTCTAAAAGAAAATATTATTTATGAACTAGTTATTCTGTAAATCCCTACGCTCTGGGCTGTGGAGATTAATTGGTTAATATTCTGCAGGTTTTGTTGCGTCCTTATTGAGATTTTCCTGAATGGTTGCTGATGATTGGGTCCAGATTGGCGCTGGGGGAAACACATCGGCTCTTTCTGTGATGAAACTTTTAGTGGCTGCTCCAGTTCTGCTGTTTTACGTCATGAACCCCTTCCTCACCGCCGCTGTGCGTTCTTATAAAACACACCAGTGTTTTTATGGTGCTTTCATCCATTCCTTGTCACTTTCACATCTCTTTTGTGCCTCAGCCTTCCCTCCCCACCTTTGTGGTCTCTCCTGGTTTGTGGCGGCGCTGCGGTAAAAACGGTGTGACGGCGGCGTTTTCGTTAAGCCGAGAACAAAGGCTCGGAGACGCCGGGGCCAAACTCATTGTCCCGCGCCCGTTTTGGCCCCCGCCGTAGGATTTAATGCTCTGTTTACCTCCAGCTAATATCCAAAAGAGGAGCTTCTTCCTCTCAGATGCTCGTCAGGTTGAGGTAGATGAACACGACTGAGGTGCAGAGCTGCAGAAGTGAGTGTCCATGTGACGAAATGGAGCAAACAGGGAGTGTGTTGTGGTGTGTGTGTGTGTGTGTGTGTGTGTGTGTGTGTGTGTGTGTGTGTGAGTGTGGGCCGTTGGAGTCGTCCTGCATGGTCTCTGGGCAAACTGAAAGCAGCGCTCAGTGGGATTAGGGGCTGAGTGCTGCTGGGGGTGGTGGAGGGCGGAGGGACGTGAACACAAGGGGATTCTGGGAGCTGTTTTTGTGCCTTGCAGCAAGCTTTTTCGCAGTGGCGCTTTTACAACCTCAACTTTTTGCAGCAGAGTCAAAGGAAATCCCGCCTCTGTCGACGAACACTGCGACTCGCGTCGAAGTAAAAGCAAAGTTTGAGAGAGCGAGGAGCAATAAACGCAGTCGAAAGCGCCTTCATTGAACGCAATGATATTTTCACGAGCGCATAAAGATTATGAGTCCGTCCCGGTAGCACCCATCTGTGCTTTCACTCGCAACTATGCGCTGTGTAGTTAAAATGGAGGCTGAGTAAAGACACTAGATGACTTTCATGTGGTTTAATAGTTTGTTAAGGTCAAACAAGCGACGCCTCCATGCTTTTGTGTCAAAAACTGTGCCTGCGTCTTTGGCGATTAACTGGTTAACTAAATGAAACAATTTGTCAGAAAGCAAACTCTGTTAAAAAAAAACCCTTTTCTGCTGCTTTCCCTCTCTCTCTTTCTCTTTTTTTCGTGCAAAACAATTACAAAAAATTACAGTAGATAAAAAGTGAACGGCGCCAGTATTTATGCAATCAACATAACGAAGAAACAAAACAATTTAATGTGGAAAAATCATCATTCATCTGCATTATAATTGCTTCTCTTTCACATCTACGGGGACGGTTAATTAAAATTGTGATTAAATGCGCCTGCACTGCCTAAGATGTCTTCCCCCTAAACAGGTGCTACAGAATTTAAAAGTAAAGAGAGAAAGCTAATTAGCATTGGAAATTGAGAAATTGCCTGCAAGAATCGGTGTTAATTTCACTCACTGATGAGGTAATTTATAAAAGGAGGGGTTGGGGGGAGACGGTGCAACGCGAGAGATTGCAACCCCCCCGTCTCCACCTCCACAGCTCTGCTTTGCCAGCATGCAGGTGAAGATGTTGGCGAAACATCCAGGCTGTTTTGTATTCTGCAGGAGTTAGCATCGCTTTGAGATGCTAAATAATGACACGAATTTACTCGTTTTAATCAAGAGGCGAAAACGGAGAGCGTGGCTTCAAACTTGACAGAAAAAGTTCGCCGTTATGGTTGCAATCTTGTGTTTGTGTTTTACTCTGGGTGAAACACCTCCCCAACAGTGAGTTGGGTTTCTTATTCAGGTGTGCCGATAGCAGCTGGATTTGTCTTGAATTATGTCTGAGGGACATATTGTCAGAGTGGCGACCAACGTTGCAACATTTGTTACATTTTCATCTGCTGTGGTAAAACCTGTTCCCCTCCTCGCCTGTGGGGGCGCTGCACCAAGAACCACTGAAGGAAACCACACAAACAAACCCGAAGAACTTCCTTCTTCGCAAAATGAAAGCAAAAATGTAGTAGCGTCAGATTTTAGTAAAAGACTACAAACTATTTCTCCACGTGTTTGTTTTGGTTGTATTTACCCAGAATGCCCTGCTCTTTCTGAGCAGTTTCTGGTCTGTCCCTTTCAGCCAAACAGAGACTTTAGTGTGTAGGTGGACCAGAGTCCGATTGCTCGTTCACACCTCCCCAGATGAACCAGTTGTAGGCAAACGAACTGGAGTTTGATTAAACAGAACTGGTGTAAATCGGCCTTTGTTGGTGTCTGGGGACCAAACGTTTCCCCAGAAAGTGGATCCAAGAGGAGGTGGGCCGGGCGTGGACAGGTGGGAGGGAGGGAGAGAGAGAGAGCCACCGGGCCGGAGATCATTAGGTTCTGCTGCAGTGGAGCTGAAGCGTCAGTCGGCATGAAAAAGGCAGAAAGAAAAGCCAATTTGCTGAGACGTACTCTGTCGACCTTTCATCATAACTGGGGCCTTTTCCTCCCAGTTTAAGTCCAGTGAGCACAAACCTCCTCTTCACTTTTTAACAATCACCTCAAAGCTCAGGGACGTTTCCTCAGCCGCTGTGTGACACATGCTGCTCCTCTGAACCCCTTCAGGCAGATCCTCACTGCAAACTGCAGACATTCATGGAAGGAAAAACCTGTATTTGATTATTTTATTTGGTTTTCAGTTGTTGTAACTGAGCTGCTTGTTGCTCAGCGAAGTGTGAGGATCTCGGATTGATTCTTTGCTTTTTCAGCTCTTCATGTCTCCCTGTTGGTTTTACAACCCAGTGGAAATGAAACAAAGTCGTGCAGCCAGGAATCGTTCACCAACATTCCTGTTTGACCCACTTAAAGATGCATCTGTTCTGATTCTTATGGAAGACAAATAGGGCCACTTTTTCTCTCTCAGAATTTTGACATTGGCCTCAAAATTTGTACTTTTTTCCTTCAAATTTTGATTTTCATCGCAGAATTTTGACATTAAGCTCATACGTTTGAGCTTAATTTTAAAAAATTGTATTCTAATTGCAGAATTTTGGCTTTTTCCCTGGAATTTTGACTTCAGAATTTTCATCCTTTTTCTCAGAATTTTTACTTTTTTCGTAATTCAAACTGTAATTTTAGAATTTTTGACAGTTTTCTCAGAATTTCTTTTCTTAGAATTGACTTTAATCTGAGATATTTGACTTTAATTGTAGAATTTTGTCTTCAAATAGAATTTTCATACTTTTTCTCAGAATTTTGACTTTAATCTCTTACGTTTGAGGTTAATCTCAAAATGTTTATTATAATTGCAGAATTTGGACTCTTTCCTTAGAATTTTCACTTCAGAAATTTCATCCTTTATCTCAGAATGTTTCTATTTTTCGATAGGATTTTGATATTAATCTTAGAATTATCTTTTTTTCAGAGAATCAAAATTGTTTGAATTGTTTATTATGATTTTAATAGGCAGAATTTGAATTCTGAGATTAAAGAGAATTTTTCCAGTGGCTCTAATCCTCTGTAGGTTATTTAATTGACTTCAAATGGTCACCAGCTATGAAAGTTTGTTTAAATGTGAAACTATTTGCGTTGACACAAACTCCCTGATTTCTTGTTCGTCCTCTTTTCTTGTTCCTCCTTGTGTGTTTTAAAGAAAGAGTTGATTTTTTTCCTCCTGATGGAAATGAAATCTGTGTTTATCCGCCTTTCAGAGAGGCTTGTTTATGGTGATGTCAAGGTGGCAGGGGTAGAGGGGATTTCTACGACTTCAAAAACAAGAAACAAGAAGGGAAAAAAGCTTCCCTAAAGCCCTTCGGGAGAGACTCACACGACAACCCCGAGGGAGGGGGGGAGAAAACAATTGCTAATATTAGGAAAAGGAGAGAGGGGGGTGGAGAACACACACACTCTGACACACACAAACAAACAAAAACCTTGAGTTTGTTTATGTGCTCATAATGCGAGTCTGTGCGCCCCGGTGAAGCGGCGCAAATGGGAGAAGTATGCGTGGGTTCCTCAGGTAACAGGATTACGTGGGCACATAATTGATCCATTTGGGGGAAAAATGACAGGGCTCTAAAGAGGCCCCGGCTTTGGAAATGGGAGTTTATGAAACAGGCATTCGTAAATTCAAAGGAATCAATATGTCAATTTTATTACATCTCCGGGGCCAGATGGGCATTAAAGGCACGGCTCATCCCTCTGCCTCCACCTCGCTCTCCCTGCTCTGTCATCCCGTCCTTCCTCTTTTTCTTCTTCTGCTGCTATTTCTCTTCCTCTGTCTGCAAATGTGGAGCAAAGGTTTATTGCCCCTTTCTCTTCCTCTGTGTTTTATTGTCTCGCTTGTCGACGAGCAGCACAAACAACTCCTCTCTGGGTCAAACAGAACTTTATTTCCACCCAAAATCTTTTCAGCTTGGCTCCATATTGACTCTGAACTGCATTTAGACACGCCAAGTTAAACCTGCTTGTGTCAGTCGGGATTTCGTGAATATTTTGGGAGTTTTTTGCGACCTTAGAAATATTTGCAGCATTTTTTTTCCTTCTAAAATCGAAGGAAGAGTTGTGAAAAAAAAATTGGAAACACTGGAACTTGAGCAGCTCCTTTTATTACTCATCATATCAATCAAGCAGTACAACTTGTCATCAGGTGAAACTGAGGCTGCAGTCGCTTAAATTCAACATTTTTTCTGCAAAGAATTTGCAAAAATGTATGTGGAAATGTGTTGATTTTGCATCAATTGATTAAGGAGACTGACTAGTGCAAAAATAGTGAGTTTAAAAGTTTAAAAAGTAAATAAGCCGAACTTTAAAATATTCAAAGGAGAAGTCAGGTATGATTTGGAGCTAGCTAACTGGTTAGCTTTTTTCAACCATAAATGGAAACTGATAAAACCATAAAAACCAGCGACTCAAACAACAACAGTTCTGTAACCATTTCTGTTGGTCACATATGTAAGAAATTATCTTTCAATTATGTTTTTTTTAATAATTGGTGTAAATGAGTTTAGGTTTTGGGGTGGATCTGAAAAAAAACGAAATATTTTGAGTTTTGGAAGAGACAGAGGAGGAAAGACGACTAAAACATTTTCATTTTCAGGTATAGATGGTACAACAACATCTCTGAAGTAATTATTATTATTATTATAGTTAATAATAACTATTAATAATATGAAAACTTAATATTTCATAATGTGTTTGTGCAGTAGTATTTTATTTGAGATGTTAAAACAAAATAGTCACAATTTTACTTCTTTTATTTAATCAAACTAAAAGAAAATGTGGTTTTTTATTGTGGAAAACATTCATTATGAGTTATTCTATTGGTATTTTATGTGAGCTTTAGAAACTAAATAGTGATTTTTTTTTACGTGCTTGTTTAAAAACTAAACTTTTTGGATAATAGCTTCTGGATAATTAATATTTTTTTAAAACTTAAACCTACAAAACAATGTTGAATTTGATGATTATTATGAGCAGATGAAGGTTAAAACTCAGTCTTTTCATAGTGAGTTTGAGATTCAGACACAAAATAGTCTAAATTGTTTTTTTAATTTGAACTTTTTCAGCGATAATGTTTCATAATTCCTACTCTTTTTAACCCAAACTGGCAGAAAATGTTGATTTTGATGATTAAATTCTCCAGATAATTGTGTTTTATCAGAAAACTTTCACTACAAGTCACTGTTTTAGTATTTCATTTCAGTTTTCTGACGCTGTGGTTGTGTTTAAGAGCATGTTTTATCAGCTTTCCTCCCTTCTTGCCTCAGTCTTACAATCTACCAGCTGAGAGTTTGTCATCAAGGTCTCCTCTGTCGGCCAGAGGTCCTTGGTGGCCATTTTGTTGGCGAGATTTTGTATCTGTTTGCGTCTCCACGTGGGTGTGTGCAGAAAAGGAAGCTGTGTGTGTGTGTGTGTGTGGTATCAAATATCCCTGCCCGGCGAAGGCATCAGCTGAAATACGTTCATCAATGCAGTTGTTGACTCAACAGTATTATTCTTTAAGAAAAAATCCGTTTAGAAAGCAGCGGGCTCAATAAACAATTGGAAAAGCCCACAGACTCTAGCAGAGAGGGGAACGGAGAGTGGGTGTGTTTGTGTGAATGTGGGGGGGCAGATTAGGCATTCTGCGTTCCCCCCCCCCTGCTAAAATATTCACTTTCCATTTAAATACAACAGCATCCCAGGCAAGATTTAATTACCACCCTGCACTATAATGCAAATGAATAATGCAGCAAAGACTGATGCAAACGGATAGAAATATGAAAAAGCAGCTCGGTACGTTGAGAGGGAAAAGGTTACAAAAAATAAAAACGGCAGCTTGATGCTCAGTAGTTAGCTGGATTTAAGGGAGAAGAAAAAGAAAAAAGGAGGGAGGCACAATTACGAGGCCCAGCTTCCAGCCGCTCGCCAGGATTTTCCTTCTCCCATTCCACTAGTTCATTTCGGAGTAAGTAAATAATAAGAAGTTGGTGATGCTTGCATTTTTAATTCCACCCCCTCCTCCCTCTTTCTCTATTTTTTTCTCCTTGTTCAGTTCACTGACTGACATCTGCTATCAATGCTAAGCAGGTGTTCCCGTGCAAACAGACGTGCCCCTGTTTGTGTTTCGCCGTCCCCGCCACCGTGCGCCCAAATGAGCAACGTGATTAAGAATCCTGTAAATTTTTGAAAGGAAACGGATGGCTGCCCGGCTAGAACGTAATTACACCGCCGCCGACATCCGCAGCTCACCGCTGCAGCAGCCAGAGCCAAAGCAACAGCAGAGAATTAATAATATATAATGGCATCTTCCCTTGTAATTCATAAATGAAATAAAACGAAGGAGCTGCTGCTGATCAGCTTTTTTTTTTCTTCTTCCTCTAGACGATCAAACTCCACAAATGTGCAGCTTTTTCAGCTCATTTAGGAAACCTGTGTTTTTACTCATTATCTGATTTCACTCACATTTGCAATGGACTGTTAGCTCTCAAGTGGCTGCAAACTTCCTCCCTTTGAACTTCAAAGGCGCTTTAAGTTTTGGCTTTTATTTCATCTGGAGAGGTGGATCCTAGAGGTGCTCGCAGTTTTATTATTTTGAAGGGAGACGTGTGGATGCTGTGGAGGGAAGAGTGTGTGCAGATGGAAACCTCTGGGGACCTGAAATGAGGTGGAGGGAGCGTAGCGTGACACGGAGGCCAACTAAAAACGCTCTGACGAGAACGACTCTGACAGGATCTTCTCCGTTATTTCCTCATGTGAGGGATCAGAGCAGCAGGTACGACATAATCTGGACCTGATAGAGCCGTCCGCACGCCGAAACGTTTTCAGACTTGAGCCACTTCTCACCCAATTTATACCCAGTCCAAGCACCTTGGCGCGGTTTTCCTCCCACAGCAGCTATTGATAGCGGCTGACAGACATTGTTTGGCCAGTGAAAGGTGCGCCTCCCCCTAAACGCTGGCTTGCAGAAGGGAGGCAACACTCCTCTCCTGTCCCCTTTAATCAGAGCCAGAGTTGGTTGCATCCTCCCATTCGGGATACACGATAATTACCCTTCTCCGTGAACGCCGGGACTTCACTTTGAGCCGGGGGAGGGATGAACGCTGACAATTATATTAGGCATGTGTGTGTTTGCTTCCTCCTGCCTCGTAGCTACCTTTCTCCCTCCCCCCCCACCCTCCTCTCTCTCCTCCGTGGACTTTTGCAGCTCATGATGATGCGAAATAATAAGGTGCAGTTATGAGCGCGGCTCCCGGCTGCAGCAGGACAAACATTGGTTCTGTCTGTTTGCCGTTGCTGTGAAGAAGCGCTCGGGCCCGACATCAGTGGGCTACTTTATTTTATTTATTTTTTTCCTGCGTGTGGCGCTCAGTGGGAAGAACAAGGCTCTGACACAGCCGGGGTAACGGAGTTCAGGTTTGTTTGGGAGAACAATGTGAACATTTTTACATAAATGCTCCGACCCTGACGGTACGTGGTTGTGTCAAACAGCAAAGCACAAGGTCATAAATGAGCTTTTATTGTCAAATAGTCAGGTCTACGTGGAGCGAACGCTGTGGAGACAGAAAAATAACCTGAGTTTGATTGATTTTTGACACGTTTCAGGTGGGTAATCGGGCAAAAACAAAATCTTACCAAGTATTTTTGGTCTAATTTCTAGTGCAGATATCTTGAAATAAGACAAAATGAACTTACAATTAACTTTTCAGTAACATATAAAAGTTTGATTTCTTTAATATCGATTTTAGGAAAAGTATAAGTTCCACCAACAGCTTTTTCACTGTTCTCTACCAGCTAGCAGTGTTTGTTTTATCAATATTCAATAATTATTGGCTTAAAACAAGTTCCTATATCTTACTTCTAAGTTATTTTTGGGTTATTTCAAATGTACTAAGATATTTGCAATTTTTTTTGTTATTTTATTTTTGCAGTGAATCTCCTATTTTCTCCTGCTTCAGGATGTCTGGAAAACCTTTAATCATTAATAGGTTAACACATCCTGGCTCCTTGGATTAAAGTTTTTATGAAATTGTAGCTGGTCTGAAACTTTTGCACATAAAGAATCAACAGGTTTCAGTTTTGCAATAACATTTGATGCTCAGTTGAACCAAACTTAACTGCAAACCTGTCAAAAGGGAAATCTGGACCTTATTCTACTAAAACTGAGTAGAAAACATGTTTGGCCTCCATCTGGTTAAAAATGTAGAAAATATATTTTAAAATATAAAAAATTTTGTTTGTTTCCAAATGTACCAAAAACACAAGGCTGATCAGCAAGGCTTCACTCTTTACTCTTTACTAGGAAAATACACTTGTGGAACCATTAGCAGAAGCTAATGCTAACACGCTAACTTTGGTTCAGCTAATATCTATTTATATAAGTTGATCATCAATTTAATTTTGATACTATAATCTACATGTTCCATAATTCCCTTAGATTATTGTAGGCAAATAAAATTACTGGGGAAGAAAAGAGAGGATGTGTGACAGGAAACAGAACTGCTGTCTTCACACACTTCAAAATAAAAGCAGTATTTACAAAACTTCAACAGGGATGTCAAACTTTAAACAGCTAAGTAAATTAGAGATTTAGAGTTGATCAAGAAAAATTTATTTTAAAAGAAGTTAAGTGTGCTAAACGTTTTCAGAGTTAGCAAAAGTGCTAAGTGTCTAAACAAAACATTAGCTCCAATATTAATCAACAATATTTTGGTTAGGAAAAATGTCCTGAAAGTTGACCGTCAAGTAAAATTTAAAGACTTGTATCTGGTCTAGAAATATAAGCAGCAAACCAGAAAGACAAAATGGACCAATTTTCCAAATAAAATGACAATAATTAAAACATTTCTCTGGAAAATTTGACTTTTAAGCTAAATTTCTCATCTCCACATATGTTTTATTCTAAATTTCTGGTCCTAAACCGTCTCAAGTATCAGACTTTTGAGAAAACCTGCACCTCAAAAACCCAAAACCTTACCAAGTATTTTATTGTAATACGCTTAATCTAAGACAAAACTAACTTACAAGTAAGTTTTCAGCGGAGCTTGTTTTAAGTCAATAATTCCTTAACATTGTTTTTAAAAAGTTCTAGTTCCACTGGCAGATGTAAGACATGTTTACATGTTATAAATGAAACAATCTGCCAATAGAACTAGAACTTTTTCATCAATATTAATGAATTATTGACTTAAAACAAGCTGAGAGGTTATCTTTTAGTTAGCTTTGTCTTATTTTGAAATTTCTTGGTAAGATTTTTGAATTTGGGGTTACATTTTAAGCAGAAACCCTGAATAAAACATCAGATTAAACTGCGTCTTGGTGAAGGTATGAGACAGAACATTAAGGTTTTACGGCGTAGTTTGGTATCATGGATGTTTTGCTTTGTATCGTGTGATAAATGTGCCGTAGAATAGTGCCTGCTTCCTGCGGTGCACGTACTGTAGAAGCCATTAGTGCACTTTATGGCTGTGTTGTAGCCTGTAGTGCTCACGCTGTTGACTGTTGAGTCTGGTTAACGTGTGCGACAGCTGTGTTAATGAATGAATAGGACACGCTGCTGCCTCTCGCCGCGCCGGGACTCATACAGTAGCGCACAGAGAGCTGTTGTAGCCTATAGAAACGGCGGCATAATAGTCTGAGCTGTGCTCCAGGAGGAGGAAGACAGCGCAACTCTGTAGTGGTCGTCATCGCGCGCAGACGAGGCCGTCCTCCTCCAGCTGCTGCTGGGAGATGATTCGGGTCAGCGCGGGCCGCTCGGAGGGGAGGGTGGCGAATCAAGGGGGCGATTGTGTCTGGTGCCAGTCAGTCGTAATTAAGAGCAGGATCAGGGGGTGGACATGCACACGCACACACCAGGACTCGCGAAGAATTAAAAAAAAAAAAAAAAATCACGTAAACACATTCACGTAGACATAAACAGGGACGACCACGCTTAAGCCTCCATACAGAGCAGCTCACCTGAAAATAATGGCTGCGAGGGGCAGCAGGGGATGCAAATGAGGCCGGAGGTTAGCGTGGGAAAAATGGAGCGGGGTAGCCTGGGACTAGGTGATCCTGCGGGCAGGGGGCCGGCCTCAGGAGGGGCCTTTGTTTCCAGCCTCCGTTTAAAAATACCCAACCTACACCTCCTCCTCCTCCTCCTCCCCATCTCCATCCCCCTCTCCTCTATCACCTCCCCTGCCCTCCCAGCCCAGGCCAAGCCGCAGAGAAAAGCAGAGATATATGGTTTGTTTAACAAAGAGAGAGGTGTGTGTGTTTTGGTGTGTGTCTTCGCTTTGTTTTGTTTTTTTTTTTTTGCCATCTGAAGAGACAAATCTGGTTTAAGAGAGCTATATCTCAGTCTTTGCTAATTCTTAGCAGGTTTCAAATTGGCAACAATTTTGAAAATTTAGCTTTGAATTTCGACAAAGTACAAATTGAGTTCAGTATGTACATAGTGGGAACTATTAAATGCTTCTTAAATTGAGTTTAATTTTACAAGAAGATCTTTACGATCAGGTTCAGGGTCCAAGCACTCAGCCTTGAGGATCTCCTTGTGATCAGAAATGCAAAATGTTCTATTGTACCTTTTCAGAGCTGAACCATTTGAAAAACTAGATATTTTTTGTCCCACATAGTTAACACATAACCTGATATCCTCATATTGTATATTAAATGTGGTATCTTGTAATAGAGATGATTAGAAAATGAGTGTTAATAATCTGTTGATAATGCGGATCTACAAGAAGGTCTAACATCTAAACAAATTAATCAATAATATTCATAACAATCAATAGTGATAATGTTCTTGTTCTTCTGGTTTCCAGTTCCACCGAGACAAAATTATTGGCTGCACTTGCTGCCAAAGCGCTCCGTGTTCCAGCAGGAAGATTATTTATGTTGCACAGCGCTCCCACTTCCGGTTTCGAATGCTAACAGCTAGCAGCATATCGTCCAATTTTCACGTTCAAACCGGGGGGGGATTTTAGTGATTACTGATCATGTTCAGGGTTTTATCGTTTTTCGGGGATCAATAAACATTCTTAAAATCGCGGCTGGTGGATCGAATGGACCGAACCCGGCAGCACCTGCTGCTTAGCAACTGTAGCTTCACGGACGAACCGGAACAAGACATTTAATACCGGCGGTGACGTTTCTACGTTACTGAAGAAACGTCTTACGTCATCAGAAGTAGCAGAATTTCACAGGATAATTCGGTTTTTTGCTAATCTAAATTTCTCTTTTCGGTTATGGTAAATGTGTTTGTTTGTGACGAAGAAACCAAAAACTATAAATGACGTGGAAAAGTCAGAGTTCAACTGTTACATTAGTTGGCAGAAGATGAAAACATAAACTCAAAAGTGAAATAGACATTTTTTAGAGGTGTCTATGTTAGCCTACTACTTTATTATTAAATTGAATATATCTTCATATTTTTGTACAGTTTCTGTCTAGGTTGACTTAAAAATTCAGCTGTTAATGTTACAGCTACTATTTTTAAATTTGATTACTTGATTAATAGTTGGAATAATCAATACATTACTTAATTACTAAAGTAATAGTTTACTGTTTCCCTTCTTCTTGTCATAAATTGCGTATTCCTGTAACTAATTACTAAATATGTAGATAACATTGTTATAATTTAATCGTCCAAACTTCTACTAATCTGGTTTTACCAGGAGAAAAGTCACAGCAATAAAAATGAGTTAATTTGAATTATTTTTCACTCCAATTCAAAGGTCTTAATGCTTTTTCTCTTCCTGTTTTCATGAATTGTGTTTGTATCCATATTTGCTGATGCTATTTGTTGAAAGTGTCTCACTAAAACTGGTGTGAACAATCTGCTGGTCAGTCACTCTTTTGCGATCTGAATGTCTTAAATGAAGCTCTTCATGTTCTAATCGGGTTCTTTTCTTCTTTTTCCCGGTTCCTCTCCTCCGCCTGCCTCTTCACTCCAAAGCAGGTAAGCACTTAACCTCCGCCGCCGCCTGCATGCTGCAGTGTGTAAACATCACCTGCGTTGCCTCCTTACATGCACAACTCATCTTTTGGTGTAACCGTGCGGCGGGGCGGCGCACATTCAGACCTGATGAAAGCTACAAACGTTGCTTTGTGAACAACACATTCTCATAAATATTCAGGGAGTTGGAGCTGTAAAAGTGCGTGTGAGGGGGAGAAACCCGCCGATCGAGATGTTGAGAGGCGGTGTAAGTGTTGCAACCTGTTTCTGATTCCCCACCGCTGCAGCACCTCTTTCTTAATTATTATTTATCAGCATTACCTCCAGTCTGCCTCGCCTCTTCAGATGAGGCGCTTTTCCTCAGCTTTCACTCATCAAAGTTTAATCCAAGCCCATGTTTTAGTTTTTTTCAAATAAAGCACACTTAAAAAATTTAGATGCAAATTATTTTGCATTATTCATGCCTCCTCCCAGTCCTTGTAGATTTAAACATTTCCGAGGCCACCTTGATTCGAGTAATTACCTAGGCTACAGCCAGCTCTGTCATGAATAAGGTATTTCCTACAAGCAGGAGTACGCGCCTGATGAGCTTTTAAAGTGGCTGTACACCGGACTTGTGTATTGCTTCTTACACATGAGTGACTGGAACATGCACTGCAATCGCTCTCAGGTGGGGTGGAGCGGAGCGGAGGCAGAGGGAGTGACAGACAGACAGACAGGCAGACAGACAGGCAGGCAGGCAGCAATCTCACTTCATGAGCTGAAGGCCTGCAGGTCTCTGCTGTCTGTCTGCTCGGTCAGCTCCCCTCAGGCTGCAGCTTCAGGTCTGCAGGGTGGAAATAAGTAAATACTGGCGCTTAGGTTACATTAAGGTTCTCCTTTTGGATTTGCCAGAAAATTGATCAGATTGAAAATCCAAAACCCTTCATGAAGTGTTTATCGGTGAAAACAGGCGTTTGTTGTTTTCTGTTTTGTTAAGGGCCAATCAGAATCATTTCCAGGGCCACGAATGGCCCCCGAGCCGCACTTTGGACACCTCAGGATTAAACTAATGAATGTTCTTTTAGAGGAAATACAGAAAAATGTATATAAAATACAGATGTTTGTTTTTTATCAACTTGACTTGATATTGCACAAATTTGTTAAAATATTACCTTCTTATTTTTTTATATGTTTCATATAACAAATGTTTTGCACCTTGATCCTTTTTCTATATTTTTTATTTACATTTATAGTGTTTCGCATTGTAAAGCTATATCTATTATCTAATAAATTAAAAAAAAGAACTGTAAACATTTAAGTGGTTCAAAAATCAAAATATTTTGTATCAAACTGATCTAATTCAAGTCAAATCTTTTCAGTTTTTATGTGAATTTGTAATTCACTGTGAATTCCTTTCTTGGGTGAAAATAGTGGCACTGATTTGCTGAACTACCTGAGTCTCACCTTCTTGTTTCTCCTCCTTGAGCGTTTTGAGTCTTTATCCTCTTCACTTCTCTAAAGCGTTTCAGATTTGAGCAGCTTAATGCTCACCTTTAAGCCGGCGGCTTTGAAATCTTTCTCTTTTCATCCGCACTTTACCTTGAAAATCCTTGTGAATCGCACCTGGCTTTGTTGGGCAAACAGCCGCTCTCCTCCTGTCGGCTCTGAGCGAGGAGCGTTTTTCATTCAGCCGCGTTTCGCTAAGCGACGTCTGCATGGAGCAGGGAAATGAGCATCAGGTGATAATTAGATTCTCAAATTTATTCATAGCGTTTTAGGAGTGAAACTTCCTCCTGTCCACTCTGCCACCTTCACAGAAAACGCCGGTTTCTGCGTCTTGTCGTACCTCTAAGTGCCGACTCACCTTCAGTCGGGACAAAGACGAGGAGCATCGATTCGCAGATCAAAGCTGCCACATTTCACCCTCCGCGTCCTTCCAGTTATACCACATGTTTTGTTTAAACATCAGAAATTATCTGGAGAGCGACCCTGAGTGCAAGGAGGGGAGTGTTTTTCTGCAGGAACGGGGAACAAAGCGAGGTTCAGATGAGAGAGAAATAATGCAGCTGTGGCCTACAAGCAGGGGGAGGAAAAACAAAGTAGTTGACTCGGCGACTCCATCATCTTTACTACCCAGCAGAAGAATTAATATTTAAACATTCTAATAATGTAGCTCGCCTTGCATGCACTTTTAAGCAAAGCAACAATATTTTTCACCTGGGGTAACACAATGATTTTTCTTCCTGCTGTGCACAATTTCCCTTTCTGATGATCTCCTCCAAGCCTCCCACCTCCACGCTGCAGCCCGGCGCCGTGCGTTCCCCCCCAAACCCGTTTTGTGATTTCCACCTTATTTTTCACCCCACAAGAAAAGAAAAGAAGAACAAAATATTCATGGAGATAAATATTGAAATGAATTATCCCTGTATATGAGCAGAGGCCACGGCTGTAGGAATGCACAATGTGTTCCCTCGAGGAGCAAGCAGTGATTCATAAAATCGAACCTGTTTGAAGGAGGTGTGAGGGGAGGAGAGGGAGGCAGCAGAGGACAAACTTCAGGTTTTTTCAGATGCTTTGTTTATTTCACCGCTTCTGCTGCGGAGACACTGCAACCTTTTCCCATTTTCATTCCACAAACTTGTTTTATTCTGTCACTACATGGTAATTTAGCACAGAGAAACGACTCCCGTCGTTTACCTTCCTTCCCCTGCCATACCTTTACGTTTCAGTTTAGATGGAACAAAATATGTTTGACAGTTTATATTCTTACTAATCCTTTTACAAAAGCAAAGCAATGCATAGTTGATTTCATCAGTCAGGATGTAAATTAATAATAAAAATATTGTTTATTTTACTCGTTCTAATGCATTTCAGCACTTTAAGCAGTTTTAGGTGTTTCACTTGACATACGTAGATATTAGCTTGTTGTTAGCTTGAATCATCAAAATAAAACTCAAATCAAGCAGCATTTTTTTGTGTTAAAAACTTATATTACACATTAAAATATCTGTTTAGAATTGAGGTTTGACTCAATTCTATTACATTTTACCCAGTTAGAGTTTGTACAAACATACAACACTTTAGATAGTTGGAAGCTAACAGTTAGCTTAGCTTATTTTTGATTGCTATGTTTTAGTCAAATAATCCAACTCAAGTTTTTACCTCAATTTGTTTTTACTTTTAGTTATGTAGGAATTAAAATATATTTTAACATACTTGATCATTTTTAGCTTAGCTATTTGACTCACGTTAACTTTGCATGTTAGCTATGCTAGCTTAGTTAGCTTAGCTAGTTCTTAGCTCGATTAGCATGACTGACTTGAGTCAAATGCTTAAAGTAAATCTCACTAATATTAAAAAACACTTTTTTATTAAATAGTTTTATTATTTAGCTTAGCTTAATGTACTATAATGTTTTGTTGCTTTCTAAATGTAGAAAGTACAAAATCAATATTTTAAAGTTGACTAAATTATTAAACAACAGTTTAAATGATAAAATTATATAAATTACTGCTCTTTTAAATCTGAGAAGAGTTTTTAGATCAAATAATAAATTAAAATAGTCTAATTTAGCCAATAAGCTTTGTTAAAAGGTAATTTTATCTGTAATTTATGATCAAAAAATAGTAAACATGGTTTTTTTTTGTTCACTTTGATTCATTAATGATTCTAGTGTATAAAAAACCCGCTCTTCTCTGCTCACATTGCATTTTTGCATCCTGTTATTCATCTGCAGATGTGCGAGAAAACAACAATAAAAGGAAAAAAAAACAACAACGCTTGCTATTAGCCTCAAAGGTGTAGGTAACTGCTGGCTCCCAGGGGAAAAATCCCCACAAATACGCTTTGAAAAGCAGGAGAATTATCCAACCTGTTCTTCCAGGCGCTCGGGTTAGTTTACAGTGTGTGTGTTTGTTCAGCGAGCGTCTGTGAATTCACCCTGTCAAAGCAAATGCATTACAGATGCCTAAAGGTTTTGTAATTGATCATGAAAATGAATTGCCAAGTGTGCAGGACTAAATTGAATGACATAAATAAGAGTTATGCATCAGGCCTCGCCGCCTGTTTTGTTTATGTGTATCTGAGCGCTGAAGGCTGCGATACGGAGGTGAGGTGGATGCTCATCTTTTAGCAGATCACAATGCCACTCAGTTATAAACCTGCACACAAGAGCAGGCTTTCTTAAAAGATCATGTCGTAAGCTGATTTCGACATCTTATGCAAGGTGCCTTGCTGGGGAAAGAATAGTTTGTCTGGTGCCTCGGGGCAGAGATTAAAGTCGACGCTAAGGTGTAGAGGCACCTTTGTGTGCGTTAAGACTCCGTTCCTTTGATACATGCTGTAACTGAGTGAAATCCAACAAGCTCACCGCTAAACGTTGCAGAACGAGGATAAAGCCCTTCCCTTCCCAGCCGTTCTCACAGGTTTCAGGGTTTTGGTGGCGGATGATAGCGCGGTATCAGATGTGAGTTTTAATGAACAAGCGGACCGAACCAGAGGGTGAGAACAGCTAAAAGCAAAGTGAAACAAAGTTCATCAGGAATTAGAGGAGACGTGAATAGGAGATTTGAATTATCTCCGGCTTCAGAATGAGTTTGTGTCGTCTCCTGGAGCCACTGTGTCCTTAAAAAAAACCCAAATCAGCTCCAGACAGATGGAGAGATTAGTTTGGGAATCATTCTTTCAACAGGTTTTAAGAGTGAATCAACTGTAAAACAACCATGTAAACTTTTAAATCAGGTAATTTGCTCTTATGCGGTTTTTCAGGACAATGGTGCCATTGAGGTGTGGGATTATATGAGTGTGGGCGTTTTTTATGTAAACCCCATGGGACCACCCCTCGCTTCTTGTCCCCTCTCTCCCTGGAATAACGGCAGCCAGGAATCACCTTTTTAAACTGTAATTGATTTCCCCAAACAGAGGCCTGCGCTGCCATCCGGCATTAAAACCCCGGAGACGGGCCTGCTGTCGGATTGGCCTGCCGCTCTGAATTTGTCTCCCTTTTGCCGTCGTCCCAGGACATTAGCGCAGGACTGTCAAGAATTCAGTCTAGACTGGGGTCAGGGGATTTAGCATGGTGAAGGTTGGAGCAGATGACTTTCACCAATTAGCTTAAATCCCCGGCTAATTTAAGGTACCGCTCTGGTCATATCAGCTCCTGCAGTGTTAAGTAATTTGTTATTTTGGTGCACATGCTCAGTAGAGACCCCAAGCATTGATCGTTTTGGCATTCATGCCCCTCTTTCAGTATAATCTTTACCTTTCAGATTCATATAGCACTGATAAGTTAACAGAAATAACTACTGAGCTGATCCAAAATGATTGGAAATATGTTTTCTCAATTAGTGGATTTGGGTCTTTTGAAGCAGATATTCAGGCTAATTCAGTTTTTGGAACATTGTTGAGTTAAAATTTGTGATTTTACTCGTAAATTTGGACAAAATGTAGGGCAGCATTTAGTTTTTAAAACTTATGTCTTCTTGGGTTGATTGGTTCAGTTGTGTTGGTAAAAATCAGGGGAAATCTCTCGTCTTAGCGCTTCAGTTTGGCTAACGTTTTAGCTAATGACCCAAATTTAGCCTAAAATTGGTGGATTTACAAAAACATTTATATTTAAGACGATATTAGGTTTGTTTGGATAACTTTGTGAACAGTTAGGGCAATCTTAACCAATACATTTGCAAAAAGAAAGAGTGAAAACAGCTATAAATTGCTTCAATTGATGTATTAGAAGCATGAATGTTTTTAGCTAACTGGGCTCACTGACTACACAAATTTAAACAAAATAAGCATTATAGTTTGGTCAACCAAATGGAAAACTGAAGCTAGCATTATCTGGCCTTAAAGGTTACATTTCACCAAAGCAATGAAGTTCCTTTGTGGTTTTGAGCTGATGTATAATCTAATGTACTAGAGCTGCAGTTAGCATACTGTGAGCATGTTTCATGGCATCGAGTTGCATTTTGATTCCTTTAAGTCAAAGTAGTTAAAGAGCGTGCACAATGTGTTCCCGAGGAATGCAGCGAGACGGCGCACAGCTATTTCAGTCGCCGCGCTGCAAACGTGTCCGGACGCCCATCTGGTCCGAATCAATCAGATCCCGTCCCCATGCCAGAGGTCTCCACAGGTCCCCCAGCTGTAATAATACGTCCCGGCTTCATCAAGAGCTCACCTCGGACTTCGGGTCACTCCTGACATAGATGACCCGACACCTGGGGGAAAAGCGGACCCAGACGAGAGCTTGAGTTAAAGAACGAATCCAGTCCTCTCCTAACCAGTTGAACAAGCAAACCCCGACAGTTCGGTCTCGCTTGGTTTGCCAGGAAGCTAAAAATAAAACCCGTTTGATGTTGAAACTAGATCAATGCATCAGCTGGCCTAGAGAAACTGCAATCTCCTCCTCAGTCTGGCTCCCCGTCTTGAGCCATGATAGTGAGGCTGTGGCTCTTTTTCTTAGAATAACACAAACCAGAATCTTTAGATTTATTTTGGCTCCGAAACCGGCCGCATTTTATGCACAAAAATATCGACCCAAACTACCACCTTTGCAGACTTGGCTTTGAAAGTCCAAATTCTGCATCCAGGGTTGTTCCGAATCTGGCTTCACCTCTTGTGACCAGAAGGTTGGCTTGCTCTTTTGGCCGTCAGCGGTCTCAACCACAGGGCAGCGACCCGGTTGCTCTTTTTTAGAGGTGTTGGAGGCGCAAGTGCAGGTTGTTGGGTCTTTTTTTTTTTTGCTTCCTCCTCTATGAGTGCAGAAGGAGACGAAGCAGGAGGAGGGAGGGAACATTCTGCATGACAATACCTACATCTGTCTGCCGTTTTGTTCTTTGTCATATCGGGGGCTGTCTTTGTGGCAGAGCGCTGTCGTGGTAACAGGAGGTTAGAGGTACGGGGTGGCGGAGGAGGGAGACTTGTGACTCAAACGCCCCTGTGACACGGCTTTTGTTGTGCTTCGATATTTGATCCTCTTAGCAGTTTGCCATGCCTCCGCCCCTTCAGTGCCCTCCACCACCACTCTTACTACTATTAGCACACTTTCACTCACTGTTTGTCCACCTTTGGGCCTTCAGCCTGCCTCCACCAGGAGACTTACTTCAACTTTCACCTTCAGTGCCTTCAAACTGGGTAAGACACAGGGAAAGTTTTGCCTTTTCCCTCATTCCTGCCCTCTTCTCACACTTTCAGGAGAAACAAAGTTGAGGCAGCCGGTCTCTGGAGAGACCATTACAGGCACTTTATTGTTTCAAAGCTGAGGTCATCCTTCTGCTCGGTGTAGTCGAAACAAAGGCCAAGGGTTTATTGCGGGCTCAACTGTGTGAAAGGAAACACACTTCAACATTGTTTGATTATATGGAGATAGTGGTACAGTCCACAAGACCGTTTACCACAAAATGTGGAAAAGTATAAAATTTGATTTTGGATCTTACGTTTTACTCTCAAACTTCATTGTCCTAAAGTTTCAACCATCCTTAAAAATGGCTCCAAAAAGATCTGAAAATAAGTAGGGACCCTGTCATTTGTTTGCACAATGCCCGCCAGTGGCTCATCCGAGGTGTCGAGCGTGACAGTTTGCTCGTACAGGGATGTCATTCCCTGTTTTTTCCGACATGTTGATGGGCGTCGGAGGCAGCGAGGAGGAAAAAAGGAGGGTGAAGGGCAGCGGTTGTCAAAAAATCAGGCAGGAGTACTCGTCAAGGTTTCAGTCTCTGTTTATTTGTAGGTTCTGACGTGAAAACTCGTGACCTCCATCAAAGCCTTTATCTGCTCCCACCACCGTAAAATGTAACGGTATCAGGATCAGTAATAAAGGCTCGTCAGACTCCATCGCCGTGGTCACAATGTCAGCCCCTTTTGTTTTTGATGCGGTGACCTTGATAATTGTGACGGTAATTACAATAAGTGGCCATTATATTTCAAGGTGCAGCGACCTTCATTATCCAAATCAATTTGAGTCACTATCAATTTGATAATACTCTAAATGCGTGGCTGCATGGAAGATGCACACTCGGCACGGCTGTCGTCTGCCGTATAATGGAATGCTATTATTGAGATTGAGCCGCCCTCCTCCCTCAGCCGCGGCAGCAATCAATATTAACAGCTTGTAAAAAGTACGGCAAAAGATTGGCCCCCTCCCCTCAACAAATGGGAAGAGAGGCTTAAACAAAGTACAGTCGGCAGGACGGGAAGCTCCAGGTGGATATTTCAAGTTGTATCTTCGCTTTGAGTTGTTTACGGTGGAAAATAGAGCATAGAGTCTAAAACGTTTAAATTGACACTTGTTTTACAATAATTAGCGGCGTTTTCTGGAGGCTGAAGCTAACGGCTAGTCCGAGAGCGATGAAGGCCAAAGCAGGTTTGGACGCGGTGCGTCACTAATAATCTTCCTGTGTGAAACTTTTCTACTTTCATTTCTATGCTAATGTTCGTCAGCCTCTTGAGAACGACGGCCCAAAGCTAAGAGGATGACGGTTAATGAGACACCGTTCACATAAACTGGTGCGATATTTTAGAGATTTGAAGTTGTTTGACAACGGGGGAAGTTCAGTTTGGTGGTGGCTGCAGAGGAATGTGGTTCTCAGTTTGGTTCAAGTGAACTCTGGTGCATTTGGCAACATCAAAAGCAGGAAGTGGACTGCAGCACAGGGCATTCTGGGTACAAACAAACGCAAGAGTCTAGCGGTTAGTCATTGACTGAACTACTCCATTTTTGTCTATGTTTTCTGAATAAGGAAGTTGCGCTTTGGCGTCGTTTCCTTCAGTTGCTCTTTGGTCTCCAAGTCTAAACAGATTCTTGCTCTAACACAACTAAATCAAATGACTGGATTACATCTAAATGGCAAAAGTCGGTGGCATTAGATCTCGAGGACAAGCGTTGGAGATGTAGATGCTCCCATCAGCAGTCGTCACTGAGTTGTTCAGATCCTTCAATCAGCTGCCAGACTTTGATATTGTGACGTTTTATCCTGCAGTGACCTGTAAAAACACAAACCGTCAGTCAACTGAGAAACTACTGCTCTACTTTGTGAACACGTGTAGCTGCTTTTCCTACACTTGCACGTTTGTTCACCTTTTCCCAGACAAGAGGCGTCTCCCGGGAGTAAATGTTAGGGAGAAGTGAGTTGCTGAGATGGGAAATGCTCACTTCAGCCTCACTCTGGAGGTTTGCCAGGCCTTGCAGGGCTTGGGGAGATCTGTATTCATGGGTTTAACTGCGTCGGGGGAATAAAAGCAGCTGGGGGGATGGAGGGAGACTTGGCTCGTGTTGGCGATCCACCTGGATTTTTGTGACCTCGGCTTGAAAAGGAGCAGGCGCCCTGGCGAAGGCGTATCTCCTGTCTGTGTAGAGCCAAGCCATGGCGCAGCCCTGACAGATTAGGCTGCTTTACAAGCCTCTTTATGCTGCAGGAAAACACACACCGAGTGAGGCGCTGTTAAATCGTGCACCTGTATTGCACTGCAGGAAAGAAAAAAAAAAGTGCAAACCCGGCACTTCTCCTGGCCTTGCCCGGCAGCAACGTTCGGAGCGTCTTAATAAAAACCAGACAATTGTTTGGCAGGTCTTTTGATGTATGTGCCCATTCATTGTGTATCCTCCCTGCTATCTGACAATACATGGGAGAGATTGTTTTCTTGAAACAGACCTCCCTGTTCCCTACATCTTCCAGCTGAAGGATGATTCTTGAGGCCTGATTTACCATCCGGGTATCGAGTGAGCTGCAGATATAATTAATGGCGACCCTGATTGTCCGTTTAAAGGATCTGGTTGCAAAGCAGGTTAGCGGGTGAAGCATTTCAGCATGCAGCCCATTTGTTTTGGTGTGCATTATTTAGGATTACAAGCAGCAGAGCAGCTCATAAAAAAAACAACAATTATTTCAGTGACCTCATTGTCATCCGCTGGAAAAAAAAAAGTGTAATTAGCGCATGTTTACAAGCCTGGCACACCTGCAGCTCATCTTTCGCTGTAATGTTTGCCTTCAAGAAGCCAGGCGGCTGCCAGCCACTGTCACCGGCTGCCACTGAGAGAAAACGGGAAAACAGAGCGAGGGGTGAAGTAGAAGAAGAACTGTGTGTGCCATTCTTCCAGAAATCTGACTGGCTTAATGTGCATGTGAAGAAATGGGCTTTTACATGGGTGTACAATAGAGACTACATTACTGACACAGTAGCCTCATTATATCCCCGACGCCTACCTTCTGCCCCGCACTGGTTTACTCACTCCTAGCTCTTATTGTTGGGGTATAATGGCGCTCGGGCATTTCTGAAATTCCCTCATTATTCAGCTTATTAAGGCTGCACCAACTCGATAATCGCGCCGCGTTACGTGTCAAAGGGGGCGGCGGGTGCGGGGGGGCCGGCGAGGGTGCTGATTTGCCGCATTTTGTAAGGCAAAGACGAGGCTGCGAGCTCAATCCTGCACGCGTGCGGCGCAGGCGAGGAGGAAACCGTAAACACAGGCGAGACGGCGCACACCTGAGAGGACAGACACGCTGTGCAGGCGGCAGGAATGTTTGATTTTACCGTCTGTGACCTGAAAACATGCAGAACGTTCCTCACTACACAAACCTCAGGTGGTCAAAGCTTGTTGCTCAACATTTGTTTTACAAATTGTACTGTGAAAGCAACACATTTCACCAAGTATTACTGGTCTGTTGCAGGCTTTAAATAAGTTTAACTGAGATATCTGAGCTTTTCTAAGTCAATAATTCAGTAATATTGATTAAAATAAACTGCTAGGCAGATTATTGCACTTAAATCAACACATTTTTACTGTTTCCTTCAATATTAATGAATTATTGATTTACAAAAGCTCCTATGTCTTGCAGAAAACTTACTTGTAATGTAGTTTTGTCTTATTTTATGTGTGCTAATTTATTTGTACTGGAAATTAGTCCAAAAATACTTGGTCAGATTTAAAGGTTTTCACCACTTTTTGTTTGTCAGCAAACTTTATGCTCCAAAAATCTTGCTAAACGAGAGCCGCTAGTCACATAAAAAATGTTTGTTTACATCTTAAAATCTAAAAACTGTAGGTGCACTGATTGCAGTTTTCCGATTTTGGTAAATTTTATGGTCTAAAAGTCACTAATTGTAGCATCAGAGTCAGTAAGTTTGCACTTACAGACGCCTGTCACTCAGCTTCTCCCTCACAGCTGATCAATTTTCCTTCAGAGTTTCAGCCGATCAGCAGAAATTAAAGGAATCGGAGCCGATTTATAGGAGTAGAAAGAGCCACAGGTTATGCAGCAGTACAATCTGAACAAATGTCTTAAAGTTGTTGGTTTCTGCTGTGAATAGTTGCACCAGGCTCAGCGAACGTCTCTGTGGGATAGAATAGACACCCACCATAACTGTTTATCCAGAAGCTTTTCCAGCTTTTGAGGCCTCCGAATCAGAAAATGGGTCACAAAGAAACAATTGCAAGCCGTCACACAAAGAATATTTCCTCCCTCTCCTCCTCGCTCTCTCTTTCTGTCTTTAATTATTGCATATAAGCTCTCTCTTTTTATTTATTTTTTTTTTGAAGAATATTCAGGGATGCCAGGAAAACGTGGCCGCCCAGGGCTGGTCGAAGCTGCATTTTGCTCTGACATGTTGTCACATAGAGAAGGAGGTGGGAGGGTGCAGAGAAATCAATTGGCAATTAAATGATACACCTTGTGTGGATGACAAGAAGCATTTGGTTGCACAGGAAGAAGTGGGTAGCGAGGGGCTTTGTAATGAAGGCCTAATGACTATTCATAAGCGATTTTCAGTCCGCCGATCCACTCGACTGGGAAGCTTCTGCCCCGGAGAGTCGGCGCTGTCACTTTCCCTCACCTCACAACGGCGCCGCGATCGACGGTGTGGGATGCGAGCGAGAAATTACCCGGAAATGCGCCGCGGGCCCGTCTCGGGTCACATGCAGGCGGAGGATGATGGGTGTCGCGGATCGGGGCGACACGCATCTGGCGCAGTGGGGGAAAAAGAATCCAAAAAACTCAGGTTTCGTGTTTTTGTTCTTGGTTTGAATCCTGCAGATTTTGAGTGACACAAAGTCAAAGTTCAAATTGCTGTCAATGTTGTTATCATTAGCACACATAAATGTTTTCTAGATAAATGTATATCTTTAAGTTTTTGTTTTTTAGTGGATACAAATTTATCTTTTTCTTCTTAGCAGTGATAATCTGCCATCTTTTAATCTAAAGACAAATGAGGGAAATAAAAATTAAATCTGCCTGCTGCTAACTATATTTTAAATTAAAAACCATTTAAATTAAACAAAAAATAATTCTGGCTTTAGAAGCTTTACAGTAACAACTTTTTGTCTCTTAATGCAGTGTTTCTCAAAGTGACGGGCGTGGCTTGCTGAGGGACCACAAGAAAATCCTAAAAGGGCCTTGGCAAGAAAGAAAAAAAATCAAAAACAGTTTTTAAAATCCCAACGTTTGAATTATAATGTGATTTTAAAAAATGATGTATTGAAATTCTCATATTTCTGATTTATCAAGTTTCTCTAGCTAGCATAGCAGGTGCAAAATGGAAAAGTTTTTGACAATAAACCAACCAAAAAAAACAAAATAAGAAGGTGTGAGGCAGCATTTATACTAAACAAATGTAGTAATTACATTTATGGAATACGAATCAAAGTTCGAAGAAAGTTGTGGACGGCCACATTTGAGTCGCGTAGCATTAGCTAAAAGTGCTACATATAGAGAACTGAATGGACAGAGAAGAAATTGTAAGCAAAAGACATGAAAAATAAAAGATTACTAAGTTTTAAAGTCTAAGTCCAGGTACTTCCAGGCTTATGAACTCAAAATGGGACAAATGTAAGGAGCTAGCTCTCAACCTTTAGCTCAGCCACTTCCTGTTTACCAGGATCCTGATTTGTAGCTCCATCCGCTATGCAAACACGCTGCTATCTGTCTCTTATCGCCTCTGCGTCTCACCTTATCTAAGGTAAATACAATAATGTGCTTATTAGGCTGTGCTTCATGGCTACTTGGCAGCGTGTTTGCTCAGTAATGAGAGCTTGTCAGAGCAGAGAGGGGGAGCCTGTGTGCGAGGCGAAGACCCAGATACTCCTGCAGCTCTGCGGTGCAGTAATTGAATAAATCCTCGCTACCTGAGCAAGTCCGCGTGTCTCCCCTTCCTTCATCCGGCGTCTGCTGCATGTGGCGCGCCGCCAAGCAGCTATTACATAATTAATCTGCATTGATCATCTGAATGTGGCCGGAGCTGATTGATGCACGGCTTCGCCAGACAATGAGGTGGCTTTTCAAACTCGGGTTACGAGTTGAGCGCCTAAATCGGGGAAGCTCAGAAGAATCGGCGCGGTCCCGGCTGGACTTCTCTGTAGGGAATTGTGAAAAGAAAAATGCAGCTTTTCTGCATCTATTTTCTTCTTATAAATTGTCTCAAGACCTAAAACTAGGCCAGGTTTCCTCTCTTTATTTCCAGCTTTCACCACGTGCAGTAAAAGCACAAAAATGGCAACGTATATTGTCTCGTAACCTTTTATCGCTCTTTTATCAGAATAATTTACTGGTTCGGGGGAGTTGGACGTTTCCTCTCGGTGTCAACCTGGATGGCGTGTTACTGAGTGAATCACAGCTCAAAAACTGCTTGGCAAAGCAAATCCAGCGCGAGGCGAGGGGACTTCATCAGCAGAAACAAGTCTGAGCTGCGTTCACCGCTGCAAAGTTTGAGCAGCAACCTAAAGGAGACATTTGTGGAAAATTTAGTGCAGATTTGCATGTGAAAGAAACAAAAAATTGAAGCAAAACTTCTAGTTTTAAGATTTTTGGTGAAATGGACGCGTTATTTGTCCCAAACCGTCTTTTCTTTTATTGTTTTCAGAAGTAGTAAAGCACAATTTTACTTTTTACTTAACTAAAAGATAGAACTGACTATTCTTGAAAAACGTATTGCTTTCAGCTCACTAGCTCGCTTTAAAACCATTTAGAGAACCTTTTGTAAACTGTACCATGAAGAAAAATCTGTCTAAATGTCATAATTCGGTCAATAATTTAAATGTGACACTTTTCTTAGCTTAATTCTTAGCTTTTCTTTAGCAGGATTGACTGAAATAGTTTTATTTTTTGTGCAAATCTATAATCTGGCGCACACACTGGAGTGGAGCACACTTGGGTCAAATTATCTTTTCAGCAGGTAGGAAAGCATCAGAATCAGGCTGTATTAGCTGATGATCCAAATTCCTGCTAGCAGGAAGTTGGAAACAGTTTCTTTTTAAAGCAACAATGACAGAAGGGAGTGTTACAGTTTGTGAAGACGAGTAAAATGAGACTTTTGGTGATCGGCATGTAAAACTGGAAGAGGGAAAGCGGGACCCTAACAACAATCTAGCAAGGCTGGTTTTGCATTTTAATGAGCTCCAAGGTGATAAAACTCAACTTGTTAAACAAGAAGGGGGATCTTTGGTGACCTGGACTTCCAACTTGACCCCTGACCTTCTGGAGGTTTTTTAAAACCTCCAGAAGGTCAGGTTTGACATCCAAACGTGTCATTTTGAAAATAAAGACACGTTTGGATATTTTTGAAAATCTGCACATTTTGCACAGGTTTTTAGCCTAAACTCCTTATTTACTAACTAAATGTAATGAATTACGGATGTTCAAAGTGGGGAGAGAGGGCCATTTGTGGACCCTAGTGTGATTTTTTTGCGGTCCTGACCACAATTCAATAATAAATTAGGGAAAAATCTAAGTAAAAGTGCTGAATGCAATAGGAAGTGATCAGCTTTTCCAAGCTTTCTAGATTATTTTGACTTATTTAAATTACACTTTGGTTAAAAATGAAAACTATAATTTTCTTCAATTAAGTTTTTGATCTACAATCCTGCTTCTACAAAAAAAAATCTGGTAATTTGTTCAATTAAAATCATTTTTGTTTAGTTTGTTGTCACGTAGGTAAAAAAAAAAAAGCTATATTTTTTTGCCCGTTTTTCTTATAAAACTTAAAATTGAATAAAAACAAAACCCATTTGGGTTACAGTTTTTAAAACAGCTGCGACTGAATTGAGCTTCTCGGCAGGTATGATAGCATTAAAATCAGGCTAAATTGGCCTCTTTATCCGGCTCTTCTTGCAGGACGTTGATATTCTCACTTGGTTTAACAAAATTAGCCCCAGCCTCAGTCCAAACTGACCTGATAAAAGGCGGATTTTCCTGCCGGAGAGGGAGACGGCTTACCTCTCCACTCTCACGGGCTGAGCCGGGGTCAGCGCGTCGCCAGCCGCCGTCGTAGCTGAGTACTTTTAATTGAAGTAGCAGCGCCGTCATTAACATTGCTATCATTATTACAGAGCGAGTGCTTCGGATGATACTTTTGTCCCCAGCCGCCGCCGCCGCTGCCACTGCCCCCACCCCCAGACACCCGCACATCATTATGCAGTGGCATCTATCAGATACAGGCTTAATTAGGGCCTGTACAGCACATTAAGCAAGGGGAGTAGCCAAGCTCAAATATTTATAAGGTTGAGTATATTTATGATCTGTGTCATAATCCCTTATTGGAAGATTTTTACAAAGCAGACCCATTTCTCGTCACCGAGCCCCTCCCTTCCCTTCGTCTTTCATACAATTAGCAGCTGAATGTATTTATGGCACGGTGAGGACCCCGTACACCAGAAAATAACTCAACTCCTTGAACCAAACAAAATAATTACATTTTTACAAAACTAAACTTTTCAGAGGATTTTATTTAAAATTTGTCCGCCTGTTTACACCTTTAAATAAACTTACCTGATGGCTTTCAAAAGACGAGTTCAGAGGCTTTTATTTTCTTAATTCCCCCCCGCCCCCTCCTCCTGTAAGGCAAGAGGTTAACACTCGTACTATTTTTAGATCCAAGTGGCGGTGAATGGCGCTCCTCCTCATGATAACTCCTCTCGCCTCTTTTTGTTCAGGCAAAAGTATCGTCGCTGTCGTCAAGAGCCCTTCCCTTTTTACTCTCCCTCTCTCAGGCGTCTCTTCCCTTTTCTTAACTCTCGCCTTGGGAGAAACCACAAGGGTCATGTTTATTTCAAACACAAAAAACACACGCCTGTCCTTGTCCTCTCCCCCCTCATGGAGGGAGGTGGGGAGGCAGGTAAGAGCGGGTTGCAATTAGAGGGTCTCTGCTCGACTTGTTTCCTCTCTTCAGTGGCTGCTGGTGGGGGGTGAAGATGGTTTAATGAGCTAAGATTTCACAGAAATGTGTTTTTCTTAATTAATCCTCAACATTCTAAATGCAGGATGTTCTTAAATCTGAGGGGGGGGGGGGAAATGGCTTCCAGGCTTTTGTTTTGAAAGGACACCTTTCTACATTCGTATAGATATTAGAAAGCTGAGATTCTTGGAATTTCAAAGATTTAAAATAAATCTTACATCCACAATTCAACATAATCTGCTGCTGAATACCTCTCAGAAAATTGTCACCATTCTTTCTGCTATTTTCTGTAAAAACGTGAAGACATTTTGTTTAAATGTAGGTTAAAAAACACTCAACTTTGAAGCTTTGATTTTGGCAGAAACTGGAGATTCTGATTACTTTAAACCTCCAACATCTGGTTTGTTGCAACCGAACCAAAATGGCAACTTCAGTCCAAAACGTCCCACTTCCTGGTTGCTGCAACGTTCAGCTGCCTGAGTTTGTTGTAAGTCTCTTGGAGAAAGATGTTTGGATCAAAAGCTGCTGTTCTATTTCTGAAACGGCTCTTACATATAACTTTTCACGACAAACTTTTAAATTACGTCTTGTGCATGGATTTTGGTCTAATTAAAGTTTGTAGCAGTGATATAACGGTGACGTATTCACCACCAAGCCTTCGAGTTTGTACAATGGACTCCTTCCTTTTTAATGAGGGAAAGGAACCACAAAATTTCATTACTCCTTTCTGCTGCTCCAGTACTTTTAGTTCTTACTGCTTATTGAAATGAAGGGTCAAACGTTCGTACCTCTGTGTGCAGCCGAGTTCGGGTCATGTTGTGTGGGCTGCAGAGTCGTAGTTGGAGTACGTTAGGAGGGGGAGTTTTATGTTGTTTTGCCATATGTTTGCCAGAAAAATGTGTCAGAGTGAGAACGATGGAGGAAGGGAGGCGAGTGTTGAGTCATGTTTTGATTTCAGCTGATGTTGGGACCTTGAGAATGATGTCAGGCTGCAGAAGCTTATGAAGGAGGAAACACTGACGAACCAAAAAGGGAACTTGGTAGAAAAATTCACATTTGGCACATTTTTGTGCTTCATTTGGGTCTAAAAACAGCCCAGACATTTTTTCCAAATTTTGTCAATAAGTCATCGTTTCTTGAGCCCGTCACCTAGCAACCCCAGCAGAGCCCCGCCCGTCACCTAGCAACCCAAGCAGAATTCCAAAACGTTTGGTCAGCTGGTTTTACTGCTGTACAATGGCTGCTGGACAAGACAACTGTTTTGTTGTAGATTTCCCATCCAGAAACCACTTCACTTGTGCTTTTCAAAGACATTCGGTTGAATAATTGCACGCATGTTTTAGCTGTTTTCACATACAAGTGTAAAAATCGAGTGGAGAGCTTTTTTGAATTTAAAGTGACAGTGCATTCTGAAAGAAACTCAGAAGAGGCAATTTGATTATCTAAAATTTGGTTTATTATTTAGCCCATAGATTTAGCATAACCTGTTCAAGGAACATAATAGGATCCCTAATTTTATTACCGTAGTGCTGTATGAAGAAATATTTGTCAGTAATCTAAAAAAATGTTAAATGAAAACTTTAGACTCAAACTTTTATGCAAGCTGATCAAATGCTATAAAATCTCTTTTTCAGAAATGTATTCATGCAAAACATCCAAAAAAGCAGTTTTAAATTATTTTGTGACTCAAACGTTTTCTGCTTTGGTCAAACACAATTGATCTCAGCAACCTACAAAAATATCCGATCTTTTCCAAACTAGAAACAACATTTAAATCGTTGCGAAATGTGCCAAAATCAAACTTTGAGCGCCTCAGTTCTTGCCGCAGGTCGTAGTAATGATGTCCGATTATTTTCCGGACTCCACATTAAGGCGGACAGCCTACAGGCATCACAGTGGGAGAGGCCCAGCTGCTCCTCTAGCCTCCTCCTCCTTGCGAGCGTAGGAAGGAAAACAGCGCGGCGAGCCTTTGGCCAGGTGGTTGGTGGTGGGGTCCTGCCTTTTATTGATTTTTGTTACTTTTCTGACAAGCATCCTCATCTCTGTTTGGCCACCGAGCCGCGTGGGGTGTGTGGAGTTTCAAGGAAAGATCCGTTGCCTGGCCTGGAAAACCTTTGCCTCCTCTCTGTTCTCGGCGCTCCCGCTGGAAAGCTAACACATTATTATGCGTTTTGCTTTATTTTACTGCATCGATCTGAGGTAATTTAAAGGTTCTGCAGGGACTTGTACCTGTTTTTCTCCCTCAGACTGCTCAGTCTGTGTCTGTGTTTTAAAACAGCAGGGCCTCTGCTACATTCAGGGTCTATTTATCCCAGAGGGAAATTTAAGTGTCAGCAAGAAGGAGGGACGCAATAAATACATGTTATGTTGCTGAAATGGAGAAGATCCGAGCTGTAAGTTTCCCCGTTAAGGCTCATTTGCTTCGGTATGAACTTTTTTTAAAACACGGCTTGTCAGGTAGCGGCGGCGGACAGGGAGGGGGTGCAGGGATTTCTGCTCCCGGTGTCACATCCGCTCAGGAGCCGCCGCTTCAGGAAAAGCCACCAAGGTGTCCGATCGCTCACAGTTCCAGCCCTTCAACCTGTCAGACACACTTTTGTGATGCCAAATCCCTCTATTCAATTTTTCTCCTCTTCGCCACAAATATATTTTCCTCCGCCTTTTATCAAGGACGAACCTGAACACACACACATCCAGGAGTGAGAGGAATCTCCAGGGCCTGTCATTTTCCATTTAGGTTTTTGCCATTTAGCTGCCGCTCTTATCCGGGGTGACTCGCAAAGAGCGGAGCGGCGGCGGCGGGCAGAACCCGAGGATGTAGGTGAGGAAATGTGAGGATATTTTCCTGCATTTCAGCTTCCGTAAAGATGTCAGGAAGTACAACTCACCTCCTGTCCTCACACCTGTTTTAATCTTTCATGAGGCCGTTCGGATTAGCTTGCCAGAAAAAGGGAGACAAGCAGGGAGTAGACTAAGACTCTCCACCTGGCGGTTTGAATTATTCAGGCGTGCAGGAAGCGGATCGCAGGTTTAAAGGCCAGAACAGTTTCATCCCTTATTTTCCTCTACATGACAGAGATTTGTTTTCAAAATACCCAAGTTTTCCCTCTTTGACCCTACAAAAAAATTTCAATCTGGTGTATTTTAGCAGGATTTTATGAGACATACAACATAGATGAAGAATAATTGTTTTTTCACGTTTTAACGCTTGAACCTACATATAAAAAACAGCGAGTGGAGAAATCAGACCATACTAAACGTGAAACATGGCATCAAGATGGACAAACAAGCTGGTTGGAGTTGATAGGAAGTTAGTTTGAGGTAAATCCAGAACAATTTTGTAGTAAAATCTGTTTGCAACATAGAAGTGTGACCCGATTTCCATAAATGTGATGCTAAACTGGATTCAGTCGCCTTCAGCCAGAACTTTTTTTTTCAACATTAATTGTGGGTCCATCAATTTTTTACAGGAATTTTGTTTTAGAAAATGCTCATGGAAAGGTCAAAATTTGAAATATCCTGAATTACGCTCAGTTGAGGTGTTTTGTTTTGTTTTTCCTACAATTAGTGAACATTCCCAACCCCTGGTCTGTGCCTTACCACAGGCACAGCACCCAGAAAAACTCAGATTTTCTGAGATGTGTGGTTCATTTGCTATTTCTACTTCTGGTTTATTACACCATGCGTACCGTGAACATCTGGCAAAATCATGCTTTGGTTGTTTCGCTCCAAACCAGTAGACAAAAAAACGACTAATTTGCATTTTCAAAATTTGCTGAAATGTAGCTGTTGATGTGAGACATTCACCAGAAAAATCCAACAAAACTTGCAAAAGTTGCAGGACACCAACCTCCCAGGACTGAAATTTAAATCAAAGCATAGTCTTCAGTTAAAACGGCCTAGTCAAAGTCCTGAAAGCTGATGTTCACAGACAATCTGGATCACATAAAAAACATTGAAGTTTCTGTGAAATCTTAAGTCTTTACCTGCAAAATCTTCAGTTTTATTGGAGCTCTAATTGTCTCCATCTTCTATTGACTGCTTTATTCATCTACTGTTCCACATAATGAGAGATAAGTCACTCCACACCGTCGAGCACCTTCCTCGTTTGTCTTGTATGCTAACACACATGCACCCTCCTCCTCCTCCTCGTTTTCCTGCAACACAAACAGCTTTGGGCCTTGGGCCTACTGTATGAACACTCTTATCTGCAACACGCAGACTTTGCATTATGCCTTCAACAAGCCGGTGTCTCCTAGACGCCGCCGCCACCGCGCCGCTGCTCTCAGGTTCCTAAACTGACATTAATTTAGCATCGCTAATCAAATAGGATGGTGTCTTTTTCTAAATAAATCACCAAATTCGCTCGGTGTCAGAGGTCCTTTTCCACACTGGCAATATTGTCTGTGTTTTTTTTGCCTTTTAATTTGATTCTCATGTATACTATGAATATCCCCACACTGTGCATAATGTAATTAAGCATGACCAATGCTATGTGGGCAGCAGTCCCAGAAGCAGTCAGTTAACTAACCCTACACATAAAACCTGAAGAAACGCCCCAACAAGCTTGGAAAATTCAACTGAAAAGGTAGCGCTGTGGCTTGGATTTCTGGCAAACATATTTATTCACATCTAACCTCAGTTTGTTCTTTCTCTGTTTAGCTAGAAAGGAACATAGAGTTCAAAGATTACAGGAGAAATGTCTCCTCTTGCTCAAGACAAGAAAAGGGAACAAAGCTAAAGTTCAACCTAAGAGTAAAAGTGTGTGTTTCCGTCTGTCTGGGGGAAAAGTGAAGTCCTGACAACTGCTTCCTGTTGCAAAGACGTGATGAGCAGAGATCCTCGATCCTCTGTCTGTGTGGTGTGGTAATATCTTGGAAGTCATGGCTGTAAGTTTAATTATGTGTTGAAGCTCCTGGAGAATTTAAATCTGCAGGGTTTGGTCTTTTTTCCAAACGGTTTCCTAACTGGGAGAACCATGAGAGTCACTGAGTAGCAACTCCAGGAATCCCAGAAGGAAACAGCTGCATGGACAGCCTGTTTGTGTGCATGCGCGTGTGTGTGTGTGTGTGTGTGTGTGCATATTTCCAGCATGTGTTTTCCCAAAGCTTCTGTGTGATTATGTGTTCTTATGTTTCGGGGCCACATGTGCTTGGAAAAAAATAAAATATCCCAGGCATCTAAGTGTTTAAGACGCAGGTGTTTGGGCTCGTTTGGGATGGGAGTGCAGGAAATGCGGGCAGGTGTAGAGGTGGCAGGGATCCGGCAATACTTCATGTCGAAATTCCTTTCTTTTCCAGATTCAAATTCCCAGAGTTCTCAGTTCATTTTAGCCTATTACAAATTATACAAAAGTACTTATGCGTGGATCAGTGGATGGATGTCAAAATGAATAAAGTCTGAAAATATAAATATTTTTCCAAACTCTTCTTCTCTTTTTCTGTCCTGATCCTAACCTGGAAAACATTCCCTACTTTCCCAGACCTCTCAGCATCGGGTCAGAACCCTGTGATGGGAACATGTGTCTAGCGTTAGGAGGACAATCTTCCTCTTCCTCCTCCTCACCCGCTCATACTTGTCAGCTGTTGTTCTGTCATTCCAAACGGGAATCTCGGCATAGTGTAATTTCTCGGCCGTTCTGACAGCAGCTCAGGATAAAGCGCCGTTCTCTTCCCGGGTGATTGGAGGGAATTGCTTCTCCGGGTGACAAATGATTAGCTGTTATCTGGGACGGGATTTGATTCCTGCGAGGAAGTCAGCCGGCCGCGCTCGGCTTGAGCTGACTCAGGTAGGGTGTGTTTGCAGGAAATGAAGTCGATACAATACCTAATCCGCTCAGTCAGGGCCAGATTACGGCATTGTTTGGTTGGAGATGTCGCGCAGGGACAGGTGTCCAGAACCATCAAGGATATTGATAAAGAGGAAATATGCTTCTTCCTAATAAAGAGAAGTGACTCAGGAGGATTTTGACACATTAACCGCTGGGCTGATTTCAAGCCCTTGTCCGTCTAATGGCTTCTTGGCATCCAGGGTTGCAGCTGGAGGCCAATTTGTGGCACTGACAGCAAGGTGGGTGAAGCAACTCAGGGAGAGAGGAGTAAAGGTGTTGAAGTCTGATTGGTTGGCCTCTGCAGTGCGACGGGCCGCTGATTGTCACACAGGGAACACATGTTTCCCAAATGGGAAAATGTGTAGACACTGGCCGTCCCTTTGGACCTCGTCATGCCCTGAACAGATAAGAGAATTTGAGAGTTAGAGTTGCATTAGAGGCACGAGAAAAATGTCTGTTGCGGGGGTAAATAAGTTCTCCCCATGCCAACGGATCCCCACGGGATCAATTAGCTGCCCATTACCATAGATACAGAGAGTTTCTTACGCAACGGCTTTGCTTCGAAATTCGAGCAAAGGGAGGACGGAGACTACAGGAGGGGGAGAATGTTTAAGGATCTTGTCAAACTTCACCTCTGGCCTGAACGAGCGTTAGCTCGCAGGAGGCTCGGGCAAGTCGTCCAGGGTCAGGAAAACAACATGAAAACGTCTCTGTCAGCCACTCTGTTTTCATTACCTGAAACAACAAACAGCGCTGGGGAAAAGAAGGGGTGAGGAAGGAAAGAGAGAGTGCTCCCCTGGGGCGCCATTTACGTCCTGTGCAGATGAGAAGATCCTGAGATTGGGTTGTCCCTTTCCCCTCCACCTAGTCATCTCTGCTGTGACATTTCAGCATTGCAAGACGGCGTTCTTAATCTCTTTACCTCGGCGTTAACGGTTGCTTTGAAGTGCTTGCTCTGGAGATCAACTCCACCAAGGCTAGAGGTTCAACTCCCCCTTCCAGCGCTCCTGTCAGGCTGGTCCAACTCCTGCTGAGTTCAGCCAAGCTAGAAATGTATGCAGTGAGAGGTCTTTGGATAAAAATGCCCACCAACTGGCTCATGCTATGTTAACTACACTTGAGGGAATTGTCCTGCAATAACATCCACCCACTGAGGTTCTGCTTGAGTCCCTCTTTCCTCCAACCACAAGGAAGAGGGCATTGTTCGTCAGCCCCGCCCTGCCCGGCCTGAGCCGCTGATATTTTAACTAAGGTGATGATAGCTTTGGTTGTTTTCCTCTGAAGGGGGCGTTCTCCTTTCCCACCCCCCACCCTGTCTTCTGCTACGTCTCAAGTCTGTGGGAGCTCGACTTTTTCAACTTCTTCCTCATGATTTACGACCTCTCCATCAGATACATCCCATGGGTCCCTCTCCGGCTCTGCCACAGCAACTCCTGACTAAAATGGATTAGGTGCAGTTATCCGCAAATGGATCCTTCACCACCTCTGCCCTAGTGAAGGTCTGATTGCAAAAGGTGGAGTGGGCCTAAGTGCCTCGCTCTGATCCGCCGCGTCTCTGTTTGCCAGCCGTAATTACCTGTTTTGAATAAGTTAATAGCCATAGGAAACCCGTTTGCCGGGGATAAAAGGGACAGTATCTGGTGTTCAAAGCGATCAGAGGGTTTTAACCACACCAGGGTGGGTGCATATGTGTGTGGGAGGGGGTACTTTCCTTCATGCACTCTCAAAAGAGAAGGGAAAAAAAGTTTCCTTATCAGGTATGTACTTAAAAGAATCCCACCGCTGGAAGCGCACTGTCTTGAGGGGGGAAAGCGGAGAGAAAGATGAAAGGCTTTTGTTAAAAGTGACGCTTGGCCCAGGTTTCCTGTGCCTTTGCCTAGACTCCCCTGTCCCTCCCCGCCTGAACGCTCGGCTCTCTTCCTCCCACTTTTGCCTTCTCTGACTCGCAAAGCTGTCTTTGAGGGGGAAAAGTAAACCCTTCTTGCCGCCTGCCGGTGTTAGATTAAATACCGAGATGGCGACAGGAAAAAGGCAGGAGGAAAAACAAAAAAAACAAAAAAAGAAAGTGCCTGCCTGCCTGCTTAGTGGGCTGGCGGACTGACCGACTGACTGGCTGGCCGACTCACCGGTCTGGGATGAGGGATGTTGGAGCAGAGCTATCAGGTTGGCGACGGGAACTGCCAGTTAGTCAGCAAGACTCCCAAACATGCCGCCGCAGGTTTTCTGATGACACGTCAATCTGTCTCAGGGTTGATCTAAAGCAGAAAACTCATCTCTTTTCCTCCTTATCTGTGTTGTATTGGGTGCATTTCTCACCACTGTCTCTTCGTTACACTTTACAAGAAAAATACAAACGATAGGACTTCTGGGGACGGTGAGAATTGCAGACACACGAGATCCATCCAACAGGACGGGGACGAAACTTTTTTTATTTTTGTCAGTCATAAACTCAAACATTAGTGTATTTTATTAGGAGGTAGGTGGTTTTGAAACATGCATTTCCGCTGATCACTCTTTCATAAAGCCAGCATTTGCTTTACCTCTATGCATTCATCCCCCTTTTCTCTGATATGTTCAATAAAATTCAGTGATCACAGACCACCAGTGAGCGATTTAATCTCATCAAGATAAACGTTTCTTCTGCTAGTACTGACTCATTGGGTTCAATGGAAAACAGCAAACATTTGCACAGATTGCAGTTGATATGTTGTAAATTCCATGAAATAAACTTGAAAAAATCAGCGTGTATCCATGTTTTTACAAGGCATTGTTTCAGGAAGCCATCCTGTAAAATGTCTTGGCTTTCCCTGGCCTATCTCTCTGTTTTCCTGCTCTGTCTCTGCCCTGCCAGCCTGACTAATCAGGACTGCAAGAAAAATGCTAATGGCTTTCAAGCAGTGACAGTGCCCTGGCAGGTTTGTAAGCGCTCCACGAGGGAGAGGGAAGAAAAAAAACAAAAAAAAAAAAAACAAGAAGCAGCCGCGGCTATGCATCCTAGAAATGAGACTCAATAAACACAATAATGTGTTTAACTTGTAAACTAGCGCGGGTGACAGATTACGGGCGGTCCAGCAGTGTGGCGAAGCGCCGACATCTCAGCCGTTCACCTTTTGCCTCTACATCTGTCCTGCTAATGGGCTCCACTTCTCTGCCAGCGCAATGGAAACCCAGCGCCGCACAAAAAAAAAAAAAAATCCTCAGGCGAAGCTCTCATTCTATTTCCCAATTAGACGAGAGGGCATGATTAGTTTATTAGCAGTAGCAAAAGCTCCGGCGAACGTGTTTGTGGATTCTTAGCCGTTAATGAGCAAATTCAAACCCTATTGAACGGACGCCTGTGGGAGGGGGGAGGTTATTCGCGTGCGTACTCAGCTAATAATAGCATCCCAAAGACAAAAGATGGAGGAAATAGCATTATAGGAAGGGGGGGGTCAGAACAATGAAAGCCTACCGGCACTCTTAATGGCATGCTCTTTCATTTTGAAAATTGTTTCCCTTTTGGAATTGCTTGGCATCCTCTCCTTAAGGGTTTGGCAGAGTGGATATATACACATACTCAATTTTCACAACCAGTCGTAGTAACACCAGGGTGCAGACGCAGGTTCCACCTGTGGGAAGTGAACTCCAGTGCAACCCCGTCTTTGTTTTCCCTCTGCCTTGGCAGGCTTAACCACCTCCTTTACAAGCCAGGTAAATTGTTCATTAGGGCCGAGGTAAACTGGCGGTGGGAGTTGTTTTTTTCTTCTCCTTCCTAGAAGAAGTGCGAAGAACAAACAAGTCAGAGCATTTGTTCAACGGTGTAATCTACACATCAATTATCCTGCTGAGCTAATTAGCACCTCTGCATACCCCAGGTACCTGAGCACTCACACATGCTCGACTCTTTCAAGCCACTGATCAAAAAAAGAAAAAAAACGGAAGGGGAGAGGATTGACAGAAACACGGGGAGGCAGAACCCAAGGGTAGGTAGGGGGAAAGCCTTAGATCAAAATTTCCTTTTTACTTACAGTACGAGGCGGAGTGTGTGTGTGTTGGTGTGTGTGTTCGTGCCCATGTTGAGCTGAGCGGCTCAATTATGTAAGCCTGTGTATACATAGTCTTTTGCAAGAGCATTTTGTTTAGATTTTACGTGATTTGTCAAAATCGTACACTTCATAGACCCAACTTACAGCCCCATGTCTGTTGGGTTTCCTCTCCAATTCTTCTCTGCAACCGAACAAGTTGTCAAGCTTTGCCTCAGTTTAATTAGATTTAGTTAAGGTCTGCGACTAGGCAACTCTATCTAAGGTCTTCAGTGTTATCTCTTGCTATATTTTTAGAGTCAGACAGAAAGGTTGAGAGGAATTTCTTCCATGAATGCTCTGTACTTTAGCCTCCCTGTCCCTGCTGATGCAGCCACCGCCATGTTTTACCATGACAACGGTTCTTTTGGGGGCTTGTTTTGGAATAAAGCACCTTTTCCCACATGTTGATGTTTCAAATTTCTCCCATTCCTCCACGAAGACCTTGATCACAGAGATCTTCTTGCTTCCTATTGTGGAAAGTATCGCATTACAAGGTGATTTTAAGTAGCAAAAGTGTTGTCAATTAGGATGTTAAAGGCTAAACTACAATTTGAACCACGGAGGTTGCTCTGTTGGACTTTAAAGTGAAGGTCTTAGCATGCTTATTAAGGTGTAGAGGGTGCGTAAAAAGCCCCAGGTATCCTCATCCTCCACCTCCACTCCTGCTCTGACTCTCAACTCCCTCAATGTAATTAAAAGTGTAGCATCTCCCACCTGCGGCGACACAAGAAAGACAGGTACGACGTGAAAGAAATAAAAAATAAAAACTGAAAGGCAACAGGAACAAAAAGAGAGAATCAAAACGCCTCGGTCTGCTCCTGTTTACTCCCTCCCACGTCATGTATAAGTCATGGGCTCTGGGGCCTCCGACTGCAGAGCTGCCTGTTCCTGCCGTTTACCGAGATCGAGAAAGAGGTTAAGTTGTGTCATCTTGCTGCTGTCTTACACCTGGCGTACCTTGCCGCTGGCTGGGTCTAACATACACACACACACACACACACTGATGTTTTTGTAAGTAAGAAGCTCATTCAGCAACCAGTTGGACATAAGAACAGGGTGCAATCACACTAAACAGTTTAATCAAACTCTGGAGACTTTGGTGTGAATGCATAACTGAACTATGATCTGGACCAGAAAAGCTAACCTACAAACCTAAGGGTCAGTTTGGATGAAGAAAAGGATTTGGTTTGTTTGAGTGCAGTGTGAAAGTGAACCAAACCAGATAAAAATGTAACAAATGTTGCAACTGTGGTCCCCAGCTGTGGTCTATCAGGAGTGAAACAGAAAAAGCTTTTATTTCAGGCATCTGTAGCTTCTTGTATAGTTAAAAGAACAACACAAGGATGCTACATCAACCAGTATACCCAAGTCTTGTTCTTGAATTGATCAATCTACCACTTGTGACTTGTTTCAGGACTAAGAGAGGATGTACAAACCTAACATGCAACCTTTGTTACTAAAAGGAGAGTTGCCGTATCAGTGGAAGCGCTAAAGGGGAATGCTACACAGTGCATATTGTTTCATAATTGGTGGTTTTGATGTAGCTTGTCTCCAGTGTTGAGCATGTTTGACTTCCTTTGGAGCACCAGATACCACTTTGTGGTTTGGCCTTAACACCAAAAGTGAGAAGAGTCGGTGGCTGAATACCCACCCACTCAACCCTGGTTGTTTGGTACAAACAGACAAGGTATCACTTTGGATTCAAAGGGGCTTTTGGTACTAAAAAGCAACCAAGGTGGATTTCTTAGATCCTTCTCCAAGAGAGGGAAATTAAGGAGCTTCCAAAGGATGGTTTGAGGCACTTGGGGCGTTGCTGTGACAATAAGCTGTGCCCTCTGTGTCTTCCAGCCTCCAGACTCCCCCTCCTCTGGTTGGCTGGTGGCTAATTGGGAAGTTGGTAACAGTGTCAGGGAGAGTTGCCTCTCTCCAGAGGGCTCTCCCTCTTCATCTCCTGAGTGTGTGTCTTTGTGTGTGTGTGATTTGTAGACCGGGAAGGCCGGTTAGCTGGTTCCCTGCTGGTGATGAGCTACACAAAGACACACACACACAATTCCCCATTTCCTGGTGCCTGTTTGGTACCTGGTGGGGATGCCATTCAGGTGACAAAGATCCGCTGTGTGTGTGTGTGTCTGCAGGGGTAACAGATGTGATTTTACAATCTCATTAACATGTGAATGAGGCCCCGGGCCCCCAGATTGGCTCAGACCACAGAAGAAGGATTCAGCTCTTCTCATCACCCTCCTGTGGCCCCTCACCTGGACCCCCCACCCTTCCTGTTCATCCTGTCTGATCTCTTTAGTCCATCTGAGGTCCTGGGCTGGCTCCCCCTCCTTAAAACACACAGATCGACCTTTAAACAGCTGGTGACCGGCAGACTTTCCTAACAGCACCAGGTCCCATTCTCTGGTGTTTTTGTTGTCTTTCAGTATTTCTCTTCACTCTTGGACTCTGCTGTTGAGGACTTTTGAGTGTGAGAAGTGGTTGTTTTAGCTCTCAGGTGCTGTTTTGCTGAGACAAACGTGGCCATGGCCCCGTCACTGTGGACAAGAATGCAAAACAACCTTGGCCAGATCAAACCGGTTGTTTACTCAGCTATCTGATGTCCCACTCCATAGTTTGTGCCTCTTGGAACATAAAGAAAGGTAAAAGAGCTCAGGATGACTGCTTGTAACCTCTATGATGTGTTTCTACCAGCTGCAAACGGTGTTCAAAGTGGATTTTGTTGGATCTGTTTCTGCAGCCACTGAGGAGCTTTTTTGTTTCCCAAATAGATGCATTACGTCTTATTCTCTCCCCTCCCCGCCAAGGAAATCGGCATCAAAAGCTTCTGTTAGCTGGTAATTACAGCTCAGGTTCTGCTTAGCCGTTATTAGCAAAAAAAAGTACAGTAATCTGGCCTGGCAGTGCAATATGTTACCGTCGCTTTTTTAATTAATCTTACAGGCAGCGTAATAAATTTACAATATCAGATTGGGGGAATACTGTATATAGATTTATTAAAGCTTTTAATCAGTTCTGGCAAAATTAATTTTGCAATGATTGCTTACATTTGAATTTGCATATACTTAGTGCGAGTAATTTATTTTTATAGATTCCTTTTTTATTAAATCGAGGCACATGGGGGCCGTCAGAGATGAAAAATTGCTGGATTTTGCTTCTCTTTGCTGGAAGGGAGACAATTTTTCTTATCGGTGCAAGCTAAGGTGTTTCACCACCTGGCTGCAAAGTTTGTTTCTGGTTCTGTGGTGTTTAGCCGGATTACAACTTCTGGGATTGGTTTGTGGTCGTTTTGACTGCCCAGTGCCACTTAGCAAATGATTACAACTTTGGGCTGGCTGTCCTAATTTAACTTCAGTTTCTTTTCCCTTTTTTCCTGAAAGTCTCTGTACAATCCAATGCATTGTTCCCAGCACTGGATCGCTAATTTTCATTATTAAGCTCTGAAACTTTTGATTCATCTGTTTGATTAGAAAAATAATAATTGAAAAGTCATAAAAATAACTTTAAATACATCTAGATCCAGTGCAAAAAGATCATCTTGTTATGCTAGTAGATTAGCACAGTAACAGCATATTTGGGTTAATTAAGAGTAATTTTACATTCTATCTAAAATTATTATATCTTTCACAGTAATTTTGACATGCTAACTGTAACTTTAGCATGCTAACACGTTAACATTTTGACTCTTGAGACATTTCTTTAGACTCAAGGAGAACAGATTTTGAAAACAGTAAGAATGATTTTAAAATGCAACAAAACATTTTTTGTGTATTAGTTCTCCATGAATTATTAATTTGTGAAGATTAACATTGCTACAGATTAAATGGAAAAAATGTCATTAGCAAATTTGTATTCAGCTCATAAAATTTTATGCAGGTGCTAAAAAGAAAGTATATTTATTAGAACGTGTTTTAGCCCAAAACAACCCAGCACTTCCTATTACCTAATTAAAAGATGAAGTACTGCTTCGTGTTTGAAACACAGAGAGCTAAGCCTGTCTAATACTATTGAATCGAGTGATTAAAGAGTAAACAACATAATAATTTCTGTACCTTTTACCGACGTATCAGCCTCGTTTCTAAAAACATCAGAGCTGCAAGATGATTTTATAGCGTTTTGGTTGTTATTACCTCCCATCCTTTCCTGTGATCAAAGCAGATCTTCCCCTGCACCACCTTCCTTGTTATCTGTGTGCTCTCCTCCCTTGTAAACACACAGTTAGGTTAGGTACAACACATCACAGACAGAGACAGACGTCCACTCCCACTCACACCGGATCGGTGTAGCACTTCCAAGGCAGATAGGAGTGATTCATAAACAGATGAACCCAAAGCAGATGTGTTATCGCGGTGACTCTCAGGGCTCACAGGGCCGCCACACTCACACACACAAAGTGGGGTTTCTATAATAGTCCGAGCTGATAATACCCCACCTCAAAACCTGACTACCAGTCAGCAGATTCCACCACCTGAGTGTGTGCTCCTATTAATAAAAATCCTCCACATGCCATGTTATCATGTTGCTGCTGTCGGTGTGGGGCGTGGACGGCGTGGCATTGAGCCACCGTGTCCCTCTGAGACAGAGGAGGAGATGAGGAGAAGCGATTTAGATAACACACAAACACACACTGTTCCTTATTATTGGAGAGAGCCGACCACAGGAGAGCGCCGGGTCGTCCGCAGACAGGCCTGGATATTTTTCCCTCATCTCCAGGGAGGAATCCATGAACGAAGTCAGACATCTTGATGAAAATATTCAACAATACAAACATAAAATGGGTTGAATTTATGACTTGAGGCTTGTATTTGGTCCTAAAATGAATTACGTAACGTTTTATTTTTAAAACCTTTCATTTTAATATATAAGTAAGTAATTTACTGCCATTTTAGCGTGCTAAAACAGAATTTGTTATTTCTATTTCTGCCTCTTAGTTCTTATTTCTAACATACCAACAGGACTTTTTAAATTGTTAAACTATCAAATTCTAACGTTTGAGCCTTAAAAATATTTTTTATTATTATTTAAAGATGCTAGCAGTAATTTTTAGATTTGAATTGATTTAAGTAACATTAACTGTAAAATGATAGTTGTTTTATTATCCAGATTGTAATTTTTATTTTTTAGACCCGTAACAGTAATTTTAGCAAGTTGATTGTAATTTTAAAATATTAGCAGTGATGTTAGCTAATTTTAGAGCAGTTTTCTGCTTTAATTTTAACAAGCTAGCTACATATATTAAGACACTTATAACATTTTAGAGCTCTAACGGATACTTTAGCATTTTAAATTCAATTTCAAATTTAGCATTGTGACAGTAACATTAGCATGCTAACAGTCACATCATTTGCCAGTTTTAGCTCACACTGATTTTAATAGTATTTGTGGAGTCCAGCAGTAAATATTGTACATTTTAGAAAGAAAAACATAAAAAAATAAGCAGTAGGTATTACACTAAATTAGCGCTACAGCTTTAGCTGTCAGTACATGCTAATGCTGCTTCTAGGATGATGTTTCATTTTAGTGTAAACAGTCACTTTATGTGTGCTAAAAACGGTCCACAGCTAAAGCTTGTTGAAAATATTCAGAGCCTAATCACTTCCCTGATTATAGCTCACCTGATCAGTTACTTAAGATGCTAATTATGACACCAAAAGCAGTCATGCAATGTTTTATTTTGAAAATCTTGCCTTTTAATGCTTTCATATTCAGCTTTAACACATAAACACGTGTCTTGACTTGAAATCGATTGCACACATCTGTTTTATTAGCCGTGTTTCTACACCATTAACCTGCAGGTGCCTCTTCTCCCCTTACAGTCTCCGTTTACACGCACATTGAGAAACAAAGTCCCGCAGATTTCACGTACTTTAAAGCACTTGCTGCTCTCATTCGCAGCAGGAAAAATGGGGCTTTTTTATAAAGGAGGGGAAATTAGTGATGGTCTCCCTTTTATGTGCACGTGAAGAAGCCCCCACTTCGCCTGGCGACGACTCCAAAACTGGAAGCGGTTCATCCAGCAAACGTTTCTTTTTAATTCTTTGGTGTGTGTGTGTGTGTGTGTGTTTGGTTAGTTACAGTAATTACGGCCCAATAACTGACAGCCAAAACCAGGCAGGAGAAAGTAGAAGGGGGCTGTATTTTCCTCAGCCTCGCTGCTGAACATCTGCTGAGAGATTTGCATATTAATTAACCCATATTAACTCTAATTATTCTGGGAAATTATCAAATAAATTAAATTTTCTAATTTTAACCAGTTTTTTTTCCTCCCCCTTCTTCCCGTTGCTTGACGTGTGCAACATCCGGAAGCTCACCTGAGTCGGGATAAAAGATATAAGCTCTGTAAGCCTTTCTGTTCTCCTTCCTCCCACTCTCCTCTCCTGGCCTGGGAGTCCTGAGGGCAGCCAGGGGAAGCTTTTGTGTGTCTTTTTTATTCTTCTTCTTTGGCTTGTGTGACAGGGGCGGTGGGAGGAGGGTCTACTTGGAACATTTGTTGGAGGGAGGAACATGTGTGAACTGGGAGGAGGAGGCGGAGGAGGCGGAGGGGACGGGGCACAGATGGTGAATCCGTGCAGGACCCGGCAAAGGTGGGACCTCTGAGGTTCCCCTCCCCTCCCCAGCCTGTTGCCTGGGCCTCCTCTGCAAATAAATGGCACATTAATTGAATTAGTCAGTGCTGCAGCAAAGGTCTCCTTATGGGCAAGAAGCAGGAGAAACTGGACAGGATGATGCAAAACAGGAAATGGATCTGCTTTTTATTTACAAAAAACTCCTGCTGAGACACAGTTTTTCTTTTTAAATGACCAAAATGCCCCAAAGCTTAAATGTTTATGTAAGTTTGCAACCATAAGGATTTAAATGTAATGTATGGGAGAAAAATAAAATAAAATTAAGAGACTTTTAAAAACAAAGTTTCTCTCTACTGAAACCAAATAATGTAAAAAAAAAAAAACATAATATGAAGAGATAGACGTTAAACATGAAAAATATTACAAAATAAAAAACAATATGAAAATATATAACAACAAATAAAATTAATGGAAAAATGGAAGATTAAATGAAATATTTCAGGAAAAAATCTTAGAAATATTAAGTCGTAGTAAAAAAGAAAAACTGAGTAAAAAAAATTAATAAATATTAAAAGTAAATAAAAATAAACAGAAAACAGTTCAAAAATAAGAAAAATATTTTTTTAGAAAGTTATGAAAGTATAAAAAAAGCTTGGATTAAAAATATGTTTTAATTATTTTCTTTTAAGATTTTCAGAATGTGATTCAACTTTGTTTTTTGTGCTTTTATGCTTCCAACAAGCTTTAAAAATCCTTTATTCTCCAAATTAACAATTTAGTGAATGAAAACCTTTTGTTTTTCCTGAAGGAAAGTGAAATCGTTTGCTTGTTCAGGGTGTAATAAAGGTTAAACACATCTGTTAAACACCCAAATTGTAAGAAACTTCTATCTGTCAAACAAACACTTACTCACTTCACTCCCCCGTCTCTGCAGACACACACACTCACACACACACACACTCACCCAGGTTGCGTTTACACTTCACTGAGTTTTCACCATTCATCGTCTCCCTCATGTCGCCCCCTCCCCGCCGCCTCCCCTCACTCTCGCTGTCTCTTTTCAGAGCTTTTGTTTGCCCTCTGCCACCGTCCTTTCACCGACTTGGCCCCGATTTGCCCCTTGTGCTCGATCACGCCATTATACTGAGACAAGATAGCACAAAATATCCAAACATGTCTGCTTTTCTTTTGTCTGGACTCGGCTCTCGTCACCGGGCAGCATTTTTTCTTACCGGTTTGGCCAGCTTAGAAAAAAAAAAACAGGATGAAGGTTGTCTGAAAGTGTAAAAATGTGGAGGAAAGCTGCTGCCCTCAGTCGGTGTGAGGTTTCTATCAGTTACCCGAGGAAGTGCTTAAACTGTTGCAGACGCGAACAATGGCAGACAAAAGGTCATCATGAGAATCCGCTACCGCCGGCCGTAGCCACGAGGCAGCGACCCCGCTTCCACCTTAATGCCCTCCCACACACACACACACACACACACACACTCGGCTCCGCATCCCCGTCTCTCCCTCGCGGCCATCCAGGTGATCCGCTTGGCTCACATTCATGAGACAGGGAGCGAGCGCGAGCAGTTATCGTCCAATAGGGAGAATGTCCCGGCTCATTATCGGCGTAGGAGCCGAGCGTGTCACCTGGAGCTAAGCCTCGACACTTGACTTTAAAAAAGAGGGAAAAAAGTCAGCCGGGGTGAGCGCGAGAGCGCCAACGTGGGTGTTAGTCATTCTCCCTGCAGCGATCACCTCCACAGAGCTGCTTCTCTCTGGCTCTGACACTCGAGCAGGAAGGCCTTTTAACACAGCCTCCTGTGGGCTCTGGTTTAGCTACTTGGGGATTGTTAAATAAATGTGATTATACCTGTTAGTTTGGTGAAATGATTTTCCCCAGCACCCTGCAGGTAAAACACAGCTGAGCTCAAGTTTTTTAGGCTGAAATCTGTTTTTTTTAAGTCTTGGCTGGTGCAACGCGTCCATTCCTCCTGCTACCGAAAGATTTCGGAGTAAAGTAGCAGCAAATCAGATGCCTTGTTGTAGTGACTAATCATCATCAAGTGGGCAAATGTACCAAGAGTTTGTGCTCCTCTAAAGTTTAATGTAAATGTGAAAAAAAGCTTTCTGGATCAAATGTTAAGGATGTTTCAAAGCCTGTTTTAAACAACATTATTGGACATTGCAGCTAAAACACCCTGATATCAAAATGCATAAGGCTCAAAAACCGCCATCTTGGACTCCACTGGCCTTAGTTAGCAGGTTAAATATTACAGGACAACAGAACGGTGTTCATGCCTACTGTGTTGCACGGTGGTGGAGGGCTCATGATTTGGGTTTGTTTTGTAGTGATACAGTTGACCATGAATACTTCTAGTCAAGGTATTGGTGAGGCTAATGTGAGTCCATCGTGTTGCATCAAGGTGCTGCAATGGCCTAATCAAAGTCCAGACCTCAGAGTGATTGAAATGCGGTCGGGGGACCTTGAGAGGTCTTTGCATCAGTCACAGTTATTCCTGCTAATGGTGGATTGTTGGGTGTCCAGTACTGGATTGACAGTCGTAGAAACTGGGATGCCAAACCTTCAGCTAGAAATGTGAGAAGTGCCACTATTTATTCCTTTGAATTACTTTTTCTCTGAATGCTTCCAACCATTTAGCCACAGTTTATTATAACTCCACCATTGACAGCATGTTTTTTTGCTGTCAAGCCCTTCATAAACACAATTATTTTAGACCTGAGGTTTGTTACTTTAATTCCCCTGCGTCTTTGTCATATCTGAACTGTCTGTGCCTTCTACCAAGTCGCTCCAGTCAGATTCCCTTCCAACCACCCTAATCGATACACAATATCAGCCCTGGCTCTGTTCCTTTTCTCCACTAAATGACAGAATAATACCACGTTATGTCAGATACTCTAAAAGCATGTGTCATTTTAATTATCTGCAAAGCTCAACTCGAAGGGAAGAAACAGGTAGCAGAAGAAAAAAAACGAGCGTCATCCATAATTTGCTTTTGTCAAGGATGACACTTAAGGTAAGAAAAGGACAGAAGAGGCATTTTGAGGAGTAAACATTATCTCCTTTTTGTCTTCTCTCCCAAAAGACACAAAAGGCTGATTAAGACCGATGTTCGGGGGAGATGAAAAAGCTGCCTGCGAAATATTAGTAGGTTAGAATTACTTTGTTGCGTGACACAATACCAATAGATGCTTGGCGCTCGCAGAGGGAGCGGCTCCTGTCAGCGGTGGCACCTCAACAATGGGCAGCTTTCTCCGTGTTAAGACTACGCATTTGACTTGACGAGCGCCCCGCTGTCATTTTGCCTTCTTGGAGGTGCCCGTTGACAGCTGACGTTCGGAGATGATTTTGCGTTCAGACAGTTCAGCGCCACCCCCGTTTTGCTCGGAAGCAGCAGAAAACGCTCCAAACTTGGGACAAAAATAACCGAAAGTCCCGAGAAGTTAGCTGGATCAGCAAGGGCAGCGTTCCCCTCATTCCCTATGTGGGAAGTCAGGAACGGTGCGCTTTGCTGTGCCTGGATGTGTGCGGAAACAAAAAGAAGCTCCCTCACTCCTTTTATTGGGGAAGAATGGGCCCTTTAAAACCTGTCCAGCCTTAGATAATTTCATTCAGCCGGCCCCTGCTCCGCCGTCATTGAATCTGCATCCAGGGATCAGGTTCACAGGGATGGGTTGATAGCTTCCCAAGCCTCTCCGCCTTTTGTTCTAGCAGCAACCCCCCTCTTTCCTCTGGAAGCTGGGAGGGAGGGACACAGAGCTGATGGGACAGACGTGGCTGAGAACGCTTTGGACATGTGCAAGGACGCAAAACTTTAAAATAACAGGAGAAAACTTTTGATGAAACATCCAAACAGGTACAGAGCAGTTTGGTGGAAGTGGACCACCCAGCATCTCCAGCCTGGGTTGCCTTTTTTGTCATCCGCAAGGAGCATTACTGAGTCTGAACTTGCCTAAACCCTTGTGATCACACCTCTTGAAAAGGTTTTGTTTCCTCCGCCGATTGGTATTCGAGGCAGGTCACCGCTCTCCCACCCTCCTGCTCCTCCTCCTCCCTCCTCGCTCCCCCGTCTGAAAGCCCCGTTTTCATTTTAATTTGCACCTGTTGTGCAGTTGTTCGCTGGAGGCAAGTGCAGACCGGTCAGTCGCAGGGAGACGTGTTAGGAGGAGCGGCGGGGAGGCTTATCTTTTCATATGCATGATGTTTTCAGAAATGTCATGCGTGGACATCGTTTGGTTGGCACTCTTGTTTCGAAAGGATCCAAGAGCTCCTACTTCTGCATAAAGACACTTTAATTAGGCTTGTTGTCCTAAAAGGGCCACAAAGTTCACTGTCCTGCCTCGTTATTCTGCAGTATTAACTCTATCTGAATGTATTGATTGCAGCAGAAGTTTGAAGCTCGGCCAATAAGGTGTGTCTCCATGCGATGCCATGCGCTCCTGGCTCGCCTCGTGCTGCTTCTTCGCCGCTCCAATAAGCCCACCGACGTCCGTTTTCTGCAGTGATTTACGCCGAGGCGTGTATGCGCTGAAGAACAGCCGTTGGCGGCGACAAATTTGCGCGAGAGCCACCTTTGATTGAGTTCACAGCCCTTATTTACAGGCTGTCTATTTTAAGAAAGCCAGGCATATGTCAGGGACCTGTGTGCTGAGGAAGCAGCCGTGTGTGTGTGTGCGCGTTGCGTTTATGATCAAAAAGCATTTAGATTTACAGTATCATATAAAATAATCAAAATGACTATAAGTTAAGCCTGTTGCGGTACCGTATCTGCTATGTGGAGCATCTAAAGCCTGGGTGGTATGTTTCAGAGCCGAGCCGTTCTGAAAGGTGCAGCTAAGCGGCATCTGAGGCATGTGAGCAGGACTGAAAATTAGCGGCTATTTTGGCCCACATCTCCTGGACAGCTGTCTGCCCACCGCTGCGGTTCAGCTACAAATTCCAGTCGCAGATGCTGTAATTGGGTTGTAAACCCCCCAGCCGAAGTCCAAATAAGTTCCCAGTACTGACCAGCTTTTCTCTGTCCACTCTCTCTTTCTTGTTTGCAGCTCTTAACTATGAAAATGTGGTGGAGACGGGCTCAGAGACAGAGGAGGAGGACAAGCTCCCCGTGTCCGAGGAGGACCCCCTGATCAACGGCACAGGCAGCCCGGCGAGCCTCACCAACCCCGAGGCGTCGCCGCGCACCGAGAGCCACGGCCTGCTGACCAAGGACGAAGAGGACGACGAGATGCGGGACAGCGGAGTGGAGCACATCTGGCCTGACAACGACATCCTGAGTGCCTCGGTCGACGGTACTGGTGAGTGTCCGAAGCCTCAACCCCGAAATCTGCAACTCTGGTTGCACATGGGTTCATCTATGCCACATGTGTTTGTGTGAAAACCAATTTTAAGAGCCTGGTTGATGGTAGATGGTATAAAAGGTGGATTTGATGAAGGAAACAGGTGCAGAAGGGTTGGGAAGTTTCATCCTGAGTTACCTTGAATTCCTTCTTGGCCTGGAGGAAGGATTTGATTCAAGTTGCCTTTCCATAATCAATAAAAATCAATTGTAAAGCTTGGTGAGGTTATGTAGAGTCCGTTGTGTGGTGCACTGTCCCTGATGAGACAGGTGGAGCGTCTAAGATATTCCACTAAACTAATTCCTTCTTTTGCTTTTCTTAGTTTCACCAGATGTTTGAGGTTCAGGTGAGCTTCCAATCCCCAAAAACTACCCCTTAAGCTGAATCCCGGCGCTTTGTGTGCACATCCTGCCACTTGTGGAACTTATCTTATGCCATAAACCCCACCCATCTGGTGCTGGTGTAGACTCAAGCAAACGGCACGGAGCGTTTTGCAAACAGCGATCAAAGCCAGGTCTGACGGCGACACCCCCCCCCTCCATCTCGGCAGACAGACATGATAAACAGTTTCTCCACGAGCGGCGGTGGACCATTTGGTTAGCGCTTAGAGAAAAGACCCGCTCTGAGCCAAACAGCGGAAAATATTTACAGTAATGTAGGAAAAAACAATGCAGGAAGGAGTCAAAGCTGCAGATTGTGCAGGAGATGCAAGACATTAAAGGTTGGCAGGTGATGCCTCCCCAAACCTGACTGACTGATGGTCTTTTGTTGAGCAGCTCCCATTTCAGGGGGTGCCAGTCACGGATGCTTGAAAGATAAATACTTTTAATTAGGGGGCAGGGTATAATCATTAAAGGAAAGCAGACTGCTGCAAAAAAAGGTCATTAACAATCTTAAATGAAATTTTTATTTTTATGATAGCCATTTACATGTATAATAAGAGTCAATGATTCTTGGAAGCATGTGACAGGAACAGAGTATGGCGAGAAGTCATGTAAGACAGCCCATCTAAATGAGCCGGGCCTCGCTATTCATTTCTGCTAATGAACTGGCTGTGCACGGCACCGAAAGAACGGGGAAACATTCAGCAGTCTTAAATTTTAATACGGAGGGTGTGGGAGGGGGTGGAGTTGCGCATTTATTAGGGACGGAAGGAAAGAAAAAAACTTCTTCTAAATAACGCTTCGTGTTGGCTGCTTAAGGGGTGGAAGAAAGAGGAGACGGTTTGGTAAATAAATCAAGATAAAGGATAAACAAGCTGTCATTGCATACGGTAATTGTTTATTTGATAAAGACCTGCGGTGCCATAATGTCTGTAATTCAACTATGTTGCAATTTCCAGATAATCTGCTTCTTGTGTGATAAACTGGCTGACATATTTCGGAGAGCAAGTCAAGTTCATTAGAGCGTTTGGGAGTCTCTTTCCCAATCTTGCGGCTGCTGTGTTTCCCAGCCGGACTTTTTTTCTTTTTTTTCTTCCTCCACGGTGCCTTAGTGTCTGCAGTGATACCTCAGCACATAACTCGGGCCTGAGATAAGTCGGCACCCTCCCTCCTTGCTTCACGATCCTGCTGTCACTCCCCTATCAGGAGTTGCTCTACAGGTCTCCGAATGAGACAGAGTGCAGAGGACAGAGACGTTTGTTGGGTCTCTGAGGGTCTGCGTTCAGGTGAAACCTCCATGGCACATGTTCTTTGAGCTTCTGGTGAAAGAAGGCGATAAAGACAGAAAAGTAAAGTTTATCAGGGATCTCTCTCTGATTCCAGGGTACAATCTTGCGCCTGGCGTTGTCCTTGACATTCCTCAATCCCACAGCGAAGCTGGACGCAATGTGCTGGAAAGCATGACATCATTATCACTGACAGACGTTCTCAAATAAATCACCTGCTCTTTTCTAGCTGTTCTCCAGAAGGTCGGGAAGATTTCTGCCTGTTTGGCTGGTTGTTTTCTGGAAGAGGACATGTTCTGTTCCCCCAGAAGGTGCATCCCTTCCTGATTCAACAGAAATATTCCCGTGTCTTGCTTTTCTCTTAATTTTCTCCTCTTGCAACTCGCGGAGAAGCTAATTGAAACGGACGTACAATTCTGGAAGAAAAATGTGTTGAATGGCTCAGTTACTACATTTCGGTGTCTAGATATGAAATACTTTCAGCTGTTTATTTGCATAAAAACACCAATAGAAATAGAAACTGTGTCCTTTTCCCTTAAGTAATTATTACAGTTTGTGGTGGTCTGTGAAATTGTACAGGAATCTACCTAAATTTGAGTTGGCAACGTGACAAGACCTGGACAGTAAAGTGATATGGATTCCTCTGTAAGCTTTTTCACAATAGACGTACTGTTTCAGACGTCAATCCAACCTGCCAAGAGTTAGATTCCCTGTTATTTGCTTGTTAAAACACAGAATATAACCTGCAGTTCAACAATCGTTTACTCAGACCTGACAGATTCAGGATACCCAAGGCTAAAACGCACCAAAGTCGGGGGGGGTAGACTTTAAAAGATCCTGCGACTGCGGTGACTGGCCGTAAAAATAGGAATGTTTTGAAAATAAACACCATCAGAGCGGCTATGAAAATAGGTGGAATTACAGTCGGGCCCCATTGAGGTAGTCTGGGCTCCTCCTGAGCCCCTTCAGACCCCAACATCACTCTTCAAGGAGGTGTCTGGAGTCGCCTGTGATTTACTGCTGACAAAATACCACCAGAAATGCTTCCCAGGGACACAACATGTGCATATATTCGGCATACATGTGGAAATTCTGGCTTCTTTTTGCAGTTTCTGGTGATTCCGCCACAATGACACTGAATCTAGCCCAGAGATCTGTGTGTGTGTGAGTATGTATACGCCACAGCCTGAGAGGTGTGCGCGGTGTTAGCCTACCTCCTACTGGAAGCAGCCGCTCTCAGACAACCGCAGATAACCAAAAGTTTTCCAAGGTAAACAGGGGGAGAGTGAAGGGCCAGTTAATCCCACCGGTCATCCCTCCACGTCAGCCCGAAAGCATGCAGGCAAATTTGATTACCCAAAGCAAACACGGTGCCTACGAGGACGCGGAAATGCGGGGGAGATTCTTGCCCCTGTTGGGAGGTTTTCATACATCCAGATATCTGATACCTGTGGGGTTATTTTAATCTGTTTTGACTGCCTTTATTTATGTATTTAGTTTCCCATACATGTACAGGAAGGGAAGAAAGACAGCAAGACGTTACCCTACCCATCTGAAGAGTCTGTCATTATTCTGTAAACCCTTTGACCGGGATATTTATCATCCCACCGCCGAAGCCATGCCTCTAATTCCGAGCAAACCCTGGAATTGCGAGCTCCACAAACTGTCGAGCCCCATTGTTTTCGGCTGAAAATAAAAATTCCTGCTGCTTCTGGCTTTTGTGTGCAGTAATGTAAGCAGGACGACATTATTATCAACATGCACTCCCACAACCCTTTCCTGTATTATCCCCGTCAGGTTCCTCCGATCTCCAGAAACGGATGCATTAGTATGGATATGAAACTTGCCCTTGTGCATGAGAGCGGCGCATGTTCTCGGAAGCACCTTGATTTGATTTGCACCAACAGGGCGGGAAGGAGGGACCGGCGACTTCTTAGGCTGATTGTCCGCCCGGTGTCCTCGTGTGGAGGAAAAATTTGTCAAGAGAGGGTTTGTTTATGAGCCTCTCTCAATCCACTGTTTATTTACAGCTGCCTCACCTGTGCCAGGACAATATGAGTCTGTCTGCATGGGCATGCTGCCATTACCCTGATTAGGCCTGCTCCATGTGGCCTCACAGGCACAAAAACACAGATTTCTAGAGGTTTGCTCTTTAATTATGACCTAGCAATGGATCAAAAAGGTTGTCTGGATGTCTTTCTGTCTCTTTATGGTCAAAAACTCACGTCCTCCTTCAGTATCATGCATGTAAAAGTTAGAATTAAAGGCCTCGCCTGCCCATTTTGTTGCTTGAAAACACCGACTCCTTTGCCCCGCCCACTTGAGGTCTACCCTGGACCGATGAGGTTATTTCTGCCGCCGAGAAATGTTCCTGCAGCTACAACTGCTCATTTGTGGTCGAGGGTTTGTATTCTTTTTAGTTTCAGGAGCGAGGCACCGACTCTCTGCCGGGGCTTTGCGGCGAATCACAAAAATGCGAGCGCTTTTCACAATGGCTCGGATAGAGAGGCATCCACCACGTGACGTGTGATAAAGCAGGCGTGATCGTGCATGCAGAGGACTGCAGCGGCGTCACAGCCGGGGAGTAATAAGCTCAGCCTGCGTGTTGGCTGGAGCTCTGTGATTGCTCAGGTGGATGTGCTCCGTGTTGTATTTAATCGCCGTGTTTGGCGACTGAAGCTTCCTTCGCCTCCCCTGCCGCTTGTTGTCATGTTAAAGGTAAATAAGTCACTGTCTGGCCCCGGTGATAGCATTCATTAGGCATGCTGAACAAAGCAGCGGCACGCTGCGATGCACAGCGGTGCTTTTATTGCTTTCTCCATACCTTCTCCTTCTTCTTAAAGGCCTCGTTGTCAGCATCGCTCACCCTCCCTACCTATTCTGTCTCTTCTGTGTTTGCAGATGAAATAAAAGATGATTTTGATGCCCTGGGGCCTGAAGCCACCTTGCAGGCAGTTGGAAACGGTACAGGTGAGTCAAGACCTCCCACATTTGGATTCTAATCTGCTCTCACTGATGTGTCGGATCAATCAGGACTAATCAAACATCAATAACATGAAAAACAATGAAGTTTTGCTGCACAAAAGTGTTTTGTTTTTTGTAGCAGAAAAATTCAGAAGAAATCTTTTCTGCTTAAATTGAAGCATGAAATGTTGAATTTCGACAATCTTTTGATAAATTTTCTGAAATCAACATTCACACCAGTCCTGTTTAGTCCAGTTTGTTTGGCTAGAAAGTTTGGTTCATTTGGGGAGGCAAGAACTCTGGTCCTCCTTCAAACCTCTGTCTCAGTTCAGTTGAACTGAACTCTGGTGTGTTTTGAATGCATATGTGAACCGGAGACCACTCCAAAACCAGGAAGTGTGCTACAGTGCAGGGAATTCTGGGTAAATTCAACTTAAAGAAACGTGTTAGCCTAGCGCTAACAAAAGAAATGCCGGTTGTAGAAGTCGTTGAACCACTATAATCTGACGCTCCTCCATTTTTGTTTCCGTTTCGTGAAAAAGAAAGTTGCGCTCAGTGTTTGTGTTGTTTCCTTCAGTAGTTCTTGGTGCAGCGCCCCCACAGGCGAGGAGAGGAACATGTTTTCTAAGTAGTTTGCATCGTTGCAACTTTGGTCGCCAGATGAACAGAGTCTACCGGACTGTCAGGGGTGACCACACCCAAAGTCTGACATTAGGTTAAATTTGGACAAATCAAACAAAGAAAAGACCAGTAAAAGCAAGATTGTGTCAACCAATCAGAACTATAAAGTACTTGGTAAACGATAGTCGCAGAGCTGTAGCACAGCAGAGAGGGACGTAGCCAATCGTCTCCGTCCTGTCAGACGCTGTGCCACCCGTAGGCGGGTCATGTCTTAACGTTGGCACCTGAAAAACAGAAAAAACAAACCACTAATTAAACAGTGTTTGTCCTGGTGAAGCTGAACCCGAGCTGCCATGTCGCGTTCCGAGGTGTGGGGCTGATTTGCCGCCACACGCCCCTCCGTTCCATGATTTCATCCGGGCCACCTCAACAGTTGGCCTGGGCCGCTGCTCTGGTGAACCGAATTCACCCCACAGAATGCCACGCAGGCCCGCCTCTAAGCCTTCACTTCAGCTTTGATTACTCTCCGCTCATTGTGGTGTTTTCTCTTCTCTCTCCCGCTCCAAATGCTGCAAATGTTTTCCATTTCAACCGCTTAAAAGGAGTTTTTCTTTTTTGGAAACGATGCAGTCGGAGCTCTCCGCCACTGGATCACATGTGATTCTGTTTAAAGGCATGAGCAGTTCGATCACGTCGCGGTGCCAAAGCACACTCTGATCCAGGTGATTTCCTGCGCTGCTGGAATAAAGGTTTCTCCCCTTATGCTTTCCACCCAAACGCGATATGTGGCGTTTGCTCTGTAGATTGGATTGAATGATCAATCGTCAACGCAACAATCTCAATTAGCTCAGCAGAATGCTGTAAATTCTGCCGTCACCCGTCTCCAAAGTGATCCATTGGCACCGGTGACATTTCAGTGCCATTTTTGACATCCAAATATCTACTACCTTGACCTTTTGCAAATTGGCTGCCGAACAAACTGCTCTTTAAACCTCACCTTGGCTCGTGGTTTAAAAGCCTCATTAACAGGGGAGGACGCCTGATGAGACGCCAAAACCGGCTGAAAGAAAGTCTGCAGGTTGCAAACGTCGAATGTTTGTGTGTTTCTGAAAGTCAGCTCGACTAATGAAGGCTGCCGTTTCCCTTTCTGCTTAGGTTTTTGGGGGTTTTTGTTTGTTTGCAGCTATCTCCAGGCTGCAGCTTAAGAGTTTCCCTGAAGAGAGGGGACTGGGAAATAATTTCACATTGTGTGGCCTCAGCACTTTGGCTGGCTTAAGACACGTTGGGCTCAGCCATGGCAGAGCGTGTCTCTTTTCTTCTCCTTTCGTGCTCCGGCTTGTGGTTTGGCCTCAGTAATCTGTTCGACACAGAACCAACAAAAGCCACGGCCTCTTGATTGACCTTTTATGTGAAAGCTGATAGAAAGAAACGTGGCGCTGCTGCTGATTAAGCCGTGATTGTGTATATATGTGGGGTTGTACGTGAATGAGGGTCCTGTTTTTTTATTTTCCTGACATGAAAATCAGATTTTCTGTCTGAGGTAAATTAGGTCAGTGAAGTTTTCTCCTCAGCAGCTCATAGTGGCACATTTATCTCTGATTTTTGTCCGGATTAAGTTACAGTTCTTGTTTTAGCAGACATGGCATGACAAGCAAACCCGGTAATTTAGATGTATTCTCCCCAAAGCACTGCTGCAATGTTTCAGGGTGGCTGTCTTCATCGCATTTCCTCCCCAATGTTCCCAATATTCTCCTGTAAGACATTTCTCGGGGGAGAAAAAAAGAAAAGTGAATTGAATTTATCTCACCGCCTCTCCTTCTTCTTCTTCTTCTTCTTCCTCCTTCCTGTCTGCAGTCAAAAGCATGGATTGCACTTCAGAGCTGGAGGACTTCTTCGCCAAGCGAAAGCTGGATGAAGGTGACAGCCACGTGGTGAGCATCGCTGAGTACCTGCAGCGCGGCGACACCGCCATCATTTACCCAGAAGCCCCGGAGGAGCTGAGCCGGCTGGGAACGCCGGAGGCAACGGGACCCGAGGAAAACGGTACGACTCCGAAATATGGTTATTTCTGCATCACTTTGGACATTTAAACTCTAAAAATGTCATGGAAAACATATTTCTGAGCGTGTTCATTTGTTTTATTGTTATATTTAAGTTGATAACTTTATAAAACTTTTTCAGAACAATTTGGAGTATTTTTTACTAATGTTTACTACAAAAAAATATTTTTAAAAAATGTTTTTGTTTTGTAAAGTGTGAACACGTTTACATTCATGTGAATCGTGATGCTTAATGATCTGAATTCATATCAAGTTGGAAGATTTACTGGATTATTAAATGTTTTAATTTAAAAAACTTATATTTTTGTCCAAAAACAGTAAATGTATTCAAATTTGATATTTAAAAGTATGCATTTAACATGTTTTATACTTTAGCAGTTTGCAAAGCTCGTCATTAGATTGGATTAAAACACCTATCTAGAGGTAAATGCAGTTATTCCAAATGAAAATAACAATCTTTAAGCAGGCAATAAAAAATTAAGCTCATGTTTCTGTATTACAATGTGCTTTTTAATGGATCTAATGTAATATTGTAGTTTTAAAAGTAGAAAACTGACATATTTACCAGAAATTAAGGCTTTAAAACATAATATGTAAATTATTTAACGTTTTAGTAATATAACTGCAAATGTAAAACACATTTAAAATATAGTTAAGTCTTTCAAGCTTCAACATTTCCGTATTTACTCGATTTTGTTTTGAAAAGCTGCAGCTGCGAAACCCCCAAAACCAGCGTCTTATTGTCTAAAACCTCCCGAAACGAAGCGTTTCGGTAATCCGTGAGAAAGCGTGAATCCCGCGGTAACAGCTTGTCCGGCTGGAATCTGTGGAAAAGCGAGCAGTGGCTCTTCCCGCTGACAGGAGCGGGCAGCTGTTGGTCCCACAGATTCGCCGGATGCCTGGGTGTTTACCTACAGCCTCACAGCAACAGCTGGGCAGCCTCTTGAAATCAGATAGCAGCACCTCCGAGGCGGGATTTGAACGCCTTGGTGATTCATGCGGCAGACATCTTGTGGCAGGAGGGCTGGATGGAGAATGTCAGTTTACGGGCGGAAAGGAGGGTGAAGTCCAGCCGTCACAGGGCCGACCCAACACTTTTTGGGGTCAGATTTTCATTTGTGGGCCCCCAAACCGACAGGTCAACACCAAACGCCTCGTCGTTCCTGTTCTACTCAAAGTCTGTAACAAACCATCATTTGTAATTAACTCACATCGTACTGGTGTTGGTATGAATATTGATTGTAACCTCTCAAGTGAAGCAAACAAAAAAATTTGATTTTTAAATGTGCCTTATTAGTTTCAGTATTTGTTTTAGTTGTAATATATTTCTCCAACAGCATAGCAATTATAAAAATAAGAATAACATTTATATTATTCAATGTTGTTTAAAAAATATAAAATTACAACATCACTTTACATTGTTGGCAATAAAACCCCGCTTGCCGACGATGACTACCATTGGTTGTAGTTATCTGGTTGTCAACATGATGCGCTAAAGATTAAATGTACAAATGACATAAAAGAAAAGGCGACGCAGTTTTTTGGTATTAATTGTCAACAGTATAACAACTAGAAAACAAGATCCAAGGTATCACATGTTATAGTCAATAAAGTTTTTATTAAAAACAAAAATATAGAAAGAGGAGGGATTTTGGTCAGCTATGCTAGTCTGACTTTGAAAAACTCAGGACGTAGATGTACTGCAGAATAATCACAAAATAAACGTAAAGTCTGAAAACATAACACTAACAGGCTAAATGTTCTGTTCTTTGTGTGTTTATGTGAATGTAATTTCTGCTCTGGCGGCTAGTGGAGCTGTTGTCAGTCAGTTACTATGGTAACGGGTTTGTGTGCAGCATAAAAGAGCAAGAGAAAAAAATGGTTTTGAGTTGTTCCTCACCGTTTTTTCTGTTTTCCTGCAAAGGTTTTGACTTTAACACAACGAGACATGTTGTTTGTTGTGGCGTTTTGTTTCATTAAACCATGAAGTTTGATCTGGCACTGACTATTAACCACGTTCAACTGATTCTAGACATTTCAAAGAAGATTTATTAGGTAACATTTTAATTTCTACAAGTTTTGAGCATTTCTAACATCTATTTTGATACAATTTTTGTAAAAACTCGCAAAATGTCGCGAAACGAAGGCCAGATTTTAACAACCCGTTCAAAAGGAACACATTCCTTTTGTCTGTAATTCTAGATTTTTGCTCTTGGGGGCCCCCTGATGGTGTGGGGACGCTAAGCAGTCACTTAGCTCGTATATTCCTTGGTCCAGCTCTGAGCGGATGCCGTCCTTGTAGCAGATAGCGCTCTGGGCACGCTGCCCGCTAGCTGCCATTGATCCGCTGACCTTTTGGCCTGCCTCACCCCCCCTGCTGTCTCTCGCACAGACCTGCCACCTGGAACGCCAGATGCCTTCGCCCAACTGTTGACCTGCCCCTACTGCGACCGGGGCTACAAGCGTTTGACTTCGCTCAAGGAGCACATCAAGTACCGCCATGAGAAGAACGAGGAGAACTTCGCCTGCCCCCTGTGCAACTACACGTTTGCCTACCGCACTCAGCTGGAGCGGCATATGGCCACACACAAGCCCGCCAGGGATCAGGTGAGGAGGAGCTTCCTCCATTTTCCCTGTTTCATTTCATCCCCATCGCGCCCTGATCATTTTTTTTTCTGATTGGCAATCATTATTAATTTTTCATGGCATTTTGAAGATGCAGATCCTTTAATGGTAATAACTTTAATTGAGGCCCTAAATGGTTTTTTGATGGCCCTCTCTGATATGATTTTCCAGCCTCGTGTTCACGATCGAATGATTGTGTTAATTTCCAATTTGGAAATTTTTATCAGCTCCTTAACTTCGCTCCACTCCTGGCCTTTAATGCTGCTGTGCTGCAGGGCGGCGGGGTATTGGGGGGGGGCTCTCCATCACTCAGCCCCCTCCCTCCACTTCTAATTTCATGCACCACATAAACATCTGTGTACGCTCGGATCTTCTGCCGCGATTTATGCCGCGCGCGGCCTGGATGTGACGCGGATCTGCTGGAAGTTTGCATGAATCACCTTAAAGTCGAGCATCCGGCAGCCACGGATGTTTAACTCCACTTTCTGCACATTGGCAGTAATTATAAGTTTGGAAATTAGAGCCGTAAATCTGAGAGCAGATGAAGACTGGAGGAGAGAGAGAGTGAGAAAGAGAGAGGGGGAGAGAGAGAGGATACAGAATTATCAATCCATCCATCCATCCATCCATCATCCATCCATTTCTTCCACCTCAGAAATATTTTCCAATCGTTTGTTTTTATAAATTGCGTAAACTCCTGCCATCTCTGTAAAAATGACTGAAAGTTGTTTTTTAAAAACATTTATAAACTCTGTCCTCACTCATCCTTCTCTAAACCAATCAGAGAGCCGTCCTCTGGGCTGATTTTCCCCTGAGCGCGGTCTGCCAGGCAGGAAGCAGCGCTCTTGCTCTACCAGATCGTGCGGCGTACCGCGGTGCGCTGCGGTCGTCATGGCGCCCCCTGAAGCGAGGACGACATGCTCAGGCTGTTTGATCCGAGCGCTTTCACCTGACCCGCCAGCTGGGTGTGAGCAGATGGACCGGGCCGCGCTCCGGTCAGCGGCCTGAACAAAACCCAACCACTATTTATCCGCCAGACGATTTCACAATGATGTCTTCTTTAGGTCCTTTCTTCCTGCTGCTGCTCGTTCTCATTACCAGCTGATTAGTCAAGACACAAGCAACACGCATGTGTATTAAATGTACATTTGGTAATTAACAGCAAAACTGAGGAGGAGTGATTCAGATTAACATAAAGAATTACGTCCTGATAGGTAAACACGCGCTGCGACGCGCCGTCTTCTGTGTTTACAAGCGCTAATACTCCTCCTTCTCTTAACCAATTAGCTAGAATATGACTAATTAGAGCTTATACATATGCAAACATCCAGTCTCCGCCCACCAGCAGCCTGACAGTGCAATTGTGTCCTATTAGCAGCAGACGAAACTTTAGCGGGCCGGGCTCCTCTGGGGGGGCCAAGCAGCTGTTGCTGTTTGTTTATGCGGCTCAGCAACGCCCCCCCACCCCACTCTTCCCTCGGCTGGATCTCTGTAGGTTTGGACCCACCAGGTCCTCCCAGTGTCCTGCCATCTGTCTCCCCAGGAATGTGGGCAGAGTCGGTGCCGTCGTCCCACTCGGAAATTAATCCTGTTTGGTTCTATAAAGCTTTACCTTTGAATCAAGTTCCCACAAGCCGACCCAATTACTGCGTGCGTACAGGTGATACTTTCTGAGCTGATTAGGCCAAAATTAATGAAAAACTAGATCAGATTGGCGCTGCTAATGAAGGCTCTAAAAAAGACTCTTTTCATTTATTCTGTTTTCTGGGCTGCCAGATTGTAAAGGCAGTCCTCCTTTTGGCCGAGCGTCCAGGAAATTAAAAGGTATGCGATTCTCTCCGCTATCGCCGAGGTGGGAACAGGAAGCCAAGACGCCTCGTTGGCCGGTTGTCATGCCGACCAATTGTGAATATTTGCTGAACTCTCACCCTCGCCATGTTTGTGCATCTTCTTTTCTTTAAATAAATAAAATATTGTGTTTAAAATTGTTCCTCTGTCTGTGTTTCCTCGCAGCACCAACTGCTCAACCAAGCAGCCGGAAACCGCAAGTTTAAATGCACTGAGTGCGGCAAGGCCTTCAAGTACAAACACCACCTGAAGGAGCACCTCCGGATTCACAGCGGTGAGTTCACACACGACACGACTTTAGGTCCGATTGATTTGGTCATCTTAAGTATTGGGACCAAATACCTAAAGAAAATCTGACAGAAAATGTCCATTTTATTGACGATATTTAGGGAAACAGCTTCTAGTAGAAGCAAGAATTTGTGGTACTGTGCAAATTTTGACAGGATATTAAATATACTTTCAAAAATCAAAGTATCTCTAAGTTTTTTTATTTGAAAATAACTGAAGCAAAACCATAAGGTGAGATTTAAAAGATGCATCAACTTCCAGCAGGGAGCTCTGTTAAGATTTCTGCCATGAACAAAAAAATTAAAGTCCAACACAAAGTCATAATTATGAGCCTTCAGGACACAATTACAAGAATAAAAGTCAGACGTAGAACTTTAGAACTTGTAAATAGGACTTTTATCCTAGTTATTATGACTAAAACTCATAATTAAAGCTCAAATTTATGACTTCCTGTTTTGTTTTTATTTTTTCTTTAATTGCAGAAATGGACTTGCATAGGTAAAAAAGTATTGACCAGACTTTATTTGTTTAGCACTTTAGCATTTTTGCTAACTTTGAGAACATTTAGTCTTCCCTAGATTAAATTTTCTAGATAAAAAGCTGCCAAAATCTAAGAAAACCTTAAGACGTGATGAAGCGTCTGTTCTGAAGGAAAAGTCTCCTCTAAATGTACCTGTTTGTTGTTTTAGGTGAAAAACCCTACGAGTGTCCCAACTGCAAGAAGCGCTTCTCCCACTCGGGCTCCTACAGCTCCCACATCAGCAGCAAGAAGTGCATCGGCCTGATAGCCGTCAACGGCCGCATGCGCACCAACCTGAAGCCGGGCTCCTCCCCCACCTCCGCCTCCGCCTCGCCCACCAACACTGCCATCACCCAGCTGCGCCAGAAGATCGAGAACGGCAAGTCGCTGGGCCTCGGCGATCACGGGAACCACATGAGCATCAAAACGGAGCCGCTCGACTTCAACGACTACAAGCTGATGATGGCTTCCCACGGGTTCGGCGCTCCTGTTCCGTTTATGAACGGAGGGATGGGAGGGACCAGCCCGCTGGGCGTCAACCACCACAACTCGACGGCGCAGAGCCCTCTGCAGCACCTGAGCATGGCCGGCCTGGAGTCGCAGTTCGGCGGCTACCCAGGTCCGTTGGCGAACAACCTTAGCGAGGTGCAGAAGGTCCTCCAGATCGTGGACAACACTGTGTGCAGGCAGAAAATGGACTGCAAGCCGGAGGAGCTCTCCAAGCTCAAGGCCTACATGAAGGAGCTGGGAAACCAGATGGAGGAGCAGAAGCAGGGGTTGACGTCGCCAGGCGGGCATCAGGTTGGTCTTCCATTGGTCAATCACAACGGCGCCACCAAAAGCATCATCGACTACACGTTGGAGAAAGTGAACGAAGCCAAAGCCTGCCTCCAGAGCTTGACGACAGACTCAAAGAGACAGATTAGCAATATCAAACGAGAGAAGTCCAACCACATGCTCGAAGGAGGTGTGGAGGAGAAGGTGCCGGAAAACATGTTTACACCGTACGCTTGTCAGTATTGCAAAGAAACCTTCCCAGGGCCGATACCTTTGCACCAACATGAACGCTACCTGTGCAAAATGAACGAGGAGATCAAAGCTGTGCTGCAGCCCAGTGAGAATCTGATGGCTAACAAACCAGGGATATTCATGGAGAAGAACTCCCACTCCTCCATTTTGTCTGAGAAGGGACTCACCGGCCCCCTCAACCCCTACAGGGACCACATGTCTGTGCTGAAAGCTTACTTTGCCATGAACATGGAGCCCAACTCAGAAGAGCTGCTCAAAATTTCCATAGCGGTCGGCCTTCCTCAGGAATTTGTCAAGGAATGGTTTGAGCAGCGAAAGATGTACGAGTATAGCACTACCAGGACCCCACCACTAGAGCACAGGAACAACACGGACATGGTTGTCGGAACAAATAACCACCAAACTCCTCCAAAAGACTCTTTGGCAGCTAGGTCGCCCTTGTCTCTCATCAAGCCCGCCGACCGCATCACGTCCCCCTCCATTGCGGAGCTCCACAACAACGTCAACAACTGTGACAACTCGCTTAGACATTTGAAGAACCACCAGTTCGGCAGCAACGGCAAGTCCGCCGGCGAGAAGCTGGACCATTCCCGCAGCAACACCCCGTCGCCTCTGAACCTGTCGTCCACATCTTCCAAAAACTCCCACAGCAGCTCCTACACTCCAAACAGCCTGACGTCGGAGGACCTGCAGGCCGAGCCGCTCGACCTCTCTCTGCCCAGACTCATGAAGGAGCCCAAGCACGCACTGACCGTCAAGAGCAGGCCGAAGGTCAACAGCATCACCATCGACCACAGCAGCATCCCGTCGCCCCGAGAGCACTTCGAAGAGCCGCTGAACTTGGCCTATCTCAAGAAGGATTTCTCAGGCTCAACCAACAATGGGAACCTTGAAAAAAGCACTAGCCCCATCTTTGGCATTAACCCGTTTGCTGCCAAACCTTTGTACACGTCACTTCCACCGCAGAGCGCTTTCCCCCCGGCCACTTTCATGCCCCCCATGCAGGCCAGCATACCGGGTCTCAGGCCGTACCCGGGCATGGATCAAATGGGCTTCCTACCGCACATGGCCTACACTTACGCAGCAGGGGCGGCTACCTTTGCCGAGATGCAGCAGAGGAGAAAGTACCAGCGAAAACCGGGTTTCCAGGTAAATGAGCCACCTGTGATTTTCGTGAAAAGCCCCAGGCTCTCTTAGACTCTCTGAAATGTGCTGAACTAATTTCTGTGCTAATTAAAAGAGTCAGGAGAGAGAAACGCTCACCTGAGGTAGGATGAACTGGCAGAGGCAACGGAGATAAACAGCTGGGACACCACCCTGAGGTGGGACAAAACCGAGATGTCATTAGCAGAGTAAAGGTTTATGATAATGACACGAGCAGGAGATTCTCTCTGAATCGTAGCGGTATTCTCCTTGCAGCCTGGAAAGAAAGGAGCATCAAATTTTATCGTCCAGAGCTGGGATATTTGTTATTAAATATGGGTGGAAGGCCTTTGTAAAAATGACAAAGGTGAAGCCCGGAGCAGTGCACTTCTCTAAAATTTCCTACTGCGGGTTTTGCCTGCATTTTAAAGCGAGCCGACGCCAAAATGAGCTTCTTCACTACATGTGGATTAATAATGCACAGTCTCCATGTTCATTACCAGCGAATGCTGAAGGCTGTTTAACATAGAGGGAACCATTTTGATGAAAAAAAAGTATTAATAATGTTTCCTATTCTAAGTTATTAAATTAGATTTTAAAAATACAGCTACAGGCGTTTAGTTCAAATTGATTGCAGAGTGATAGTGGTCCGTTCTTAAAACACGGTCCTCACATTATCACACACATATTCATTAAAGCAGGCTTTGGTGACTCAATATTGGCCATTAAGGTGCACCTTCTGATTATAATCATTATATGAGCTTGCAATTTCAAGAATGGCTCACCGCGTCTCCTCTAATGTTGTAATATTGTTCTCCATTAATTTAAATTTAAGAGTAATCTTCATTATAAAAGGGGACGGTTTTAAAGGAATGTGCAGAATTAACACGAGTTCAAAATTAGCCCGGGCTAACTGCGCTTCATAATGAGGAAGCTGTCAGTTATAAATGGGAGATATTATTCCAGAGCTGAAAGTTTTATAAGAAATAAACGCTGCTGGGTGCTGGTAATCAAAAATGCATGAACTTGTAGCATTGTGTGGAGTTTAGGGCTTTATAAATGGTGTCACAGATGATTTTTTTATTGCCATTCAGCAGCAGATTGCACAATAAAATATTTACATCTAAAGTATCTCTGCTTTCTTTAGGTTGTTTTTTTTTCTTCTGGTTTCCTTGGTACTAAATGTAGCAGCTTAGCTGTGTGTATTTTATCTCCAATGTCAAATCGACAAATTTAAAGCTGCTGAAAAAGACAAAAACCTCAACTTACCTTAGATTTCAAATTTGAATCAATTTGCAATAAAATAATTTAACTCCTAAAGTAGGTATTTATTTCATCTTCGGAGTTGTAAGAAAGTACATGTTTAGCAGTTAGCATGTTAGCATGTCTTTTCATTCAAATCAGCAGGCTGGCCCTTTTTTATTATGTATTTATTTCATTTTTTAGTATTTAGCAGCACATTTTATGGCATTATCTGTATATATATGTATTTATGCTGATGGATAAATACATAAATTAGCAATTGATAGTTAGCAGTTGGCATGTTAGCAAAGATGTGTTTCTGTTTAACTTCTCAAACAAGATATTATGTAATTATGTAAATACTATTCAGTAGTATATGGCATTAATATGTTAGCTATAATAATACTTTATAAGAAAAAACTATAGCTTTGGTTGTTTTAACTTATTTTGGGAGTCGAGCAGCCAGAACTTTGTCATTATGTGTTTATGTTAAACTGGTCAAATCTTCTCCTCCTAAAATGTGATAAAAACTCACATTTTTATTCCATTTAACATTCATTATATTCATTTTAAATCATGTCTTTGCAAAAGTCCAGTAAAACAATTTGTCTTCATACACATGAGGCATTCACATTGGGTTATATTATATTAGCTTCCATTTTAGCAAATTAGTTGCAAGAAGATATTTAACAGTTTAACTTCTAAAATAAATTTACAATAAAAATGAATGTGTTCTGAAACATTTTCTTGCACTATAAGCATCTCTAGTCTTTTATATATGCATGTTTTATTATTTTATAGGTTGTCAGATTAGCATAAAACGGCTAACTAAAACTTCCTGGTAAATAGTTATTATAACAGTGTATTTAAAAACAATTAGAATCATGACATTTTGGTGTTTATTTAAATTAGCAACAGCATTATGTTTAAAAATTAGAATTTCTTCGACTCTTTTCCAAGATATCTTTTAAGACTTTATATTATTTAAAAAGCTATTTTGTTTTTTTTTACCCTTGATCAAATTAGTAGCGTTAGCAGTTAGCATAGATGAGCAAATTTTCCTAATTCTTTAGCACAAGAAATTCACAGTAACTAAACTAGATGGATAATCAGCTGAATTCAACATTGTTGCATTTAAATTTACCAGTCCATGGTGTCATAACATGTTCACTTCTAAAATGTGCTTTGCTATTCTCAACTTTATGTTGTTGACCATTTGTGTATTTAGAAAATTAGCATTAGCATTTGTTGAGCTTTGTTGAGTGTAACTTATCTTTACCTTTTAGCATCTGATAAAGCATCATGTCTGTTTTTCTTTAACCTTTAACTTTTAAAAGCTTTTTTTTTTTTTACAAAAAAAGATGCTTTATCAGATTAGTAAAGCAAACAGTTAGCACATTAGTAAAATATTTATTTTACTCTCTGAAAGCTACAGTTTATAAAATAATTGGAAAATTTGATTACATTCAACTTTTTCATATTCATAATTTAGAAGCACAAAAATAAAATGTCATAAATCCTGATCATATTAGCATGATTAGCAGTTAGCTTTTTTCAGTTAAACATCAGCATCACATTTATTTTTAATACAATTACTTGCTTAGTTAAGATTGTTGGAGTGATTTTTGACTCTTTATTGTTTTGTCACATTTAGCTCTTAGCTCATTAGCACGTATGTTTTGTTGTTTGGTTTAACTACATTGTATAATTAAAATTTTAGCACATTTACATTCCCGCTACACATTACAATTGGGTGTATTTTGACAAAACAAACATTTAGCATGTAAACAGATCAATTTTTGTAGCTACAGCTCCTGAAATAAGCGAACAGCAGACAGCTCCAGTTTTCTCACTTTTAGTTGAAACCGTTTTTAAGCCTCTGCGGGTTTTGCGGTGCCGCGTTGCTTATTATTTCTCGCCTCTTGTCTCTCTGTTCTTGTCTCTAAGGGGGACCTGCTTGACGGTACACCCGATTACTTGTCAGGGCTGGACGACATGACAGACCCCGACTCCTGTCTGTCGCGGAAGAAGATTAAGAAGACCGAAAGTGGTATGTACGCGTGTGACTTGTGCGACAAAACATTCCAGAAGAGCAGTTCCCTTCTAAGACACAAATATGAACACACAGGTATATACTGTTCTAGACCCTTATTTTAAACCCCATGCTTTTTTATTTTATGTTTTAAATGTTTGTGTTGCCAAATCCTACAAGTATATATTTATATATTTTGTTTAATTTCCCTTTCTCCTCCCTTTTTTCCTTCTCTGTTCAATCCTTAAGTTGTATTTGTAACCCAACACCTAACTTGCTTCTTCATTGACAGGGATGTGATGTCTTTAAAACTTTGTGTGTTCCTTTTTTGCAATTAAATTAATGCAGGTAGCCAAAGAAGAGGGAGCTATGCTTTTTCATTTTCAAATCATATCATGTTGTGATCTTAAAAGACATTAATTTACCTAGATATATAATTATTTATTGGTACTAAATCATATCAACCAAACTACAGGAGGTTCCTGATGAGAAGTCCTTACACAGAGACCTTCTTTCACCAGGTTGCATCATTTATTTTATCCAGTATCAGCAGCTCAGACGTTCTCAAAGCTTTATGGAGCCGTCTAGTTATCGGCTCGGACATGAAAAGGCAGGGAGGAGCCATTTTGGCTCTGAATGCTGCTGCTTTATAGGTTCCTGTTGAACCGGCAGCTAGAAATGCCTCACTCAGTTTAGTGGAAGGAAAGGGTTTAATTACATGTGGTGTTCCTCAAGGCTGTGACCTCGGGACACTTCTATTCAATTTATCTTGGTGTTAAAATAATGGAACATCTCTTGTGTACATGTGGTGTTCCTCAAGGCTGTGTTCTTGATGCACTTTTACTCCATTTATCTATATAAAAACAGAATAGAATAGAAATATCCTATATTGTGGGAAAATTCATGCATAACAGCATCAGCTATGTATGTAGGTCCAAAAAACAAAATAAAAAAGTCTTAAAAACCATAAAACAATAGTAATTAAAAATATTGCATACAAGATAAAGTAAAATATATAATTTTTTCTGGACTATTAATTAAACAATTAAAAACTAAAGGACTTATCCTGTAATATCAGGAAACAGCTGTTAGTAACAGAGGAATAACTGTAATCTTGGTGTTTAATATTGTTTATATTGTAACTTTATGACATTGTACAGTGATTTTATATAGAAAATATGGAACCTATTCATATATTGTTCCATAAAAGTGCAAAACAGCTGAAACGCCGAGTTCCTCTAAACCAAGACTGTTTAGATTTGCCTTTGTCTAATAATAAGTGGAACATTGACTGGCATATTTGATGTGTGTTGATGATTTTAACAATGTCACTTTGCAAAATGTTAATTTATCTGTTACAGGTTTCCACAGTTGTTGACTTTCTGATGTTTTTATGTTTATGTTGATGGAAAGCAGCTTAAGCTAAATGAAGCATCTGTTATTGATGAATGAATGAAAAAGACATTTACTATTTAAAAATGAAAAACAGGAAGGATCTCTTGTAACGCTCCTTTGTGCACCCAGGATGCAGCAGTTTGTTAGCTTAAATAAATCTGGGTTGTTTTTTTTTTGCTTTGTTGTGATTTGAGTTGTGTTTTTGTGATTCCTGCGCCTCACTCACTCACGTCCCGTCCCGCTTTCTGTTTCTGCGTCTCCGCAGGCAAGCGGCCGCACCAGTGCCAGATCTGCAAGAAAGCCTTCAAACACAAACACCATCTCATCGAGCACTCGCGGCTGCACTCCGGAGAGAAGCCGTACCAGTGCGACAAATGCGGGAAGCGCTTCTCCCACTCGGGCTCCTACTCGCAGCACATGAACCACCGCTACTCCTACTGCAAGCGGGAGGCCGAGGAGCGGGAGGCGGCGGAGCGGGAGGCCCGGGAGAAGGGCCACCTGGAGCCCACCGAGCTGCTGATGAGCAGGGCGTACTTGCAGGGCATGACTCCTCAGGGCTACCCGGCCGAGCTGGCGGAGCGCGAGGCCATCCTGAGGCACGACGGCGTGAACGGAGGGATCAGGGCGGAGGGGCGGAAGGAGGTGGACGGAACGTACGCGAAGATAGGACGGAGGGACGAGTTCGAGGAGGAGGAAGAGGAAGAGAGCAAGAGCATGGACACGGACCCGGACACGTTGAGGGACGAGGAGGAGAACGGGGAGCACTCGATGGACGACAGCTCGCTGGACGGCAAAACGGAAACCAAATCGGATCACGAGGACGCCATGGAGGACGGCATGTAACGGACGGTTTTCAGGGAGCTTCCCATCTTACAGTTTTCAGTTTGTCTCTTTCGGTTCGGCATTCTCACCTGCTCGGTTTAAAACGCCGCCGCCGCGTTTTAAGCTGCACGTGCCTGAAGCTTCCGGGAAGCTCTCTTTGGGACGACGTCTGCCGAAGCGGGACGCGATGGACTCAGAAATCAGTGGCGGGTTTGTGAAATAAGCTGCATTATGCAAACCGAACAACGAATAAATGAATAAAAATGTACAGTACTAAGGCCTAAAACAACGTGTGGTGCTAACCTCCTGTGTTCCATAGTATTTATAGCACAACTAGTGACTTGTACAAATTGCACTCCGCTTCTATAATCATGAACAAAAATAATAAAAAGTATTGCCTATGTATATATTTATACAGTGTTGGAAAAGAGCAGTATTACCTGCCCTGCAGTCCTTCAGTATTACCACCTACCTGCGTTTCTCGGTGTCGTCTTTATTTCTCCAAACATCTCCAGCCGCACTGTTTTAGGCCTCTTGAATCGAATCAAATGAAGGAATTTAAACTGTGTTTTGTTTTTGTTTTTTAAAGAAGTTTTAAAGAGACTTTCGTTTTAAGGGAAAATTACAGTTTATGGACGGGATAAAAAGAAGAAAACGATGAAGGACGAAGCCTTTGTAAGGTGTTTTTTGATAAGAAAAAAGAAGCCTTATATGCAAACCTTTTAACCTGTGTGTTTTTCTGCAAGTGCCACCCTCGTATTGTGTAAAAGGACGGTTCGGTTTCTTATGTTTTGTTTTGTTCTTCTTCACCAGCTTCAGTATTATGATGAGATGGTTCACCGTTGTTCTCCGAAGCACCGTGTCAGTATTAAAGACGTATAGGCAGCCGTTTTCCTTTAGTTTACATTATGTTGTGCAATGTTTTCTCAGCTCTTTTCTTTTTAAACTCTCTCAGTATTACAACCAAACCGTTATTTTTTTTTTCTTTTATTTTGATTATTTATGTGGCCCATTTTATATTTCCTAATTTTATTTATTTCATACTGTTGTGTACAGTACTATAGTTCTTCAATATATAGATATATTTTAGTAAAAAGGAACATGTTGTCGATCATAGGGGCAAATTTTACGTAAAACAAAAGAGCATTTATTGTGTTTTGAAACATTGTGAAGTTTTAATCTTATTATTTTTTTTCTTTTACTTTCCAGTTACTGGAAGAAAAAATCCAAAATTTGGGAACTTTTATACAATTGTGAAAACACTGTATTTTCGACTGAAAAAAAAATTCCACTTTCTTCATCTTTGTTTTCTTTTTTTAAGCTGAAAAAACAATGAAGAGGGACTGTTAAATACTATGTATGATATGATGACTGAAGAAGAAATCTTTCCTGAAATGTCTTTGTAAAAGTATTATGGATTCTTAATTTGTAATTTTCTCTTGAAGATGACCCTGCTCGAATAAAAAGTAGCCAAATTACAGAGTACCAAACCCTTCAGCGCTTCGTTTTTCCTCCCATGCAGCATCTTCCTGCTCTCACATCCACATTATTCCAGAGCTGCAGTGGATAAAGCGTCTGCTGCTCATTATTATGCTAATTAGATACAGTTTCGGTGCTCATTTTCAGGCGGATCAAAGCGAATTGACCTCAGCGCTGCGGCTTACGTCTCATTTAGATAAAGCTAAACATAGATCTCACATTTTTCCACCTGTTTATGCTTTAAACAATAATAATCAACAAGTTTTTAATAGTTTATATGCTTCCCTCTGTCAGTAGGACACTGTAGAGACGCAATGAACGTAAACATCTTAATCCGCCACAGAAAATAGTGCCTCTTAAAATCTTCTGTTTCCAGAACATTTTGCATTCCAGGTGTTTTGGGGAAAAAATAGGATTTATATTGCAAAATTAGCTTTTAGTTTGTGATTCATAATTTACTTTAAATAATAAAACGGGAGAAGCTCAATTTTTTAAAAATTTTACTTATTTTCATATTTTAAGAACTATTACAAAATTTCTACTTAGTGAAAATGTTATTCTTGGTGCCAAGAATCGTTTAATCTTTATTTTGGTGAAAATTATTATTTTGTTGTTCCAAAAAAAAAAAAAAAAGCCCAAAATAATGACTTTTTTTATTTCCAATTTTTAAAATCTTAATTAATTTAATTGTTAATTTTCGACCTCCTCAATTTTGTTTTGTGAGGGATTTGATTTTGCCAAAAAAGAAAAAGTATTATTTTCCTTGAAACAAGAAAAAAGTAACATTTAAAAAGAAGTGATGATAAATGTTTTACTTATTTTGATATTTTTAAAACTATTATATCTACATGTTTAAATTTATTGAGAATGTTTTTATTAACTATTCTCTGTTATACTGGAACCAAGTTTTGGTACAATTATTACACCAATTCCAAGAAATTGTGAAGAAACCAAGAACAGAAAATCGATTTAAAAATATTTCTTTTAAGAAATTGTTTAAAACACATCTTTAAATTCAAAGATACACTCTGTGTTGATCATCTTTTTTTGTTTTGTTTTGTTTTGTTTTTGGAAAGTCACAATTAATTGGTTTTTGTTCATGTAAACATAGTTTTATTTTACTTACTTGAGGATGACCTTTACCATTTCTCAAAGGAATGCAGGTAAAAAATAACCTTCTAGCTAACTATCATATTGACAAAAAGTGTATTCATGTAAATTGTTGGAGTAATAAATAAATTCAAAATAATTCAAAAAATAATTCAAGTTTCATATTCGTTCATATGGCAGAAAAAAACGACTAGTTTCTCCCTTGAAATGTTGAATAGCAGATATTGAGGTGGTAAATATCTTAGTCCAAGCATCGTTCCAACACACACATGCAGAAAACCTTTTACTTTATGTTAATAAACAAGCTGAATTTAGTATTTAAAGGAAATTAGATATTATTTCATTTGTACACAAACCTAAAGACAAAAATCTTGCAAATCTGCCCAGAAACTCTATTTAGTTCTCATGAGATCCTCATCAATCAGTACAATTAAATAATAATAATATAGTATATACAGGGGTGAAAGTAGGGGGTACTGTGGGGTACTGCATACCCCTAAAAGATTTAGCGGGGGGACGCAGTACCTGCAAGAGAGGGGAGCGGGTGTCTGCTGTAAAAAATCAACGGGTTCACTAATCAGCCGTGAGTAATTTTTTTCCCATTTCATATTGTTTCTGAACTGTTCGTGCTTTGCTATAGCAACAGTGCAATATGTCTATCCACTAGCGGAACAAGTCAGCGTCGGGCCGGGGGGCCAATGACCGGGGCAAATGACCGGGGCAAATGACCGGGGCAAATGACCGGGGCCAATGACCGGGGCAAATGACCGGGGCCAATGACCGGGCCCCTCATGTGTATTACCTGCGCTGCTGGAAACTGTTGAGTCAATCTCGACATTAGATGACAAACTGAAGGCAGCCAGGACGCTGAGACCAGCACGTCCTCCTCTGACTCACTTAAAACGTTCATAACTTTATAAAAGAACGACAAAAAAATTAACAAGACATATTCAAATTAATGACCCAACAATAATAATCTCAGTGATTGTTGTTTCAACAAGGTATTGCGCAATTCTGTGCCTTTCGGTTCCATTACCAAAATAACTAGTAGAACAGGAGTTTAAAATTAACTCATCAACCACCGCTGTGTTCAGGGGAACGCTTATTAATGATCGCAAAATTAATATCAAGCATGCAAACCTAATAGTGTAACATACCGAATCTATCTATCTATCTATCTATCTATTCTATCTATCTATCTATCTATCTATCTATCTATCTATCTATCTATCTATATCTATCTATCTATCTATCTATCTATCTATTATCTATCTATCTATTATCTATCTATCTATCAGCCTTTTGGGCCGAGTCTCCTGCTGGGGGACTTTGCCCTCTGCACCGGCGCTGTCTGCCGGACCCGCCTCCATACAGTGCAGGTCCACCTCTGCCTACTGGATCATTTCAGTGGAGATTTCAGACTGTGGCAGGAAGCCGGAGCGCCCGGAGAGAAACCTGCAAACAGGAAACCTGTCAAATCTTTTTATCTTTTGTCCTCTGATGTCTGATCAATTCTTCTCGTAAATCTAAATGAAACTGTTGTTGGACATGTCTTCACTGCAGTCGCTGTCTGCAGTGAAGACATGCTCATTGTCGGCCTTCACGGTTCGTTCTCCCTTCATTAAGTAACAGTAAAAGTCTGTCAGCTTAGGATCCCCACAGATGACGGAGGACAAGTGGTAGGTCTCTGTCCCACACTCTGCAGGCACTTCGATGGTCCGAGTGGCTTTGGTCTGGTACTCCCTAGTCACCCTGTGCAGAAAAAACACCAGGACCTTGTTATTGGTGAGGCAGTGTTTCTTCTGCCAGGGTGACCCGCAGCCTGAACAACGGCGTTTACATGCTAAATCCAACCAGTATTCCAGTAGTATTGAAATACTGGTTGAGAAAAACACCGGTGGCAGGGCGATCATGGCGCCGTTGTTCAGGAGCGTGAGGGATGTGGCTCCACAGTTGGAACAAAAGTCGTTGTCATATAACTCTCTGTCTGTGTCGCTGCCAAACGAATCCAACCAGACCAGCAAAGACTCCAGCAAACTTTTGATGTCATAGTCCTTTCCCACGCCTGATGGCAGCTTCTTCTCCCCCAGCTCCATGAGAACTGGGGACAGGTCTTCTTGGCTAAAGTGTTTGCCGGGCTGCCGGACAGCTGAGTGGAGGAGACTCCCAGAGCAGGGGATGGACGATGCCTCCAGAAACACCCTTTCCCGAGCGAGACACTGTTTGGTGACGCTCAGGTTCAGGATGCTCTGGAAAGCAGCGTTCACCCAGCTGCTCTGGAGCTCATTGGAGAACCTGAAGTTCTCCTCAGCTTGTCCGTGTCCTGCAGATGCTGTCCTCTCTACAAATGGCAGATCCGAGCCAACGCTATCTTCTGAGTTAACGTTAGAGGAACAGGAAACCTCGACAGCAACGTTAATCTTTACATTTAGAGGTGGTGTTCTGGACAAAAGCAGAAGAGCGATCTAGTCATACACTTATACATAATTTTATTGAGGTCCAGAACCCTGACGGTCTTGGCTTGCGTCATTCAGGAGCCTTGGGATAAAAAGGGCTTCCTGATTGTATTTCAAAGGCAGATTTCAAGAACAACTCAGGCAAGAGTTTGGGTCAAGTGCTATTCTGGGATGTAGATATGTGTAGGAATCTCCACACTGTCAGTAACAGAGTAGCATGCCTAGTAGGTGTGTGTGCGTACGTGTGTAGGTGTTTGTATGTGTGCTAGTAAAAAGTAAAATGCTTGCTACCTTTCTGTGTACACTAATGTGCATTATCATTTGTGGTAATAATTTTATTTATTTTTTGTCATAGTACCCCCAAGAATTTAAAACTACTTTCACCCCTGAGTATATGTATGTACTTTGAGGTTAAAATTAACATTATGTCAAGGTGGAGCCATCAAACATTCTCAGATACTTTAAAAGATTATTCTTCAATCTTTGTTTTTGGAATGAGTTAAAACTCTTGTGATGCTTTTAAATGTAATTAGAAAAATCTTTTGGGTTTAGTCCGCCTTTTCCTCTAGCTTGCTCGAGAGTCTTGGCGGCGGACCGGAAGTGACTTCATGGCGAACCGGAAGTGATTGTATTCTGCCGTCAGCTGAAGCAAGAGAGTTAATTAGCTTTTATACCACTTCTTGCTTGCTTGTGTGAGTATTTTCCAACGACTTGAGTTGACTTTGAATGTCATAAGCTATGAAAAGATTCGTTCGGTTCGCTCCACATCCAAATCTTATAAAAATGCTTATAGTTTCATGGGTTAATCTGTTAATTAGCAGCTAATCTATCTGAAAGCTTTCTCGTTTTTCACACAGTGGTCGTTCATACTTTTGTTTCTTATAGTGTAAAGTGTTCAAGGAGTAAGCTATTTGCTTTAGACTTTGTTGGTTATATCAAGCATAATTGGTGAGGACACTTTAGAAGTTTAAATATTTAAACACACTAAATATAGAAATTTAGTTTTTTTACTTTGTTTACAGTGTAACTGCTGTGCACCAGGCAATAACGTAACAATGATAAAAACAACAACTAACTTTCTTTCTAAAACTTTTTTTAATTCAGAAGCAAAACCAGACCAGTTTTTCCAGTTTGGTTGGAAAATATAAGGTTACCTTATATTTGAATTTACATCAACCTAAACAGAACATCTGTTGTTAAATTTGTGTGTGACTCCAACAAAACAGGAGATTTTATAGATTTTGTTTAGCTTTTATTGTTCATAATTGGTTCCAAACAGTCAGAGGTGATAATTCAGGTATCTGATTCTATAGAGGAGTGCCTCGTTGTGTGAATCTCCTCCTGAAACGCTCCTCAGCCGATGGCAGGTGGATTCCAGCTGAGAGGTCCTCTCCGGTGGAGGAGATGCCCGTCTCCATCAGCCACTCAAGCCGTGCTCTGCGGAGCGAAAGCAACTTCAAAAGGCAGAGATGAAAGCGCCAAAGGTTGCGCGATGCCAAAAGACCAGAACACGCTCTGCATATTCTGATTTCTTGTACCTATCGTTGGCATAGTGATAAGACGTGAAAGGGAGGTGTCTTAAATGATTAGCTGATGAATTTGATGATGTGCTGTGAACAATTAGAAATGCAAAGAAAAAGAAGAGAGAGTGAGAGCTCGTGTAGAGATGGGCAAAGAGGGAATCCTCTGGAGTACATCGCTATCATTAGGGGAGAAATTTCAACCTTCCTCTGCTTTTACATTTTACATCTGTTAGATTCCGACTCTCTAACTTCACAGGCAACTAATAGGGAGGTCAAAGGTGGGAGATGGATGTGATGAAACATTCCTGCAATCCCAGAGTGGTGGAGAGGCTGAATTAGGAAACGGAGAGAGGAAATTTACATTCATTAGGCCGCGCTTCGTAGAGGGAGACATGGAAGAAAAAAAGGTGTGGAAGAAAGAGACTTTTTCATGCAAAACATTTCTGAAGGTTCTCAGATGGAGAAAGGTGGAGCGGTCCCTCTGGGTTTGGAGGGGGTAAGGTGCCGTCTCAAGTGGACGGTTAAAGGATCCCAGCGTCTTGGAGCGGAGATGGAAAGACGAATAATGACTTGAACTCCAGTGATGGTGGTGATGCTTCACTCTGGGAAAGTTTTCATTACTGTCAATACAAACATGGAGAAGGAAATCATATGGATGGATGGAAAGACGGATGGTTTAATGGATGGTTAAATGGTTGGATGTGAGTTGGGTCCAGTCTTGTCTCAGACTGAGTCTTCAAAGGACATCTTGACGTCCTGCAGGTTGTCTCCTCTGCTCCATCAGCTGCTTGGCTCCGCCCTCTCTCCTAATCTGAGCCACTTGGCTCCGCCCCCTCTCCTCTCTCATCCTCCATCTAGCCCGGCCTTCTCTGATGCTGATTGGCCGTGATGTGCGGCGGCGCTGGGAGCTCGTAGAACATGTAAAAGGCAGGAAAAACAACAAGCAGGCGTGTAGTAGTAATTCATACCAGAGTCATGCCGCCATATGCCCCATCCAGATTGGTGGTGTGTTTTGGACAGCTGAGCTCTGATGATTCACTGCCGGGCCGCGCTTAGACCAAAGCTAAGTGTACGTTTTGCCTCAGGCTACTCTGCTGCCTCCACCGATTATCTAAGCAGTGAAACTGACCCGCTTTAAAAACACTCATCTGTCATTTTCTTACTCATCTTCTCCAGCTTTGGTGTTTCACCTGCATCCCTTCATCCTCAAAAGAAGAAAAATCCACATTTCTGCTCATTTATTGGGAAAATGAGAAGTGTTACAGAATGGAAACATGGAGGAAGTTCAGCTTCAGAATGAAAAAAGAAGATAAAGTCAGAGTGATAGAGGATGACAGAACACGGTGGAGGCCAGCAGATGAAAATAGGTTTGAGGTTTTGTTGAAAAAAGACACTTTTTTCCATCTTAAACTCAGGCTGGGCTCTGCTGGAGAACAGATTAGTGCTTGAAATAAACCAACGGCTTTGAATTAGATGAAGAAAGAACCAGGCGGCACAGAAAAGAAAGGAAACCAGGTGCCTTCAACCAATAAAGCTCAAATTCCCTCCAGAAGTTGTTCAGTTTTGGAGTAGCTTCTTTAGCTGGAAGCTCAAATAACACCTGACCTTTGACCCCAAGTCCCAGAGGAGTTGAAAAGGAGGAATGATGGATGCAGATCGGTACCAATCAGGAAATATAAACCACATCTTCCATCAATCATAGCAGGCAAAGATCATATCCCCTACATCAACATCTTTCTGCTACACTGAGTGGCAAAAGCAAATGAGGTGGATTTGATTAGCTTCTCTAAAGTTAAAATAACATCTGAACTTTGACCCCAAATCCAAGAGTAGTTAAAAGGAGAAACCAGGGAAGCTGAGAGAGAAGGAGAAAGTTCAAACCATCTCTTCCAGCACTCATAACAGGCAATGGATTATATCCCCTACTCCAACATCTTTCTGCCAGAGTTGCAAAAAGAAGTTAAATGGATTTGATTCACATCTCAAAAGCTCAAATAACACCGAACTTTTAGTCAGAATAGTTGGAAAAGGAGGAATCTTGGATGTAGAACAGGACCAGCCAGAAGGTTCGACCCATCTCTTCCATCAGTCATAATGGGTGAGGATAATGTACCCTACTCCAACATCGCTCTGCTAGACAAATATTTAAACAGCAGTAGCAAAAGCAAATGAGGTGGATTAGCAGTTTTCTCCAACTACTGCCCGGATTTTGAGTGGGTACCATGTCATACAGAGTCATACAGCAGTTGTCTTCAGTCAGAAGCATCTTCAGCTTTTTTGCAAGACTGACTGCTACAGGACAGCATCACCATTCACTGAAGTAATGACATTTTATTTCCCTTTTACAGCCATGTGGGTCAGTTAGTTGAATAAAGAAAAAGGAATCCATGATGGACAAAAGAAGAACTTAATGAAAGCTGGTTCCTGATTAAAGCTAAGAGCTTTTAGGTGTTAGCATCAGGTTTGTAGGGTCTTTGTTTTCCCATCTGATGGGTGTGAACAAGGAGAAAGCAGAGGAGACTCTTACATTCGACCTCATTAAATTATTCACGTGTGCAGGCCGGTCCGTTAGCGGGGGGGCTGGTGAAGGACGAGACTGGGCGAAGAGCGGAGGAGGCAGAGATCGCTCTTGTCTGACCTGGCACTGGCTGGGAGAAAGTTCAATGACACGCAAGGAGGAAGAAAGTGCAACTGACCAGCAGGGATTAGCCAATCAGAGCGTCAGAAGAGCAGCCAGCTGTTGGTTCTGGCTGGACTGGAAAGAGGCTCGGAGCAGGTGGTGCAGCCTGGTGCCAGCGGTGCTACGAGGGCAAGGAGAACACCATAAAATACACTTAATGTGGGTGTTTTACTGCTGCACTCAAGCATTGTTTCTCAATTTTTAGCGAATTTTATAGAGATTTGAGGTGCTTAATGGTGAAGAGGAACAAAAAGAGCCGGCGTCGTCGACCCTCAAGGTTCTGTAAAGGCCTCAGAGGATTGTTGAGAACATTGGACAACATAGAGGTTAAGGAGCGATGCAGATGGGTCAGGGAGGAAGTTGTAGCTGCAGTGATCCCAGTGGTGGGCACCGCTAGCTAAAATGTTAACCTTGCTAACCCCTGAGCCCTAATCATAAACATTAGTTATGCTAAAAGTAACACTCTAGACTAACGTGGTATGCAGAAGCTAAGGTTAAATTGCTACACCAACACAATAATTAGCAGAAGTTAATGCTATAGTGCTATGTTAACATAGTGTTCATCAGAAGATAATGCTAAATTGCTACACCAATGCAGTATTTGGCAAGAGGCATTGCTAAAGTGCTATAGCAACAAGGTATTTAGCAGAAGCTAATGCTAAAGTGCTACACCAAGAGCTTGAAACTTTAATCTGCTAAACTTTTTTCTCATGGCACTGAAAACCATGAATTATTTTCCTCCTTCCTCTCAGTTTTGTGCCACTTCTCTCACATGAAGTCCTAATTAAAACCTTGCAGTTTGTGTTTGTAGCGTCTTTGTTGCGCGCCTTGCCAGGGAACATCTCTAAAGAAAGTACCTGCTGCTTCTCCAACATGGCTCAGGCCTCTTTCACAGATTGTTTCCTACATTTTCCCTGTAAGCAGGATTTCTGGAGGCGAGACGGTGTGAGAAACGTCTCCGTCTCCTCCCGGGAATACAGCAGCTGCACAGCACCACAAAGACAACAATGCGCTCCCTGTCGAAGGGGGAATGAAGGCGGGGCTTGCTACACCTTGGTGGTGTTGGACAGCTCTGTAAGCACCCCCGCGTGGATTTTTATTAATTTACATTTATGGTTTTATGAGCTTGCTGTCACTGAAACACCCCGTTTGGCAACAGCTAACCAGACTCCTGCTGAGATCTGGGACTCTGCTGCTGGAAATATCCTCCCAAAGGGAAGTTTAGCTGTTCACTGAGAAAAGTGACAAACAGGAAGCTAGAAAAAAGGTCAAAGAGAGGCTGGTTTTCCTTTAAAACTTGATGCTCTCCTAGAAAAAGGAAGAAGAAGAAGCCACCTGCTAGCCTCTTTGTCAACACTAATCATCTCAAAAAAGGTTTCTTATTCATGTTGTGAACTTGAAGGCACCTTTATGTGGTTCAGCCCAGGGAAAACGAGTTAACGGAACAGACTGAAGATACCACTCCATACCGGTAGGTGGCGGTAATGGTTAACCATCTTTCCCCCCTTTCTCCTCCAAGCTGAAGAAGATAAAGAGGAAGGAGAGTGAATTTGCGTTCCCGTGTTAAATGTTTGTGTTTCTGGTGAGAACACGTCTGAATTCATAAAGTTTTGCTCTGAAGTGATCGTTAAACTGCCTTTAAATACCGAAAGATTTGGTACTTCGCTAAAGCTAGCCAACAGCTAGCGGAATGTGTGAAGCAGCTTTTTCGTTCTCCTCAAACTAACTCCGTCTGGGCCCGTAATCATCCATTCTGTAACCAATACATTAATAATTGGTTTTTATTTTTCAGTAGTTTATCAAGGTGAACGGTTGTAAAGTGTAACGTTCTTTCACAAACATTGGTATATTGTTTTAATAAAGTAGCATGGCAGACTTCCGGTATGCTAAAATGACATCTGCTCAGCAGTGAACTCACAGCTGCTTGAACAAGAACCTCGTTTCAGTTTTTTCTTTACTTTGGAGGTCCTACCACGGATAAATCACTACTTTTGTGTGAGTAAAACATTTTAGTTCGTATTTTTCCCCTAAAACCGGAAGTGTTTGCCAACGTGGCTCACTTCATGTCGTCTATTCAGTTTTCTTCGGGTCGATCTTTGTAAATTTTTTTTAATATTTCTGAAATTTTATTTAATTTTTTAAATTTGTTTTTGTATTATTTACTTGTTAATTTTTTATTTAATGAAAATATTGAAATAATTTCTGTAATTTTTTATTTATTCTGAAAAACAATTTCAGTTTTCAAAATTGTTTTTCTATTTATAGTCATTTTAAAAACACTATGTTTCTAGATATTCAGTTAAGTTTTCAATGTATATTTTTAAAAAGCAGAGATTCATTATAATTTTCTACTTTCAGAGGTGAGAGGAGCAGCCTGTTGTCTGTCTTCAGTGTCAAGAGATCCAGCTGAGTCGGGTAAGAAGAAATCTTCCAGCTCAGATCAGATGTTTACATATCCTAAATTAATAATAAGAATAATAATAGAATTTATTTATAATGCCATTTGTATCTCGATATCTCATAGGGCTACAAAAACAAAATGATTAAATAAGAGGAAAACATTGATATAAAGAAATGTTTTAATGTATCTCTTTTAAAATTAAAGGATATAATACTGTTTTCATCCCAAAAGTTGAAATCAAATCTTTCCTAGTTTTTAGATCAGATGGCGATACTACAATTATTTCTACTTACTAAATACCAGAATAATAGTTCAGAAGTTTACATACACTGCCTCTGTATTTGGTTCAACTTTGGTCAAATGTTTCTACATGTTTCTTGCATCTGTTTCGTGAAGCGCACCAGTCCCTCCTGCAGCATGTGTGTAGATGTCACCCATGTCTATAAATATGAAAGTTTCTCTCTCATTTGCAGACTGTTTATGCTGCTTTTGGAGGAACATCTTGTTCCTGTGATTGGCTATCAGATCAGAAGTTTCTGGAATTGTTCGATTAAAGCGGCAGCCGGCGCGTCACGTGTCCCACAGCACTCAAAGGAAATGATCTGTCCGTCTGTCCGGCGCGCTCGTCTCCCCTTCAAGGGAAGAGTGATTATGTGTTTTGCCAACGCGTTTGTGGAAATCTTTTGATATTCACAAACACAGATCCTGATGCAGCGGCGGCGGCGTTTTTCTGGCTGACGGCTGATTAGGATGCCGGATCATGGCTGGATGTGCGAGGCCCCAGCTGGGTGCAGGGAACATCGCTCATTACACGTTTTCTAGAGAGAGTGGAGGGCTGACTCAGAGCTGCTCAGCATGCCGGTGGAGATGTAATCATATCATTCTGAATCAGCGGTCAGTTAGCCGGCTGGAGTCTGATTAAAGCCCGGCCAAAGACGGAGCGACACGTCGAGAAAACCAGCGCTAACCGTCAAGGTGCGACGCTCAGAGACCCTCAGAGAGACGCAGCTCCTGCTAAATGAGCGCTTTCTTCTGCATGCATGTTTTATGAAGCTGGTGGATGGCTGCCTGGGCGTTCCATCGCAGAGATCGCCACTGTCCTCTTGATTTAATTAGACGTTGGCCCCCACGATTTTCGACAAGGAAATATCTGCTCTAATTAAGCGGCGTACTTCACCAGAGGAAGAACAGGCTGGCTTTAATGTGCTCATAAAAAATCCATGATGTCTTGCCCTTTGCCCCTTTCTCTGGGGCGTTTTTGCTGCTACAGTCAGAAACCAAAACCAGTTTTATTCTGGCTCAGTGGAGGAAAGTTTGAAGAAACATGGCTGTCGATAGGATTAGACTCCTGGTGAAGAAGTGAAGAAATCCAGCATTTACTCTGAGAATATTTTAGATGAGAAAAGAATTCAACTTTATTCAATAAGAAAAACCGTAAACCCTAAATTACTTGTACAAAAGCAACAGAACAGAATATTTCTAGTCATTTTTTAGGTCATTCGTTACTTTCTCTTTGCTTCAGGTAAAAATACTTGTCACCGCAATCAACTTGTGCCATCAAACCTTTCCTTTCCTACCATCACAAACGTAACAACTAGGATTTTAATGCAACGTTTTCACTGAGCTGTTGGTTTCTGTCGCATCAAGAATCGTCACAAAATCAGAGCAAGTTGAATAAATCATAGGGAGCTGAACACTGAGGTGTATGGAAGGCCAAGAGGGACAAAATTAAGTACATTTCATAAAATAAATAATTATCACATTATATATTATACCTTTTAATAATTTTTGTCTAAGAAAATAATTTAAAAATGAATAAGTGATTGCACTGTATTTTGTTTGAAATGCATGGAAGAATATTAGCACCACTAAAGGAAACTAAAAGAAATTCTGACTGTTTTCCTCATAATCAGAAATGTTTAAATTGTTTGTGCACCATCAGGCAAATTTAGTGCTAAAATAAAATTGTGACAGTCTTTCAGAGGGAATGAAGTTAAGATTTACGAATCCTATAACAAGGAAGAAACTGTTATCTGATTATTTATATATGGTAACAAAAAAATTACATATCTAAGAATGTTTGACTATTAGGATTTTGACATAATGAAATTAGAACTCTACAAAAAATGTTAGAATTTGCAGATTAGAGTCAAAATTTTGAGGAAAAAAGTCAAAATTCAGAGAAAAATGTAGGAATTCTGAGATAATCAAACTTTTGAGGAAAAACTTGTTAGAATTCCTAAAAAAAGTTAGAATTTGGATATTAGAGTCAAAATTCTGAGATTATAGTTGAAATTCTGAGTGAAAAGACAAAAGTCAGAGAAAAAGATAGGTTTTTTCTTTTTTTTGTGGTCCTAATTTTCTTCCGTAGAAATAAGGAGGAGGAAATTATGTATTTTTTCCTCTGTTTTTTGGATCTAAGGCTGAAAAGTTTGTGACCCCCTGATGCAGCTCAGTGTCTCATACGTACTTAAATACATCTGCAATGCTATGAGTCCATTTCTCTTATCATTTTAGCTTTTTCTTCCACTAAACCTTCCAGGAATATGTTTAGATATAATCTGATATTCAGGATGCCTTGCCAGTGTTCTGTCAGAACCGGGCCTTTCTGTGGTTTTCTGCAGAGCTAATAAAGGCCTGTTTCCCCTGGAAACGGATAATTACTCCACCTCTGCAGTCCAACAGGAACTGAACGTATGTAATTTCTTAAAGGAAGCATTTCCCTCTGTAGCCTGCAGGGATTAGGCCCTAATGACACAAGTTAATTATATTAAGAGTAATTTTCAAAAACAGTTCATGAACTGCAAATTATACTTAAATTTGCTCCTTAATGCTCTTAACTGTAATTAAATTGCCTAATATCTTAAGAAAATGAACATGTGGGACAGGAGTAATGGTGGACGGGAACTTTTAGGGGTTCTGTGGGTAATGGCGGATAAAATTGGGAATATTCAGTTGCAGATAGATGTCGGGTTCGGACGTCTGGGTTGCAGAAGCACTTCACTGAGCACCGCCTGTCCGCCGCCATTTTGTCTCAGAGTTTGTAGCGTTTTGCTCTGTAATCAGAGGAATTTCTAACTTCTTCACCGGCTTTCAGAGCGAAGGCCAGCAGGTTTTCACTGGAAGGTGGAGAAAATCTGCAGCGTTTAGGTTGGTGTTGTGTTTCTGCAGATCAAAAAGTATTATTCAATCAGCGCCGCTACATTGTTGGCCCACTTACAGCAGCTTTTTTTTTTTTTTTTTTTTACCTCTGAAAGACTTTTGGAGGCTTTCCGAGTCATGCCATTTGTGCAACTCTGCATATTAAATCTTGTTGGAATTTCACATTTCTGGGACTGTTTGTGCACAAGAAAAACACACACACACACTCACACACACATGGATGGTCTCTGCATCCTCCATCTCCGCCGTGAAGCCAGACCCCCCTCGGCTTTTTCTCACTCGGAACCGAGTCCAAGTTTGCACAGGAAGGCAGGGGGAAGGGGAGCGCCGTGTCAACCCGTGTGGGTGTTTTTCTTCTCTTCCTCGTACAAAAAGCCACTCCTGATTACCCAGATCCAAACCACCTTCTGACGCCGAGCTCTGATTGGCTCTGGGAACCAGGAAGACCGGCTGCCAAGTACCAATTTATAGGATGCACAGAGTCTGAAGAATTCGGTGTAAACTACGACAGCCCGGAAGGGGAAACTTCAAAATGAGAAGGAGTCAGAGTTTAAAAAAAATCTAAATGACGCTGCAGAAAAAATAATCTGAAAACGAATTTAAAATAAACATCAACAATGACTGAGAAAACGGCAAGAAAATTCACAGGAAGGAAAAAAATTACATTAGAGGCAAAAAATTGGTTTTTCACAAGGTGGGAAAATATTTTTGTTTCCAGATTTCTGAATTAGATTTTTCTTTCTGTCCATGAATCCGTCCATCCTTCCTTCTTTCTTCCTTCCTTCTTTATGAACTTTACTGATGAAACTTGAATTTGGACCAAAACTTCAGAGAAAACTTAAATTTTGAAAATGGACCCATGTGGGACGATGTAGAAAGAAAATATAACATCATGATGATGACGGGATCTGCGCCCGCAGTTTGAACCTCCCTCTTACTGAAGCAGCTTCTCAAGTTTGATGGGTGGAGATAAAACTTGATGTTAAACAATAATCGGTTAAAACCGATCGCTATGGCATCTAATTAAATCCCAAATTAAGTGAGAAATGTCCACATTTAATGATTAAACTGTTCAGTGCAGTAAAATCTTTCAGAAGACGTCTCATCTTCCTCATATACCTCCTGGCCAGAATAAAACCACGCAGAGAAACTCCTGCGTCTTCCTCTCTACCTCCACTCTTCAGTCACGTCCAGTTCCTGTGAGGACCGGCGTGTTCTTGGCGTCGTCCTGCACGTCTCATTCAGGCCCGCGTGTTGTTTGGGCAGCTTGGAGCAGTTTGCAGCTCGCTGGTGTAAATGCGTGTGTGTTGCAGCAGCCGCAGCGATCAGGGGGGCCCAGCCGGCCTGCGAGATGCGAGAGCGCGGCGTCCCCAGGGCGAAGCGAGGTGCCACCTTCCAGGAGAGAAGCCATGTTGGATCAAGATGTCCACACAAAGCACAACAGGCTGTAAAAAGTGTGGATACATCCAGAAAAATTTGTATAGTTTGTATATTTACTTTTGGATTTCCTACTTGAATATCGGGATCGTGGCCCGTTTTCAAGATGGCTGCCATTTTTTGAGTATCTTAAGCAAATTTGTTTAATCCAACTTTAAAGATATAATATCTAGTAGATATAAATCAGAAACTGAAGGACATAAAGATGTCTGGCACAGACTCAGAGTTGTCTTAATGGTTATCATTAGTGTCTGCTAATATTTTATTGTGCTTAGCGTTAGCTTCTGTTAATTTTTTGTTTTACCTTAGCTCCCGCTAATTCTTTATTGTGTTCAGCAGTTTCAAAATTGCTTATGCTTTTTTCTTTGTGCTCAATGTTAGCTTCAATTAATATTTATTTATCAGTTTAGTGTTAACTTTTGCTAATTTTTGTTTAGCTTTAATTTTGTGTTTAGTGGTTTAGCATTAGCTTCTGCTAAGTTAAGCAGTTTAACATTATGCTTGTCTCATATAGTGGTAAGGGGATCTAAGTTGAGACAGTCATCTTAATTGCTACCATTCTGCTAATTTTTTATTGTGTTTAGCATTAGCTGGTTCTTAACATTAGTGTCTGCTAATATTTAAATATGCTTCGTGGTTTAATGTCACCTTCCACTAATTCTCTTTTATGAGCCTTGCTGTTTAATGTTTGCAGTGCTAACATTTGGTTATTGAACCCAACTTTTCGGTTAGCTGTGGCTAATAATCATAGCCGATTTTAATGCAAATATATATTCTCCCTTCCGACCAAAGGAAACACAAGACCAAATGATTTCTATGGTTGAAAATATGTATGATTTGACACCAAACTTGTTTAACTGGCAATTTTAGTGCAAAAATAATTTTCCATGACGATCGTGGCGGCCATCTTGAAAATCTAAGATTATGAGTAAGCATGGTCCCTATTGGTCGAATTGTGTATGATTTGACACCAAAAGTAAATATTGACAGATGTAATGCAAAAATAATTTTTTCCATAACCACCATCGTGAAAAATAGTCGCCATCTTGAATTTTTCAGTGGCTAGCAGGTTTTTTCAAAAGAAGCCAGCTTCTGTGAATATTTAAATCTGCATATGAAAGCTTTAGCAGAAATATTCAGTGATCTGCTGCGGTCTAGGGAAGTTTGTGGGAGAAGTTGCTGGCCTCATTTGCATGATGTCACCAAGCGTCAATCTGCTGTCGGTGGCGATGAGTGTAATGGCGTGAAGGCTTTAATTAGACTTAAGCGTCAAGGTCTGGGGACGAGGCGGGTCACTGGCTGAAGTGGGTCAAGTCCGAAGCGAGTGATGCGACCCGATAGTGGACTCGTCCAGGACGGCGGTCGCCAAGGGGCAAATATCACAGGAAGTCAGAGTGATGGTGGCTGAAGGAACTGAGCTGCGGCTTGTAGCTCCTGTTGAGTCAGAGATAAACTGGTTCCTCTGCAGCATCCAAACATGGAGACAGACGGAGACATGTTGGACCAGAGCTGCTGTTTTTTTTTTTTGGTTGAAATCTCTATTAAAATTGTTCCAGAGGGGTAGTAGCAGATCCCAAAGCATCACACATCCTCCACTGTGCTTAGCAACCAGGGTCCTTGGTGTTTGAGGTGTTTTCTGGTTTGATGCTCCTGAACTCAGTGCACCTCATGGACCTGGACCTGAGATGCATCAGAACCCTGCAGGACAGACAAACACATCAGCCTGAGTACAACGCGATGTTTTCTTGTCTTTTCTGTTTTGAGGAGGCGTTTTTATTCTAATGCTAGATTAAGAAAAACAAACTTTGGTTGCTTTCTATGTAGTGGAGTCGGACATATAACCATCAAACCGTCCGTCTGTTGATCAATTCGTCCATCAAACCATCTTTCAATCCGTCCATCAGTCAGTCAACCATCAGTCCATCCATCCGTCCATCAATCTGTCCTTCAAACTGTCCTTTAATCGGTCCATCTGTCCATTAATCTGTCCACCAAACTGTCCATCGAACTGTTCATCTTTCCATTTATCTGTCCTTCTTTTTGCTTTTTATTTTTTAAAATTGTCCAGGGTGCCAGTCACTTTGGCATCTGTTTGTTTATGGTGTATTCAGATGCAGCAATATGTGGGGGAGGGGTCATGTCTGCTGTAAGAGATCCAGGCTGTTTCTAACCTGGTTTAGATTCCTGAAAACCTTCTTCATGTTTAAATAATCTTTTCATCGCGTTTGGTGACGAGTTCAAGAGGATAAACTTTTTCTGTGAGTTGAGTCCAAAACTGCAGCGCTGCAAGTTTAACTGCATGATACAAGTCGCTGCTGCGTCTCCTCGGATTAAACGGGGCATGTGTCGCCACGGGGCAGCAGCCAATCAGAGGAGATCAGTGTGACGCACGGCTGAGATGAGGAAGTTTTCGCCTACACTTTGCTTCTCCTTTTGGAAAAACTTGACTTGCATCCGTTCATTTCCTGAAGTTTAACAGAGTAAATAGAAGGTGTGTAAGAATAATCTTAAAAATAGGCGTCATTCTTCTCCTTCTTTTCATCCTTTTTATTGTGCTCCATCAGCGGAGTCGTCAGAAACACAAAGAGCAACCAACAACAGCAACCTGAAAAGCTTTTGGCTCATCCTGCCGTCTCTGAAGGCCGAAGCCAGAAAGAGTTTAGGATTCCAGTCAGAGTTGAGTGATGATTAAACTGCTGCGCCTGATTCTTCTATCATCCGTCTCCCGGCGCCTTTAATATGCAAATCGTAGGTATGCAAAGCTCTGATGCTTTTATTTAAAAGACATGTCCTCGGGCGATAGCAGTGGGCTTCCAGGGAGAGCCGTGTTTTGGTATGAAATAAATAGTTGTTAAGGAGATCACACAAGTTTGTATCTTGAAAGATGAAAAGCTAATTGACATGAATAATTTATTTGTATTGCAGTATCTTAAATATCGGGAATAACGCTTGATAAATATAAGTTGAGTTCAAACACGGGCCCTTCCAACCGTTCAGAGGGAATAAAATCTCTGAAAAGCAGTCATCTCTTAAACTCATAATGGCGTTTGTCCTAAGGTCACTCTAGTGCAATTATCAGATATTAGCAGAATACTCAGAGGTATTAAGAATAATGATCCGAATGTGAATCATTATGTTGCTCCTGAGGTCGGGGATCGAGGGATTGGGGAGGAGAGCAATGAGATGAAACTCTGATTTGGGATGTCGTCAGGTACAAAAACCAGAAAGGAAAACATCCAACACTGAAAGGAGCAATTTGTCAGGCTTTCCTGATTTAAGGATACTAAACTTCTCAACTAATGATACTCGGCTAAAGAAAAAGAATGGATAAACTCGTTAACCAATGATTGATAATGAGTTTCTGGTCATGTTTTAATAAAATTTGGTCAGTTGTCTGGTATTATTATTACAAAAGCAATTATTCAGAAAAATGTTATTAAATGTTTTTGATCAGCTAAAGAGGAGCTAACAAGTGCTTCATCGTTGTATAGTATTGGTTATGTTCCATAAATGCAATGTGTTCAGTGTTTGGACAGGGTTTGAAATCAAAATAAATCAATCAAAATGGGTTTAAGTTTCTTATTAGCTGTGCTAAACTCTAAGTTAAAGTTAATTCACTAACCCGACACCAACACAATATTTAGCTAATGCTAAAGCTAAAGCGTTTACATGTTCCATAATGCTTTTAGATATCGTATTATCTAAAATAATCGTCTTTTTCTTCCTTTCAGTACTCGTGACTGTGTACTTCTTGTTTTAAATAGTTTCAGAGAACAAAAGAAGAAGAAATGCTTCAAATGCTGCATAAACAATTTTCCACTTTTCAAAATAAAAGTATGAATAGAAACATTGATAACAAAAACTTCAAAAGAAATGTATAACTTTGTTCAACTGAAAGTTTATAAAACAATCGAGCAAAATTAGCACTTTAGGGTTTATCTGGAAAAGTTAATTTTAAGGGAGGCTAAGTGTGCTAAATGTTTTTAAAATTAGCCGAAGTGCTAAGCTAAAAATTAGATCCAGTCTTTGTGTCTTTTAGTCTATCCTTAACTAATATCAAAATAATGCCAAAACCTAATCGTAACTCTCCATGTATAAAGTTTTATACAGCAGTAAGCCCCCCAGATTTAACATTTCTTGACATCAAAGTTATTTCTGTGTTTTCTAAAGGTGGGCAAAAGGCAACAAATTCCCAATTTGAATGCTCATTTTGCATGTTTTTCATTTCTCAAGACAAAAAGGGCATATATCAAGTTGTACTGTGACTTTAAATGTAGCAGAAGAGTCATGGCATTTATTTTCCATCTCGGCTGAAACCGGAGAAGCCGTCTGATCCTGTTTTTATTTTTCCAGCTCTGCTGTGGTCAGCTTTTGTTTGCCTCCGTGGTTTTGTATATTTTAACTCATGTCTGAAAATGAATATGTTGATGGTTTTTTTTGGTGTCAAAAGGAGCATCAGACACTTTAAATCATGCTCAGTGTGAAAGCACCTTTTCTTCGGCGCTAACACTTCTAGGTTTTGGCTTCAGAGATGTTTTATGTTTTACAAACAAAGCAGCAGAATGTGTTGAGTCGATCCAATCATTCCCTTCTCTGTGACCGACTGACATTTTTCCCTAAACGACGAAGCCCGCCCACAGGGTCCTCTGCCCAGGCTGAAAGGGAGCGCTCAAAGGGTTTTAAAATTGCAGTTTGACCCCAGCATGCACACTCTGAGTTCAATCCTACTGCATATCTCAGCTGGCATAGTTAGCATTCACAAGTTCTCTGATTGGAGAGAACCCACAATGCCCTCTGTTGTTGTTGTGAACTTTTGACTGCGTGGGCCGGGCCTCCACGGCAGCGGGCCGCGCTGAGGAGTCGGCAGCGAGGTGGAATACTTGACATTTCTCCGTGATGACAGCCTCGTTACTACTCCTGATGCCGGAGCGCGCGCATCTTCCACCGCCCCGATCTCCTGTGGCAACGCAGAATCCGATTTGGATGACGAATCCTTTCCGGCGCCGTCTGTTTCCTGCAGACTCCACCCTGTGTTCTCAAATTAAAGCTGGAGATGAACCGTTTGACACAAGATGGGTGTGAATCTAAAGTTTTTCTTTTAGTGGTGCATGAGCAGAACCCTTCATGTTCCTGATGTCATGATTAGTGACCTGGAATCCTTCCTCAGATGAACCCGGAGTCCAAAGCAGGCCAACAAAGCTCTTATTCAGAGTGCCTGACATTTAGCAGAAATCATCTGAAAGTAAAATTCAGCCGATGAGATTCGTGCTAATGTGTGGAAACAGCTGCACCTGCTAATAGCTGCTGTTTCTATTAATAAAACGGCTACGAAACGTATCGGCTAATGCAAAAGTATTCAAACTCCTTTAATTTTTTACATTAAAACCACAAATTATTAGGACAGTTTGCTTCAAACACACCTTTTCAGCTCTGCTCACATAAAAGACAGCAATATTACATGTTAAAAACAGAGCAACTGTTTTGTTTTATAGACACACTAATTTGCAAACTTAGTTCTTGGTTGGACCTTTTTGAAAAGACTTTAATTAAGATTCCCCTCTTTTGAATTTCTCTGACTATAAACAGAAAAACATGAAAACCAATTCTCCACAGGTTGGTGTAGAGTTTTAGTTAGCCATTGTTTCACGTCTCTGCTTTATGCCGAACCGTCCAAAACAAACCTCATTGTCCTGTGTTGGCCATTTTGTATCCAACAGTTGAGGTAAATGCTGCATTGCAGTTACATTGGAAGTGAAACTCTGACCAAAGATTTTCTGGAGCTCTGCTTCGTTGCTAGGTTACGGGCTGAACTCCCCTGGGGTTGCTAGGTAATGGGCAGAACTCCTCTGGGGTTACTAGGTAACACCGCTAACAGTTGGGAGGTTTTTGAAACTTTTTAGATACCAAAATATATTAATTAATTAAATATTTTTTAATAAGTGCTTTGACTGTTTTTGGAAGAAGTAGGTTGGTTTGGTAGGATTTTGTGTTTTTGCAGTGTACAAGTCATAAATGGGTGAAGTGGGAGTTTCTCCCAGTTTCTCAGGGGCCATTCCAGTTTATTTTTCTGATTTCCCAGTTCTGAGTTTAATTTGTTGTCCCTATATGCAAAACTTTAGCTTTCTAGTAGATTTCTTGGGATGCCATCAGTTTTGTCAAGTGCACCAGTCCCTCCTGAAGCAAAACCGTAAGGTCCGTTTATCAGTTCATCATCAGAATTATTACCAACCCTTCTCTTTTTTTGTGTGCAATTGCATTCAACTTTCTTATCCAGGAAAACATCCCACTGCTTATCATAAAACCTGATGCTACAGAGGTGTCCCAGTTAAAGCCACACATGTAATATGAAGCAGCATATGAAACCTCACATCTGCTCTGGACCAAGCAGCAAGTATTAAAGGAGACGAGTCTTTGAATAGAGAAATACATTCTTATTGTTGAACTGAAGCGCTGACAATGAGCCCCCTCGCTCCTCGTTGAGCCGCGCAGAGGCCGACTTGTTCATCCCTTGTTATGCCGCTAATGTGCATGATTTAAGGGGAATTATGCACATCTCAATGTGCCTATAAATGACATTATTCATGCACAGGTGCTGCACTAAGCAGCTCCTGAATGATAATTAAGATAATCTTTCTTTCTTTCTTTCCACTCGCTGGATCTCTTTTTCTCACGGATCCACTTTGTTGGAGCGATATCTCCTGTGTCAATACCTCGCCAGACTGCAGCCCCCTTCTCCCCTCAGCCATTGTCTGATCCTTATTCAGCACTAAAACCCGCACTAACAAGTGAGACCACGTCTATGTTCCTCCCCGGAGCCTGACGGTATTTCTGAGAAATAACGTGCCAAGTTGAATTAAAGTGAGAGAATTAAAATAAAAAGAATAAAAAAAAAGTTTAAGCGAGGCAGAAACTTGGCAGCGGCGTTCCCGAGGGAATTCACCGCGCAATGAATTTCTCAAACGAGGATATGAAGACATTGATGTTGAGCACTTTGCATATGATAAGCTCTTCCTCCATAAAGAGGAATGATTAGTTTAGTAAATGTTGCTGAGGAAAATGTGTCCTGGATAATAAAAAGTGGATGAATTTTGCCGTCGTTGGGAGGAAGTTGTGATTTCTCGTTGACGAATCCAGCGAAGCCAAACTTTCCTTGTGTCTCCACAGTGAGAGGACACATGATTCCCATTTCTCCTGATGTGTTTGGACAGTAGCAGGTCGCGGCGTGCCAAGTCGCAGTCTCTAAATGCATCAACACAGAGCCGGACTTAGTGAATCCAGCTTGGTTTGTGTTATTGAGGAACCTGAGGCTGTTTGGGGCCGGAGCCTCTCTCCTCTGCGGTAAACAGTGAGCGATGAATATCAAGAGGAGACCCAGCTGTATTGTTTTAGCACGGCCGCTTGTTTACACCAGCCCTTCTCTTTTTTTGTGTGCGAATGACTCGTTTTGTTTGTGTTTTCTGATTTTCGTGTTGTGTTACATGTCGGAGAACTCCCCCCAAACCTTCGGCTCGCTCTGGTGGAGGAAGCCGCTCAGTGTCTCCGCGGCGGACAGCTGGGTTTCATTTACCCGACTCTTGCCACACCCTTTCACTTCAAATAAACACACTGAGGATGTAGGACAGCAAACACAGAGGAGGGAAAGCTGTAAATAATTTACGTCCCTCTTTCTGTCATCAAGGAGGCTTCTTGCTTTAAGTGGCCGCGAAAGTGATCAAAGGAACAGTGGAAAAATATTTAAAATGCCTTAAAATAATATAATCAAATGAATAAAATGAGATAAAAATACCTTTTAAAGATTTTTCTTCAGGACTCTGGTTGTAGCAAGTTCCGCCGCAATAGCACATTTTTCTGGATGATAAATTGTCCTAGACGTTATTGCGATAAATTATAATATAGTTGTTGCTGATTTCAAGTAATATAATGACATAGTAATGCAGGAACAGATTCTCAAAAATGAATAAACTTTAAATTCATATAACGCTGGAACTGGCAGACATCTTAAACAATCAAAATAAATAAACAAAACAACAAAAACGACAAGTAAAATGGATTATAAAGTCCAAAGCACAAAACTGAAGACTTATCATCCAGTTTTTTGTAGAAAAAGAGACAAACGGAAATTATTGAGCCGTTTTAATTTATCATGCAGTTAATTGATTCATTGTTTATTGCAACAGATCTGGTTCACATTTTCTGTACTGATTTGGTCACAAACAGATTTCTTCTGTTTTTGTTTAGTTTTTTCACAGCTACGCTAACGTTGATCATCAAACTTCAAATTCCTCTGTAGGTTAAAAATGCAGAATTTGGAGATTTCTCATTATGGAACCCAACTGACAACAGGAAGTAGACAAAAGGTTATCAATCACCAAAAAAACAAAGTTAGCTAAAAAGTTAGTTGTGCGAACCATAAACATTGGCGCGACTCCAACGTGGTATGTAGCTGAATATAAACATCTAACTTCTTGAAGTATTATTAATGGTCAATAACCAAAACTTCGACACAGAGCTTTATTCAGCTGAAACTGAAAACTATTCTGCAAAGCAGAGTGGGTCAAAATTTCTGTCACTTTTTTAAAAATTTGGGTAGCAAATGTTTACAATTAATCAAAAAAGCGTCTAAAGAAACCCATCATATTTAGTTTGGACGTCTTTTAACCAGATTAACCTCACATATAAGCAATAATTTGAGGTGGAGGCTATAATTTGATAATTCATCATTTTTGTGTTGCAGCGTTTAGTAAAGGAGGAAAGTTTCTCTCCTCCAACCACTAAAGAGAGGGGGGAAAAAAATCACATTTTGAGAAGTGAAGCGAGAGACACTCCACCCCTTTGATTCTCTCAGAAGTTTAAATTATGAGGCTTTTGCAAGCGAGGCTCGGCCGCAGATGGATGTTCGCCAGTTGTGTGCAAAAAATCAGGACATAAATTAGAAAGACGCGCTTTGCTGTGGAGCCGACCATCACTGCGACAGTCGGCGTGTCCTCCCAGAATAAATGACAAAATAGGTTGCCTGACGCCTGTATTGGCAGGAGAACCGTATTTTTTCACTACCATCTCATGTGACAGTGTTGCTGGTTGTTTTCTTTAATTGCTCTGGAAGGTTTTTTATGCTTAATAAGAAAATCTTGCTCCGCTGCATTCAGAAACAGCAGAATAAGCCTGCTGTAAAACCCAGATTTCCCCTGCAAATGACACTGAATCATATATATCAGAGCCGTGCCTCCTGGCTACAGCGTGTCCTCGAATGTCTTTAATAAGGATGAGGATGTAAAGGGAGGGTGCAGCTCCAGTTTTAAAGTAGAAATAACCCGCTTGACTCCCAGAAAAGGTTAGCTTTAAACACATCGCATTAATCTCTGCTGCACGTTTATGGAGCTGAGTGAGTTATGTGAGGCGTTATGAAGCAAAATATGAAAAAGCAATTAGAGAAATGGAGAAAAGTCCACAGATATAAAACAATCTTCACCCAGTGTTTTCATAGATTGATGACAAACAATCAGCTTAATCTAAATGTGATAAAGGAATGACGTAAATCAATAATAAACTGCTGATTTCCCCCTGCTGTGCATGTGTGATTACAGTGATGGCGGCTGCAGAAATTGCAGCTTTTTACCGATGACGGGCAATCCAAAAGCGCCGCCACCGCTGAATAGTCACAGGTGCTACGTTGTTTGAATGGAGCAGAAATGCCAAGAGTGGTTTTTATTTTTATTTTTTGATCCCCAGCGTGCAGAAGGAGAGCGAACTCGAGCCTCTGTTAGATTGAAACGCCGTTTTATGGGTCCATTAGCGGATTGGAGATTTAGTTACACCAACATTTTACGCAGGGAGATGCAATCTGATTGGCTGAGACGGAGGTGAAGATCTGTGCTGCGACTGTTGTTTGGGAACATCACTGGTGCTGTAGGCCAATAAAACACAGGGCCATTTTAACGAAGGTTCTCACAAACGTAGCTTTCGAGTAAAGTCATGTTGAACAAAGTGGAATTAAAGTTATAGTAGGTGTGCAAAATGTAAAAGAGGGTAGAAGCATTTACTGGTGATTTTATGTCCTAATCAGCACATCGTGAAAAGCAAGTCAGATCTACATTAATCAGTTCTGCAACACAAAGGACAATATGCTACCTTTTTGTGTGCTTTATATTGGAAAGTCTGTTGGAAAAATCTAAATTTATTTATCAACATTGATAATAATGTAGAATCTGATGTAATCTTGGTTTAATTGCAACATTTAGATTGTTTTGAGAGCAGGATGATGTTTAGAAAATGCCATACAGAACAATAATTCATCTACTAAGATTATTATACTATAGAGGTACAGATTTTAAGTAAATACCAGGATAAAATGACCCAGATTTGTGACTTGACTTGAACTTTAACAGCAGTGTCTTAGGACTTGAATCTATTTTCTTGAAAGGACTTGATATTTTACTCAAAATCTCAAGTTTAAAAAGTGAACTCTTGCATTTTTGGCTGAATGTTTATGCTGGAAAATTATAGTTTAGGTTTTACCCTGTCAATCTCCTAATAAGTATCCCAAAAGTAGTCGTATTTGTACCCTGAAGTACTTCCACTGGTACTCTTCAATTACCCTGATAATACCCCTTTAATGCCATGTGATTTTACATGATACTTAAAGGTATTTAAGTGCCAAGGTGTCACCTTGATACTTACAAGGTGGCAAGTTTGTAAGTACCAAGACACCTTTGGTAGTTACAAACTAATATTTGAGTAATGGCACCACCTAGTTCTGTCCAATAGTAGTGTTGCTCCAAGAAGGTACAGAATTGTACCGTCTTCCCTGGGTGTAATTTAATCAGCTGTACCATAAAGGCCTCAACATCCCCACAGCATGACACTGCCACTACCATGTTTGACCTTAAAGACGGTGTTGGTCGTTGCTTTGGTCTGATCTGACCAATGCCCCTGGGTTGTCTTTGTATGTTTTTGCCACTAAATAAACAGCTAAAATTAGATGTACAAACTCATTTGGAGGATTTTTCCTCTTGCTGTTTAGTTGTGCACAGCTGCATCTCTGCCTTTTGTCTTTCACCATGTTGTAAAGCTTTGATGCCACATGGAGAGTCGAAGTGTCTCGTACCTGGCTCTACACCCAGAGAGGCGTATTCATCTGAGAGTATGTTCATATCACTTTCAATATCCCCCTCTCTAAGATCATACACAACAGGATCAGGCAAACACTGGAAGGGAAGACGTGTCTTGGGGGGGGTTGAACATCTTTCTTCCTTCTGCTCTTTGGAAAGTGTACAGGATGTGCCTGATGTTTCCTTGGCAAAGGAAAAGGTAAAAATAGAGAAGATTCATCTGGTTTGAGTTCAGCAGCACCACATTACTTTAGGGATGGTTTCTTCCCTGATCTCTCTCTCTTTCCTTTTTTTTTATTTTATGCTGAGCCATCACGACTTCTTTTGTGATTTGATGCTCAAACGGACCAGGAAATGCAAATAATCCTGGTTCTGAAGGCGTCCAGTGACGTGATTGTTGGGACGGTGTGGGGGAGGCCGGCTGGCTCGCCACATTAAAGGCAAGAGTTTGAGCGAGAGATGAGTGGAGACTGGGTTAAGTTAAGTGAAAGGGTAGGACTTCAAAGGCCGTTAGGTTTTCCTGCCATATTAAGAGTGACGAGACGTGTCTTTTATTAATAGCATTCGCCAGAGTTTCTGCTCTCAGCCGGTTTCATTGTTTCACAATCACGGCAGTGTGGAGACGGGATGAGAGGAGTCTTCAAAGCTGCACAGCAAATTACACCTTGATTACAAGAGAAGGGAGTCCGCTGAAGGATTTACTGCCTGTGGTTGTTTGACATCTTTTGTTTTAATCTAATTTAAAGCTCTTTACCACCTTGATAAAAGCGCCATGCTCACATTTTCCACTACATCTGGCATTCTTAAAAAGAATAAAAAATCATTGGCTTAAAGAGGTCTGCATTTTAGCCCAAATTTTCTTTCTCAAAATTTAACTGTGGTCTGGAAAATACAGGATTTGATTAAAATGTGTTCCAGGTCTGGATCAGGATTGAAAATGTTGTTTCCAGAATTAAACCTGTTCTAATGTTTTAATGGTCAGTCCTTCATCGGCCTGTCCATCAATTGATTGTACGTCTGTCCAACCAACTGTACATACAACCAATTGATCATCCAACCAACTGTACATCCAACCAATTGATCATCCAACCAATTCATCATCCGTCTGTCCAACCAACTGTTCATCCATCCAACCAACAGCCTCTCTGTTCATCCATCCAACCAACAGTCTCTCTGTTCATCCATCCACCCAACAGTCTCTCTGTTCATCCATCCAACCAACAGTCTCTCTGTTCATCCATCCAACCAACAGTCTTTCTGTTCATCCATCCAACCAACAGTCTCTCTGTTCATCCATCTATTCTCAGTCTCTCTTTAATCTCCCGCCCATTCAGATTTCCATCTCTCTACCCGTCCATCATTCCAGTCTGGTTTTTTGTAAATCCTGACCTGAAATATCTTCCATTAATTTGGAGTGGCTCTTCATGGGCAATGCTTATTTGATATATAGATATTGCATGATATAATAAAAACAAGCCTCTTTTATTCTTAGAAATGAATGAATACACCAGATCTAGCTATCCTGGGTCTCCACCTTTGCGAAGAAGTTGTTGTTGTTTGGACTGGATATTTTGAAGTGACTTGGAGAAAAGCAGTTCACCTCTGACTGTACTTCTACTCTGAAAAACCTAAAACATCAGAACCGTATGCTCAACCCTCGGTTTATTCTAAATGGTTGTCTATCAGTGTGGGGGGATCTTCTTTGCACAAGTTTGACTGTGCCTCCTGAAACTCAATTACCACCGCAGTTTTCTGGCCTCATTCATATCGGCTGTGGTACAGAACTCCATCAGACACTATTTCTGATTTGCATATTACAATGCGAGCACTGCCCATCATCCCTTCTCCTCATTAAACGTCGGGCATCTCGTCGTCTTTTTGTCTGTTTTCATAAAAAAATGAAAAAGGAAATCTTGATTTAGCCGCTTTAATTCTCCTCCGCGGACTTGTTTACATGATTGGCTTTTTTCCCCCCCTTTCCCATAAATCCTTGTCAATCTAAAGCCGCTCTCGCACGTTATCAAGCGAAGAGAAACAAAAAGACGCCACAGTAAACATTCTATAATTGACTGTTTATGAGCGCGATCATCAGTTAGGGTGGGATTTTAGGGCCGTAATCTGCTTTTTCCTTCTTCTTCTTTCTTTGCCATTCAACCAAAAATGGACACGAGAGTTAATGCATCCCTCCAACCTCTGAGCCATTTACACTCGCTGAATGTACTTGTAATGATTAAGTTTGAAAAGAGACATTTTTTATCATCGGCCAACACAAGAGTTGGCAATCTTAAGACCTTCAACTAGAAATAATTAGGATCTATTTGAATGCTGAGTGCGCCGAGACAAGAGTTAAGCTTGTTAACGAATGTGGTGGCAATTAAATGCGTCGTCCAGCCTCAATTCTGCTGTTTATTTTTCTCTTTTTTTATCACCTGAAAATTGATTATAATTCTGACCATAAAGTTTGAAATTCCACGCCAGCGGATAATTGAAAATGCAAGCGACGGAGTATTGTGTTTGTAAGGGTTTTAGTTCCCACGTGAAACCGGAGCTGGTTAAAATTAGTCCATGTGGCTCCTCTGTTTTAATTTCTCCACAGTTTAATGGTAAAAATCAGGTCAACCTTTAAGATTTATGAGCAGTGGAGGGGAAAAAAATGAATTAATGGTATGCTATTTTTATTCAGTCAGCCGTCTGTTAATTTGATATGACCTTAGTCAAAGGCGGCGGAATAACAAACTCTACTTACTTCTTCTTAAGAGCAAACCCCTGGTCTCCCATGTTGCTTTGCTGAGGATCTGAGAAGCGAAGGGCCCGCTGCCAGCCGCAGTTTCTTTAACTCTTATCTGCAAAACTCAACAAACGGGCTTCTTTTAGGACATCAGTGGCGCCGGGAAACGAACACCCTTTCATCTAATTACACAGCGTATTGTTTCAATTAGGCGTTTTCTTTATTAATTCAGCTTTGAAATGAGGAAAAAGGAGTTGTTCAAGTGGCATTTAAGCGCGCTCAGAAAATAAATCCTGACAGCCAAACGCGGCGGCTCATCATCCGATGGAGGACATAAAGTTTGCGGCGTCGCCTCCGGGCGTCTTTGTCCTCGAGTCAAAGCAGAGGTGCGTCACCTCTCTTTTTTTCCCACCTTTCTTCCTCACTCATGAGATCTCAGTGTGACTCGCCTCATGACAGCGTCTAAAACTGCACTGCCATGAGGGGACGGGGACTCACAGGCCCCCATTGAAGCATCCCTGCAGGGGTTTTCTTCACACAGGGGCTAAAGGGGAGGGGGTGAAGGTGAAAGTTTGGCACCGAGCGACGGATCCCCCAACAAGAGGAGGCCTTTGTTGCCAGGTTGCTCATGCTCAGCAACGTGGAGGAGCCAGGTGGCCTCTGACCTGACCTCTACTCCGAGAGGACCGGTGGGCAGAGAGGCTGAAATAAAATAAAAAATGAAAGGAACAGGCAACTTTTGCTGGAGGGGGCGCGTGTGAAACAAAGTGCTCAGAAATAGGTCAACCAGTATCTCATTTTTCTTGTGAGGCCTGTAATCACCCGTGACGAGCTCACAGAGGAACAGGCTATTCAGTGAGGATTGAGGACTCCTGACACTGACTGACAGATCCCAACCACCCGCCTCATGACGGGAGAAACCTGCAAGATCTCAACTCTTTGTTGTCTATTTTCATTTGCTTGACTTACCTGAGTTGGCGTGTTAGCTCACAAAGTTTTTGTTTCTGAATTATGAGAATGTTTTGCCTTTAGAGGAGATAAAAAGGTTGTTCACTGATCCATACATCAACCACATGAAGACGGTACAAAACAGAAATCCGGCTTCCCAAACAGACAGCCTTCAGTTTTTATGTTTCTAAATTTACTAAGAGGTCATCCTATATTCAGTAAAAAGATGAAAAAGTAAAAAGAACCAAATATCACTGGAACAAATCAGAACTAAAATGTCTTTCTGCCTAAAAAACATTTAAAATGGATCAGAGTGTGAATAGCAGATACATTTAAAAAATAAAAATGGTGCAGATGCAAGTTAACCTAAGGTTCCTGATCTTAGTTTACCTAATGTAGGGCTAACTAAGCTTACCTAAGCTATAATAAAATAGGGGAATGTAGGTTAGCATTAGCAAAACTACGATATGCTAAAGTATATCCAAGGAAATCAAAGACATTATATACTTGGATATGGAAGATTAAACTCAATAAAGCAAAGGTAAAATAACAGGTTGATTACTCAAGGTCAGTGAAAAGCTATGGTACTGTAGGCTATGCTTGGTTAGCAAAGCTAAAGTAGGGAAGAGCCTGTACTTAACATCACTGATGTAAGGATGCTACTTTAACTAAATAAAGGCTAAGCTAAGGTTAACTACATTACAAATACTGATTATTTCATCCAGGGTAAAGCGAAGAAATCTGTAAATACAGTTGTAGGAAACTAAATTAGCATTGCTTCTTCAAAATAAGCTTAAAGTATGCTAAGCTAGCATAAATTCAGCTTGAAACTAAGGTACATCATGTGTGCCAAGAACTCAAAAATTGACTGAGCCAAAATACAAATAAATAAAAAATCAATAATAAGTAACAGTAATACGCCCTCAGTTGTTTTTTGTTTCATTTATAGTTAAATATTTGATACTAATTCTGCACTGGAAGTATCCCGTTTGGATTTTCACAATAAGAGTTCAGTTTCCGGATCGTTACCAGAAGTGTTTACAATAATATTGTTGGTAAATTTACATATAAAATAAAGAAATATGAAAGATTGTAATGTCCAATTAATAACCTTATTTATCTTTGTGTAAAACAAAACGGTAACAGATGGAGGTTGGAGTTTATGCAAAGATATTTATTTAACATCTTAGCTTAACGATATTAAGATCTTTATGCTAAGATGTTTAATATCTTACGCTGACATTAACTATTAATCAATCAGCTTTGGTGCAGACTAGGATTCAGCAGCGTTTAATCAGTGAAGGAAAATGTTCGGCAAGATATTCATAGATCTAATTTTGTGTGTATTTTTTACCACAGAAGAAGAGTTGGAGTCAGGATTTGCCCTAATCCTCCATTTCCGTGTTAAAGAGGTGAGCAACACTGTTTAACGACATGCTAGTTAACTTTAGCGCAGGGATTTCTCTATTTCTTACTCTTTCTAACATTATACAGCAAAACTGAAATATTTATCACTGTAGAAATTCAAACAAGCTTAATAATAAAAATAAAAACATGTCTTTTAATCTGTTAAGATGGACTAAACTGACCATCTATCAGCTTTGTTTCATATTTTTGCCACATTGTGGCATAGTTAGAGATCTGTCATCCTTTAGCTGATAATCTATTAAAAGTATTCATTCAACTTGAATCATTTTCGTGGTAAAAAATATATTTTCTCCAAAACTGGAAACTTTTATTGGTTTCCAAAATGACAAAACTCATTTGCAGTGGGAGAAAAATGGATGAAAAGTGTAGAAAAACTTTAACATAAGTCTAAAAATGTATGAAGGAAGTCTTGGCTACTTGGAAGAAAAGTAGATATAATAATAATCGGTCTTTTGCCGAGTTGTTCTTCCTGATTCCCATTAAACTTTGTAAAATGTGCTCTGATCCTCATGGAGATCTCAAAACCCCCAACGCTGCTGTGAAGTAACGATGATGAGTCTTCATCAGGAAGCCGCTCCAGATCTCGCTGCAGATTTAAACCTGATCTTGTTAAGAGTCTGAATCTCGCCCATCGGTGGCCAAAGCATCCCCTGCTGCTAATGAGGCGCGCACGGCCCCCTGGGTAACGGCGGCGTCACGACGAACATACACTATGACCCAGACCTCCGACAATGAACCGTGTGGACCATAAAACCCAGTTTGCATTGGTGGTTTTGATCCCTTCCACTCTAAATGCCCATTTTAATATGCATTTTAGCCATTATGTCACTGCTAATAAGAAGCCTCTTTGAGAATGTGCCCATTGTTGAGCGAGTCTGTTAATTATGACGGCTCAAAGTGCTGCTGTATTCCACTGACTCTTCCTCATAAGAAGCCTGATTATTCATCACCATGATAAGAATTAATTTGCAGGAAATATTGCGCCTTTTTTCCCCTCTCATGCTCCAAATTTAAATGCTCCAAATTACACATTCAATCCATCTTTGTTTGTGGGTTCAACACCGTTAAACAAGGCAGCACTTGGTGACTTTTATTGGACTGGAGCGACAATAAACACTTAATGTATCGAGGGACGTAAACAAATGAGCCAGTAATTCATGCACCTTTTTTTATAAATAGGTTTTGTTTGATTTTTTTTTTTTTATAGGATCCATTTATACATTCATTATGTTATTAATACAAGAAATACAACTTTGTATGGATTCCAATTACACCAGAAAAAAAAACAGGTACAAGACAAACAAATAACATTATTTATGTATTTAATTTTCTTCACGTGTAAGTTTTGCTTCATTAGCAAACAGATAAATGAAGATTTGTTTGTTATTCTTTCAAGTTGCCAACATTTGCCACACTTTGATTATCCAAGATAAATGCAAGCGACACATATCTATCAAAATACCATTTAGCCGTCTTGTGGTGGATGTGGTCAGGTTGTGGTTCTGATGATCCAACAGGAAGCGGGTCAGGAGGAGAAGCATCACAATGAGGGAAGCTACAATGGCGAAGGGGCTCAGAAACCCCTGCTGCTTGTATCCAGAGCATTTAATCAAACTGGCATTAGTTTGGAAACTGTATGGCTTAAACTTTCAATCCTGTCCGCAAACTTAATATTGTTGACAGTAGCTCTAAATTCGACTATAGACTCAGCAAGTAAAAGGATAAGATGAGCTTAACGGGCTTTTTATAACCTTTCTATTCAGCCCAGAAGACAGTGTGAGTCACGCACCTGGCTGAAAATCTGAGGAGCTTTCAGGGAAGCATTTCGAATGAATTACCTTGCAGGTTTATTCCCTGTTATTGGCTGCATTATGGCGTTAAAGTGTGCGCTGACGATGTGAATAACATGGGTGTCAGGTGATTGAAATAAAAACGCAGCAGGAAGGCTTTTGTCACTCAGACGCTACAGTTAAGAAATATTAAAGAATAAGATGAACCAGTATTTCTGTCCTACACTGTAAAACCCACTGGCTGACATCAATAATGGCTTAAATTTTTATTTACTTTTTTACAAAAATGGTTAGTTTCTCTGTTCTGCAAATCAGATGCAGGTTTTTTTGTTGAAATGTCAAAATTTGACTTCAAATTTGAATAAAAAAACTATTTACGTTCTGTTAATTTCTTAACATGATGGTGTTTTATTACTTTCATGTATTTTTGGTAACACATTTTTATACTAAGATGATTTAATTTCTTGGTAAATATAAGAGGCCACCTCAAAATATCCTCACACAGAATAAATTTTGAAGAATTTAGATTTCAACTACAGATACAGAAATTAATTTAAAGAAAAAAGTAGATGATTATATGAAGTATAATTTCATTTCACTAAATTCAGAAAATAAATGGTTGAAAACAAACATTGTACTCTGATTCTCCTCAGTTTGTCTTAGCTTAGCTTAGTTTAGCTTTATTTCGCTTAGTTTGACCAAAACTGCCCTGTTTAAGTAATTTTGTTAAATTTAACTCAACTTCCTGAAGTTTAGCGTATATGGCATACATTAATTCAGATTAGCTGCACAAGCTTAGTTTAGCATACTTAAGCTAAGATCAGCATAAATTGCTTTAGTTTAGTCAACATTAGGTAATCTCAGGTTAGCATTTGCTCAATTAGCAAACTTTAGTTTAGCTTCTTTTTATTTAGCATTCATTAGTTCATATTATGTTAGCATAGCCTAGTTAAACATGCCTGAAGCTAGTTTAGTTTAGCTTTAAAGTTAGCATACATTCAATAAGTTTAGCATGCGTTAGCTTTTAGTTTAACCTACGTTAGCTCTTCTTGGATTAGCTTGAACTAGTTTAGCATACCTTAGTCTAGTTGAATATTACTTATTGAAGTGTTGCTTAGTTCAACCTACATTAGCTAATCTTAGTTTATTACCTTAGCTTATTGCAGTTTATCATACCTTAGCTTTTAGTGTAGCTTTCTTTAACATATCTTAGTTTGGTTTACCTTATCTGATGCTAATTTACCCCTAAAATGGAAAATGTAGAATATATCATCAGAAATGAAAATGAAAAAACTCAAGTAGATTTAATAATTATTTTTTTACCCAACATTTAATTGAATTCTGTGTTAAGTCAGGTTAAACTAACCATGAAAAAACACTTCTAAACTTAACTTTAGAATCAGTTTGGAAATGGTTTTCTAGAAATGTTTCATGTTTTGTTTCCCATTATCTTAATTCTATTCTATTATTAAAAACAGGCAAAGTAGAAAAGTCTTGAATATTCACAAGGACTTATTAAGCATTGATTAAAACCACCTTTAAGTGATAAGGTGAAAATCTCAGCTTAGAAGAAAAACATGTGAAATTTTGTCAGTCATCTAATTTAGCAAACAGCAGAAATTCTAAAAACTGAGCAATTTTTGTAAAGTTTCTTTTGTAAAGAGAGTCATGCTGTTTCATTTTCGTGTGTTTCTGTATTTTAATTTAAAGACAGTAGGTCAGTAGTCCAAGTAAATCGTTATTGACATAATTTAAATTTGTATTCCTGCAGAAACGTTGATGTGGAAAAGAGGAAGGAAAAAGTTTGACAGAGAAGCAGTAAGGTTGGAGCGTTTATTTCTGCTAGCTGCAGTGTTTCTGAAGCACGTTTGTTTGCATTTATGTGTGCGTTTGTGTGTGTGTGCGGTTGCGTTTACGCGGTAATACAACTGAGAATCATGTTGCAAGCTTTTTGCCCAGAGTGTTTCTGAGCTCATTTTCAAATGGTAATTTGCCTTATCCGAAGCAAACTCACTGACTGTAAGTAAGTGATTATTTGCATGACTGACAATCATTCGGCTCGCCTACGGTCTTTTTCCAAACTGCTCCAGTTCGTCCAGTCTTTTGAAAGAAATAAAAAACTCAGGGTGGGCCGGTTCTCTTTGAAACATCGTTTCATTTACCTTATCATTAGACACAAATATGGCATGGCTTAATAGCGGCGAAAAAAAAAGAAAAAAAAGGAAACAGCAGTTTTGATGATGGCTTTGCAGGCAATAAAAAGCCTTCTTTGTGATTGCTGGATAAAGAAGATGATTTTCAGCTGCTGCTTGGTCGTATTTTGGTTGAACTTCTTGGTTTTTGGGTCCGATCACCTCAGGTTTTGGGTTTTCATCAAAGCGCCAAGTTCCTGTGGTCCTGTTTAATTGGTAATTATCCAATTTGAGGCATCTCGACTGTTGGTAAAGTGCAGCAATGACACGGACCCACAGACAGCAGAACAATGTAGTGATTTAGTAGCCGCACTCCCCCTCAATCATGCTCAAATGTCAGCCACAGACTCATCAATGCCCCGAACCCTGAGCACCCCCCAGAGACGCACACTCAGCCCGCGTTGCTACACACCAGCACCGTGTCAGAAGACGGAACAGGACCGTGTCGACTAGAGATGGGTTTTCCAGAACCACTTCACTCCGTTTCTGTCAAAATGAAGCAAAAATACAGATTTGATCCCAATCTGTTTGTATTAGTCAATGGAGTTGGAGTCATTTTTTAATCTTACCTTCACCTGAACTCTAGTTTTAGCAACCAAAATAGATTCCCAGACATGAATTTGTTTTAAAAAGTGAGTCTTGGTTGAGTTTTTCTAGATCTTAGCATACAAGTTGTGTTTTATGCAGTTTAATCTTTTAGTTTATACTAAATGACTAACATTTTTACCACATCTGCAGCTATTCTGCTTTACAGTGATCCACAAAATGTGTGTGTAGATAGTTAACATTGTAAAAGTTAAAATGAACACCCATCTATTCACCCAGACACCTAATTAAGTAACCAACCTTATATTAGAGCTTAGTTCATCTTAAGTTAGCTCACCTAATCACATATTATTTTTGTTTGTTTATTTTAGCCCACATTACTTTCTTAGGTTAGCATACTTTAGTTTAACTTTCTTGTCTTTATCTTGAGTTTCTTTGACTTACCATAATGCAGCTAAACTTAGAATTGGCTCACTTTGACACACCAAGGTTTCCTCCAGGAAACTTGCTAAGCCTGGTGGTTGGGGCGCTCAGCAGTCATGTCCTGTCGTGTTTTTGAGTTAATTTTTTTTTTAAATTGACAGGAAATTTGAAAATATCATTTGATAGTTATGTGTTATTATATTAGGAGATTAATATCTGAACACCAACTATAAGGACTTAAAAACATGCAAACACTTAAAAAAAACTTGAACAACAAAGCAATGCTAAGCCTGGTGGGGGCACAAGTAAAGCCTGGTGGCCCGCCAGGCTTATAATACACTGAGGGAAACCTTAGCTTTGTTGATCTAAACTTGATTTAATGTACTGAAGTTTATCTTTTTTATCTGAATTTAGTTAATTACATCTAATGTGTATTACATGAACATTAGCTTACCTCACTTTACTGTATTAGCATAGTTTAGCGTATTTTTGCTTAGTTTAACAAACAGTTTGGTTTAGTCTACTATGTAACCTTAGGCTTTTAGTCTTGGTTTAATTTTAATTTAACATAATTTGTTTTTGTTCATCTTAACTTAGTTAATCCTGTTTAGTGAACATTAGTTTAGCTTATGTTACTGTATTGTGGCTTAGCATTCTTTTTCTTAGCTTAACAGTTTTGTTTAACTTGTCTTAATTTAGCATACTGTATTTAACCTTAGGGCATATCTTGGTTTAACCTTGTTTAATTTACAATAATTTCCTTGTTTACTTTTACTTATTACTTTACTTTAATGGATTGTAGCTTAATGTCTTTTTGCTTAGTTTAACTCAATAGTTTGGATTAGCCTACATGAGCATAGCATGCTAACTTTAACCTGCTTTAACATTCTGTAGCTTAGGTTAGCTAGCTTAGTTTAGCTTACCTCAGCCTAGTTTGGTTAGTTTGTAACCAAACTGGGTTACAAATTTTGTAATTTTGTATGCTAAAGTAAGCCCATCTTAGTTTATTTTAGCATGATTGCTCAACTTATATTGGCTTAGTTTTGCTTAAATTAGCCTAATTTAGCTTAATTTAGCATACGTTAGACATCTCTATCTTAGCATAATGCAACTTTTCAATAATCCTACATTAGCTTTATCAAATGTAAAACTTGTCACCAATGATATTAAATTTATGAAAATGACTGAAATCTTTTCTAAACCCAACTAATGTACTTTTCTGTTACTAATACAGAAAATGGAAGAAGTATTTGCTTCCTGATTAAAAGAAATTAGCTTTTAATTGTGAATTTCATATCAATACTTAGAGCAAATTACCTTTAAAACAACTAAACATTTGCCCTTCTTGAAGTAGCTAAAATGAAATATTAATGAAAGATTATTTCAGGAGGAAAGCCAGCAGTGGCGGTTCAATACTCGTCAATAACAATCCAGTAAAGGTTTCGCTTCGCTCTGACAAAACTGGGAGGCAGAGGAACAAAAGTCATGGAAGTCCTTCATTTGCCATGATCATCCATCAATCAGTATTTAGGACATTGACAAGTGCTAATTTAATAAGCAGTGACCTGGGCAGGCAGGAAGCCGCTCTGACAGACAATACAAACTCATTTATCACGGTGGAGCGACGGCGCTGCTGCGCTGCGTTTGTCTCTGCGTTGGCTGTGGAGTAACACGCTAACCGACAGCTTTGGGCTGAAACCAGGAGCCATTTTCAACCCGACCTTTCACCTTTAATGCCTCCTGAAATGACAGAAACACTGCTTTTATTTTTTAATAATCTGCCCCAACAGTTCAAGATCAGTTTGATCAGATTCGCTGTTGCTACTGAAAAGCACGATAGTGGCAGTATTATGCTGTGGGGCGTTTCAACCATCTAGCTGTTGATTTGAGGTAAATTAATACATTTGGAGCAGCTCATCATTTATTATTTTACTCACTTGGTGCCACACACCAATAACAGAGGGTGTAGCAGCCCCACAGCATGATGCTGCCACCACCATTTGCTTACGTTTAAATGTGACTCTCCTGCTTTAAGGTTAAATTTAAGCTTCTAAAAACTTGAACCTTGATGGTTTGTGGACCATTTAGGACTTTTCATGCCTCTATGAACTAATTTAAAGGACAAATTTAGTGTAATTGTGTTTATTTTTGAGAGCTTTCTAAATGTGAAGACCTTAAACCCGGCGCTATCGACTGGAGGTTGCTCTGATGCCTCCATCTTTGTCGTAAGCTAATTCAGGAAGCACGCCTCGCCCCTCACGTTTTGGCTCGGTTTCATCAGCTTGAGCCGTGTTTGCCCACATGCGGTAACGTCATGTACCTCGCTGAGCCTCTCCTCGTCTCGCTGCCAAATTGCAATCAGTGGGCAGGCGTCCATTAGGCCGCGCCGCAGCGCGCCGACGCTGACTCACCGCGGCATTCGGCTCCTGATGTGGATTTTAATGCGCACTAATGATCTTTGTGTTTGTCTTCGTTGCGGCGCGTCGCTTTAAAGCGGCGGTGTCCACTTCCAGTAGCGTCACCTGTGGAAGTGAGGGCGCTAATGAGGGCAGCGACGCTGCACAGGGATGAAATCACCAACCTGGAAACCCGGTCCATCCACACCAATACAACAGAGATCAAGATTTTAGCTACTGAGAAGCTAAAATCCCTTTAAAACGGTCACTTTTCAGGTAGTTTGAACAGTGCGTTTTCTAGTTTTTATGAGTTAAATATTGTTTACTTTTGATCAGTTTTTGTAGTTTTAGTGTTTTGATAGTTTGGTTCATTTTCAACTGATAAATTAAAAAGAACTAAATTATTTCCATTTGGATTATTTATTGTTTTTCTTTCTTTTTACCAAAAACTGGATGATTAAAGTCTCCAGTTTGGTGTTTTCATCTCAACTGGAGGACAATTTTGTTTACAAATACTTTATTTAGGATTTTATTTGATATTTCTGTTTTGTGTATTTGTTTTGGCTATTTAATAAAATGTCTTAATCAGAATTTAAAGTTTACTTATCTTTCAGAAATTATCATTTTTATTTATTTTATTTCATAAAAATGTTTTCTCAGTGTCAGTTTATTAAATTTTTCTGAAATATTAAAGTGGTAAATACACCTGAAGGGTATTATTATATCAAAGTTATTCATTTAGTTACTTTTTTCTTTAAGTCAATGAATTGTGATTAATTGGTCATTGAAAGAATTGTCAACTAAAGTAGTTATTGATTATCAAGTTATTTGGAGTATACACTCAAAAAAATAGTTTGCTGAAAAAATAACACATTCAGAGCAATAATTAAGCCAAAACTGTACAAAATAAATATGATTTTGTTTTACGATATGTTTTATGCAAAAAATTAGAAGTAGGATTTTTAAAATATTTTTTTAATAAATATTTACCTGTAATTTATTAAATTTACGTTAAATTGAATTAAAATTATTTTAACTTTTTATGTAACTGAAATAAGTAAGAATTCAATGTAACATAATGAAAGGTAACAGTTACACCTTTACTTCATGTAATGTAATTGTGTTTAGAGGAATTTACACTGTAAAACTTGAGAAATTTGTCTCTATTTTACCGTTTTATTTTCAGAGTTGACATGTTTCCTACTAGGAAATATTAAACAGTTATTCATAAAAACGCAACAATCTCATAAATAAACCAGGCTCTGGAGATGCTGGCTCTTTTCTCGGTGACGTTTATCATAGTTTTTAAAAAAAGCGAAGCGGCCATTTTTATGAGCAGCTTTTTCATGATGAACAGTGAAGCTTGAGGCCACTTTATCGCCGCCCTGCAGTCCAGTGGAAATCAATGAGAGTCTGATTAGAGCAGGCCAAAGAGGGACTCACCATTATTACCAATAAAGGGAATTAGATAAATGATTTTCTTTTTTGTTAGGGGACTTCAAAACCTGCAGCTTGATCAAATTTAAGATGGAGTCATCAGTGAAATTGCTGTTGATTTATAAATAAGCTAATTGGTCCTTCCCTGCGCCACCGCCTCGGTCTTCTGTCCTTCTGCGTTTTATTGCTTAGTCAAACCAACTGCTTCCATTTTTAAATTGCATATTGAGTGGGGATCTCAGCGGACCTGCCAGCGTCTCCTCCATGTACTTTCTGCTCTTTAATCTTTAAGGAACTCGCAGTAAAGCACCTGAATCTTTGTCTGTAGCTGCTGTTGATTCCTTACAATCAATGCAAATTAATTGAAGGAAATGAGGCATTATAATACCTAATCAGGTGGCTTTATTATTGGTGTGGAAAAACATCATCTGTGTCTAATTTAAAACAAAAAGTGTTGTCAGCTCTACATTTGATTTTAAAAAGTGGGAGAATACCTTTCAACACCTGTCAGTCAACGCAGCAGCCATTATGCAGTTTGTTATTCGTACCGTGGCGTTTTTCTCACCACAGCGCGTCTCCACGCAGGTGATAATTTCATCTCCTTCACTCTGCTTCTTGATGTCTATGTGAATGAAACAGCATTTAAGAATCGAGTCCTTTTGTTCTCAGAAAGTTTAATGTCTCTCCATAAACGCCTCAGTTGTTACAAGAAGTGAGAAGAACCTGGTTTCTATTAGTCAGCTGCGTGTTGTTTCTATTCAATACGAGTCAGGGTGGCGATAAACGTGAACCTTTTCATGAAAATACAGGAGCTGCACCCAGTTCTGATAATGGTCTGACCAAGAAGTCCCTTAAACAAGAACCTGTCTGGCAACACGAAGTAGGCAAGTTGGAGAAAGAAAGGAAGAGTTTGGCCCAGTGCAGCTTGAATTACCCCAACAGGTCGTCATCCAATGGTCCACAGGCCTCGATTAAGGTCAGGGTTCATGATTCTATAGTAAAACAATGAGTAGGAATGGTAGATCTTTTCCACCAATGGGTGTTCTGGCTTCTATTGTTGAACCATTGTTGTGTGTTTCCACCAGAGGAGTAAGGTTCCCAATCAACAAATCTGGTACTTTGGCGCAGACCGCAGCGTCACCGATAGGCTGGACAAATTAACAACAACGAAACAAGCAAGGCGGCGAATAAGGGCGTCCGCCATCTTGCTACAACGTTCTGTGTTGCATGACTCATGCTTGGTTCCCAAAACGAATGGAAGCAGGTGTAGTTTCTCAACAAAACACAACCGTTCAATAGAATGCGATTCTTTTTGGAATTTTGGTTTCTTTACTTTGAAAATGTTTTTTCAGTTTTGTATAAATACTCTGAACTTTCAGAGTCTGATTTTGAACAGAATTAGCTGTGACAATCAGTTTTTCCTGTTAAATTTTATCTCGAGGCACCATTTTTTTGTTAATGTTAGCAAAATGTTCTCAAAGACTTCCATCTTTACAATCCTAAGAGTCATTTTTGACCCCAGTCCAGCTGAATAAAATGTGTTTAGAGCCACAAATATTAGATGATGTCTTGGGGGGGGGGGGGTAAAAATCTACTTTGAGGCAATAAATTAATAACAATGCATATATCAATAGACACATGATCAATACCAATAGATAATACACCTGATAGAATATTCACTGAAGTACACTCCAGAACTGCACAGCATTCTGGGAGATGTAGGCAGAGATTTCTCTGCCTAAAGCTGCTAAACTTTTCACAGCGAGCCAAACAAGTTGGGTGGAATCAACTAACTCACTCATTCTATGGTTACCTAGCAACTTACTCATTCTATGGTTACCTAGCAACCGTAGAATGAATGGAATCAACTAACTCACTCATTCTATGGTTACCTACCAACTTACTCATTCTATGGTTACCTAGCAACCGTAGAATGAATGGAATCAACTAACTCATTCATTCTATGGTTTCCTAGCAACAGCCTGTTGAGTAACTTGCATAGCAGCAGTTTCATGTTTTGTCTCAAAACTGCTTAAAAAAACAAACAAACAAAAAACAAGTTCAGAGAAAACTTTTTCTTACACAGAAAAGGTCACATTGCTAGTTTGGAAGCATTTTAGACATTTAAAACTAATCAATAATTATTGATATTGACTGATATGAAATGGTTCCACTTTATTCATAGTCCTAGATTTTAAAATAAAGTAAAAACTAAATTTTTGTTTTCAGTTTCCAGCCTAGTACAAAAAAATAGATGTGATATAAAATTGACTGTTGTGGAAAATAAATGTAATTATTCCATGAAAAAAAAAGCTAAAATCTGCATTTTATTATATCTAATTTTAAAACTTGAATTATGATTTTTAGTTTTTAAGCGCTCCTCTTTAATTATATCCGTAAACTTTACTTTAAAGGGCTGAAATCCTTAAATTGAGCCAGTTAAAGTTCCTGATCACAGCAGCAGCAGTGTGTTTAATCGACATGAGGTAACTGTGTCCCCGTTTAGCAGCAGGAAAGCGACGTGACTGGACAGATTTCAGTGGCTGTTCAGTGAGCCGAGCCAATCAGGACGTCATCCAGCCCTGATGCACAACTTGGATTTAGTTCCTGAAACGCCTGGAAACAAAGCAAACATTCAATTGACCTTTTCAAACACAATCAGATTTAACAAAGCTTCGATTAGGCCGCTGTTATTGAGCGTCTAAAGGGAAACGCGCTGCTGTTGGAGAGAATCGGAGCACAAAAACTGGTTCTACTGTTATTTTTATACTAAAATCCAAACTACTTTATGCTTTAAGTTGTTAATCTGTGTTAAGTAGGTTTGAACATAGGTATATTAGTAATTTTACAGCATTTCCTTTCAAGCTGACAGCTAAATTACATTGTAACGTGAGATCGTTGTTATATAGAATCACATTTAAATGAAATATATTAAATTAAATATATTAAGAAAACATGAAGTTGTTTTATTTTTATTTAGGTTTTTCTGAGTTATTTAAGGAAAATATTCAAAAGAAAATGGAGCTTAGGAAGCTGAAATTACTTATTTTGAAAAGAAAAGAATATTCCAACATTTATTTTATTTTATTTTTTTATGTACTAACTTTATTCTATTGAACATTATTAAACATTGGAAATTTTCCAGTTTCAACAAACTTTAAAATAATTTTTTACATTAAAAATGGTAAAAATGAAACAAGTTACATAAAACATCATCTCAAAGCTGCAGCTAAACTGTTAGAAAACTGTTTTCGCTTTCTCCCAGAGTTTTTCCTTCCACTGAACCTTCCATGTCAAAGCTTGGATAGAGCCTTCTGTGAACAAAAATGGTGCAACTAGACCACTTACGTAACCATTCTGGATGGAAACATAATGGTTTTACTAGTTATCAAATAGTTTAAAAATAAAGTCAGTGTTTTTTTTTATTGTCAATCCTTTTAAAGCTGGACTCCTGTTTATTTTATACTTTTTTAAAACAGCTTTTCCTTCCACTCAACATACCATGAATTTGCAAAATTTTAAAAAAGATTTAAACTGAAAGCTGCAATAATTTAAATTACTTTAAAGACTTGAAATGTATCATCATTTTTTCAACTGTTTTTCCTTCCACTCAACCTCCATGAATATGCAAATGTTTAAAAATCTTTGTTTTAAGACGTGAAATGTATCACTCTTTGTGTATTACTGTAAATTAGAAAAGGTATGCTAATTTACTGAGCTTTGCATGCAGATTTAAGAGAAAATCCAGATTTTATTTTGCCATTTTTTCATATTTACAGGCATAAAAGTTGCGTTATTGAACTAAACTATGAATTCCTGAATAAAGCTGGCAGTGGGAAGAGTCGGCTGCCTCTTTACCGCTTTGTGAGGTGGAATAAATTGCCAGCAGGGCCGCTACCTGCTCCCTCTCGCTCTGTGTGTCTCTGGCAGCTGAGACCCCCTGCTGGTGTCTGTGTGTGTAAGTCACCTGGAAAGCCGCGTCGCAGCGGCAGCAGTGGGGCGCAGGCTGCAGGCGGAGGGGGAGCTGCAGACCTGCTCACATGGGATTACAGGTTGCTAACACCTGATGACACAAGCTGTTCCCACGTCTCACACACCTATTTTGCTGAAGACTTAACTGCACGCACGCACGCACGCACACACACACACACACACACACACACACACACACACTTCCTCCTGGAGGCTTACATGCACCCAAACTATGACTGAAACGATAATTTAAGTAAAAAGCAACTAATTTAGTAATTGATTAATAGTTAATGAAATACATGCTAAATAAAGAAAATTTTCTGAAAAACACAAGACATTCAGAGCAAACATTATTCTACTGAATGAATTTTCTGTTTATTAAACATTGGAGGTTTTCCAGTTTTGACAGATGTTTTCTGACATCAAATGTCATTTGCATGAGTCAAGGTGAAATAATGACTAAATACTTAAGTAATGTTTTTATTTAACATGAAGAGGTTAACAATAGATTTCTACATGATTGAATTTTTACATTTGTGGTTTTCCATACCTGCTGGGGTATAAATGGTCTTAAAACATTTATTCATTATGATTTTTAAACACATTTGGTAAGTTAACCGTAGCATCACACTTTGAGCTCATGTCACGTTTTAAATATTTATACACAATATATTTACATATATTTACAGTATTTTTCAAACAATATTTCTACTTTAATTACTTGTCTGCTCTTAGTTTGAGGGTGAACCACAACAAAACGTCTCTGAAACGGTTCAGAAAGTCTAATTATCCTAAATATAATGTAAAATAAATAAAAAAGCACAAATTACAGAATTAGATTGAATAGATCTGCCCTTTTGGATTGGAATGTTTTGTCAGTGTTGCGGCCAATACAGATGTAAACAAACTATTTTGAATAAAGCGGACTAAATAAAAGCTAACTTTTACGTTTTTGTTTAATTTCTGGAGTCTGTTTTGTTTTAGCTCAGATTTCCATTTGACTGTAGAAACTCGTGGGAATAAAAATTACAAAAATGGTAAGATTTCTGGAGGAAAATAAATTATAGGATTTACAAACGCTAACGGCAGGAAGTGACCTCAAAGTACAGGTGTAAGTTGCAGGATAAATTAATTTTCTCCTCTGTTTCTAAAGTTCTTTAACATCCACTTGGACTCAGAGTGGTTATTACCTGCTAACCCGGACTCCTGCAGACACGGCGTTTGAAAGACCACCGTGTCTCCAAGGCCTAATTAGAACTGAGAGTCGTTTAGAATCGCCACCTCAAGCCCAAAGTGGTTCAAACGCACCCATAACGCTTAATGGTGTGAGATATTGTGCCGGGTATAACTTTGCATTGACCTTAGGTAAATGAACATTATTGCAGGGGAAGACCAGATTATGTGCGCTGAGTAAACTATTAAAAACGAGGGATTAGAGGATTTGCGTTATCTGCTCCGGTGTGCTTGTCGTGTTTCCCTAACTCAGCATGTGGCCTGTAAACATCTCCATCCATCAGACGGAGAGGCTTTTTGTCGGGAAGACGGTTTGTTTTCATGTTTAAGGAAGACATGAAACACTGTCCTTAACTTAATCACCACCTTGTTTCACTACATTTGCATATATTTACATATTAATTGGACCACCGATTAAAATTGGTTTTGTAATTTTAATTAAGTGTCCACAAAGGTATATGATTAGCACTGTTTAAAATACAGACTGACATAACTAGAAGCAAAAAAAAGGAGGATCTTGGCTGCAAATTTTTTTTTTCCTACTAAAGAGAAGAGGATTTCTTTCAGGGAAAGGCTGATAGCCTTTAAAAAATAATAAAATCTGCTACATTAGGCCTCAGAGAACGATTCTGATGGAAAGGTTTCAGGATTATATTTTAATTTTCTTTCCAGAATATTTAGTTATAATTATTTATCTTCATTTTATGATAAATCAACTAGTTTTTACTCCTGTTATTGTTCAGTTAGGATTACAAACATTGTAATTTGATTAATACAAGAATATTGACATTTCCTGGCAGTTTCTACAACACATATCTGTAAATAATAAGGATCTGAAAATTACAAAAGTGTCAAACGTTGAAACATATGAACTTAAGGGCCACTCTGTGAGGAAGAAGCCATCAGTCCAAAAGCGACACAAAAAGTCAGATTATAGTTTGGATATTTCACTTAGTTCAGTTTAATTAGTAGAGTTTGGTTTACTTCACCTGAAATTAGCTTAGTTTTGTCTAAAATGGCCCCACCTAGTATAGTTAGCTTAGATTTATTTAGCCTAAATTATTTTTTAGATTGTCTATCCTAGCTTAGTGTAGCTCTGTATACTGTAGCTTAAAATGCAGTAACTTTAATTATGCATTACTTTAGTTTATTTAGGCTTAGTTCGGCATATCCTTTTTAAACTAAGTTAGCTTATATAGCTTTTCTAGCTTAGTTGGGTAGCTTGGTTTAGCTTTTTGTATCTTAACTCATCTTTTATTTAGGCCTACCTTAGTTTTGTTTTGTGATACTGTGCTCAGCTTGGTTTACATTAGCTTAGTTTAGTTTTGTCAACCTTTAGCATCTGTTAGCTTAAAGTAATTTGTTTTACTAGTTTTAGTTTGTGTATTTTTCAGCTTTTTAAAGTTTTATTGTTTTATTGAATTATTATAGTTTATCTGTGTCTGACTATTTTAGCTTAGCTCATTTTAGTTTATGCCATCTTGGTGGAACTGCCTGGTCTGAGTTAAGTTAGCTTAGCCTACCTTAGCTTATTGATAGATTTTACCACTATTTACCACAAGCTTTTAAAAGGCTTAATTTATGTTGAATTATTATAGTTTAAATGTGTCTTGATTATTTCACCTTAGCTTGTTTTAGCTTATACCATCTTGGAGAAACTGCTTGCTTTGACTGCATTAAAGTAGCTTAGCCTACGTTAGCTTATCATTGGATTTTACCTTTGTTAAAGTGTTTTCTTGCACCAGCTTCACAATAATGACTTAAGAATGTGTGCTGAATAGAGCACGTATAATGGGATAAAAGGTGTGGAATTCAGTATTTAGCTGTTACTCCTCCATTTTGATTTATTTATTTTCTTTTTTACATCCCACATGCAGAAAAGCATCCTAGAAACTAAAGCTGTTGAGCAAAACTGCAACGATTCTTTTAAACTTCTTAAACTTTTCTTTTTTTTCTTTTCCCATTAAATATTAAGCCCCAACATGAAGCGGCTAATAAACTGTTAATCCTTTCGGAAAATTAATTTAGGAGCACACCACACAGGATAGTTCGGCTCCTATTAAAACAACTCCAAGCTCACCTTGCCGGCATGTGTTTCCTGCATTCATGTGGCTTGATTTGACTGTGACTGCTCCTGCAGATGCCTGTGTGTGTGTCATTATGTAAAAAGTCCCACGTATGTGTGCGTTTTAAGTGTTTTTTTTTGGAGGGGGAAAGGAGGCGTGCTCGCACATAAAACACTGAGGTTGGAAACATTCTGATGTCAACAGCGAAGCAAGAAATAGAAAACACATTGAAATCTTTGGCACCCGTCAGGATAGCGCTCAGGAGCCAGCCGAAATCACCCCAGCATCGCGTGTGACAGGGTGCATTGTGGGATATCTCTTGATCCTCTGCATGAAAAAAAGCAATTCAGAGAGGTAAGATCCCGTCTTTGGACACCCATTCAGTGCAGGTTGTACCTATTAGGGCAGCTTAGTAACTCAAGAATCTGCAATTTAGGAGAAGAAGAAGAAAAAGAGGGGGGAAAGTTACCCAAAATACTTTTTGTGACATTTGGCAACTTGATTTTACCTCCGGATTTAAAGCAAAAAGCAGAACGTTTCTACCAACCGAACGTCGAAAACAAAACCCAGGAAACTGTATCCTATCACTTAAATGGTTAAGTATTTTATGAGTAAAATGCTTCCAAATGCCTCCCAAAAACGCCGTCCAGACCACACCAAAGACGAAATGAGGTAATATTACGTTTCTGAAAAGTCCCCAGTATGATACCCCAACGCTGCAGCAGTAATTGCATCAGAAAAACGGTGCTGCCGTCTCTCTGTTACATGTCAGGCCGCTTGACTTGGCAGAAAGCGGCTCTCATTAAGAGAGTGGGAGAGAAAAGCTCTCAAATGTTTCCCAGCTGAAGCTTTGTGTACATGCAGGGGAGGGGAAAACATGCGGCCGGGCCGGATCACCAGAGATTATCCGGGTTCCTAGAGGTTCTGGAAACAGTAGAGAGTGGAAAAACGAGATGGAGGATTTCCAGCCGCTTTGTGCTAATTAACGTCCACAATGTTTACTTTATTCACATGAGAAAACATATTTAAAATAAGATAGAAAGGTTCAGTTTGGATGTAACACCTGAGCGGTTTTCACATCAAAAACTTTTCCTTCCACTAAACTTTCCAGTATTAAAGTGGTGACCGCGTCCTGTGAACTCCTAGTTCTTATCATAGTGAGCTTTTGTGGTTTTTGTTTTTCCGAAAAGCATTCCACTGTTGCCATAGTTATTCCAGTTGTTTTTGTTACCATAATTTTTCCTTCCACTTAACTTTCTGGTATTAGTTTGGCTACAGCATCGTATGATCTGACTTTTTGTTGTGATGGCATTTTGCGATTAATTTTAGTTTTATGTGAAATCATTTACTGTTGTCTCCTCAGTGGCTTTTGTTACCACATCTTCCTTCCACTAAACTTTCCTGTTTTAGTTTATACATTTACAAATGCTGCAGTTTGTTTTCCACCCAACTTTCTATTAACATGGTGAATTTTGAAATTGAATTTTGAGATTTCGTTGTTTGACAGTAAAATGTATAAGCTCTCTTTTTGTGCCACAGCTTTTCCTTCCACCCAACGTTCCATTAACATGCTGAATTTTGAAAAATGTTTTGGTTTTAACCATAATCTTCAAAATTCAATTTTAAATTTACTACTTCAGTGTTTTAATTTGTGAACTAAATTACTCAAAATAAAATTTAAATGCAAATATTTGAAGTCAGATTTTACCTTTACCAATTGCTTTTTCATGTAAATATTATTCAATAATTAAACTTTTTTACTGTTAAATGCTCTTTGGATCATTGAGGAAAAGTTTCTAAACTTTGGGGAAAATGTAAATCTTATCGCTTCACATTGTAGGTTTAAAAATAAAAAAAAGCATAAAAACAAACTAATAAAACCAGAATCCCATCCTCCAGATTTGGCCGTCCCTCATCTTCATCCGTTCTTGTCCAAGCAGGAAATTCACGACGCGCTTGTCGTACAGGATGCCACCCGTTGCCGTGGAAGTAACGCACAAATCAGACGTCGCCGCACGCCGTCGGGCCACATCGGTGATGAACGCTGCCCTGTGAATCCGCGGCGTTAATCGTAAATAAAACGCAGCGAAAACAGCAGCTTTTGCACATTAATGGAAGTTGTCAACATGAAGGAAGTGTTATGGAGCTACTGCTGCCGCATCTCCCTCCTTTCTCGTTCTCTTTGCTGATGCCTCGCCAAATACTGATCCGCTCTCTGGTGAGCGTTTAGCGTTAACTCGCGGGAGCTCCTGGGAATCGCACGGGGCGTAATGAAATTACCTCAGCACAAACAAATAGGGTCAAACTCTCAAGGAGACGAGCATTTAGGGCCGCTTCCTGCTAATTGCAGTGGATCTCTAAAGTGCACACTCCTTTCTTTCCTGAGACTTTTCTGAAGTTTTTCCACCATTTTGTTTTTAGGAAGAAACAAGGTGATTGCAGGAGTTTAGGCACCATGCATGTAACTTTAATAAAAATGTTTTTACATGTTTAATATGTGGAAAAATTTAAATGCTCCTCTTTAAGCTGTTATTGGCATCTGAAAAATGCACTGAACAAAAAGCCAATCAGAGCCAGGAGTAGGGCCATAGCGCTGTCAATCAACTTGTGTACTCGCTGCTAAATGTGAGAAACAACTAAACTGGATATTAAGCCGTGTTTTGGCTAAATATATATTATAGATTATAAGTAGAACTGAGTGAAGCTAAAGCTTTACTAATTGAGGAATTTTGGGTAAAATATATTTACGAATGTTTTTGTTTTTCATTTTAAATGTGTGTGTGTGCATATATATGTTAGAGATGTGCCGATCAGGTTTTTTCTTACCGATACCGATTCTGATCACCCATAACCGATACCGATCACCGATATCGATCTCATAATTATTCTTGTTTTAATCATAAGCACTACCGCTTACATTATGTGGAAAATGGAACCATGAATTCACCTTAATTTAGACAAAAACTTGTTTTTAATAACTTTTCCAAGAAGAAAACTAAACAAAACAGGCATTGTGCAAATTGAACTGCTATCAATAATACTATCTTTAACAGACTGATAACATATGAGGCTCTGAAGAAGCTAAATAATGCAAAGAGACAAAATAAAACCTCAACATTGACAAAAAATTCAAGTATAAAACTTAACATTCAAAGGCAAATACAGGATCAATAAACAATCCAGAGTTACTGAATGAAAACTTTCTGTTAGCATGGCGGCTAGCTGATTACTGCTAGTTCTGATTGGCTGTTTCTGACTGAGAGGAGTAATTATGCAGAGCAGGGAGGAGATCGATTATTTTTTCAGATTATCTGTCTCATGTTAGGACAGAGAAAGTTTTAATACGTATGTAAAATGTATTTTTTAGATTAGATGCTGCAGCTTTAAACAGGTTCAGTATGTGAGTTTCTACCAGGTGGAGCAGAAGCGGCTCCGTGTCAAATATTACTAAATATTAAATATTACTACCTGTAGCGTAGCAGCGGTTCAACAGCAGAACCAGCGTCTTACATCGCAGCCCCAAGACTTAAATCATTTTACAGGTTATTTATTTAGCTTTCTGACCGTCATGCTAATCCGGGTGAGTGTTTGTAGCTGTGCTGTTTAGATTAAACATATATACAGAGGAGTTTTTTCATCTTAAATGCAAAATGTATCTATATTTTTTAACAGTTTTGGATTAATTACTTTTTGAATTTGTACTCCTGTTAATGATTAATCAATAACTAAATTAGTTTATTTGAGTCGATTAATCGCTGTTAATACGACTAATCGTATCCTGTGGATTTGTTTTAATATTAGCAGTTTTGCCTCCATATCTAGAGAAAGGAGCGAGTAAATCATCCCAAACAAGCAGAATCTCAGTAAACAACCTTTAATATTCGGCTGATAATTAGAGCAATTTCACGCCGGTTTGAGATGAAAGTTGGGCTGCATGGTTTTCTACCTGTAGAGAGCGAACAGACGAGTCAATAATCCCCCCAGGCTGCGGCTCCGGCCTTCATCATAATGACATTCCTTTACCATAACAATGCTATCAGATGCATTTTCTGCGATTCGTCTCACCTGTGTTATCGCTGCCAGCAGAGCAAGAGATGCCATTACCTGCACAGCGCTTTGTAATTACGGAGCGTGCTCCTGTGGTAATTACTCCAGTTTACTGAATTATGGAGGCTGGGATGGAGGACAGAAATATTCCTCTGAAGAGCTGAGGCTGTTCCTTGGCAGCGGTATTATCACATACGCTCATCTGCCAGAGATTGTTGACAGAAAATATGCCCTATCAGCAGAAATAACCACTTTTCCCCACTGCAGCCTCCCCCTCCTCTCCGCTCCGACCGTCTGACGAAAGACAAAAGCTCCCCAGTGAGAAATATCAATAAATCAGGCGAACCAACAAGAGCGGAGACCACCTATCTCGCCTGGTGTTTTCCTGTTTCCTCCGGCGGATACCAAAGTGAGCTAATCTCCCTTTCAAGCAAACGGAGGCCGGATTACGGCCGCGAACGCGCTCATAAATTTGGGATTTAGTCGGAGGTAAATTGGGATTGACGGAGGACGGCCCTCGTGTCTGGTAATCCCCTCTACACTGAAGAGGCTGCAGGAACGTCCAACAAGCCGGATCGAGGCGCTTATCTCCAGATTTTCGGCACTGATTCACATCCCACTGCGTGTTCTTCAAATGAGATGCAAGGAATGCTCGTTGTTTTCTTCTTTTTTATGGGGAAGAATCCAAATTTTTACTTACATTTACATATCTGTGGTTTAGAAAGGAGGCTCTGAAAGCTTTTCAAGAAAGAGCAGTGAACAGCTGAAAACTGCTTTTTGCACAAATCTTACCAAGGATTTTGTCTAGTTTCTATTGCAAATATCTCATTACATTTCACATGAGACAAAACTAACTTACAGGTAAGTTTACAGCTCAGGATAGGATCTTATTTTAAGTCAGTATTGACAAAGTACTTTTCTGTAGGCAAGTTATTTAATTTATAGCAAAAATGTCATGTTAAAGTGAAATAATCAACTCATACTTTATCATCAGTACTAATTATGGCCATGAGATTCTACTTTTCTTTTTGCAAACGTTAACAAAAACTGCAGGTGTGTGTCTTTGCTTTTCATTCATTCAGCAGAAATTTAACTCAATTAAGAGTAGAAATACTTCATAATAAAATTACTCAAGTAAAAGTACCCAAATCTGACCTTAACTACTAAAAAATAGCCGATATTTAACAAATAACTCGTAAAAACTTGGAAACATACCATAAAAACTAGGTAAACTATGATAAAAGCCCATTTTGGTTTCCTGCGCTTGGACAGTGGACAGATTTGAACTTCCCTGTCCTCCTCATGTTATCCCCTCCTGAGCCTGGCTCTCAGGCCGACTTTATCCTCCAGATTGCAGGTTTTTCTCCAGGCTTTCGGCCTCCTGGATCACCATGAGCTCCGCTTCCTGTTGGAAACGTCTCCAGGACTCAAACTGGCCACCGTCCAAGCAGCCAACTGTCCGGTTTCCCTCTGCTTGCTAACAGGTATCGACGCCGCCGATTGGGCAGATTAGGGTTGTTTGATTCCCTCCGCTGCCGTGGGGAATTTCCAGATATAACCTCCGCCTAACAAAATAAAAACCCTCACCAAGCGACACGGAGAAGAAAAGAACATGGACTAACTGGCAGTGAAGGCAATTTGTCGCTGGAGCTTGCTCCCCCTTCACTTCAGCACCATCCAGATTTCCCATAAGGAATATGCTCCGGTGTAATTCATCACCGGGCCCATACGGCAAACCGCTCGTTGTGGCGGTGAAATATGAGTCAGTGAGGAGAGGCATTTTCACACGGTAGCTCCGCTGAATGGGGTATTATTTTGGCAAGCTCCCACTAGATCCTCCAACACCTTTTTCTTTTTTTTATTTCCTTTCCTTCGCAACACGCTGTTCATCAAATGTCTCCAGACACAGGAGGCGCACAATAAACATCAACCGCCGAATTACAAGCTTTGATTTCCGGCACATTACAGTGTCCCATAAAGAATAAAAATAAAAAAAACAAATGCTGGGAGGAAAGCACAGCACTCCATCTTGTTATAATAACATGCCTGTTTATGAAGATGGAGGGTGACAAGAGCGTACCTGCCTGTGAGCGTGGGGCTGAGTGATAGGATTCATGCTCAGAAACGGGTTTAAACTCTCCTAATTAGCTGCGTCATCTGGAAAACTGCAAATATTTAAATTATTTCAGCTGAGCTCCTCAAAGGAGGCCTCTCTTACTTTAATTAAATGTTCTCTGATTATAGTTTTTCTTACAGTTTTGAAGATAAATGATCAGTTCTTCAAATATAAAATAGAGTTTAAATAGATCTACTTACGGTTCACTTCAGAGATATTTAACTAATCCCAAAGGAAAATTGAATGCTGTACCTAATTTCAAAGTGTTGATTTGCAAAATAACGACCATAAACAGGAACGATGTGCTGTAGAGGTCAGTATTACAGCGGTTCTAAAGAAGCATCTGACTGAAAATACGTTTTCTTTGTCCTGAGTGAGATTTTTTGTTTTAAATCTCTTAAAGGTGTAGCCTAAAAATCATTCAGGCTTAAAAGACGCAAACTTCTCAACACAAAACCGGCATTAAAACAAAATTAAGTATGAAATTTAGGCGATTTGCTATTAGCATCCTGTCACAAAAACAATGTTTGTTCCCGTGTCTTTAGCTGAATCAATCAAACCAAAGATTAAACTATTTGACAGCTTGGTATTCTAGTTTAGTTTGCCATACCTTAGATTCGCTTAGGTTAGCTTAGCTTAGTATAGCTACGCCAAGGCTAAGCTAAGTTATAGCTAGGCTAAACCAATCTAAGTTAAGCTAAGTTTATTTTAGCTTGATTTAGTTTGTTAGCTTTGCAATTCCACTGTAGGTTTCTTTAATGTAGCTTAATTTATCTTAGTTTAGCAAGGCTTAGTCTAAATAGTTTAGTCTTTCTTAGCTTAGCATAATGTGGTTTTGTTATGATTGTCTAAGCTAAGTTTATTTTAGCATGCTTAAGCTAGGTTCCTTATTCTTAAGCTTACCATGACTCAGTTTTACGTAATTTAAGATTCACTTCCTTAGTTTAGTTGGCTTAATTTTTTCTTTTCAAACTCAGTTTAGTCTTTTTTGTTTTGCTCAGTGTAGCTTTGTTCAGCTAACTTTAGGTTTTTAGTTTAGTCTTCTCTAGCCTTTCATGGCTTTTTATACTTTAACTGCAGCTTATTTTGACTGAGTTTAGTCGTGTTATGTTTTTTGTCCTCTGTTTAGTCCACCTAAGGTGAGCCGCAGCTTTAGCCTGTTTTGGTTTGGCTTTTGTTTTAGTTTATTTTAGTCTAGCTCAGTTAAGTTTACCTGACCTAAGCTCAGTTTGGTTAGCCTTGTCTTAATGTAGTTTAGCAAGCCTTGCTTGAGATTGGTTGAGATTGGTTTGATATATTTTCTGTCGATTAGCTTAGCATGGTTTGTCCCAGTTATGTAGAATAACTTTAGGCTACATTAGCTTAGCGTAGATCGGTTTAGCTGACCTACAGCTTGGACTGGTTTGTCGTGGTTTTGGCCATTTTAGTTTAAAATGCCTGAGTTTACTTCAGTTTAGTTTACCCACTGACATATTTCTTCAGATATGTGCTTTTTTCAATGATTCAATAAATAATTGAAAGTTTAACCAGTTGGGTGAACGAAATGTTTTGAATTTGTATCCTTTATTTGGATATAAACTGAAAACCTGGTTTATTTTGTCATTGTTGTAACCTCAGGAGAATCCAGGTTGGAAACGGTAGTTGGAATCTCAGCGACAGAATAATGCAGCATTGCTATTTTGCGCCAATAAAACCAAAAATATATGGCTCACTTACTACTGCTTGGGAGCAGGTGTCCGTTTCTCCACGCCTGCCCTCTTGACTTCATCAGAGGGAATTAAAATCAAACACCTCCCTGTGATGAGAAGGCTCTCCTCTTCCTCCGCTGAGCCATTTTTCTCTTAACGCTGCGAAGTTTAGGGGGTGGCGGTGGGCAAAGGGGGGGCATTTAATGCACAGTAAACAACTAAAGCACTTCAAGCCTTTAAATCCCGACAGGAGAAGTGAAAGTCGGATAGAGTGAGCTGCAGAGCCAAGGGAGACTCTCTTCTCCCAGTGGGAGATGACAAATGCCATATGTCCTGAGCACAGCGCTTGTGTTAATCCTCTGCAGGTCCCGGCAGGCCCACATCCGACTCCGCGACCTCTGCACCCCTCCTTCACTCTGTCTGCTTGCATCACCGATCAGTAGGAAACAAACTCGGCCTTCAGATAAAACCAGAAAATATATTGATCTTTGGTTAAATGAATGAGTAACTAACTGTTTTCTGGAAACGCCACTTATTTATATTGTCTTTATAAGAAAGATATTTCTATTTACATTGTGTAGATCTGTCTTCCTTTAAGCATCATTTGAACTTTTCATCAGACCTATTTCCAAAGAGCTTCACTTCCTTGGTTTTTGGAGATACTTTGGTGTTTAATTGGTTCCTCTTAGGAGTTGCAAGTGAATTGGACAATTTTCAATGTACCTTAGAGTGTTTTTGTTTAACTTATGATGGAAAAACGATGGTTAATTTGGTAAATTTGGCCTCCAGATGAAGAAAAGTACATGACTTGACCTTCTAACGTACATCAATGTGCTGCCATAGCGTTGCTTTTGTTTCAGTTGTTTATGTGGGATTTGGGGGGAAATGTCCTCAGATTGAAGTGGAGTGGGAGGGAAGAAATGAGACTTGACTTGTATTTTGGGGTCAAGACTTGAATCTTGACTTGAACCTGTCCCTCAAACACTTGAGTCTTGCCTCACAAACTGCTTGTTCCTTCAGAAACTAACGAATGATTCTGGTGTTCAGGATTTAGCCTCTGCAGATGTGGTGATACGTTGCTCAAACAATGGCTTCCTGGAAGGTGGGAGATCCGTCTTCACGATGTAAACGTTGGAACGGGATCAGTGGTGTTGTTGAGTTTATGCGACCTGACGAGGTCGTTGAGCGTGAAATCCAAACGTCATTTCTTTGTTTCTCCGTGTGCGGTTTACTGTCATCACCTTCCAGGGAGCTACAACAGTTTGCTTCTCCGTCACCTGAAGAGGTTTTAAATGGGCCCACCGCTTAGTTAGGATAAACTCCAGATCCGCAGGGTTGGACCTGACGGACAGATTGATGACTCTGGTGTGTTTGGGGTACGTTTGCCTGTCCTGTTGCAGTCATTATGACCCCGTTCTGCTCCCTCTCTGAAACCTGGAGGCCGTTGAGCCGTAATGATGCGGTTAAGGAATGAGTTTTCCTCAGTCGCCAGCTGAATCAGCGCCTTGCCTCCATCAGCGGACCGACTCTGCTTGCCGCAGCTCGTGATCACGTTGGATAAACTGAATTAGTGACTTCATTCCGCTGCTTTTCCATCTGCGATTTTACAGTTTGTTACGGGGCTAAATTAACAAACCTAATGGATATTTACTCCACATCAGGTGAGACAGCTGAAAAAAGAGGGTCGTATTTTACTTTACCAGGCGTGTCGCCGTCTCCTTTGTAAAACCTGAATGGTAGAAATACAAAATGAGGTGAAAAATTTGTAATTAATCCGCTCTGGGTGACATCGGCGAGGCATTACCCAGCTCCGTTTGTCTGGCCAACATTAAGGGGCTAATTTTGAAAATCTAGCGTGCAGTCAATTTCCCAGGATGCCTGGAGGTATGAGGGAGGGGGGTGAAAGGTAGGGGATGACAGGCGCAGGAGGGGCTAATTTCCCCCACCTTATTTACCCCTATGCATCATCCGGCTGCTCTCTCGCCTGACGCCAGTGACGGTGGGATTGAAATTAGAGCGACTGCGGCTGGCGTTGGGGGAATTTATGGTATTTGTGTGCAAGAATGCAGGGAAAACCTGGGGAAATACATCTTTTTAATAACAGTCAGTGAGGTTAATGCAGCTTACCTTGGAGTGCCGACAGGGAGGGTTATTTGACAGACGATGCAAAGCGGAGTTTACCTTCGCAGAAGCTCAGAAGAGGAGGGGAAAAAGGAAAGAGAGTGCTAATGCTATTGTACGCCTATAACCATCTGTCACAGCTAGCCTGGAGATGAGACCGAGATTAGGAGGAATAAACGTCGGGGCCTATAGAGCATCGGTGAAGCCTTCAGGGCAACAAGAGCAAAAACATGCCAAAAAAAAAAGGTGGATAAACGATCCGACAACTAAAACTCACAGGGGACGTTCTGATTCTGAGGCGATTACAGATCGTCACCCGACACGGGCGAAAAATGACGGGTAATATCCCCGCAACACTTGGAGGGGTCGCCATGATGATGATGATGATAGCATCAGCGATGATGACGGCCTTCGCTTGGCTTCTTCCAACAGAATTGGAAAGGAAATGCTGTCTTCTTCTTCTTCCTCCCCCTCTAAATGCTGAGGGCTTAAGGAAAGGCTCCTGAGGCGTCCACGGATCTGCCCTCCTCAAATTTACCGTGAAGGTTCTTACAGTCCCCGTTCAGGAAGGATATTCTCCTTTATTGCTTTTAGAAGACAAACCTCACTAAAGTACATACCGAAAACCGCTTTGAGTTTAGGTGTTAGCAAGCACAAATTTAATACATTTTAAGACCGTTATGAATGCAATTTAAGACCTGACTCACAACAGGAATGTACAAAAGAAAACCACAAATAAATAAATTGTAGGGGTTGGCAACAGCAGTGAGAATATGACGATAAATCTACCCATAAATGAGGTGAAAAGCTAGCTAGCTTCACCCTAGCAAAGATATATTAGCAGCTAGTTACGGATAGCCACAAAACTCACATTTAATCCAACGCTTTCAAGGCTTCTGCAGGTTTTTAAAACGTTTTAAGACCATTATGAATGGATTTTAAGACACAAAAATGTGCTAAATAAAATCACAAATAAATCAATAATGAATGAATGGATCTACTTTATTAATTAATAATTCAAGTATTTCTTCTAATTCATTATTAGTTTGTTTGGACAATCAGAACTGTGTCGGGCTTTAAAGTGTATAAAAGTCGAATTGGATGACAAAATAAATATTTGTTGTTCTATTTGACACCAAACAAGACTGGTGTCAATTCTGATTTAAAGAAGGTGTGGGGTGCTGGTTGACCTTTCATGACCTTTGGAAACATTTATTAATATATTTAAGCAAACGTTTGACACAAAAAGTGGGGGAAACTTCACTCAGGTTGAATTCATTGGTGAAAAAACAAAATCCAGATTTTTTTCCCCCTCAAAATTTGACGAATTGATTTATCGCCAGGCTGTATTTTTGGGTAAAACTTGACCTTCTGAACGTCTTTGCTTTCTGTCTGAAGACATTCTGCCGACCAACCTGACTCTGACCCTCCACCAGATGACGCATCCAGTCCTTTGGCTTCCACTGAGTCAGATGTGCGTTGGCCGCCTGCAGGCTGGAGAAGTAAAAAACTTTAACACGCAGCAAAGCGCATCAGCAGACAGCAAGGTGTTTGACATACATCACTTCCTGCGCGCTACCCTTCATTTTCAGGTCGATCTTTGGAGATTTCCTGCTGCTCTAAGACTGAATCTTTGCGAACCTTTTACTATCAACCTTTGTGCTTACGACAGCACTGCCCTTCCTGTTGCCCTTGTCATACTGGTCCCAGTGCTGCAGGGCTGGATGCTGGTTGGACAGCTTGGGTCAAGGTCTCCCCTCCCCATCATCTGACCAACGGCGCTGTCACGGCAACAACCGGACTGCCGGCCGAGTCTGCGGGCTCCTCGTTTGAATTAAACACACACACACACACGCAGTGGGCTCTCCACCCTGCTGCAGATTGACAGTAAGGTTTATTGCTGCTAATACTCCCAGCTGTAAAGGCAGAGCAGCGGCAGCATCCTAATGGGAAATGGACTCATTTCCTGACATGATGAGGGTGCGGCACACGCCCAAATTTGGTCAATGGGGGCGGATAATCTGACCGGCTTCCTCCCTGTTGAACCAAGCGATACAGTTCTCCAGCTTAAGCATTTTATGTGGTTTTCCTTCTGGTTCTGTAGCTTTTTATTCTCCAAACAGGCTGTAAACATTTTATTTAACTAGGAATTAAGTTGATAAATTCACTCGAAGTTGATTTTTTTTAAACCTTTTTATTTTTTCTTTCAGTGTTTAACAATAAAACGGTAAGAATCACAACTTGTCTGATTGGATGGAGAGCACCTGTGGACATCAAGTTTAAGCTTAAGCAACTTGATTTAAAACTGGACTTTGACTAGGCCGTGTGCAGCAGTTTGCTTTAATGGGCTGTCATTGTCTGGATAATGAGATTGACTGAGACGAGATGATGTGTTTTAAATATTGGAATGTGGAATATAGGAATGTGTGTTTTAAATATTTATTTAGTTACTTCTGGACAAAGTTGAAAATATTTGCACCAGGTGGTCAGATGTGAGTTTTAATCCATCAAAATAACAAATATTGTTCTGAGTTTTCCATCACCTTTTAATAAAAAACAAAACAGTAAAAGACAAAGTATTTTATGGCGTCGTTGTGTGGCGCTGAAACAATTAATCGAATCAGTAGTGATTAATCAATAAATAAAATAATCTTCAACTAATATAGTAAATGATTCATCGTTAACTGGAGTATTCAGACTCTAAAAAATGCATTTGCTGAAAAAACATTCAGAACAGATATTAAATCAAAACAATAAATTTTGCTGGACGATAAATTGTTCCAGTAGTTATTGCGATAAACGATAATATTGCTGTTTTAAGGCCATATTCAGCTAATATAACAGTAATAAAGCAATAACACATTCTCAATAAACTTTAAATTTTAATCAACATTTAACACTGGAACTGGAAGACATTTTAAATAAAACAAAAACGACAAATAAAGTGAGTTATAAAGTCTTAAATGCTAAACTTTTCACATATTTCATATATTTTTTAGCTGCAGATGCATCGAATGTGAGAAATTATCAAGTTCTCACAAAAGAAAAGCTGTTGTATTTTAGACAAAATGTTTTCTATTATGGAAATAATTGGTGTTTAAAAGAGGCTTGAATGAAAAATATGCAGACTAATGATTAGAATAATTGATTAATCGCTTGCTGAAATAATCGGTGAGTTGCAGCAGTTTTATTTCCAGTCAACTCCTGAGTAATGTCTCTCTGCAGCTCCTCCAGAGCCTCTTCTATTTGATAAAAACTGAGACAACACATGGTTCCTGTATTGGATTTTATTTAGAGGCATCAAAGTAAAAGTAAATGCTGCACTCTGAGTTGATTTAACACATCAAACCCCAATAAAAACGATTTAAAATCTCCTTTTGTGTTGTCAGAAAGTTGTGTAAATTTCATTCAGAGGACTCAGATTCCCTTTCTTTCATCTCTGTGTATTCAGTCGCGTGAGATTCGCTGCTTCTGAGCGAATCTCCTGCTATTTTGGACTTTTTCTTCATTAAAGCCATTAGCTTTTCATGAGGCAGCCGCGCGGCGTCCTCGTGCTAATTAGGTGTCTATATTTCTATATCTCGTTATTGGATTTATTTTATATTGTGCTTAATAGTAAATAGTGTTTGAATTTTAAAACCCACCTCTTGGGGAGCGACATAAAGGGGAATTTTTAATCAGGGTTTCTGTAAATGAAAGGACTCAGTTTTTTTTGCGAATGTGTCCTAATGAGTTTGCAGGTTTCTTAAGCAGATACACACTCTGATTATATTTTGATATATTTTTGTGCACGCTGCGTCTCCTCCTCACTCCGGTCGCAGCAGGAGACGGGTGAAGGGGGTTTACCATCATCATCATCATCATCATGATTGTGTAGGGGGAAGAAAACTAAGTTTTATTTTTTCTTTATTTTTTAAAATAATTTCTTCCCGAGGCCCCGGTGATGAGGCGTGTTAATGTCTACCTGCTGACGGGCGAGGGACTCCTGCGTCTCCTGCGTTTCAGCCTGGCTTGACAATTAAGACCTGGGCGACTGTAGCCAGGGGTTAATACCGCTCATTAAAAGAACTAGGTCATTAGCGAAGAATCAAGGCTCTTAGGGCGGCAGGGGATGCGGGGGGATTGATGGAGAGGAGGAGGAGGAGGAGGAGGAGGAGGCGGCGGCGGCGGCGTACTAAACTCTGCATCTCGGTGAACATGCAGCCCCTTACATTAATTAACCTCCCTTTTCCTTGTTGGGGAGGTGGGAGAAAAAAATCCGCTGTTATCATATATGCACACGGCTGTACACCAATTAACTGCAGAGAAGAAGAAAGCGAGTTTGCTCCTGTGTGAGCAGAGTTACATTATTTTGGGGGGTGTCTAATGTCTGTGTGATGAGTAAAAAATGAATTAAAATCATGGCAGAAATCAGCCGGTGCTTCACCACAAGGGAGACGAAGCAAATAAAACCCGCGGAAATTAAAATAAATAAGCTTTGTTAATGCCTCACCTTAAGGAATGTGTTTGTTATGAATCAGTTTGACCTTCAGGAACAGATTACAGGAGTTAGATCAGTTTCAGAGTTACAGAAATGTCAAGTGTAAATGCAGGAAGTGACGTAATAATGCAGGAATTCCCCCAGTATTTATGTAAAAGTTGTTTTTATCGACTAAATTATGAAAAAATTACAGCCAGGTTTTTAGTAAAATTTTAGTAAAAGTGAAAGAAATTACTTTGTACGTCCATTTTCTACGTCCATTGTTTGAGGAACTGAAGTGTCCAGAGCAGTGGTGCCCCCAAAACGGGGGAAACGCAATAAAGAAATGCATGTGCATATGTATATCTGTTCATATATATATAAATATGTGTAAAATATTTTAAATAGAAAAAAATGTAACCAAAACCAGAAATTAAATTGATTATGATGTCTCTGTAAACAATTAATGATCAGAATAGAAATAATGGAGCTAATTTTAATTTATCACAAGTAATTAATTGCTTATTTAAACATTATTGATTTGTCCAATCAAAATAAAAGTGTTGGAGCGGCCTAGTCGAAGTCTGGACTAGACATACAGTGAGTGGTATGACCTTGTAGCAAAGCTGCTAATGTTTGAAAGCTCTTCACGGTAGCGGAAATAAAGCAATTTTGCAAAGAAAATTTCTTCCAACGTTCTCCACAATGACCTAAGACTGTTTAACAATTATTACAAATGGCAGCTGTCACCTCCAAACAAGATACAACCAATTATGACACATAGTGGCCAATTATTTTTACTTTTTATAAGAAACCACATCAAAGAGTCGATGCTAAATAGGACCTCAGGTTGTCAAAGTGAGCTAGCTTCAGCTCAGTTTTGGCTAACAGTCTGAGTTAGCCAAAAATTGTCCTCAAGTAAAAGTTAAAAGTAGTTGTCCAAGAAATTACTGATGAAAGTATTTAGTAAAACGTACTGAAGTATTGAATAGTTAAATTATAATTTAATATTTAAAAATTACATAATCAGATGGACCAAAATCGGAAGGTAGGTGGAAATTTTTTTATTTCGTGATCGAAAATGACAAAAAAAAAAAAAAAAAAAAAAAAAAAAAAAAGCAAAAAAAAACTTCTAAAAATCTAACCAACGCAGCTGTGTGTGTTTTTGTATCTGGCAAAGTTTTGGTTAAAACATGTTTATTTTTCTTTCAGTGGGCAGAAAATTCAGAAATTTTACTCAAGTAAGAGTAGAAATTATTCAAAATACATGGCAGTAAAAATACTCCTAAAAGTAACTTAAAAAGTAACTCAAATAAGTGTAACTAGTTACTACCAAACTCTTCTGAACTTTTTCTGCTTTCCTTGTCTGTTTGGATTTGGAGGAAACCAACAATCTCAAACTGGACCAAAGAATTGGCAGAACATTTATCACTTTTTTGTCATTTCTGTTGAAAATAAATACATCTAATGCAAAAATAGTTGCTTCTTAAAGAAAACAAGTGCACAGAATACCACCTAGCGCTCCACACCGATGGCCTCCTGCTCTGGCTCTACTTGTTTTCCCTGATCTGAAGAGACCAACTTCATCTCTTTGCTCCCGTTGGGCGGGAAATGTCAAACATTATCTGGGTTCTGGATGAAACCGTCGAGTTTGTGTCCGGTGATGAGGGAAAGCCAGGAGACCTGCTGCGTGGCGTCTTTTGAAGACGAGACACAAAGGTCTTCAGACTGAACAGCCTCTGAAATATTCTCCTCAGGGTCTTTGCTTTGAAGTTTAATTTGGGAGAAGAAGGTGGGGTGATTTTTCAAAAGGTGGACAGCTCAATTTTGTACAACTCTAATATCAGGCAGCTTTGATAGGTAGCTCTTCTTCATTTTCTACAATAAAGTGTGAAAGAGGAATTCAAGGGGGGTTAAATTAGCCTTAATATCAGGCCCGTGTGGCAGTGTTTTTATCTGCTAATTTCTCAAGCATCGTAATGAGACGGTGCCGAGCGATGGAGCGATTTGAATTTAAATGATATAATACTTGAGATAGCCCTAATTCACCCATACATATTTAATCTGACGTATTATCTCGCTCCTGCAACGACCAGATCTGATATGACGGCTCGGCCGCAGGAAGGAGCGAGGCGCACCGCTGTACGACGGGAAGAAAAGGTGGTGGAGAATCGGCTCGGTGCAATCAGAGCCACTTTAGAGCACCGAGTGGGTCCGTCGTCTGGCGGAGGAGGGGAAAAAACCTGCAGTGATCCAGTGGAGGGAACACGTGACGAGAGCTGGAACAGCTCGCAGCCAAAAAGTGACTACCTCCATCAGATGTGTCACACACGTTCACATCTGGGTCCTCCTCGACGTGTCAGACTGCCCTTTGTGCCCTTGCTTACTCGCGTCTGAGATGCTCATTTCCACCACGTTGGCTCACACATACTCCTCATATGTGGCATTCAGAACTGAGAAAAAGTTTGCTCTCCCTTACAGATTTCCAAGTAAAAAATATTTATTCATTTAATAATCAAGGGAAAAATCGTTTATGACTAAATGGCCGGTTTAGTCACAATTTTTAACTTAGCACTTTGGCTAACTTTGAAAATGTGTATTGTATCATATTGTGAGATTATTGTATCACTACAGCCCTGCATAGTCCTTTTTCATTAGCTTCCAGTAAATACCACCTTGGTGTAGCACTTCAGCATTGACTTCTTCTAAATGTCATGTTACAATAGCGCTTTAGCGTAAGCTTCCACTAAATATCATGTTGGTGAGGTGCTTTAGCATTATCCTCTGCTTAAAAAAGAAACTGGCCAGAGCAACAAGCTGTTTGAGGTCCAGAGTGAAGTTTTGCTTCCCTCTGCTAACAATCTTCATGCAGATGCTAATTTGTACCAAAGATGCCAATCAGTGGCCATGGTTTCCCCATTAGCTGATCCAATCCATTCCACACTGCATTGATTAATTTATGCAAAAGTATCACAAAACATGCAGATACCGTACAGTACAAAGACATCTGTATCCTTAACATTTTCTTTGGTTTTTATCCAGTATTCTGAGAAACTGAATTATGGGTTTTTATTTTTCACAAAACACTTTCATGCCTCTGATGAGCAATAACTTTTCTGCAGATGTGACTTTACTCCATTTTCCTCCATATGTTGAGCTGCCAAAGTGGCTCCTGGAGTATTAATGATCCTCATGGACAGGAAGTTACCCTCTAGTTTTGTCTAGTTAGGGGATTTTCTGTTTGTACAGAGAGAATAATAATCCCAGAAGTTCAGCATCTCTCACCTAGAACATCATAAGCACCCAGCTGTTTCTGTGCGAGGGCAAAGCTGCAGCTATAGGAGGGTTAGAAATGAGAGATTTGCTCAATTAAGCAATATAGCCAGCTGAGGACAGCACCTGTGCACATTGGAGTCCTGCTTTCTCTCTGCAGATAACATGGCCGATTACCCTCTGAAGCGTTCAGCCACTGAAAGCTGGTGCATCTCCTACCTGGTGCAGCTTCTCACGCAGCCACATTGTGCTTAATTGCTCTCAGGGTGTTAATGTGCACTTGTGTTTGGAGTGTTTAATTTTCGCCCGCCTGGTGTAACGACGAGCGGCTCGCACTCTGCCGGTTTCTAACAGTTGGACAAAATCACAGACGCGGTGGAAAACTGCGAGCGCAGGGAAGCAGCTCCTGCTGTTTGCGGTACAAGATGGCGGGTTAAATTACCTGTTTACATGCAGCGGTGGGTTAACCAGCAGGCCTGAAACTGCTGGGAATACTCTGGATTTGTCTTCTGTTGTTTGTAGAGGAGGTTTGGACCTGTTTCATGAATCCCTCTTGAAGTGAATGATGCATTTAACTGCAGCAGCGTTAGAATCCAGAGACCAACAGGAATGTCTGGACAGAATCTTTTGGGTAGAAGCTACAAAATCTCCAAGTAGTAGTAGAAGAAGGTCCCTGTTTCTACTCTCTGAAAGGTTGTTTTCAGAAGGTGTTTGGGACTGTTATGCCTCATGTCCACTGAGGGTTTTATGGTCCAGCCTACTCCACCGACAGCTGGACTCTCATTGGTCAAACACCCTAATGTTGTGTTGTACTGGTACAGCAAATATGACTTACTGGTTTCTCATGAGGCTTTTTGTTTAGCAATGAATCAAGGTTGAGTGATGCCATAAGCTACACCCAGATGAGGGTATTCCACTGTGAGTTGAGCTCTTACTGGGCAGATAGGGTTAAACCCAAATGCCTATTGTTGTGTCTTACCAGCATGATGACAAATGTGATGTATTAGTATGTCTTGGGATTTTTTTCTGTTCCCCAACCAATGGATGGAGTTGTGTAAAGCTATCAGCTACACCCTTGCTGTACCATTGTCCATTTGGTGTACCTGGCGCAGGAATGGTGCCATTTGGGTTGGTGTGGTACCCAACTTTATGGTTCAGCATTTACACTGACTATTGGTCAGTCGCTGGGCAGACAGGCTTAAAATCAAACACCTGGTACTAGTGTGATGACAAATGCGACGTGCTGATATGACTTGGGACATTTTTATGTCTTTCCCCCAATCCAACACAACAGTATCCAATCAGTGGACAGTGTTGTGTGACGCCTATAACTACACCCTCACTGCGCTTTTTCATATGGACCTACAACTGAAGGTCGGCCCTGTAATGGTGCATCAAGCACCTACACCAACTCTTAACTTTGTGTCCCACTAGTGCCATGACATTGAACTGATGTCCCCAGCTTTTCTTTTGAGACTTTTTTTTCCTACTGGGGTTGTTGAGTCTGGAACTAGTTTGGAAAAGTATTCATATTTTCTCCAGTTCTCCCCAGTTTAATTAGTAAAAGTCTTTCCTTAGCATGTCCAGCCACCAGTTCCTCTATCCAGCTTTCCATCATTATGTCATCAATCAATCCATCTGTCCATTTATCCGTCTGTCTATCAATCTATGTCCATCAATGTGTCTGACTGTCTGTCATTCCATCTGTCATCCTATAATGTCTACTGATCACTTGGTCCATCTGTCAATATTGTCCATCTGTCTGCCTGCTCCTAGATGGACAGAGCAACTCTAATGAATGGACATGCTGTCTGTCCATTTGTTTTGTCCAGCTACCAGTCTCTCTCTGTCCATCACTAAGTCCAGTTGTCCGTTTCTCCATCAATATATCAAATAGTCAATCTACCCACCCTTCTATCGGCATGTCCATTCAGCTCATTGAGCGTTGCATGAATCGGTAGTTTATGATTGAACAGAAATCTGATTCTTGTAGCTTTAAAACAAATTATCAAACGCATCCAGAAATATTTCATTTCACTGTTTTATGTGTTTAGGTCCATCTACATTCAGTTTCTGCTAATTTGACATACAATTTATTTGTAGCCATTATCAGAAGGTTGAGAGTGACATTTTGGAGAAACAGAAGTTTATTCCTTCCCAAACGTTGCTTTTTAAAGACACATTACAATTAAAAATCCATTGTTTCAAATGAAAAATGTGAAATATAAAGGCCTACTTCTCCTTCTTCTGCATGTTCATCTGTCGTTTCTACTGTATGTTATCGGCTCAGATGGTGGAAAGCATTGATCTTTCTCTGCAGCATGTTTGGGATCTACTCCCCAACAAATAAAAACAGACAATTTCAACTGGCAACATTGCCCCAAGACGGAGGGAGAAAAGTTGCTGAGCAGATGTCGGTTGTTGTGTTCCTCTCTGCGGTTTTCCTTTGCCCATGCGTGGATCTTCTATCAAAGAGGGCTTATCCGAATAAAGTGCTTAAAAGCTTTTCTGACGCCTGGTGATGTGAACGCTCCTTGGCTTGATCTGCAGACTAAACAAACCGTAATGATGCAAGCTTGTGGAAAGATGCACGCAGCAGTCGAACAACAAATGCCCTCGCTTGATGTTTTTATTAATGTTTTCTCTTCGTCTTTTCATCACGCTTTTTCATCTCTCCTCTCTGCTGCACTGGATTCGACTTTGTGTTTGTTCCTGCGGAGGTGCAGAGGAACACCATGGTTTTTAAATTCATGCAGGAAAACGGAGAGGAACGTGTCATCCGCCGCCTTGCCCCGCAAATTTCCCTCGGGACGGCGGAGACATAATCAAAAATATTCAAATACTCTCCAGTCAGTGTGAGGAGAAACAACAATCCTGCCGGAAAAGGTGTATTTTCCAGCTTAATAATAAGCCGAGGCAGCAGCGGCATTAAGTTTTTAACACTCTCTGTTTTGTAACAAGGTTGAATTTGGGGAGAAAGTTCGGCGCCATACTCCTAAGACCTGCCGGTCTCATTTCAATGCCGAGAAGAAGGAGCGTCTGAAGTCGCGACTTCTGGCTCGCGAGGAAGACGTGGAGAGATCCGCTCGCTGAAGCCAATCAAAAGACCTGAATTCTATTTGTTTTGTTTCAAGGGAAAACGACAAAGGGGGCCTCAAGGTCTTCTTCAAGATGGCTCTGAAGCCTGAGACGGGCGGTAGTGGCGGGGGGAGATGGTGGGAGGACCAAAGCTTTCAAGTGTCCGTCCTTGGTGGGACCTTTGCCGTAGTGCCAGGTACACAGCTTTTAGGACGAGGGATTGCGGAGGCGGCGGTGGGTGTTTCATGTCGGTGCGTGGTTGGGAGTTATTAATATTCTCAAAGACGGGAGTTTTCTCCCCCGGATTGAAATAATGGATCATACTTAAAAGGGGAAGAACTCATTTCAGGTTTTAATACGGTAAGCCTGTTGGAACCAATTATTGGAGGTGCTTTGCCATTGTCATCTTGCATTTCTCCTTGAGGAGATTAACTGGCAGCGCTGAAAAGGCCCCACAGTATCCGGGATTTCTCTCATTCCCAGAATCTGCCTGAACAGAAATCATTTTTTTGATTTCTTCATGAGAGCGAGCGGCTGTGTGTGTGTGTCAACTTCCAACGTATTTCACGTATTTTGGCTTCATGTTCTACCTAATTATTGCAACTTGATCCTAAAGCAGGAGTGTCCTAATCCTCTTCTGTACAGCAGAAAGCCTGCTTCAGAAAGTTTTGGTGGGGAATTTGGCCTGTTTTTAATAGACCGGGAGAGGAACTGTGTGACGGCAGAAGGACGGGCCTCTCTGGGAGCCTCCTCTTTGTTTCTTCATATGCTAATTCTTGCGCTGAGACGGCAGAGGAAACTCAGAGAAAGTTGGAGGAAGTTGTGTGATGAGAAGGAAAGCAGCGGAGTCTTGTTTCCTGACTGGTCCCTGAACGAGTAGAAAAGAGGAACTGGAGCTCCGACTTTACAGTTTTTACTCCAGAAACATAACGTTCACACACTAATTAAACTCAGAATGTGAAATTTGGTCATTATGTTTTGGTTGCTCATCGTTACAAGTAAAAGATACAACATTTTAGGGCATTTTTCATTTTAGTTGTATCCATCTATCCATCTGTAACAGATCCTGAAGGGAAACCCTGACATTCCCCTGGATGGACACAGTCTCCAACTTGTGCTGAGGGTCCCCAAGGTGTTAATAGTTCCTCCAGGAGGTTCTGGGGTCTCTTACATAAGGGGTGTACCCAGGAAAATTCACAAGGAACTCATTCAGGATGGATCCACCCGTCATTCCTGAACAAGACACCAAGATATTTGAACGCCCCGAGGAAGAAATCTACTTTATTCTGGTGAAGAACCGTGGAAACCACAACTCTTACAAGCCAAAGACCTTCCTCTCAACAACGAAGCATGGAAGTCATGACCAAATGAGATTGTTACTGAGTGGCATCGCTGGTGGAGTTCAACTTAAACTGGGAACATTTAGCTTTGGACACACAATGACCAAAATGACCTCAACAGCAACCCAAGTTCCCAGCTGTAAGAAACCCAGTTCCACACTAGAGCCACACAACACATTAGGACCAAAGCTATAAACTCCTTTTGACCAATTGTTCCTAGATTTTTTTTAATTTAGTTTTAGAAACATAGAATCCTCCAAATATGAGACAACTAAACTCTGAAATAATGGTTCGAATCAGTCAGATTTGACCAGGTCTGTTTGATATGGACCAAATTAAAATCATTATGATCTTGTGTTGACATCTTTGTTTGGATATAAATAAAGTTTTTGTGAGTGAAACTGATTTAAACTCTTTTTATCCACATTTAGAGATTGAATGACGTCGTCTTATAATCAGGAAGGAAACATCTTTTCCACATGTTCAATCGGTTCTTACTTCCTGTTTAGAAATCTTTCTTTATTCTTTATTAGAGCAATATTCATATTTGTATTGACTTAGTGGAGTTGTAGTGTTCCACAGGGATGAGTTCTCAGTCCCTTTCTTTTCTATTTTCCTATTCAAAACCAAAAAGTATTTCACTGTTACTTGACAAATTGATCAATTGAGTCTACATCATTGCAATGTTAAAAAGTCCTTTGAACTTTAAAACAATGTATATAATCTAAGCAATTTACTATAAAAATCTTCTTTTTTTATGTTTTTATAATGCCTTCAGTAGGTTAAAAAGTGCTCTGCTGACAATATTTCCTGTTTATTAACTCAGCTGACATGTTATTCCCTTGGACAGAACAGCCTGAACCTCCCTGCAGAACCTGCCTCTTTTGTTATCTCCCGATTCCTTACCTCCCTCCCTCCACCCCACCAGTACCAGGAGTGAGCAGCATTCTCGGATCATTACTCCTCAAAGAAATTTAAGCGAGGGACGCCATTTAATTTTTCTCTCCTGCCCAAATGCAGTCAGTCATTAGAAATCCTAGCTGTCATGGCGGTGCCATTTTTGGTGCGGGGTGTGTTTGTTGCCTCATTTCTTTTAATTTTATCTCCATTAGCTTAATTCTTTTTTAATATTTCCATCTAACGAACTTTACAGTCCATTTTGTCTCAGTGTCTTGCTAAGCGAGTTTTATGAAGCAGGCAGTTGGCTTTTCCATTTGAGAGCGGCTGAGGAGGAGGAGAAGATGAGGGGAAGGGGTGCCCCGGTGCCTTTGTCAGCTTATTTTTGGCACCTTAGCAAGCAGTTCTGCTTCTTCGCCTTGATTATACAAGCAAACAACTGCATGAAGTTCATTAACAATAAAGCACAGGCTAATTAAGCCGAGCCCCTTAGACAAACCAGAGCTGTCATCCCGCATGTGTTCGGAGCCGATTGAGCTGTTAAAGATTTACCTTCACTTTCTTTTACTCCTCCGTTTCCTCACAAAGGCCCTCGCTGATTCGTCTCGGAGGGCTTTTAACCTCAGCTGCTGCTATTTGGGAGTGGTTTACGTCAAGCTACAGCAGCCTGACAAGGATAAAGCAACATTTACTTTCTCTTCGTTCACTTTGTGCAGCGTATATCTGTCCTCTTAACACCGTTAAAACAAAATGATCTTGTTGAACTACAGGCCGCGACGTGGCACCATAAATTACATGTGAATCAGTCCGCCCAGAGGTTGTGAGCTGTGCCATTAGCGAAATGGCCCTCCAACCCTTTGTTAATGTAATTTGCTTAATTGCTCCCTATCGGTATACAGATGAGACGCTTGTCTGCAGAGAGCTTTCAGAACATATTAGGTTTAATATTAGTTTTTTTCTAAAGGTTTTATTTTATTAGAACCCAAACAAAATGTTCTGAAAAGTCTCTGTAAGCTGACTTTGGTGAAAACTGAAGAGTTCTTGATAAAGTGGAAAAGCTCAGTGTGCTGTAACCTTGAGGCTTCCCCTTAGCTGCAGTTTCCTCCTCCTCTTCATCTCTGAAGGCGCCGTTCTACCCCCTCCGGGGTTGCGAAAAGCCGCGGTTCCCCACTGCGACGGCTCCTCTTCGGTGTTTAATTACAGGGGAGGTGGAGTGTGCTGTGTCTCCGCCGAGAGGCAGTAAAGAGGTGACCTTAACCTCTGGGATGCATGAGATCAGCGCCTACAGACTGGCTCCGTCTTTGGATGACTCTACCTGCATCATCAGGTGGATTTATCATGGTCCCATGCAGACAGTATGAAAGAATACTTGTAGTTCCAAACTTTATTCACTGTTTTATGATGTGTTGTATTTTAAGAGTGGATAAAACATTGGGGAAAGCAGCCAAAGTCCAAAGAAACACTTGAAAAGACCTTAACTTGCTTAACTTAAAAGGAACATTTAGTATTTTGTCAGTTTAAAAAAAGGTTCAATCTGGACATTTCAATCAGGAAACTGTCATTTAAAAACATGGTGTTTTTATAGTATTAATTACCTTTCACATCTCTTTCCACTCTTCATCATCTGGCAAATCAACTTTAATGAAATCTTTACTTCCATCGTTGTTTTTTTTGGATAAACATTGACTGAAACTCGAAAATTCCCAAATCTGGGAATAGTTTGTAGATTTGCTGAAGGTTTCAGAGGATTTAATGTTATTATATTTTTGGGTCGTTAAATCCTGGGTGATGAATTCAAAGAATCATGGAGCAATTTGTTATTGACTACTAATTGATACCTTCTTTTGGGATGATTAGCGCTCCCTGGAGTCTATTTGCACCTGCATGTGGAATATATTGCACCACAGACTTTTGGACCAACCATGAGTTTGGGGTTTCCAGCCATACATGAGCTCCTACTTTCCTTTGGGAAAGTATCAACCACACATACAGCTGAACCAGGCTTTGCGATGGTTTGTACCAAACACGAACCATATGCTTAATGGATGTCTTTACTAATAATGTAAGAAAAGCCAGTTGGTAATTTTTTAACAACGTTGCGGCCACGTCATACCAGCCACATGTCATTCGTTTGTGTTTCTGGGGTATTTTATAGTAGCCATCCATCAAGACGTTCTGGCTTTGGGATTGTTTTATACTAAAAATGCTTCACGTCATTTTTACCTTCAGGAAGTTTTATACTAACAACTGGTCAGTTTGTAACTACCTTGAGGTGTTTCCAACGGACTGGCACACAACATGTACCCGTCTAGAGAATAGTTCGTATCGGCCAAAAGGGTTTTGTACCAATTGATTTGTATCTATTGTTGGGGCATTCCTGACCAACCGGGGTGGCTTGTGTCAGCAATTCTCCAGTTCCTACATTTGGTGCATTCTGTACCAACCATGCATTGGTACAGCCAGGAATACATTTTTATTTACGGTGGAAACTACTTTGGGATGTTTTTCACTAACAATTTCTCAGTTTGTACTTACCTCGAGGCTTTTTCAATCAAATGGGCCACAGGTCTAAGGGAAAGTTCATGGTTTTGTATCAACCATGCATCAGTAAAGTAAAGGACATTTTTATTTACTTTAGAATCTACTTTGGGGCATTTTGTACCAATAACATCACATTTTATACCTACCTTTTACGTCTTTCCTTCCAACCGGGCGTTAAGTTGTACCTGTCTGGTTGATGTTTCCTATCAACCTTTGATATGACATTAGTAAACTGGACCAAATGGGGATTAGAACCAAAAACTTATGAAAATAATATTAAACTGAATTAACCAGACATTTGAGCATTAAGATAGACTGTTGTACCATTAATCTATCAAGTGAACAACCAAGAACTATAGAGATGAATCTTACAAACACTTGACACTCGTTGGCCAAATTTTTGAGACAGCAACTGGATAACCTGGTAGATTTGTTCTTTGTTCAAAAAGAAATGGGTGCACTTTCTTAAAATGTAAAGAGAGCTCAAGCCTTGAGGGTCCAATCTACTCTGGAGTGGTTTTATTTCTGTCAAATGTACCACAGGAAGCTGAGCTGATCAAACCCAGGGGTCTCTCTCCAACAAGTGATCCAACCTGAACGGATGCACCGCTCGCCGGGGGCACGACGTACGAGCCGTCAAACGGAGCGATATGAATCTGCGCCGTAATTCACAGAAAAAGAGATTAGAAGAAGATAATAGTGTCATATCTCAAAAGTTAACAGTGAGGCCCGTGTGAACTGTGAATAATCTTATAATTACTGATCTAATGCCATTAAGGCCTGACAGAAATAGAGAAAGCAACGCTTGGATGAGATGCAGTTAATCAACTGTGCGCTCGTCGTTGGATCATCAGCCGGGGCCGCGACTGATGATAGGTATAAGTTTAAATGACAGCTTAAAGGAACATTACGCCGCTCTCGTATTTGGTTAACTTTCCCTTCCAAATGGTGGAAAAACGTGACATCCTTTTAATGTGCCTCTTCTTTATCGCCCCCTCCATTTGTGAGGATCGTCTCTCCTCCCCTTTTTGGCCCGGGGCGATTCTTCTTCAGGGGATATCCCGCGTATCCTCACCTTGCACGCTCCTCGTTTGATTGCGTTCCTCCTGCGATCCAGGTTTTTCCTGCAAAACGAGAGTCAGACGAGACAAAACTGGAGGCGCTGGAGGCTCCTGTCTCTGATTCACGTTGTCGTCTTTCATTGCTCTTTGTGTGGGAGAGAGCGCTGCGACAGAGTGCACACCCAGAGTTTGACAGTTTCAAAGAAAAGATCCACCCTCGGCTTGTCAGCCGCTGTTTGATCTCATCAGTCGCTGATGTTCGGTTTGATGGGGAAGTGTTCTGGTGGAGCCAAGTTTTGTTTTTTGTTTTTCTAGCAGTGATTGTTGGAAGTGTTGTCTATATTTAACCAGTCATGTAGGAAGAGAGGCAGCTAGAAAAGAAATGTAACAGCTGTTTGTGTGTCTTCATTCTGCTTTTCCACTTAGATGAAACTAAATTTAATGTACTAAATACTCAGTTTAAAGGGTTCTAATGTAAATGTTTTTGTTGAAAAAGTGTGTTGTGGTCAGTTTTGCCAAATTAGAGCTTTCAATTAATAATAAAAACAAACATTTAATTATTAAAAGTTGTCTTAACTTTAGATTTGCCAAATTAAATCTAATTTTTTCCAACTAACTTAAGTTAACTCTGTAGGAATCGTTAATACTTTCTACATTTCACTTCTAGTATCTTACCTGCAATAACCTTGGTTTTTACACTGTTTAAATATAACATTTAATGTCATGGGTCAAGATAAAAACTTCTGCTAATGCGCTAATAGCAGAGATGAGCTTTAATTTAGCACTTTAGCTAATATTAAAAATGTTTAGCGCACTTAGCTTCCCCTAAATTAATTTTTCCAGGTGAATCCAAAGGGCAAATATGCAAGATCTGTGAAGTTTAAGAATTTTTCAATTATTCACGTTTATAGTCATGGTTTTATTTTGAAGTTGGTGAAGAAGAAACAAGAAACATAAAGAAAGAACTTACAAATTACTATTTTATTAAACGTTAGCCCTTTAGCGGTTAGCACTAGCTTGTGCTAAATGCTAAATGTTGGTGTAGTGCTTTTAAACGTTTTCAGAACTAATGTTTTTGATTAGTTGTTTAATTAAAGCGTAGCACAAGTGATGCTAAAGCTACTCCATTAGCAACTCTGTTATCTTCTCTGTTAGCGTTAGCCTCCGAACCAGTTGGATCCCAGAGCAAAGCATAGTTTTTCTTTTCCTCATAGAAACATTAGGTGATGATTTACTGCCAGATTCAAAAACATACTATTTTTTTTATTTTTTTTTAACAAATTAAAGTAAAATAATTTAGACACAGTGAAATTGGAATAATTAAGCAACTATTCATCTTTTCTTAACAAAATTTTTTCTTTCAATTTAATTTGACACTACATGGCACCACATATACAAGAAGTAGAATAAAACTAAAAAGATTTAAATATTGTGAATTTAAGTTGTTTTTGCAATAGAAATTGTGATTGGACACCATGTTCCAGGTGTTTATTTGTAAGAAATGTTGTTTCTTTCACTCTCTAGTGGAATCTTGTGTCTAAACAGAGGTAAGTGTCTTTTCTTGGATTATTTCCTTTCTGGTTTAAAGAGACTCTTGAGTTGTAACTTCCTCTCACCCAGAAACTGACAGCCTTCTGCGAGCGACACGTTTGATGGTATAACCCTGCGACGTGTTCGCGTGTCGCTGTTTGCATTCGGGCCGCCGTAGTCGCACGCTAACAACTTTGCAGGCTGGTTGGTGTCGTCGAAGGTGTGTGTGAGTGTGGAAACGTGACGGCAGAGAGCGATCCCACGAGGGCCTCCATGTCATGTCGAAAATACCATAACATGCGCATTACACTTAAGTGATTCTTCTTCCATCTGCTAAGTATGACAGCATTAGCATACACTTTTAATTAAATCGTTCCCCACTTGTTTTAATCACCTCGTTTCAGGAGAACTCCAAAAAAGCATCTTTTTCCTCTATTTTGCTTGGAAACATCATAAAAAAGTAGAATTTGCTGCATTTAAAAAGATAATCCACCTCTTGATGGTGGCAGAGGTACGGAGGGAGGGAGGCTGAAAAATTGCGCGCCTCTCTGAATGAGCCACATTTACATTAATGAACCCGATTTGAATGGGGGTTCATATCAAGCCTCATAGATTCTCCGCCGTGATTTTATTAATTGCAACAGAGGCGTCATTGTTTGTCGTTTTGACGCCAATTCAATTAAAATCCCATTTAGGGGGTAATAGATTAGACAGTGTAAAGTTTATGTGGAGGACGCCTCATGACTAATATGTGACTAACAAGCTGCCGTGTGCTTTCATGCACACGCGTTCACACGCTCTACACGTGTACCGCGCTCATGTCGGCCCGTGTTTTGGCGTTTATGTCGTCGGGTTAAACTCTAACTGAACGGATCCAGTCGATGATTCATAACTGCAGCAGATTTAATCTCTGGACTTACAGTTTAAATGGCTTAAAAAGAAAATCTGATCCGATTTCCAATTTTGTCTGCTTTCTTTGCTTTCTTTCTTTTATAATAAATACATTTTCAAATCACAAAAGTAGTTTTATTACAGTCATCTTTTCTCTGAGTTTGACGACAATCTGAGAGTTTTTGTTTAATTACAAGAAAATTGTTATTATCAGAATAAAATCACAATTTTACAATTTAAAAAAAAACGTCTTAAGTTTCTCAATCATTTTCAACCAAAAATTTGATATTTTCCTAATTGTTTTAAAGTCTTGCTACAGATCTTAATATAATAATAAATTCTTAAATTTCCTGCTATGGTCTCCTAATATTAAGACTTTTATTTTTTTTAAATCAAGAGTAAAGTCTTCAGTAGAAGTTGTGATCCAGTTGTACAAGATGGCCGCCTTGTACATTGGTGAAAAAAAATCTAGATTTTCACAAGTTAAATGATAAATAACCAAAAATGGAATCAATAAAATCAATTGATCACCCTCAACCAGCTTTTGCCCAGTGTGTGTTTTTGTGAATCTGCAGACTTTGTAGATGTTCAGTGTTCAATCACTTTATTTTCTAAAAAAAAAAAAATCATAAATCACATAAAACATTTTCAAAAAGTGTATTTCATTTCAGTCTATTAGAATTATTTCTTTAAATTGAGAAAATTAGAAAAAAACGTCTTATTGTGCAAAGAGTCTTTACTTTGTCTCAAGACAGGCCAGATGCTTACATTCATCATTTGGACAGAGCTTTTTCTGTTTTCTCACATTGTTTTTTTCCTGTTATTAAAAACTTGATGATTTAAAGCATTAAAATGCTATAAAAATGAAATTCTACAGCCTTTGTTACATATTTTCATTTTCCCAATCATCTCTCCGCTGTAATAATCCGTCCTCTGTCATATCCTCTTCCGTGTTCGACTGTCTGCGCCTTTCGCCTCCAACAAATGTGATTTTCTGTAATTACGGCGCTCCTGTCTGAGGCACCTGCGCAGGAACGGCTGCCAATACAAACTCACCGTTGTTCTCCTCATGTCTGTTAATTCACCCGGAGGAGCCGAGCGATTCGCTCGCAGCCACTCCAAGGGAGTGTTTTGCATTAAAAATCCTTTTGAGCCGATGTAAGTTTGAGAACAAGAAGAAGAAAAAAAAATCTGTGTTTAATAATGCACAACGTGAGACGGCACAGAGCAATATACATTTTTAATTACTAAAGTGACTAATATCTAGGTTCTGCTTTGAGGTTTTTGTTCCATGAAATATGCATCTGTATTTAGCTCCCTGCAGCGGCGCTGGAGACGCACCTGAGGTGAGGAAGTTCAGGAACATGATGCGTTCAGGTACTACATGCAAATAGGTGCATGTGAATTTCATGAAGGCGGCTGGAAAGGGAAGCTGTGCATGAATAAGTAACCATCAAATAACCTCAATAACGACACGTTTCATGAGCCAATCGAACCTGACATCTGGAGATGTGGCTTTAAAAAAAGATATTTGATGACCTGAATGTTATTTTTGAAGTGGCGTCTAGATGGGAGAACATGTGGCCACAAGGAGGTGAGGTGGTATTTCCTGTTCGGATGATGATAGGGACTTCAAGCTGCTTCACGTTTTTGGTTTTCAACCTTTAAATAGTTCCTGAAAAGTGCCAAAAACGTGGATTGAGCCATCATTTTCTGCTTTTACTGCCTGTTTTTCACACTTTGAGGCTTTTCTCTTTTTAGGCAGTGCATTATTTATGACGCTCATCCAGCCTGAGATGTTTCCTCTGAGCGATCCGATCCGGCTTTACCTTAAAGAATTAAAGTTAAATGAACAAAAAGAAGCTGCGGTCTTTAAGCGACAGGCAGCGTCTGTGTGTGTTGGGGGGTTATTAATCAGTCATGCGCCTCGCCACTTCACCCACACTTCGTTTTTAAAAACCAATGTCCAAGGGACAGACGAGTTTTCTCATCTTTTATTCCATTAGATTCTGTCTCTTTCACACTTAAAACACAAATTCAGAACCTGCAGCGACGGTGGAGGTCCACGGTTCTTTTTCAGAGTTCAGCTCGACACAATGTGATGTCAATTAAAGGTGACAAAAAGTTTAATGCTTCCATATGCGGCGGCGGCACTTAAAAACCACACAGCTATTAAGAAGGGTGCCAAGGAGCATGCCAAGTGTCCATATGCTTCAGAAGGTGCTCTTTTTCTGATTCAGTTTGAGATTTGTCCTCGGTAACCCCAGACTTTCTTTATTAAGACAAAGGAAGATATCTTCTTTTTGTTGTTTTCTTGCTTTTAGTTTGGCAGATTCTGGTCTAAAACCTCCCTTCTGTTTCATTATCTCCTCTTCCCATCCTTTCCAGGGAACGTTTGCAGAGTTCCCTTCCAAAAAAAGCAGAAAAAAAAACACAAAGTAGGAGAGCCATCATTGTGTAAAAAAACCCTCGTCGCTCCAGGGGTTATTATTTCTTGTCATAGCTCTATAAAGGAGCAGAGATTTAAAAAAAGACTGAAACTGTTTGGCTCACAAAATCTTTTCAACAGAAACCAAAATGACTTCCTGACGGGTTTTGTGAAGTTTGTCATCAGCAGCAGAAGTTTGGATGCGAAATTAGCAGAAATCCAGCGCGTATTAAGATGCTTAATATGAGCTGATGGGACAGCTTGCGCCGAAAATGTGGAATACCAAAGCAAACAAACAGTTAAAGTACCCTGATGCTTTATGCTTCCTGTTTGTGGAGCGCTTCAGAACTTGATGAGCAAGTTGCAAAGCCAAAAGTTTGAGCTTTTACGCCCAAAATACAGTTTATGAACTTTGAAGAAATGCTTTGTCTGTAACCCAGAGGTAAACCATTTCCTGAATATTTATAAGTAAATACATTCATGTATGATTATTGTCAGATCTGTAAATTAAAAAACAGCTCAAAAAGTAGGACAAAGGGCTGAAATTGATTGTTTTCCAAATTATCCACATGAGATAACGTTTTCATCTGCACAGAAACAGCTCAAAATGTTGCTTTTACTCCACCTGACCTGTAGGTGGCGCCAAGCATGGCATATGAGACACAGGAAGTTAGCGATTAACACAACAAGGAAACAAAAAAACAACCATGAAGCGTGTTTTGAGGGTTCTCTGGATCATAAACAGTTATCCATTATGTGTGGCGCGTTTGGGGCTGATACGTTAGCATTTTTGCAAAAGATGAAATTTCCTCATTTAGAATACGCAAACAAACATTTTCACTACGGAACCCATCTTTAGGTTTCCACAACGGTTTTTTGTCGTTATGGTTGTGTGTCGATGAAGATCCGATGTTTTCGGAGACCAGAAAAGATCGTTTATAAAATCGGATTCCAGAGTGGATGAATTTCAAAATGGCCGCCTCATGTTTCCACATATATATGCAATGCTGGGGTTTTTTTTCTTTCTTTTTTCTTTCTTTTTAAAATCTTGATCACTCAAACATGTCATTGTTCAGTGATGTGCGAGTTTTTTGTGTTTTCTGTTTTGGTGTTTTTGAATTTTGGTGTCAGTGTTGCGTCGCCACCTTTTGGCTTGGCGTACTTAGTACACCAATTTATCACATTTGTTTAAAACCAAACAAATTTGTTTAAATGTATATGATAAATAAATTTAAACAAACAATAAATTTGTTTAAATTTATTTTAAACAAATGAATCGGGCACAACAATTTCAAACTTTGATGTTTTTTAATGCATTGGGACGACAGAGAACCATGATTTTCAGAAATCTAACAAAATCACTCCAAAGGTTCATCAGCAATTCATCCAGGAGTAGAGGCATCCCAAAAAATATATGTTTCTGAGGTGAAAGTCAGCGAAAGTTTTTCATTTGAGTAAATAAATTAACTCAAATTATTGGCAAACTAAAAATGTGGTAATTCTTCTTTTATTCTTCAAATTTCAGGAAGAAAATCAACATTTCAAACTGTTATTTCAACATAAAGAAAAAAAAGTTTAGACTTAATCTCAAGATTACATTGATTACACAGCTGGAAAATTATCCGCACGTTTACTTCTGAATAGTTGGCCTAGTCAAAGTTTGGACTTGAATCCAGTTGAGGCTTTTCATAGTAAAATCTTTCAATATTGATGAATTAAAATAATTCTGCAGAATGGGTCAAAAAGACTCCAAAGTAAAGGTAAAAACCTTCTCATATTGGGTCAGGTTGGCTTTGATTGTTCAGATTCTCCCTCCATAAACTGAACTTTCTTTGACACCAAATGTGTTTTATGAACCGAAACAATTTAATCTCACAAAAAACCAACTGGACTATCCAGAAATCCCTCACACACTCTGACCTTTGATCTCCTTCACATCTTAACGTTTGAGGAATAAAGTCCTCCTTCCTTTGCTGCAACATTTGATCTTTTTCTGAACAAAAGCATCAGCTGGAGCTGAGATGTGGAAATAAAAAACGGGTCTATATTGGGATGATTCATGCTTGTTGATCTGCCAGCGCTTTGTTGATCTTGTCCAACAGGAAATAGCTGAGAAAGGAACTGAAGTAGGCATTTCCTTCTCACTGCTGTTAACCCTCCATGTGCAAGGCATTGAAGTGAACTCAGATTTTAACTTGAAAATGCAATAAACTTGCATTTTTTCTATGAAAGAAAGTAAAAACACTTTATTAACAAGCTTTTTGGAATCATAATCCTAAAAACAAACATTAATTGCTGTTGAAGAGTAGTTTGAAAGATTTCTGGCAGCCAAACTGCAAATAAAACCTTTAAGTCATTAAGTTAACTTTTAATTTTGCTAATGAGAACATGTTTTATTTAGCTCTCAAGCGTCTTTGCTAACTTGACAAAGAATTTTGCGCACTTAGCTTTCCAGATTAATTCTTAAGCGCCAGTTTACTTTCAGTTGAACAAAATTCAATGTCTGTTTTGACGTTTTGGTTCTCGACTTAAGATATCAAGTAGTAAGCTATTTATTTTCTTGTTCTTATGAAAGGCGCTAAGTAGAATTTGCTTCCACTAAGCAACTTTTTTTTTAGTGCTGTAGCATTAGCGTCCTCTAAATACCATGTTTTTATAGCATATTAGCATTAGCTTCAGCTTTGTTTGTGTTGCACTTTAGCAATATGTGCTACTGAATACCATGTTAGCGTAGGGCTTTAACATTAACCAAGGTATGTTAACACTAGCTAATATATTAATGTTAGCTAGTGTAGCTTTCTGTGTTGTGCTTTAGCATTATCTGCTGCTAAATACAGTGCTCGCATTGCACTTTATCAATTTATGCTAATTATTGTGTTGGTGTAGCATGTTAGCATTAGCTAAAGTTTTGTTAGTGTTGCTCTTTAGCGTTATCTTCTGCTAAATAGCGTGTTGGTGTAGCACTTTAGCACCATCTGGCACTTTTGGATTAACACAGCTAACGTTTTAGTTAGCATCCTCTACTGGAAACAACATATATGGATTAAAAATCACTAGCTGCAGGAAATGCAAAAGTATTTTTCTATATTTTAGTTTGATTTAGAGTTGAACTGTTTATCAAGGAGCAGAAATCAAGCAAAACGCAATCTGATTGGAGCTGGAGAAGAGAAAAACCGGAAATTCAATGTGGCATCACATATGGGACGCATAAGCTGTGTCTTTTATAGCTCATCTCTGTGTGTGTGTGTTTCAAAGCGAAGGCCCCAGTGTGTTTAAAGGTATGCAAAGCTGGCGACATGTGTATCCGTCATAAGGTCTATCTGTGTTTCATTTTCATCCGAGGGGAGGTACGCCGTTTTTAGAGGTTGGTGTGTGTGTGTGTGTGTGTGTGTGTGTGTGTGTGTGAGTGTGTGTGTGTGTGTGAGGACGCCACAGGTTTGAGGCAGATGGGCTCTGTGTCAGCCATGACAGGCGGCCAGGCTGCTTTAGCTTCCTCTGCAAATTTGAAAGCTCACCGCACACACACACGCCCATCCACATCTCTCTGATCAGGTAAATCTGGGCGCCCTGTGGAAAGTTCGGGGGATGAATTTCGCCTGAGGGCTGTGAGTTTTTGCGACTCGGCCCCATCTGTCACAGATCTTCACCGGCTTCAGCTGCCAGGAGGGACCGCACCTCCTCCTCCTCCTCCTCCTCCTCCTCCTCCTCCTCCTCTCCTCCTCCTCCTCCTCTTCCTCCCCCAGAAAGAGTTGGTAAAAAAAGCTGGATGCACAAAGGGACATGCTTTGTGTGCACAGAGATTAATTATGTTGAAACTGTTAGCTGGGTTTTATTTACCTGAGCAGCAGACGAACATGAATCAGATCAGACTGCGGCGGGTCGGCTCTCAGAAGCTCTCTGAGGTAAAATAACGTTTGATTTTCAGCCGCCAAAGAGCCCGAGGCATCAAACAGGAGTCTGTAAAAACAAAATCAGCCCCACGTCTCCACCAGAGGCGGAACAATCAAAGTATTTTAGGAGGATGAAGACAAAGCGTAATGGTTGATGTCGAACAATCAGAGGGAAAAATGAACTGATGCTGCCATTTTTTGGGGAGGAACTGTTTTAGGCATCGGGAATTTGCAGCTTTTTTTTTTCAGCGTTGAAAAAGAGCAGCAGAAAATCTGATGAGAACAAGTGAGAAAGCAAATAAAAGGAACCATTTTCTATTTTAAATGAGCAGAAATTAGGTTTTTCTAAAAGAATGAGGAGCATTCTGTTATTTTTGGTACTTCTCTGCTTACCTGCTTTGTATCTTTTGTCATCTGAATAAAAGTGCTGCAAGTATGATCATTTAAAACTTTGTTGATAATGTCCATAACTGCAACAACTAGGAGAACTAAAGACTTCTGACCTCAACATTTTTGCTTAATTTCAGCTCTGAATGTGTTATTTTTTAGTCTGTATACTTAACGATTAATCAATTACTAAATTAGTTGAATATTATTGATTAATCGTGATTAATCGTTTCAGTCTTATTGCAGGTATTAATTTATTTGGATTTTTATGCATTTATTTCATTTTTATAGGTGTTTTAATTTAATCAAATGGTAGTTTTTGTCTCAGGAAGTGAAATTGAAGTCCTTCAGGTGTAAATCTTCCTCGTCTACCCGGCGACTGATGACAGTTGTAACAGTGGGGGCCTCTAATTGGGGAACAAAGGTGTGTTGTTGTGGCTGATGCTGCGGGTGTGTGAGGTGGCGGCGTCTGCGTGGGGAGGGTGTCAAATCTCTCCGTCCACCTTTTTAGCTCCCGCTTCGCTCGGTAATTAACACCTGCCTCCTCGCTGTGGCGGCGGCGCCGGTCCGACGCCAAAAACGCCCCGAGCCGAGTGTGTGCGCCGCTTAGAATGCAGGAGACGGATCGACGCTCCAAACGTTCATCACTCAGGCAAATAAAAACGGTTTACCTGCAGCTTGGGGCGTTTTTCTCTGCTGGATCCTTTAACAGAATAAAACCTGAACAAAGAAACACAAACATGACCTCTGTGACCCCAAATCACGTCTGTGTTCACAGCATCTGTGCTACTGACCGACTTTATCTAGAAATTTAAGTTAATATTTTAATTGATTTTAGCACCACTACGATAAAAATACACATGAACTTCCATTTTATTTGAAAAAATATTAATTATATGAATTTATTTACTCAGATATTTTCTTTTAGCCTTTTACAACTTGTTTGATTCTACAGAAACTCTTCTATAATATAATCATGTTATTTTCAGACAATGACTCGAAGCATCCAACTACGATGGTGCATTAAGACCATCTTAGATAAGAAACGAGAATTAAATAATAAAATTCTGCCAAAAAAGATGAGAATCTTTCTAGAAAATAGAAAAAAAAACCTCTGGACTTTTAAGGTCGATTTAAAAAGAATCTAGAAAAAAACTTGGAAATGTTGCAGATGGAAAGTTGTAAATATGCAATTAAAATTCAGAAATTTCCAAGAGAAGATTTTGGATATTTTTGAGTTTCAAAGGTTTAAAATTTTGAAACAGAAAAGTTTCTTTTCAAGAAAATATCTGAGATTACATTGAAATTAGTTTTTTGTTACAGCAAATTTTCAAGTTCAGAATTTTAAGAAATTTTCTGAGATTAATCTCAAAACTTGAGGGTTTTTTTCCCCCAAAATGTTCTCCAGTTCACCATTTTAAAGTTAAATATTGATGATAATTCAAGTTTTATCTTTTATTTATCTATGAACTTTAATTTTGAAAGACATTTTAGTAGTAGAACTGGTATATATTTAAATATCCACAATAAAAACAGCCACAAACAGTACATTAGACAAAAAGAAAAAAAAACACACACATTATGATTTCAGTGTAAATATTTAAGTTTTTCAAGCGATCAGTTGCTGATAGCAACAGGCTAATTTGATATTATTTTCGTCTTTTAGCTGAAATTTCTGCAGTTTTGCAGGAATAAGTTGCACAACTTCCTCCATCCTGAAAAACCTTCTGTAATTTTCCCCTCCTGATGATATTAACTCCTCCTCCAGACACACACATTCATTTTTTTCCTTCTTGGATGTGTGTGCATGTGCGTGTGTGTGTGTGTGTGTGTATGCGCGTGTGTGTGTGTGTGACGGAGAAGGAGCACATGTGACGAACATGATGCTAAAAACTGCAACCCGTCCCTGCATGTGTTGGTGCGTAGCAGCATCTGTTTTCTTGGATCCGAGTCTCCGTGTTCAGTTTGTCTGGTTAAAGCTCGGGAGACGGTGGGCGGCGGGGGGGTTTATGGGTGTGTATTCAGACGTGTGTGTTTGTGCAAAGCAAGATGGTGCAGTCGTCGTATTTTAACAACGCATCGCCATCATCCCAGCAACATAAATCTGTCTGCATGTGTCATTCTTCCCTCATGAATGCAGCTTAAAACCGCAATCTGCACAATCATCACAATATTTAGGTGACATTTCCTTGAAAAGAAAATCACTTTATTACTGATTGCAATAGAAAAAAATTCTAAAATATTCCTGAAAAGTTCACTTCTGCAGGTTGAAGTCTAATTATATATGTTTACTTTCAGAATAAACTCTTATTTTACATTTATTTTGTTTTTATTTGGTAGGATTTTTATTTAAACATTCGACTGGAACTTTTTAAATTACTCTTCCTGTGTTCCTCAGACAAAATAAATAAACTTGTACGTTTCTGACATAACTGAAGTTCTCAAGTCGAAATAATCGCAAATCGCAAAATTTGAATCTCTGAGAACATCAATTTTTTTCTTACGGGTTTATTTACACAAACGGCAACATTTTTTTTATCTTTTTCTTTTTTTCTGAAGTCTTTCAATTTTTGAAAAACAATTCTAGAGGAAAAAAATAATTTTAATTTAAAAATGTAATTAAAATATTTTTTTTAAATCTGAATTTTTAAAAAAATGTATTTGCAAGTTTTCTGAAATTAAAATCCTTAACTACAGCTTAATTTGATAAAATTTCTCTCTCCCTTATATTTGCAAAATACCATTTTTAATTTTATTTATGGGAATTTTACTTTCATATGTAAATATATAAATTTGGAAGAGATGTATTTAAAAAATAAATTTTTTTGGAGGTTGATATTACTATGGGAAAAAATTGGTGAAACACTGATCGGGATTTTTCTTTCTCTTAAAGTTTATTATGTAGCCCTTTCAGATTTACAACATAAATGTATATAAAATACAAAATAGGACCAGTGTCATTAAACAGTCATGGCATGAAGTTATTTTAAAGTAAATATAATAATAATTCATCATTAAAGTTTAAGGATCAAATCTTTCCAGGTTGAGTTTGTTCTTCTCTAACAGAAGAAAAAGTTGTGAAAAATTAATGACAATTGCAGCTGAAACACAATCAATAAAGCTGCAGAAAGTGTGAATAAATGATAAAGTATTAAATATGCAGAAAGCTGCGTCCCAGCAGATCGTCAACATGCAGCTCTTTGTGTCTTATGACTAAAATAATTCGTTTTCATGTTGCTCTCCGTCTGCGTTTGTCTCTGCTGGACGCGTTCTGGTTCTGAGCTCAGGTTACAGCTTCCCCAGGGGGGCGTGGAGCGGCCATGTTGCCACAGGCTCTCCTACGCATTGCCACCTAATGCATTATGGGTAATCGCATGAGTGTCGGACTGTGGTGCGCACTTTGAAAATATTTTTATTTCCAAAAGTTAAATGTGTCCATTCACAAACTCGTCCTGCCATTCATTCATCCATTCATTAATTCATTCATCAGTCAGTCTATTTGTTCATCCTTCTGTCATTTTCTCCTTCTGTTCATTCGTCCATTGGTCTGTTTATTCATCTATCCATTTGTCAGTTTATTCATCTGTCGGTTTGTTCATCAATTGGTCTATTCGTCAATCCATCCATTTGTCACTTAATTTGTCCATCAGTTCATCCATCGATTGGTTCATTCCTTCATCCATCTGTCCATGGGTTTGTCGATTTATTGATCTAATCAGTTAATTTGTCCATAGTTTCATTCATCCATTTTTCTTAGTCTATTCATCAGCTCATCCATTTGTTGATTTATTCGTCTCAGATCATTCATCCACCGATTCAATTGTGGATTGGTTTTGTTCATCCAACCTGGCGTTTGTTGGTTTATTCGTCAGTTTGTCTATTCATCCATCCATTTGTTGGTTTATTTGTCTATTGATTCGTCTGTCCAACAGGTTTTTCATCTATTTGTCGGTTGCTGTATTCATTTGTTGGTTTATTTTCTTGTTTTATTCATCAAACAGTTTATTATTGTAAAAATATTTCATCCTTCATTTCAGATTTAAGTCGTTTCCTGAACATCTTGCGTTCAGTTTTTCATTTTCAGTTTGTTTACAACAGATGACGGAACCAAAATATTCCTCTTTTATCTACATTGACATTTTTTAAGCTCTTCAAGAATCTGAAGTAAACGAACTGTTTGACGTTCTTTCCAAACATTTTTACCTTCTCTCCTCCTGAAATTTGAACAATAAGACGTGGAAGAGGAAGTGATTGACACAGGCTTGTTGTGAAGACTTCACCTGTCTCCAGGACATGAAAAGCTTTCAAAAACGTCCCGAGTTGCTGCTTTGTTTGACGCAACACCCACTTATAACACACAGACAATCTGCCTTTTATTCTCTTCAGACAGAAGATCTAATCTGTCACTCTCTTTACCTGCCGTCATGTTAAGAAAGACGCTAATCACAGCCCAATCTCCTCTGAAATCTAAAAGATTCTCTCTCTTCTTTTGTGCCGTTTTGTGGGTGAAAAAGTCACATCTTAGGTCTGATTTTGCACATTTTCTGCCAAACTAGTAAAATAAAACGAGGAAAAAAATGCCTTGTGGATAATTGGAAAGTGGCCAACTTCATCAGGAATGAAGAAACACAATAAATGGAAATACAAGAAGCCAAGTATTCCTTATTAAATGCTTTAAAGTTTCAGTTTTTCTCCAAATCCTGGAGCTGAAAATGATCGACGAATTTAAAAACACCAGTTTGCAGAAAAAGGACGAGCAGAGACAAGGAAGTGGGGAGAGGGGAAAAGGTATGTGGCGGACATGTTGGCGGTCACGCTCTGCTGTCACCTTCTTTTTGACCGGAATTCATCCTCCCCTGGCGAGGTTCTCCCATCTGTTCCTCCGCCGAGAAAAATAAAAACTCTGCAGCTCCCACTGCTGCACACCGTCCCACTGTCCTCCAAAAACCAGACACATTACCTCCAAACTGGAACGTCTATGTTCAGACAATGAGAATACGGGAAAAAATATTTATTAAGTATTTAGGAGCCTTTGTTGTTAGTCCATGTGGCTGGTGTTGCCAGTTAATCCTTTAAGAACTCTATAAAAACTGTTTCGGTGAGCAATACATGTTCGTATTTTGATCATTTGCTCACCAAACAAGTTGTGGAACCAAAAGAAATTGAGAAAACATTTAAAAATGTTACACATTTCAGTCAAAAATATCTAGTGTCGCCTTCAACTTTACATAGATGAAGTCTTTTTAAACAATATTGACCTAAAAGCACCTTGAAGTAAGCATCAGTGCATAGTTTTAGAAAATTAACGGTGGAAAACCAGTAGATTTAAACTACAATAACAAGAGTTCTAAAACAGAACCCTGAGGAACACCAGAAACAATTGAACATCTTTAAAAGACTTATTAAATGTCTCACTGACTGAAACCTTTGTTATAATTTAAGGTGTTGATTTAATTTAGTTAATTTATGGGCATAAACAAAAACTTTAAGCCAGATATTAATGCTAGCTCACTTATTTCTATATAACTACATCTCTAGGACATTTTATTATACTGTTTTGCAACAGTAGTAGATTGTATTTTAATTTACTTATTGAACATTTTAACATGCCGTTATTGGGAGCTCTGGGCTTCCATAACTAGCCTAACTTCTAAGTTAAAATCACACCTACTGGCTCCCCAGTTGTGGGACAATAAGTGGGCTGAATTGAATTTATTTTACCAAATGCATTAAAAATATTTATGAATATATTTAATTTACTTAGCAAAAAATGGAATAGACATTTCACATTATAATACCAAATAGAACTGAATAAAAATCTGATAAATTAAGTCATTGTGACAGAAATTTTGTAATTCCGTCCAATATTTGACCCTTTATCATTTTTCTTACACATTTTTGTTTGTAAGTTGCCAAAAATGTGCAAAATGTTTAAATAGAAACTGAAAAGTGTATTAGTAAAGAATTATTGACTTTTTAAATTAGCAGTTTGACCAAAATGTTTTACAGAAAGTCGTGAATTGTGAATCACATATCAGACTTTTTAATTTCTCCCATTTTATATATTTTTGTCAGCTCTGGTCTTCCATACAAGCCTGGTAAAACTGTATATTTGCTATTTTAACCCACTCGGTTTATGTATGTTATGTCTTGCAAACTCCAAACATCCTGCTCCTCTCTATGCTGAAGAAAAGCTCCTTTAATTTTGCTGCTTAAAGGAAGCGGCTGCTTTAAACATCACTGCAGGGACAAAAAGAAAGTCATTCTTGTATTTTTTCTTCTTCTTCTTCTATCTGCTGAAGACATCTTACTGAAGGAGCGTCTTTGTATTAACTTTTAAAATTCCAATTACAAAGGAGGTTTAAGATCTCTCGGCGGAGTTTGACTTAGAGTCTGTGTTTGATCTGCGGCGCTCCGCAGGGACCCCCCGCTCGCCTCCCTCCCCTCTCCTCCTCTTCACCTTCTCCCTCCATCATTCATCCTTTTCCTCCCCTCCCTTATTTGTCCTCCGCTTCCCCTTTGTGTCACATTTCTACCTTTTTTCATGTTTATTATTGTAACTCTTATTTTCGACTCTTCCTCCATCTTTTCTATTCGTTATTTGTCTCCTTCACTTATTGGATCTATTTAACCCATTTTCAAATTTTTTTACTTCTTTTATTTCTCGATCTTCTCTTTTTCCCATAATCCCACCTGCTTTTTTCATAGCGTTTACTTCCATTTTCTCCTTTCCTATTTTATGATTGTGGTTTCCATTCCTGGTTTTCTTTTTCTCTGAGTTTTTATTCATTTAATTATTTGTCTGTCCTGTTTTTGTCTTTTATTTTTTGTCTTTCATCCCATTATCTTCCTCTTCACCTTTTATCTATCCTCATCCATCCATCCATCCATCCATCCATCCAACCATCCTGATGGATCAATCGATTAGCAGATCAATTGATTGGCGGATGGAGTCGTCTCTCCATCTTTAATAAATACTGGTTTAGTTTCACATTAAGACAATAATAAAATAGAATTTTATCTCCCAGTATAAAGATTTAAAGCAGTTTGTATCATAGCTGCCAGGATTTCCACCTTAACCTCCCTCCAACCTGGTGTGTGTGTGTGGCCTCCTGTGGCTGTTTAACGCCTCCTCTGCGGCTGCCGACAGCTTACACCTTTCTGAATGCCTCCACTAACGGCGTGTTGACAGTCTCTGCGAGCAAATCCGGCGCCACCTCTCCACCTATTCCACTTCATAAAGGAGCGTCTCAGTTCCCATTACCCCCACAGCCATGCAGAACAAATTACATTTAATGGGGTTTCTTTTGCCCCCTCGGTCGTTTTCACCGTTCGCTTTAAAAATTTCAATTTGGTGCCTAACGCTAAGGTTTCCTTCAAAGTATTATGGAGCAATATTATACCAATTACAGCGTCTGCGAACATTAAATTAAATGCATTAGCGCAATATTGGAGAGAAAAGAGGCAGCCGCTTGAAACGAGTTCAGCTCCAAAGCGATGCTGGCTGTGGAAGCACAATTAGGTCTGTTGTCGTACAGTTTCATCATTTATCTGTCCTCCATATGGATCATGTTAGGCTAACGGTGTCTTCATTTAATCTGATACAAATTGCTCTTTGAGTCCCAGTAACGTCTAGCTTTACCTTTGGTTTTAAACGTTAACATAAACCAGGGGAATTGGTCACAGAGAGTTGACTCAAGGTTTCATTTCACCCCCAAGGGTGGCACAGAAAAAAGTATTTCTAATAATTTTTATTATGTAGGCTACAGTTTGTAAAAAAATAACGGAGAAAATCAGAAAACTGGAATTTCAGACAAAAGGAGAGATAAACGATGATAATGATTCATCAGCTTTAGATCTCTGGATAGATTAATCTCTTGTTTAATGATTGGATCTATAGATCAATGGTTGGAATGAGAGAATTATGAGAGGATGTAGGGATTTGTTGATTTATATCTTATTTATATCTAGATCCGTGGTTCTTAACCACCAGTGGTACTGGTGGGTACCGAACCCACCAGTTTCATATGCACATTCACCGAACCCTTCTGTAGTGATAAATAAAATAGGTTTCCCCCTCCGACACACAAAATACTGATTTAGTAATGTAATTATATTAGTTGTGTTACCACCCCCACGCCACTAGAGGCAGTACCAACTCCGAAAAGAGGCGACTAAGGAGCAGATTTAGAAGTACACGGGAAGCTACAGAATTTGGTAAAAACTTTGAGGTTTGCTGAAGTAATTAAAGACACAAGTTAAAATCCCTGCTGAGAGTGGAGCGCCTTCAATCAGAGCTCCTCCGCAGTTCTGATTGGCTAAGCAATGTAACGTGATCCTCTGCAGCAAGTGATGGCAAAGCGGGGCGTCATCACGACTTTACACAAGTGTGTCTTTACCTCCATGGCAGAAGCTCCGCCGAACCCCTGAGACCGATCGAGGTTAAGAACCACTGATCAAGATAGAGATGTGGATCAGTATCTAGAGGGACTCGGGGATCTTTCAGTGTCTTGACGCAGAGATATATCATCATAGACATTGAAATGGGTGAGAAATGATATCTTGATAGCGATTGGTTGATGGACGATCGGTTTGGTTGATGGACATTGGGTTTGGTTGTCGTTAAAATTAATATTGGGATCCATTAACATCTAGTTGGACCTAGAGATCCAACTAGATGACTCTGTAGGTCCATCTATGTCTAGATGGACGTAGGAATCGATTGACATCTGAATGGATATTGGAATCAATCGGTGTCTGATGGATGTTGGGATTTACTGATTTCTAAATGGACAAGGAATATATATCTAGATGGGCATCAAGACTGATGTGTCTAGATGGACGTAGGGATGTTTCTATCAATTGGCATAGGGATTGATTAAGATAGCTGAATTTTTCAGTTAGTTGATAGATCAGTCTTTAGGTGTAAGCCTCTGGTTCTCTGAGATTTCAGGATCTTTCTAACATTAAGTGGATGTTGAAACAAAGTTTAATTTTAGCCAAGTTTGAGATACAGAAACTAACTTTTATTTAAAAAAAAATGTTATGAAACTTGAGAAGATTCAGCCACTGAAAGCTGTTTTCTTGCTGAGTTTGGTGACATCTTGTGAATTAGTCCTCATAGTTTGCTTGGCAACAGAAGCTGTCATCTCATGCAAAAACATGAGGCTGTACTGTACGTACGTAAGACGGCTGATGTATGGACGTTGTCATGGATACCTGCTGCTTCGTCATTGAGCGGAAGTTCATGTGTGACCTCTGAACTTACAGTGGGAGGAAATGGAGAAACTAAAGAGGAGGAAGAAAGAGAAAAAAAACCAGATGGCTGGACGACGACCAGAGAGTGGTCACAGGACGGGCAGCGAGCCACCGAACTTCCTGCTCGCTTTCTTCCCCCTCTCCGTCGCAGCAGTTGGTGTCACTACTTGCACCGTCTGCGTGAATTCGAGGCGACGGCTGAACAGATTGGCCAGTCGGCGAGGATCACTCGCAGAAAAACTCTACTAATCTTCCACCTGCTGCCTCGACCACATTCACACAGGCCTCCTCCTTCTTTCTTCCTCCGCCTCCTCTGGAAAATGTGCTGCGAAGGGAATGAAGGACAGGAAAAACGTCAGAGATTTCAGACGGATGTCAACATAACCTCTTTAATTTAATACATAGGATCTGAACAAAAGATTGCTCAAATAAAGGATTGATTACTTTCTGTTACTCAATCTGTAATAAAATTCTCTCCAATTTGACCTTTGTAAGAAAAAAACAAAAATATATGTTTTAACAGCTATTCAAGCTGTTACACAATAATAAATACGAGCAAACAGACATTTGGGTCACTTTTATTCAATATTTGCTTTGAAAAGGTAGAGATTTGAGCTGTTTTTATTCCTGCCAAACTTTTAAAAATTTACTTTGATTACAGATAAAAGTAGTAGTTAGAAAAAAAATATTAAAATGAATTTATGAAAATAATCATATTATGAGAAAAAAAATCGTACAACAAAGATTCAGTTTGTTAAACAATATTTAATATGAACCAAATAAAAAAGAATGAAGTCCAAATAATACAAGAATAAAGGTATTGTCATAATGTGAGAATAAAATTGGAATAATACAAGAATAAAGTCATAATATAACGGGAATAAAGTTATAATTTTGTGAGAATAAAGTTGAAATATTAAGAGAATATCATAGTAGTTAATGAAGTCATACAACAGTCATAATATGACTCAAAAAATAAATTGAGTAATGTTCAGCATCTTTTGAAATTATACTTTATCAGTTTATCATCTTCACAACAAATCAGCATCAAATTATTATCAATAGCAGGAAACATCAGATCCTTTTATTGCATAATTTTATGACTTTTCTGGTCATGTTTGTAGTTAAAAAATGACAAATATTTGTATTTTTCTGGCCCTAAACAAACTGGGTGTTTGAAAATATAAAATCCTCTTTGTTTTGTCATTAGTTAACTAAAAACTACAAGAACCCAAAACATCTAAAACACCGCACTTGGCTTAGTTAAGGTCAGAGGTCACGATTCAACACTGTAAAGAAAAAACTCCAAGGAGAAGATTATATGCATCTAGTCTTATTTATAATTATATTCAACAGGAAGTGATATTTTAATTTGCTTTTCTACTTCCTGAGTCAAACCTTGTGCCGCCTGCACAATGATTTTGATGGTGATGATTTGATTCCAGGAGCTTTAAACCGTATTTACACCAAAAATACCGTATCACATGAACATGATCAGGAAATGTGTTCTCCGAAAGGTGAATCCAGTCTCCGTTCTGAGAAAGGAAAAGAGATGAAAGAAAGAAAACCACAGTCGTAAAGTCGTGTGACGCCAACAACTAACGAGTCCATAAACTCAGCATCTCAAACAGCTTCTCTCCTATATTTTTAATAAGAGTTGCAGTAAAAAGAGCAGCGTAGCTCAGACTTGACTGCGTAAGAGCTTTGGCTGTTTATGAGGAGTGTTTTTGTGCTTAAACAGGGCCACTGTGTCAGCCTGATGCTAATATCTTACAAAGGTGCCCTGTTTAGATGACGTCTGTAAAATCTGCTGAAACACTGAGATGCTTTTACTGGCAGCAAAATGTCCATAGGACTTAGAAAATAACATTTATTTCTCCACATTGTTTCAAAGTGAACATTAAAATTGTGAAATTTGTCCACTATTAAAATGTGCTTTTTAAAATTGGACAATTAAAGTATTTAGGTCAGAACAAAACAAGCCAAGGATTCTCAAAGACCGGCGCTGATTGTGACACAATTTGTGTGAAATATTTCTGGTTGCCTTAAAACTGGTTGTAATTTTGATTTAGGTAAAGAAACTGAGAGAAAAATTACAAAAAGAGGAAAAGTTATGCAATTGAAGCTACAATTAGCTTCTTTTTTTAGGAAAAAAGTGAAAATAATTTATGTAATTCAATTTAGTCCTTTTTATATTCATAATTTCAAGCATAAGGTTGTAGATCTTTTCACTAGATGTTGATTTAGTTACAAAGGTTAAGTAAATGCAACTAAATTACACAGCTTAAATAAATCATCCCCTAAAAAAATTCCTTATCCCTTAGCTGTGCTGTAATGCTAATGTTAGCTTGTATGTAATTTTTTGCTAACATCTCAGCAACACTTAATCTGAAGAATTGAAGTTCAAGGCCAAACCTTTGTGACTTGTATTTGTCTAATATCTTTCAGTTTTGATTTGGTATTAGCATCCCCAGGGGCTGCTGTTGGAGAAAGTTTAATTGTAGCAGCTAGCCTTGCTACAGTACTATAACTAACTTGATGATTGCTAAAATAAAACTCAGTTGTTTTTCTATCCAAAGAAAGAAACCAAGAGCCTTCAACATGTTAGCATCTTAACTATCCCATGAGTTTCAAAAAAGTGGAAGTTTAAGAAGTTACCTTTCTAATTTCCTACAGCAGCTATCTGTGCTACACCACTAACTTTAACTTGAATGCAAAAAAGATGTTTTAGTTGTTTATTTTGTACTATTATTAAAAACTTCCAAAATGTTTTGTTAGCGGTTGATTAAGTTGAGCCAAATCCAAGTAATTATTCAGATTTAATTTGTTCAAAAAGTTACTTTTCTAATTTCCTGCTGCAACTATCTGTGCTACCCTACTAACTTTAGCTTGAATGTCAAAAGATTAATCAAAAATTATGTTTCAGGTAAATATTTTGTACTTTTATTAAACACTGCTGCAGCTTCCAACATGTTTGTTAGATTGAAACTAACATTGTTAGATTTTTTAAGTGGATCAGTTATGTTTTCACAGATTTCCTGGTAGCTTTGATGAACCTTAATAAATAATGTAATCGATGAGCGTGATTAAAACTTGTTTAGTGGAAATGTTTGGGTTTCTTTACGGTAATGTTTGGAAAACAGCAGCAGATTTAAAGTTTTGTCTAACTTAAACTTTCTAAAAGCGAAATAACGTAATTTAATGATGAACACATTTGGGTTTAGCTCCACTCTGACAATGATTCACTTGCTCCTGGGTGTTTTAGGCCAGTCAGAAGCAAAATGATCATGTTATCTAATGATTTCATGTGGCTCTTCTATCCAAAACCTTGTATTTCTGTCTCCGCTCGTGAGCTTTTAACTCTGTCACCGAGATTAGGCCGGCTCCTGCCCTCCGCCTGCAGAGAAATAAATGTGTACAAGTGAAACTCCGCTGAGCGACAAAGCCACAGTGGATTTATTAAAAATCCACTCCAAAACGTTCTTGTGCTTTATCCGGCTGAACAGCAGAGTGGCGTTTATACCTCTTGGCTGCGGCGGCGGGAGCAGCACCCGGCGCACTTTAAATGTGTGAAATGCGGCGAGGAGGACCACCAGGTGCTGCCTCTCCACCTCGGAGCCGTCCGAGGAGCGCTTCTGCTCTCCAATAACCCAAAGGGCTGAGACGCTGCAGCCGAGCCAAAAGACATTTGGAGTGCGCACTTCAAAGGAGCCTTGGATTATGTTCGCGCACAGTCTATCCTGAGGGGATCCTTTGAAGGGAAACTTAGTGCAGAGCCACTGGTGGCCGCTCGGAGACTCTCTGTGTGCGTTTGTTTGTCTAAACCCATTTTTCTCACTGTTCCTGGAACCGTCCTGTGGCGTTCTGAGTTTCTGCTGGAGAAGTTTCACCATAAAGACCATTTTAGCATCTTTTATATTCAGAGGATTTACATGAAACAATGCTTTAATACCTGGTTTATGATGGTTTTTAGGAGACTTGCGTGCACTTTACTTTTTGAGATTTTTGTGGTTTATTTAGTCGAAGGGAACCGATTGCAGTTTCTTGGGCGATCCTTGATTACCAAGCTAGAATTTTATCTTTTGTTTGTGTCTGAAATATTGCTGAATAATAGCAATACTCACCCCCAAAGACAACATGTGGGCTGGTCTATCAGTCAAAATTCTCTAAGATTAAATATACCATCAATATTGTATTATCTTCTTCTGAACTTTAGTGGGTCAAAAGGAGGCTGATGCAAAATGTTACTTTGTATCATATAATTGGTTATATGAAGGGGCACCGATCCAATACAGAAAACGGTTCTGAATAGCGATGTTTCAAATAAAAGCCCAAACTCTACTCTTTCCATCGGTACCAGTATCACTGGTACTGATGCAAAACTAGCTGAATCACCAATTAAAAGCCAAAATTTTGTCTTTTTTTTCATTCTTTTTTATTACCATAATCCATAAATATTTTCACCAGGCTCCTGTTATTCTTTTTTTCTGTGTCACACTGAAATGATTCCTGACTTTTTCTCACATTGTCATTGATGGAAAATGATCCTATTGGCTCTGACAATTTGATGGATCCAAATCGACCAATGGGCTCCTGAAAAACCGCTCTGCATTGTTTACAATGTCTGGTTAGAGCACAAAGGGTAAAGACGATTATTTATTTGAGATATTTTGTCACAAAACCAATTGTTTGCTGGAATTACCAGTTTTGGTTAATTATAGATGGAAAAAGAAGAAAACCTAAGGATTTTTTAACACACACTTGGTGCCAAAATGGCTCTTTTAATGGTTCACCTGGATATTTATCAACTAATACCTCTAAAGCCTCTCTGCTTCACTTTTGGATCAGTAAATGTTACAATCCTGTTCTGGAGTCTTGGTGTAAATATCTTCCAAAGGGATATTTATGCAATAAAATTTATTTTTTCACTATGTACCATCTTCATTTACCATCATTTACTAGCATCAGTGACTATTTTTAGATATCTAGAGTAATCTTGAGTGTCACGTTACAAATAAACCTTGTGTTTCCTTTATAGAGGCCAAAAAGAGGATTAAAAGGTTCTATAATCAGCAATCTCAAATAAACAGAACTCCTTTCGGTTTGTCCTTTTCCAAAGCGGTGAAATTCATTCAGTCATTTGTTAGGCTTTCCAGTGATCTGCTGTAGCACCAACTCTCAGTTCAGGTCAACATTTCCCAGATAGTCGTTGCAGAAATCCAAAGGTGACAGCTGACTAGCAGCTAACAAATTGCACATCTCCGAGGGGAGGCAACCGAACATCTGTAGGACACCTGCACCGGTTGATGCCAGGATGTGAAACGCCATGGAAAAACAGGAGGGAGGGGAGGGGTCTGGAAAAAACGGAACAACAGCAACTCTGGCAGGCGATTATGATAATTAAAGCTGCATCAATTAAAGGGGTCAATCACCACACGGCTGCCACCTTCCTCTCTGCAGATGGCGGAGTTTGTTTAGGGCTGCCTCCTATTTCCTGACGCCACACGGGGACGGAGGCGAAGCTGCACTTTAGCAACACACAGATGTTAGAGATTCACTTTACGAGGCGTTAGCATCACAGCTCTGAGCTGCAGAGGAGGAACCTTGGTTTTCTGTCAAACCAAACCTGTGTAGGTTTAATTCAGCCAATGTTTCTTTGATGAAAACCAGAATACATAGAAGCCAGACAGTTCTACAAATAAGGACTGAAGAATCTCCAGAAGAGGTAGAAATCACAACAACCAGTGGTTCTGGGATTTCTCCACTTGTTTTCTCTTGTGCATCGACCAAGTAAGTGGTAACTTCCTGGTAAGGTTAAGAAAATAAAAGTTATCAGCCAAGCACAATTTGACAACCAAAGAGGAAGGAGTCGACTTGATTATGGACTTAAGACTTTATTTAGAGTAAAACCCCAAAAAACGTGATGTTTGGTTTGGATTCATACATTCATACATCAAGATTTAATCAAATAAGTCATTCTGAGTTCAATTCATAATCTGAAGACTTGATTTATTCTTTTGCTACAAAGACTCGAAGGTTGTCTTAGCATGATGCGCAATTCTGTTTTTTTGTGTGTGTGCAGTTGTTCAGTGTGACCACAATCAGACTTGTGCCAATGATTTACGACCTCAAAAGTGACCCGTAGGTGCAGAAGAATAACATAGACATCACTTAGCAGCAAACTTTTACAGAAGAAATAATGGCCGCCGCTGTCTGTGGTCGGATTTTAAGGTCCTTGAGCAACAGGAGCTGACTGTATCGTCACAAGATCAAGATGAAGGAAGCTAGCTTTAGCTAATTTTGTTGCTTATGTGCAGAATTTTGACAAATGTCTTGCATCAAAAGTCAGATTCGGTTTGTATCTGATTTAATTTCACATATGGAAGTGGCTCAATTTGGATTTTTGGGGATTGAGAAAATTGGGATTGGGGCGTTGAGGCTGGCGTGAAAAGTCAGATTTGGGTCGTGTTTAGCTGCTGGGAACGTAGCCTAAGACTCGAGACTGGATCCCAGAAATCATCCAGTTGCCACCACTTCAACAAAGAAGCAACTTTTCAGTCCAAGAAATGCAACAATAGATGAAAATTCTCCAGGACGTAAAGAAAGGACATCAGAAGATCTTTGCAAAGTTACTTACTTCATCCTCTGATTGGTGTTGTTTGGGATATCTGGAGAGGAAAAGCTACCAACAGTGAAAGAGTCGATGTGTGGCACTGCTTCATATCGACTGGGATCAAAACTCAAATCTTCAATTTTGAAGTGATCTGAGTTTTCCAGTAGGACAAGTTTCCAACTTCCACAGATCTTTAACTTCTCAAGAAAATCTGGAGAAACCGAAGCTAACCAACAATGAAGGTGCAAAAGAATCATCATAAACTCCTAAAAGACACAGCCATCGTTGCTGGTATCCATTAGAGTCCAGTGTTGTCCTCTTCCTCCTGGAATGTGTCTCATGTTGGACACATTAGCTTAGCTAAGAGGTAAACACGCAGCTCTCCAGGGCTTTGGATTTATTAGCTTTGAGGTAATTTAGCCGGTAAACAAATGAGGCGCCGCGGCCGACCCTGGAGGGGCGGCGCGGCGGACCAGGGCCCCGGCGGGAGGCCGGCCCGCGCCCGAGATGAGGACTGACACCGGGGTTCAGGGGTTAATTTGTGTAACAGGCGAATTTGCATACAAATGAAAAATGACAGAATTTTTCTGTTCTCCACAACTTTCAATGTCATTGGCATCAAACCGGCTCTATCTGCCGCCCCGCCGCCCCTCCGCGCCGTTTGAAGAATATTCATTACTTGTGAAGCTGGGGCACCTTGTTTGCTATTAATCTCCACCTCAGGTCAATGACTTAATTTGCTCAACTTTATCAGTGGTGCCATTCACTTTTTCTTTCTTCCTCCGCCCGTCCGCTGCCTTTGTAGCTCTTTCTAAAGTGCTTCCCTTCACAGAGACCAGCTAAGCTTTTTAAAGCACAACAAAGGCACAGTAACTCTGGTCTCTGAAAGAGTTTTGAAGACATAAATGAATTACTTGAGAGGGAAATCTACGCCAGCCCTTCTTCTCTTCTCCTGCAACACCCAACAACTTCAGGAGAGATTTTCCTCCCAAATCTCCTTCTTTTTGCCTCTCCTTCCTGATTGGATTGATGGCTTTTTTTTTCCTAATCCAGGAGAAATTAGTTGTGAAAAAGGCGACGCGTTATATTGCTGATAACAGCAAAGGGAATTAATGTGGCTAATGAACAGCATGGAGGTCTAGAAAGTACACCATCTTTAAATTCAACTCTGGACACATTAAAGTGAAAATACTTAACAGAGTTGGTAAGAAATGGAGGTCAGTTTGAGACGAGCGCTATTCAAAAAAAGTGTAAACACCGTAACTCTAACTCTAAATCACATTAATGCAAAGAACACAAGGAACCAAAATACAGAAAATAATTACATAATACAAAAGAAATATTAAAAATAAATTAATAAACATAACAATAATTGTAATAATAATACACCAATTAAAATACAATAATATTTTTTAAGAAAAACAGGAAATTGTAATCAGTAAGTCTAAGTTCAACAAAAGGTAAAAATAAAGTAAATTTATAATAAAATAAAAATTATGAAAAATTCAAAAATATTGTCAAAATTAAAATAGTAGTTTAATAAAAAATAAATACAATAATAAATAACTATAAATAAATAATACAAATAAAGATGCAATAAAAAAGTAAAAGTTTTGAAAATTGAAGTTGAATTAGTAAAAACAATTAAAGATTATTTAAAAGAGTAATAAAGATGAAAATATATATTTTAAATTTTGATTATCATTACTGTCAGCTCTGTTTCTGACCTCTGAGGTTTGTTAGACAACAATCTGCATCATGAAACCGAACAGAAAGGAAGATGTGGGGAAGTTTAAAGCTGAGTAACTCTGGAGGAGCTGCAGGCCAGGTGAAAGAATCTGTCAGTAACTTTTAACCTTTCAGCCTCAAACCTTAATGACCTCTTGACCTCATCAAAACCCTACAAAGACCATCACCACTACTGGGTTCTTCATCCGTCACGTATCTGTTCTCCGTTTCCATTTATTATTCCAGCATGAAGTATTCAACAAACAAAGGGAGGATTATATCAATATTCTGCAGCATTAAAAGACTATCAAACAATATTTACACAAATGTAAGTAAAGTTTGGCAGCTTGACGCTGAATCCTCGTTTATAGCTTCCATATGCTACCAACAGGCAAACAGAAAATTGTTGCCACTTTGCATGAATTAATATTAGAGGGATTCCTCCTCCTTTTCTCCTGGAAAGTTGAAGCAAAGACATTAAAAAGTCCATAGTAGAGAGAGAGTTTAAAGCCAAGACAAGAAAGTAAGAGGAAAAAATGTCTTGTGAACCATTGTTTGGATCTTTATGCAAAAACCTCCTTTGTGTTTGAAACTCTTGATCCCCATAGGCAAAGGAAGGGAGCGTATTGATCTGCAGTAAAAGGAGACAGGCCTTTCATCACGCTCCGTTCTCACCTTAGACTGCTGGGAGGAAGGGGGGTCCGTCATGAAGGCAGCACCCTCGCCTGGCTACTGCCCAGAGATTAGCACGCCGCTAACCTGCCCAGCCCTAATAGGTAGCTAACGAAAGCAGCTGCTGTCTAATTAGTGCTGATCAAAGCGCAGAACTTTATCCCCAAAACAAACCTGCACATTTGAATGTAGTTGAGAGGGAGGATGAGGTGGAGGGGGGTGGAATCAGGACAGGAGGAGCTGAAGGTTGTGAACCTCTGGGAGAAGAGCTTCCTCTGATTTGGATAATGATGATCTTTGCTAAACTCCTCCGTTCGACTTAAGTTGCCAAAGCAAATGGCCGCCGTAAAGGCATGGAGGTTATGAAACTCATCCACTTTGATGACACAACGGCAAACTTTTCCAACTCAGATTTCTGGGTTTAGCTTTTTGTTGTCTTTTTCTTTTTTTTAAGCTTTTGTTGACTCTAGTGGCCTTTATTTGAAAGTAGTTTGACAAGAAAGAGGGCAATGAGAGAGGGGGAAGACATGCGGCAAATGTCACCAGGCCGGGTATCGAACCTGCGACCACTGGCAATGAGGACTAAGGCCTCAATATACAGGTTGTGCTTTGCCCCTGCGCCACCACATCACCTTTTTGTTGTATTTTTGAAGCAAAAACACAAAAACGTTCACAAGACATTGGGAATTAAATTTGTAGCCCGGAGAAAGCAGAGGATGGATGGACAGAAACACTGATGGATGGACAGGAACACTGATGGACGGACAAACGGATGGATGAATGGATGGACGGAAAACCTGGTTAATACAGTAGATGGTACTGTCAAATTGACAAATGGATGGACGGAGAGAGATATAGACGGATGGACAAACAAACAAATGTATAAACTGACTGGTAGACAAACCAACTGATGGATGGAAAAATCAGTGAATCACAACAAACAGATGAATAAGTGGACAGATGAATGAATAAATAGATCAATGAATGGATGGACAGACAAATGGATGGATGCACAAAGAGAGACATGGATGGACAAGCAGAGAACAGATAAAACAATTGGTAGACAAACCACCGGATGGATGGACAAATGAACAGATGGATGGAAGGAGGGAAACATGGATTGATGAATGAATGGACAAATGGATGAATGGACAAATTGACAGAGGGATTGACAGACAAATTTGAGAGATGGATGGAGAAACGAATGGATAAATTAAAAAGTAGACAGATAAATGGATGGAAAAACTCACAGCAGAGGGATGAAGAACAAGTTAAGAGATGGATGGATTGAATTTTCTCCTCCTTATTCACTCTTGTAAACTATTTTTCTTCTGCTTTAGAGTTGAACGCTGCTCTAGTGTGACACCTAGTGGACATTTTGATCTTTAAAGCTCCAGTTAGAACGTCAGTGGAAAGTTCTACCTTCTTCCACCTCACCAGTTTCCTTTGAAGCCAACATCTGTCCTGAAATCAAAGTCTTTCTAATGGTTTCTGCCCTGACCACAATGAAGTCATAACCATCGCCGCTTCAAAAAGCCAAACCTGACTGAAACACCAGATAACAATCTCCTGAAAGCAGAAAAACAAGACGTATGTGAAAGCAATTAGTGTGATTGCAAAGAGGAAGGAGAAAAGTGCAAGTGTGTCACCACTGGAGACATCATAAGTCTCCACTTGGAGGTATGAATGCTGGGAAAATTAATCCGACCTCTTTGATTGGGTCACATTCGTCTTTGAATAAACCCTCGGCTCCACCTGGACTTGTTTGTCTGCCCCCTCATCACGTCGTCTTGTTGGAAATGTGCTGAACCTCATCCTGTTTACCACCAGACATCCAGCAGACGCTGGATGCAAATGTACAAATTGCCACGACTGGGGAAGTGTTTGAAATTTGATCGCATTTCATACCCGCAGCCTCTGCCCTCAGAACTCCAGCAACCATGACCAACAGAAACACAAAAGCTCGAGTTTTCTCCTAATGAATTCTTGGGAAAAGAAAGTTTATCTCTCCGTATTGATTCCCTTCACTTTCTGTAATAAATTCAAACATTTCCAGCCAGTTGGAGTGATGTGCTGGGGCCTAATCTAAATGTTGATGGTTTTGCATACATTTCCTAACATTAGGAGCAGACATATTGGGAAGTAGACGGTTCAGGGTCTCACATTACTCTGAATTCACTCGACCTGGGATCCCAAAGAATCCTGAGCCTCATGACCAAGCAGAGGATGGAGAGATTAAGAAATGGAAAGATAAAAGAACGGTTCTTAAAAGTACAAACAGATGGATAAGAAGATGAGCAGATAAATGGAGAAATTATTGTAAAATCCATGGATGGTTGGAAATTGTAGGACAGATGGACTGACGGTAATGTGGGTGGATGGATGGATGGATGGATGGATGGATGGATGGATGGGAGGATGGACAAACAGACAGATGGATGGATGGATGGACAGACGGACGGATGGATGGATGGTTGGATGAACAAACAGACAGATGGATGGATGGACAAACAGACAGATGAATGGATGGATGAATGGATGGATGGATGATGGATGGATGGATGGACAAACAAACAGATGGATGGATGGATGGATGGATGGATGGTCAAATGGACAGATAAATGGACAGATGGATGGACACAGATGAATTGATGGATGGACGAACAGATGATTGGGCAATCGGACGGCTGTACAGACAGACAAACAGATGAACAAATGGACAGATAAATAGAAAAATGGATGGACACACAAACAGATGGAAGGACAGACAAACTGCTGAATGGACAAATGGACAGATAAATGGATATACAGTTGGATGGAGATACATACATATTGGTAAAATGGACATGTGGATGACTGGATAAACAAAGGGACAGATGGATTGACAGATGATGGACAAATGGACAACACAAAGTTCTCCATACATATCCCAATGTCTCAGACCTGGACAGGTAGCGCTGCAGGTCCAGGTGCGTCCTCTGTGCTCTTTTGTCCTCCCCACCCGTCTCTCTACCTGTGATCGTCGCCATGTGTTTGTCCTCCACCCTCCAGCGCCGCCATATGCTCCCAACATATGCTCCTCGCGACATACGGTCCACCGTTAGCTTCCATTTATGTAGCCATCCAGGAAATATCCAGCACCTTAATGGGAAATTTAAATAAAACAACCCCAAATTAGGATTATAGTCAGAAAAACGAGCGGTTTCACACCCCGGAAGGCTAAACAGCTTTGAGTTTAGGTGTGTATGTGGGAAGGAGGATTATTACCCATCGCCTCCCCTCATCCAGAGCCAAAGTCCTGACCCAAATATGGCTGAAAGACAACATGTGACCTGCTTAGCGTTTCACCCGCTTTGCTTCTGGCTCCAGGCTGTGGTGGCGGCGGTCCGGTGTGACTCTACATGAAAGGTGGTGGCAGTGGTGGGGGTTCAGTCTGTTTAGTGGGAGACAGAACAGATGCCAGCAGATGGCTTACATATTGTCCAGATCTGACCCGGGTAGAGGCTAATTGCTGGGAACTTCTCAGGTTCACCTTTGGACTGCTGCGGACAGAGACGAGAAATTAGAAATTGGTTGGAAAAGTTCAGAATATTCCCCCAAACGTTTATCTCCAGGTTGAATTTTCCATTGAATTGTGAACGTTGTCAACACTTGGTTGGTTTCTATGATTTTACTAATTTCATGCTGCCGAAGATGCAGCGGTCTGTTCTGGAGCCGCTCGAGTCGAATAACGAGTAAAAACAAGAAGCTTTTCTTATCGTGCTACTGTGTAATTAGACTGGGAAATTATTCCAGTTTTAAGCTGGTTAAACTTGAACTTACTGCGCTGCTTCTTTTTGTTGAAGGAAGTGGAGTTTTATTGCGAGGAAGAAACCAGAAGTGTGACTGGAATTATTTCACAAAAATACAGACGCAAATTTGTTTCAATTGCATTTTTACTTCCAAAGTAGTTTTAGTTTAACGCTGTTTCAACTAATTGGAAGCAATTGTTTATTTATTTCTGTTTGTTGAAAAAATAATTTCAGATAGTAAAAATCTAATTTTAATTTGAAGATGTAAGACATAAATTTATTAAGCAATTCACTTTAGTAAATACGACCTAAAACAATTAGAAAATTGTTTTTCTCACTCTTTTCTGACAGAAACATTGTCACTAACAAAAAAGAAGCTTTCACAACCAAATACTGTATATATATTTTTAAATTGCAAATAATCACATTTTTGCCTGTGTATTCTAAATAAATGTATGATCTGAAGCTGAATTTCCTTTTTGTGGCTACCAATAGTACAGTACAGCTAGCTTCAATAGGACATGAGAAAAGAATAAGAACAGATGTTGACAAACATTTAGATACAGCACTCACATAGAGTGATTTAAAAAATGTAGAAGTTTTCTTTTTGTTGTTTTATTTTGATAGTGCTATAATATAGCAAGGCTAACTGCTATTGGAAATTCAAAAATTAGCACAGGAAATCCTTTACGAGTTTAAATGCTAACTAAATTTTTTTTATATGTCGCTCTCTTGTGGCGAAGGACCAGTATTAACTAACTAAAAATATAAAAAATTACAACATTTGAACTTGTTCATGTAGAAGCTAACAATAGCATTACTGTGTAACTAACCACTAAAAGGAAAGTAGTAGGACAGAACCTCATTAGCTTATATGCTAACAGAAAAGTTACCATCTCTGTAAGTTTATATAATAACATTATTTTTAGATGCATTACTTGTGGAATAAGACAAATAAAATTTCATCAGCAGGAGCTTAGTTTCTACTTTTTGTCTGTGTACAAGCCAACAAGCTAGCATTAGCACCTTAACATGACTAGCTGCTACAGGAAGTAAAAAAAACTGTTGTATCTGATTTTGAATTTTAACTTTAATGTAGGTGTTAAACATATGAGTTGCAGGCTAGTTGCATTAGTTGCAACTAATTAGTTAAAAATAAATATAAATGCTAAAACATAATCTTGTTTGTCCTTGTTTGTTTTCTAGCTAGCATAGCAATGAAATATAGCTAGTTTCTGCACTTTATAAATGTTTTTAAACTTTGACTTTTTTAGTTAATTTTGAAAATGTGTTTTACTCACTTTGAAATTGTTTGACATTATTTTTCAAGATTGGTCCTGATTCCAATACATTTTGGACAAAAAATAATATGAAGAGGATTTATAAAAATAAAAGAAAAAGTGGTCATAGTTGCATATATTTTCGTCTAACAGATCAATAACTCTAAATAAATCCCTGATTTTCGTTCCTCAGACAATTTGTGCAGAAGATATGTAGATTTTCTTAAAAACTGTTGAAAATGTTTCCAGTTTTACTTTAGTTCTTATGTTTTAATAAGATGTTTTTAAAGGAATATTCCACAATGGGGAACAAACATGCTCTATGAAGGCTTTAATATTAAAACACTAGCTCTGCTTTTGATGTACTCATGAAGTGTAAATTAAATCTGCAACAAAACAACCCTGTTGACCAAATCACAGCAACTTTAAAGCTCTGTGTGATCCCAGTTATGTCTTTCTGAACATATAGGCCTGTTATGAGAATCTTTTTTTATCCTTTCTTTCGATTGTGCAGCTGCTCGTGGCACAGAAACATAATTAACTCAAGAATAATTCAAGCATGCTTGTGCTATATTCACACATGTCACAATTTATACTTTTGCGTTTTACTTTCAGCCTTTCATTTCTCAAAGTGAGCTGTTTATGAGACTAACACTTTACACACACACATTTATATATATATATATATATATATAATATTATATATATATATATATATATATATAATATAGGAGGGATGCAAATGTGTCTGTTGGCTATGAACAAGCTGTCTGTACTCATTTGTAGTCTCCAGCCTGGGGATAAATCAGATCATGGGGGTGGAGGCTTCTCCCCCGCCTCGGCTCCCCATCATCTCTGGATCGTGGCTGCTGGCCTCGCCGAGGTTCAGGTAGTGCCGGTGGGTTTGGGGGAGAACCCGGTTCAGTCATTGGACTGCAGATGCTGCTCTCGATCAAACTCGGTGTCCCCTAAACGTCCCCACTGCCACGAGACCAGACACTTTACTGCTGGAGTGACACTAAAACCAGCCGAGGGGGATGGAGAACACAAACATGACTCCATGTTGGAAATGTGAGTGGAAGTGGCTGCAGATGCAGTAATTATAGCTCTCAGACTGATGTCAGTGCATTCAGATTGCAGGCTTGACCATTTGTCAGGGGTGTTCCTCAGGGCTCCTTTTTGGCCCCCCTTCAGTTTGGTATGCATGCCATTAATTTTCCATCTTAATCTGATGAACTCCAGTAGCTCTTTCTGCTTTTAATGCAGCATAAATCCAGTTAAATTTAAATCAAAATGGTAGAAAAGGCTTTTATCTTGTTGTCTTTTATTATTTTTTCACCAAAAAATTCTTCCAAAATGTTGCTTAAGAATGTGTTATGGTCTAATTGAAACAAATTTAAACAAATATTTGGCCAATAAGAGTAGAACAAGCATTACATATCAGCCATTTTTTCTTTTGTTTTTCTTACATTTTCTCAGTAAGAGAAACAGAATTACTACCCAAAGATTATTTTTTAGTTTGTTTTTAGTGACGTGACCTTTCCTCTCAGATTTTATACCCATTTTCTTCTTCCTCTTTTTGGAGTTTGCTGGTGAAACATGAACCTGCAGCCACATACTCAGTTGTGCCAGCATGTTAGTCTGGAATGATAAAAAACCTCTAAATACCACTTGGTTCTGAACCAAAGCACTTCAGAAAAATTGCTGCAGGTCTAAGCATACTTTAAAAACTAAAAATATAATGAGGTAAAGAAAATAGTTTTGGTGGGTTAAAATAGTAAGGTAAAGTAAGGTAAAGTGAGCAAACATTGAGTAAATATTGAGTCTAACCAAAGAAAACTGGAGTCTTTAAAAGGCTGGGATTTGTTTCATGCTGATGTTAATGGCAGTAACTCACAATGGACACGAGGCTCCTCAAAACAACCGTGTTCCCTCCTTAATGTGATCAGCGGTGATGATTTTCTGAACGATAATGATTCATCAAACGAGTCACAAAAGGGCTCGAGTCATTAATAAAAGAACAGAGTCAAAGCACCTTGGGGATCCTTATTTTTCCCTTCCTCCCTTCCTGCTTCAGACCTACTTATCATTAAAGCAAGTAAAAAGTGGCGGCTACGTCTGAATGAAGTCTTATTGTTGGATTTGGACGGAATAAAATCCATTTCAAATTAGGCCCTATTAGCATCACTAAGAACCGTAAGATTTGGTGACCTTTCCGTGCCTTGGAAGCTCTCCTTCACCCGTTTATGGAGATGAACTCGTCTCTTCTTCTGCTTTTACGTCTTTCTTCTTAGATTTGAGCAGCGATGACACCACAAATACTGATGTAACCTACAAATTAAGATATCTAGGTTTAGAAATGGAAGTAGACGGATGGGTCAGAGGTCAAGCCAATGAACAAACAAGCCATTGATTTCCTGCCTCTTCCACCCTGGAGATAAGGTGAAGTTTCTCTCATTTATGTTGAAGGAAAGTGATTATTTTTAAGAAAGTATGCAGCATTTTTCTGCAGTGTACCTTTTTAAAATACATCCACATTTGAGCAGTTTCAGTTTTAGTCAACCTGTAAACTAACTCATCACATTACTATAAGAATAAAGGTGAAATAATTACCAGATTATCTGTAAAACATCCATAAACACAGCTAAATGACCAAATTAACAAATGCAAGAGATTAAATTTTGCTAAACTAAATCATTTTGCAACCAGATTCCAGGAAGTAATTTTTACACTTAAAATAGAATCTTGCTAGCTAAGCTAGCATTAGCCGATGAATCTGCAGTTTTGCTAATCCATGGATTGACAACAACTCTTTAAATGTATCAACGGAGTGTAACACATTTAAAAAATATAAATCCAGATTTAATCCACCTACCACACAAAAACATTTTTCTTCCCAAAAGTTTCTTTTTCCACCTTCCAGTTGAATGTTTTTGCTAATTTTACAAACTAGCGTTAGCCGATGACCAAACATTTCAGCTACTCAAGAGTATAAATTCATCAGGTTTTATTGGATTAGATAAATTACTCATTATTGTATTGAATGATGGACAACAGCCTATATATAATTAATACACTCTGAAGGGAATGTTAAAATATTTTTAGCTAGCTAACAGCTAGCATTGTTGACTTTTGATCACCATCGTAAGTAATATAGAAACCCATGAGACAAACCTAAATCTGTCTCCCATACCCAGTAAGAATTATGTTTTCCTCTCTGCATGTTTTATTAATCTTACAGTTGTTGAGGCTAGCATCTTTGCTAATGCTAGTTTGCTAACATAGCTAGCATTAGGATGGATGCTAAGATTACTTAGTCTGATTTGAAAAAGATTAAGAAATCCTCAGCAAAGCAACAATCAAGTTTAAAACGACTGTCTGCTACATTACATATTAGCTAATATTGGTTATTATGAATAATAATTCATTTTTATTTGCTTTCAGCTGATATATAGTTTTTCAAACATGGAAACCATTGTTTTTTACAGACAAAGTTTTTTTTTTGCTCACCTCTTAGCCTCTTGGAGCGATGTGTGACGCCCTAAAAGTACACATTTCTGAGATAAAAATTGCAAGGAATGCTAACATAAATAAATCTGATCAAACTCAGCTTATATAGTTTTAGGGAGTCAATTTCATCAGTTTATGGAGATTAATCAATTTAAAACCCTCCCACCTGTCAATGAAATGCGTCTTTGGACCTGAACTTACTGAAACATGAATATATTCTGATTTAGTTTTTGTGTTACAGGCGTGTTGTCTATTGATGTGTTGTAACTTGGACTTGTGCAGACATTTGAGTGGGAGAGATGAATGTTTATCTTCCATCTTGGAGAGGAAAAACATATTGATAACTTTCTTAGTGCTTGGAGAGAGCAGTGAATATATAAATAAATTAGCTGTGATATTGAAATATTTCTATTTGGTGTTGATGGTAGTGCATTTAAAGTTCAGACACAGAGTGTAGGGAGAGTTTTTAACTTGTTTTATCTATTCTTACTGCTTGGTGCTTTTATATATAGCATATATGGACTCTATAGTCTAAAATCGTCCACTGTGGTTTGGATATTCAGCTTTAATTTTTAAAATAACAAGACAGAAACTGGACGGTGTAGTTTAAGCATAAAACCTCCAGTTCCTCATCACTGAGTAACCGCCTGAAAGCTTTGAACATCCCAGATTAATGATATCCAAAAGTAATACCAGGTTGACTTTTTTTCCCCTCTCAGGACGACTGGAAGGAAATTACCTTACACCTTCGTTTCCCTCTTTAATTTCACAATCACAAAGTGCTGAGCTCCTCTTGTATTTTCATCCTCTTGCCTGTCTTCCACCAGAGAAGTGCGTAAATGGGAAAAGGCCTTTTTTTCCTGTGTTTTTAATCCCTTTGCACCCTAATTGGCCTCTCTTTACTGTGAAGTGAGTTCAATCTGCAAGCAGATAAAACAAGTGTTGGGTGAGGGCGCAGGCAAAGTGGCACTGTGCTCCCAAGCATGAAGTGAGCGGTTTTGAACTAATATCCATGCCTGTGCAATTAAAAGACTCTGGAGTCGTTAAAGTAAGCGCTTATTTAAAGTCTGAGCTGGAATGCTGCTTTACCTATTCCTCCGGTTGGAGATGAGACGATGGCGGCTGGCAGCGGATCCTCACCTCTTGTGTCCTGGATGTTTTTATCCAGGCTGATAACGGCGACAGCGCCGCTGGCGTGGGCTGGTTTTCTCCCAAACACAATGGTGCTGCTGTCTGGAAGGTACTGGAATTAACAAGGACTGGTATTGATCCAGTGTCTCTTTCTTTCTCTCTGTCCAAATGAGTGGTTTGTCGATATCTGCAAGGCTTCATTCCTTTGTGACTCGACTGATGCGCTCATGTTATCACTAAAAGGGAACATTTCATAGATGACCAGCTCTCAAACGGAGGTTCCCTTAACAAGAATCCTTTCTTTAGGAAGCAGACAGGAGGATTACAGTCATCCATCAGTTTGAAAACACTGGAATTACCTTAAAATAAAGTCTTTGCAATCAGCATCAGCCTCCAAAAGCAGAAAATACTCATCAGACTTACTCTGGAAGTGCAGAGAAACGGTTTCCTTACTGCATTGTTGTTGTCTTCAGGTTACCAAACCTCAATTAATTAATGCTGGAATTAATTTTGATGAAGATCTTCCACTGGTTCCTGAAGGAAATTTTGAACCGTTTCCACATGAAGAAAACATCTCCTGAACGCTAAATCTGGGTAATCTGGTCAAACTGAAGACAAAGAAACAATAAATTTGTGCACTGTTAGCATTAGCACTGTTAGCATTAGCACTAGTGCTAATTAGCGCTAGCATTAGAGTTCACGTCTGTCTTTCTTGGAAACAGACTCTTGCTCCAACTGTTGCTTGATTGTCGTTTCGTTGAAGATTAGATCATGATGATTCGTCCAGGATTCAGTTTTTAACGTTTATAATATACATTTATTAAAATCACGTAATTATTGATGGAAAAATGTCAAATATTACATAAATTTAAAAATGTGTAAAATATGAAAATGTAACTGCTGCACTCATGTTACCACTTATGACATTAAAATATAATTTAATTTGTTTATTTAGCAAACAATAATGAAAAAAATAAAACAGCTTTTGCAATTATAATTAGAAAATAATTCTAAAAATCTTAAAATTTTGACTCCATCCCAAAAAGTTTGAAATTTTGGAAAGATGACGATTGTTAATGAATATATACATAAAGATTTATTATTATTTTTTAGTAATTTTTGCAACTTTATTTAGATTTTCTTATATTAATTGTGTTTGTCAATAAATTCTGCTCATATTCTGAGAAGCAGTCCAGTTCCCCTTACTGGTTTTAGCGCCTCCAGTAGCCAGAGTCCACTGGGTTTGGTGAAATCCAGCCACTTATCAACGAAATGCATGAACCAGATGAAAGCTAAGTTGGATGCTAGCGTCTCTGTGGCAGATTAAAGCCAGGATGTGAAGACGTGCGGATTGTTTCGCTCCGTTTATTCGTTTGTTTGTCTGTTTACGTTACACGCCTGCTTATTTATCCCACTCTTTACTTTTTCATGAGGAGAGGAAAAGCCACCAGAGGATCTGCGGCGATGAAACTTTAAAAACGTGTACAGTAGCGGCGCGGGGAGACGGAGGGGGGCGGGGGGTATTTACATCCACGCCGGCCACAATCTCAGAAGATCCTCAAATGTAGGTTAGAGCTGCAAAGTTAATATGCAAATGTCCTTATCTGCTGGGATTCACAAACAACCATCACCCTGATTGATTTAATAAACTGCTTTTATCTTTCAAAGTGTTAATTAGAAGAGATGGGCTCCCGCTTTGGATCTGAGCTTTCTGCGGCACATTTCAGAGCTTTCAGACAAAAGAGAAACTTTCCGTCCCTCAACGTCTCCCAAACTCAAAGCTGCTTCTTCGTCTTCTAATCAGCTTGTTGTTGTTTGAGGCAAAAAAGTTCTCAGTAACTGAGGCATTTAGCCGAGTTGAAGCCTTTTATTGGATTGATTGTCGGCTTTATTTTGGGAAAATGGCCGCCTTGTTCAGTAGATTTGTATCTGAGTGGAAGAAGAAACGGCAGCGCTATCGGTTTCAGCACAATGCCAAGGTGGGAAGACAGCAGCAACAGCTGCTGCCCATCAATCTGGGAAGGTCAGGAGGTCAGATTAGCAACAGCATGCAGCTGGAAACATCCGGAGCATTAAACACTTAAAATGTTTCATTTATTTCATGTAGAAACATCAAAAATCTGCAGATTGGAGGCAGAATCTTTTCTCCTTTTTCACATCACAGTAAATTTGTTTTTAATCTCTAATCCTGGTAAATATTTCATTTTTTTACATTTCATAAATTCAGATTTAATAACTGTGTTTAAAGCCTCGTTTGATTTTTGTTTTCTGTCCTTATTGTTTTTATAGATTTCTAAACATCTTTCAGTGTTTTTAATGAATTTTGTAGATGATCTTTTAAATCATCTAATTATTTAATATTTATAATTTTTTAAAGTTATTGTAGTTTTTAAAAAATTTGATGAAAATTATTGAATAATTAACATATTTTATAATTTCTATATATTTTATTTGAGTTTTATATATCGATAAAGTTACATAATTCTTTTTTTAGTAATATTTCTAGATTGTTTTTGGATTTTTAGTCTTTTTTATTAGTTTAGTACATGGTTTATTTATTATTTGCAATAATTTTGGCTATTTTTAATATATTTTTTAGATATACAGTTAATTTTTAACTATTTTTTTTCATCATTTGTTTTTTATTTTAATACATGGGTTTCTTATTTGTTTTTCATTTTTGTAGAAATATATGATACATTATATGAAATATGTTTTTAAAATATTTTTAATAATTTTTTCCATGTTTCATCAAACTTTCACATGTTTCTGGTAGAAACATGGACGCCGTTCACAGCATCAGTCTTCCTCTTCCTCTTCTTCTTCTTCTTCTCCTTCATCGGTTTCAGGAAGTTGGGTGAAGCAGGTGAAACCGGAACTGGACCAGAACCGCCCCCCACTTTGATGCCGTCCACTCGGACACTTTGAGGGAATATTTTTCCCTCCTGCGATCTGAATAATTTCCAGCTGCATTTTAATTGAATCCATCTTTGATGTCTTATTTGTGCGGTTGCGTCTTCGTCTCCCCGCGTCGCATTTTCTCCTCCGCAACATCAAAGCGCATTCCCTCATGCTCGAAATCATGCAAACGAAGAGAAACTTTTGTTGCGAGGGGCGTCCCGGTCTCTCGACGTCGCTCGGGTTTAAATGAGTTCTTCCCGGCGCCAGGGAAACGTGGGCGGGCGGCCATCTTAACCTGAGCAATTAAAGCCCAGAGAAGAAGAGAAGCCCACAAAGCGCCGCGGCGGCAGAAAGCCGGTGACAGCGAGCAGCGCCACCTCTAATTATTGACTGGCCGCTCGCTTCATTATTCCCCATCCTGCGCTAATTTGTATTTGCCTGACATTCATCATATAATGTTGCTAACCTTTAATTCATCTGCTGTTAGCACTTTTGTCTGCTGAAGTAAGAGGAAACGACCGCAAATTGGCAGCGTCGACTTTTACTTTCACCAGCACCATTACTTGTTTTTTTATTTTCTTCTTTTCTTGTTGCTCCACTTTTATTAAGTTTCAGCTTGGAGGAGAGGAGGACCAGAAGGCCGTCTGACATCCTGATGCTGTTTATTTTTGACGTTTTAAAACTAAACAGAGCTGTAACGTCATCAAATAAGCCTAAAACTGGTTGAATATAATCTTTAAAGACACAAGATTTTGTGTTTCTGCTTGAAACTAAATTTTCCAACCAATAAGCTGCACAATCATAGTCAAAAATATGAAAAATAATAATGAGGAAGTTTGGTGGAAGGAAAAAGTACAAGCACAAGTAACCAGATTGAAATTTAGACTATACATTATTAAACTTTTTAATGTAAACTATATCCATGAGCTTTACGGTATCAAAACCGTGACGCAATTAAACTAATCAAAGCTTTGAAATGATCAAATAAGCCTAAAACTTGTTACATATCATCTTTAAATACACAGGATTCTGTGTTTCTACATGAAATTGGTCAGAAAAGTTGATTTACACAATCATTGCAAGTGCCAAAGTGAAATATAAGGATCAGAAGGTTTAGTGGAAGGAAAACGTTTTGTAGAAAAATGACGTAGACATAATCAGATTGTAGATGACGCTTTTTAATATATAAATTCATACTGAAATGAATTTATATGTCCATGAGCTTTACAGTGTGGAAACACTAAATTTCTCCATTCCTGTTTTCTATTTCTTACATAGTAAAACTAAACAAAGCTTTAAAATCATTAAATAAACCTAAAACATGTTTAAAATTTAATTTAAAGATGCAAGTTTCTGTGTTTTTGCTTGAAATTGGTTTAAAATGTGGATTTACAAAATTGTAATAGTTTGGAGTGCTATAATCAAATGTAATGATAAGAAAGTTTAGTGGAAGGAAAAAGTGTTGTAGAAAACAGGCAGATGTAACTGCAGATTAAAGATGAGTCTTTATAAATTGGATAAATTCACACTAAAACTAATTCCATGAGGTTCACAGTATGAAAACTCTGACTCTCTCCATCCTTCATATCTATTTCTGAGACATTAAAACTCATCAAATAAGCTGAATATGATATTTAAAAACAGAAGATTCTGTGTTTTTGCTTAAATTTGTCAGAAATGTTGACGTATACTGAAAGAACTCGATTTGTAAAATTTATTTTTTCATTTTGGGTTTTAAAACATCAAAATTTCCACATAAATTTACATTTAGGCCCATCTAATGATGTAATTTTTACCGAATGATTCCTGTTTGACGCCATATGGATGAGTTTTCCCTGGGAAAAAAATCAGTGGTCGTCCAGCAGATTTTGGTTTCTATAGCAACCAGGCTGCTATATTCCTGTAGTGTCCATGAATCCCAAACTTTCTTTGTTCGTTTCTCTTTTTTTGGTTTCTGTTTCTGAACCAAATTTGCGTTTTCCTTCCAGTCGTTCCTGATATTTGTTGACTCTGAGCTTTGGGAAGCTTCATCGTCGACGTTCAGCCGGAAAACCCCCTGAT